>OX637574.1:24649566-25249566 GCA_951800085.1 Comarum palustre | reverse complement strand
TCAATGCATACTAATCCATCAAGTCAATTACAATTCACTAAATGAAGGGCCTCTCCTGTCTCCAGATCCTCTAGCTGCCATAACTTTCTTTTTACATGCAAGTAAAAACATCCATTTAACTGTTAAAAAATGAACTGCGTGCCAATGTTGCCAGCTGCGTTCACAATTTATATATTCACTGCTTTCTCCTCTTATACATAAACGTGTGCGGAATATTTTGGTATAGCTATGAAGAACAACTACGTACATCTAGAGAAGTAGAACACGTACGTAAACGTCCAAAGACGACCCCAGTCAACTCAGTAACTCTCTTGTTTAGGTTTGCTTTAACATAGTAATGATAATATAGAACCCAAAGAGGAGGAAATGCTATAAGAATGATAAAGTATTTATAAAAAAACGATGAAATATCACTGCTGATTTCTTTTTTTTATCTTTGGGTCATATGTTGGTTTCTAGATCGATGAAACTTTTTCATGTCTCCTAAAGTACTCCCCCGGTACCTCATCATCAATCTGTTCGACGTAATTGACAAGAGCCACCGGAGCATGATACTGGTCTCCTCCGCCAGAGCCATTGAGGATGTTGGTCTTGTAACCATGACATCAATGTCCTACATAACGGAGAAGAATGGAGTGGCTACCTAGCTCGTTGTTTTCTTTCTGACTCACAAAAGAAATCCTAACTCTAGAGAAAACCGTAGACGAGCTAGTCAGAGAAAGGGCGCAAGAAAAAACTTGATCTACAATAATTCTGTTGTTTCTTACATATACAGGAACTAGTTGGTTGCTTAGTTATCAGTTTGATCTTCATTTCCACCTAAAACTTAAAGAGTTCATAAAACAAAGGTACGTACAAGACTTTGATGTCAACACGGTTGGTTAATATATAATAACGAATGTTAATTTTCCATGCCAGAAATCAACGACTGTTGTGATACGGGTCTAGTCGATCTTAAGTTTTTGGCTTAACCAATTGATCAGGTCCAAGGTTTTAGTAACATCATATTGAGGTCTTCAATGACTTGGTCACATATGGAGGGATAAATATGATTGATCTTAGTAGAAATGTAGATTATTGAATAACATGAGTGAGCCAGGTATATAAGCAATTCACAATTTATTGATATTTTTTAATCTAAGGACAAGAATGGCCGCCCTCACATCAATGATTTTTATTTTTATTTTGTGTAAACTTCGTTTTATTATAGTAGATATGCAATTGTACTAAACGTTCTAGCTGCTTAATTTTTCAAAACAAGTGCCAACAGAGTGGTTCACATGGCTGCAGGTGCTCAGATTAAAACTTGAAGATCAGAACGGCATGCATCTTGCTAAGATGGATCGGCTTATTCATTTTCAAAATTACTAGAATTCCCTAAATTCCAATGTGTTCGACAAAAATGAAGGGATATTTACATTGCCTATAATACTAAATAAATTTCGAGAAGGGCCAAGACCCTTCTACATGTAATGATAGAATACCCTAGTGAGATTGTCCTATCCAGAGAGATTCTCGGAATTATAATGTCCTCATTCTCAACTTGTTTATCATGTCTGATTTAAGTAGACATATCTTTATTTAGGCCCTCATGATTTCTTCATATAAAACAACGCAGAAAGAGAGAGAGGAAGGAGAAGAGCGGACAGTTTGCCAAGACAAATGAAGATGATGTGAAACTTGACAAATCTTGGAAGGTCCTGTGTGTGATATGACACTGCGTGTTGGAAAATAATAGAGGATATATGAGACTTATTTCTTCAACAATATATCGCAGTTGTTAACTACTTTTGTAACAAATTCATCCTGGATATATGGCTGATAACTGTTCGAATATCCATGCATGAGAGCATGAATGCTTTCTGGAATAATTTCTGAAAAATACTTATTCACGGTTTATTTTTTTGATAATAAATACTTATTCACGGTTAGAAGAGATTACTTTTCATTACTTCCACTGTTGAACTGGGATTGGGATATCAAAAGCTTAATTCTCATAATTTAATCCCTTTTGCATGTTTCTCAAACAGCTAAGTAATCAATTATATAAAGGAACATTTCTGTCTCCTTGCAAGAAGTTTACAGAAAATCAGAAATGGACTATTCTAAACGTGATTTCTGATAAAAATTATTATAGAGTACTGTGGGTAATGTCATTGTCTTTGGAGCTTACTGTTTTAAAACAAAATGAAGACAAGTTTAGGTGCAATAGGTACTTTAATAGTATAGATCCCAAAGAACACGCATCTTAAGTAGTAGATAGTATTATTGAATATATATATATATATATATATATATATATATATATATATATTCAATAATCAAATTGTCATAGAAGATAGTCCGCAATATACGAGTCATTTTCTTGTATTCATTTGGCGGTTTCGCCTTAATAATGAGTTTGCAACCTCCTTAGTTCATCACTTCATTAGATCACGTACTACTTATAGGATTTCATGACCTCCTTTTCAAATATTCCTAGTTTCCAAGGTTTTGCCCTCTCATTGAGTCATTTCCTAGTATAAAGATGTACGAAGAATTTGCTTGGTTGGTCATACCACCAATTACATCGATAGAAAATTGCTATTAACTTTTCACATAGCACTATTTGCACGGCGCGTTCTCAACTTCTCATATATATGCATATGCATAGTGCATTTCTTTTTGTTCCTATCCCTTGTAAAGACCGAACTAATCTAGATACACATTCAAGATCAATTAACAATGACTCAAAACTTACAAACCCATCTCAACAAAGCCCTCATCAAACAGATGCGATTTATGGACACCAAATTTAAACCCATAATTTAATTAGTAGTCTTTTATATGTGCCATGAATCAAATTGAAGACATTTCCTAATTCCTATGGGCAGATAATGTACGTGTGTGGCTTGCAATGAACAAATATTGAGCAAACCACGTACCATAGGTGGTCGAGTTGGTAATAAGAGCCTAGATGTGGATATAATACTCAAAAAAATTATAAATAACTTTTAATATTATTTTTTAAAATTATTATGCAGAGTTAGTAAGGTTCGTGGATCGAGAGAATAGCTAACGTGTTGGGATACTTATGAAACTTTCTTCATGAAAGTCATAGGACTCGGCGATACGAGTTTGTAGACACGTGACATGTGTAAAACAGACATCGTATGAGAAAGTTATGTTCAGTCAAAGTTTAGTCGTTGATTTTTAAACCGGGTTTGATCTTGCATGTTGAAATCTCCAAGATTGAGGCGTAGAGGTTTATGATCTTACTTGTTGGAAGTTTGATTATTTAATTATTGAATTGTTGTTTTGTGGTAAGATTTTTAGAGCATGACCATATTTGAATATTTATTTATGTGAAATTTCCGGATTGTAATATTTGACTCAAAGGTTGAGTCTAGATTGACAGTTCAACTTCAATTTTGTGTTTTTAATTTGGCAATGTCGGTAAGGATATCATGCTTTGAGTTTGGATTTTTATTTATCTAAAATTCGGGGTGTGACAGTTTGTATCAGAGCGTAGGTTTACATATTTGGTGATAATCAGTGTTTTGGAGTGATGACCTGACTGCAGCGGATCACCATTACTCTTCACTAATGATATGTCATTGGGTATGTGATAGGGGTTAGGTGTCGCCTCTAAGGTCATTTGGTTGTCAGAGTAGCGACTCACTTTGTTAGAGAGATTTAGAACATTTGTCCATCATTTGGAGTTAGTGTCTTGGTTAATGCAAGGAAGGTTCTAAAAAACGTTAGACGCTACCAGGACGGACAGCCAGCGCCTAGCGCTCAGGGCTCCTAGGCAGCACCTAGATGGTTTTATATTTTACATATTAGTTTTTTTTATAAATTTTATTTATATTATTATATTTATTTAAATAAATATAATAATATAAATAAAATTTATAAAAAAACTTTTATGTTCCAAAATAGCAAAAATACTTCAAAATATACATAATAAAATAATAATGTTCTTCAAAATAATAAAAATACAATAGTGTATCATTTGTTTAGACTTTAGAGTAGAATATTGTATTTTTTGTGTTTGATTTTACTCATTTTTAAATAGGCTTTTATATATTTAATAATTAAAAAACCTAGTCGGGCTGCCTAGACGCCCCTAACCCGCCTAGGCGGCCGATTTTAGCGCCAGCGCCCAGCTTAGCCTATTCAGGAAAAATCATAACGGTATCTTACCGCCTAGCGCCTAGGCGTCCATGGACACCTTTTTTTAGAACACTGAATGCAAGTGTGTATCAGACTTATACTTTGGTTTAAGTTTTGTGCATTTGTTAACCAAGGTTTACTTGCTTCTTAGCTGATTGAGACTCGACGAGGCAGGGCTAGAGGCCGAGGTAGGGCCAGAGGAGTGGGTAGAGTTGGAGACAGAGGCTAGGCCCAACATGTGAAGGAGTTTTTTGAGTATGAGTTGGGATGAAACTACAGAAGCCAATAGTTGTGAATGATGGTATGCAATTTATTAGGTTGACTCAGGGGTGGATTAGATTGGATGCATCCAAGTTCTATGGAGCCACGGACTTCTTGGCAGCTGATCACTGGATCGAGGGTATCGAAACTTACTTTTCCTTGATCACTTGTTATCCGATTGAGAAGAGGCAGATTAACACATTCCTTCTCAAGGATGAGGCACGCGTATGGTAGCGCAGTGTGAAGAGACATAGAGATGTGCCCACCTTGACTTGGGAGGGGTTTGTACAGCTCTTTCGGGAGAAGTATTTTCCTTGTACATTGATGGAGTAATTGGAGCTCGAGTTCTCAGCCATAGAGCAGTGTCAGATGAGTGTCAGAGAGTATGAGACTCAGTTTTTCCAATTGTATCGATTTGCTAGGGAGTTGGATGCAGCAAACTTGACACGAAAGTTTGTGAGGGGTATGAGGAGAGAGATTAGGACTATTGTGGGTTCCTACCGATTTTCTACTTTAGCAGAGGCAGTTGAGAGTGTCATAATGACTAAGCAAGATATGGTCATGCGGGAAATGGTCATGCGGGAAAGTGAGAGGCCTAGGGATGTTCATGGGGAGGGGAAGGCCATAACATGTAGTGGTGACTCAGAGGGTCATCATGGAGAGCATGGGAATAGACAGCGGATTGATTAGTAGGCTCCATCTATAGTGTCAGCTGCACCTATCCGACCAGTAGAGCCTTTGAGATGCTACCGTTGCAATGAGTTAAGACATACTTCGAAGGAATGCAACAAGCGGAGGACTCAGGTTTGCTTCAGTTGTGGACAGGAGGGGCATCTTTCTAGGGAGTGTACTCGAACTAGGGAGGGCAGACATGGTCATCAGCAGAGACAGTTGCCTCCAGCCTAGTAGTATTCTGGTGAGTTCGTCATTTCTCTTTTGTTAGGTTGTGTTGGGTTGTGTCATACCTTATGGTTTTAGTTGAGCTGCTATGTTCGACTTTTATGTAGAAATGCTCTGTGTATTATTTTATGTGCTTAGGTATCATGATTTGAATTTTATTAGGTTAGATGAGGTTGGCCGTAGTGGGATGACGGTTTTGGAATTGTTAAGCACTCATTGAGTGGTGTTACATATGATGTTTTCGTATGATGGGACTCGGTTTGGTCCTGATAACTTCAAGAAATGTGATGTGGCTAGAGTGAGATAAGCTGGTTATGTTGAGTGTCATGTTTCTTCCAAGCACTTAGCGTCATAGCTAAATTAATGACGTTGAAATACATAAGACATTTACGCTGGGTTTGCCTCCGTGGTTAACCCTTGTCTTGTGTTATTGTTAGCAATGTTGTGTGATGTAGAATGCAGAGACGTGTTTCACGAATCACGCAGTTACCACTAGGTGGAGTGGTAAGGTTAGGGTTTCTGCGAGTTGTGATGTTAAGTTTTGTTCTTGGCGTGGTTGATGCCCCAATGCATGCAGAACGAGATAGCGAGTATCAGGGTGATGTAACATTCGTTGTTCACGTTGTGCAACACTTGAGTGGAGTATAGCATTTAAATTTCAGGGATGAAATTTCTTTAAGGATTATGGAATGTAATACCTAGAAAATTTATTAATAATTTTTAATATTATTTTTGGAAATTATTAAGCAGAGCTTGCGAGGTTCGTGGCTCGAGAGAAGAGCAGAAGTGTTTGGATGATTTAAATAACTCGAAAAACTATTTTATTCGATAGGTTAAAGAGTTGACTTTAAATTCGTTGGGATTCTCATGAAAATTTCTGCATGAAAGTTATAAGATTCGACGATACGAGTTCATAACACACGTGTCATGTGTAAAACAGACATCATATGAGGAAGTTACGTTCAGTCAAAGTTTAGTCGTCGATTTTTAAAATGGTTATAAATAAAAAAGTTCTAGGTTTCCATTTCATTATTGCCCACTCTTAAAACTTTCTTTTCTCTCTTTCCTCTCGCATCAGCACCTTCAGTATCTAAAAAGTCCAACTGACCCGACACGGACCCGACCAGACATTTGGGACCAACTCCGGTCGACCTAGATGGTGGGGCTGGTCAGGTTCGCTTAGTTTTAGCGGTGCGAGCCTTCTTGTGGTGGTGGTGGAAGGGGTTAATTAGTCTTGGTTAGAATCGAAGCCCACACAGAGGCAATTCGTGTCTGACGACGATCTGACTAGTTCTCCTATGTGTGACGGTGACAAGACCTGAAACCGGTCTGGTTCACTTCGTCTCGGTGTCTTGGTTCGATCCTATGTGGTGTTGAAGCTCGATTTGAGGTGTGGAGTGGCTGAGTTAGAATCTTCCCTTGCGGTGACGTTTTGGGTGGTTCCGGGCCGAATTAGACCCAAGTCTTGGGTATAAAAGTGTTTCTCTTGCCTTAATCTTCATGATTGATGATGAGAGTTTGTCGAATTTGCAGGTTTGGAGGGACAACGTGTGGGTCCCATGTACAGTTGAGTTTGGCGGCACCTCGGCTTCGTTTGGGGCAGTAGCCTGTCCCATCATCACGTTCTCGTCGATACGAGCGTGCTGATATATGGGTTGTAGATTTTGGTTATACCAATGAGGCATGTTTGGGGTTAGTCCGGATTATGTTTACGTTCATTTTGAATTTAGAGGGAATCTAAACCTAAGGGCATAGTTGATGAGTTGATAGGTGTTCTATGGCCTTGTGAGGTATCAAAAAAGGTTTTTCGCAAGGGACAAGACTTTGGGTTACGAATAGAGTCTCAGTTCAAAGGTGAAAGGTTTTGGTATTATTGGCTACTAAATTTAATAATAATTGTGCTAAATAGGTAACTTGTGGAGTTGGTGTTGAGCTTGGCTTTTGTGTGTTTGAAGACGCAGTGGGAGTTATCAAGGTGAGTAAATCTCACTTGGTTCACAATATAACCATTTTTACTTATAGTTTAAAGGTTGTAAAATTGTGAAATTTCTTTCTTGAAAACTAAGTTTTGTTTTAAAAATATATAGGCTTCATCGACTACGTTCTATAGGTAAGTAAAATAAATTTTCAGATAAAACGACTTTTATGAGTGTTACGATTATGAACTATAAATTGTAGCAGTTGAGTATATAGCTAGTGGTGGAAATGTATACGCTTTATTGGTGATAAATTCATTGATGTTGTTATATTGTGATAGTGTGTTACTTGTGTTGGCTTGATTAACATTGGTGTGATTGGTGATATTATATATTGTTTATATATATTGGCTTGATTAACATTCGTGTGATTGGTGATATTATATATATATATATATATATATATATATCATTGTGGATAGGTGATATTGTATCGGTTTCGTGGTTGAGTTGTGAGATTGTTGAATGTTCTATGTATGTGGACTTGTGCCTTAATGGTGAGATTATGCATTAGTTGTGAGTATGTGTCTTAGTTAGGTGCCTTAGTGGTGGTGACAAAAAATCGAGAACCAAGCCTGTCGGGTGATTGGTTACAGTCAATTTAGAGCTCTGTTCTGTCTGCCGGTACTTCATGGGGATGACTAAGTGTTGACGAACCTATGAGTACGTGTTTGTTGGGTTACTTAATGGGGGATGATGAAGTGTTGACAAACTCATGAGTACGTGTTTCTTGGGTTAGTTATGTGGAATGACTAAGTGTTGTCGAACTCATAAGTAAAAGGTAGAAAATGGTTAGATAGTATGATTCTGTGTTGTCGTTTAATTTTCATGTTTACGTATCTTCTGAACTATGTTTTTTTCTCACATAAGATACTTCAATCTTATTTGGATGATTTTGTATTGATTATTTGTATTTCTTTATCTATTTTCTTTCAAACTCTCTTACTTTTAGGTGATTTTCTGAACTATATTTTAACGCAAGAATACCCGTTTGCCTCGTGTGATTTTGGATTGAGTCGTTTAATTTACATTTACTTATAAAATCTTTTAAAGCTTACTGGGTTCGTTTTACAACCCAAAATCAAGTTAAAGCGCCACTAAGGTTAGAAGAAGATCAAATCGATCGATATAAAGAGAGTTAGAAGAGAAGATCCCCCTAATTCTCAAGCTTTTGATCTAAATCTTGAGAGATGTACATCTAAGCAAGAAATAAGGGGGAGGGGCTGGATTGCAGATCTACTTTTTCTCTAAGTTGGAGTGAGAGAGACTCTCGATGAAAAAGGCTTTTGTTTTCTCATAGAGTAAGTGTCACATCCCGATCCTAGAATTATTTTACGGTTGGTTACTTTGGTCTTTTACCATTTAAAGTAACTGTTTAACCGTACAATGATCGTAAAGTTGACTTTTTGTTAAGTCAATTTGGGAAAATTCCTTCATAAAAGTTGTAGAGGGCGTCGTTACGAGTTCGTGGACACGTAGCACGCTCAAATCGGAGTTCGTATGGGGAAGTTATAAACAAAAATATAAAGTTACTGTGTAGTAAAATGACTATATATAAGAGTTACCGGGGTGAAAAATCAGATTTTTCACCCGGCCCTCTCTCTCCCCCGACGGAAACGCTGTCGGAACTTTCGGCCACCACAGCGCCGCCGTCCGGCCACCAATCGCCGCCGCACCGGTCCCAAAAGATCGGCCTCCGAGTCTACTTCATTCCTAGGTAAGTTTTCCTACCTAACTCGTGTAAATCGGGAGAAATTCCGATTTGTTCATCATGTGTACAGTGTTTTGTTCTTGATCGAATTTCTCCCTCCCTAGATCACCAATTGTTGAGTTCTTTATATGTTTAGGATAGGTTTTAGGTCTTAGAATTTGGTAGCTTGATTCGAAGTGTGTAGGGAGAATTGAAGATTTGAAGTTTTGAAGTGTAAAATTTCGGGTTACTGTTCATCACGTAATTGACATAGTTAGAGGCCGAATTGGCCTTCGAGTTGAACTAAAAAGTTGTTCCAAATGACGAGACGAAGCTACTGGTAAAATTTGGTGGCGATCGGAGGTGCCGCCACTTTTTGGGCAGTTTTTCATGCCTATTAAATAGTATATATTGTGAGGAGTCTATGGTTTAAATTTGGTAATTTTTGGAGGAGTTTTGGTTAGGTTTTAGAATTTTCTAGTTTAGTATTATTGGCGGATAATTAAATATTATTCCGACCATCGGTTATTGCCGGATAAGATTTAAGAATTTTTTAAGGACTCCTAAGTTATTGGTGAAGGTCAGGGTGTAACATCCCGTACCCAAAAGTTACTTTTCACAGAGGTTTACGAGTTACCGAGGACTCTTAACTACGATCGGTAATTTGATAAGTTATCGCTCGAGTTAATTTTCGAGTTTTTCTAAACTCTCCAAATACCTGATGTAATGACTCGATGTTGTAGTACGTGTCGACACGAGTCTTCCGGTATTTTTGGAATATTTTTCGGAGCTTCCGGCTAATTTCTGTGAATTTCTGATGTTTATGGTAATTTTCAATTATTTTTCCGGTAAAAAGGAGATTTACCATTTAACCTTTTTACTTTTCACCTTCTTTAAATCGGAACCGTTAGATCAATTAGGGTTTCGATCTCAACCGTTGATTCGAGTATAAAAGGATTTAAAGGGAGTTGACTTCGGTCAGAAACCGAATTGGAGGGTTGACCGCAGTTTTTTTCTCTCGATTCTGTCTCCACCTGCGACTGTGCTCCGATCGCACCTCCGCCCAACGATCACCTCTCGGCGCTCCACCGGTGGCCACAGCGTCGTCGCCAACTTCATGGTGGTCTCAGCTTTCGGTTAGAAGCCCGGATGAGAGAAAAGGAGGAGAACGACGACAACGTCGTCTTGAGCAGCGGTGGAGCTGCGCTCCGTCCCTCAGTCTCAGGTCATCTCTCGGCTTCTCACCATGGTTAAAGCCTCGCCTCTTCGTTCCTCACCTCCCTGTGATTTCATTTTGTCGAGATAAGCTCAGGAGAAGAAGATTTGAAGTGAGGAAGGATTTCTGGGTTTTCAGGTGAGGGTTCGATGTTCTTGGGCGACTTGAAATTCGATTTAGGTGTCAAGGTCAGATCATTTGTTGAGGTTTACATGTCTTATACTTGAATTCGAGTTTGGGTAAGTTTAGGAGAAGATGGGTGCTTGGCTATGTCGACCACCGTGTGCGACCTCTGTGCACGGCGGTGATGGTGATATTTTGGGGTTTTGGCGATTGTTAGTTAGTTAATTTTCCAGTTAGCCTTGAAGTCATGAACTTCAGTGCATAGTTTTGGATTGTTCAAGAGATTCTTGATGATGTTTTGGTTTTTGTTAGTTTTCAAGTTCAGGGTGTGATATATGGGGATTGAACTTCAGGAAATGGTAGGGTTAGGGTGTTCTACGTGTTCTGCTAATGATGGAGTAGTATATATGTAAATCTTTATTAGTATAGATTTTATTATTATGGGAGTGGTGAGTTCGTTATTTTGCGTGGTTGCTGAGTTGGAGTTAAGGATTGTGTGAAAATGAAGGAATTGGTAGGTGATAATGTCACGTGGGTTGCTCGAGAAGTTAGGAATTGCAGTAATGGACTTTACATGTTTTAGACACTTGCTAATTTGGCCAAGTCTTATTGGCAGAAATGGAGAGATGTGATCGATTAAGGATGGATGTTTGAATCAGTATTTACTTATTATTGATCAAGAAAGGGGTGTTTGATAGGAAGTATGATGACTTTGGGTGTCCATAGTATATGTTGAAGATTTGTGGGAAAAAGGTAAATGTGAAAAAGGGAATTAGAAGGTTTTGATGGAAAAATGGAATTTACCCGGTAATTTGTCGATTCGGCCTAGGTTATAATAAGTGTGAACATGAGTGAAGGCCGAGGTTTGGTTAAGTTAACAAGGGGTGTGTGAGGATTAAGTTAAATCCTTTTATTACCGGAGACACCATTAGCGAGTTTTGGAATTAAATATATTTATATATATTATTCTTGCGTCCAGAGAATTAATATTTATTTTAGAACAGGACGCGAGGAGGCTCGTGTTAGAGACTTGGCTTGAGCGGAATTCGGGTTTTCGTCAGGCTAAGGCCTCAGTCTGTGAGTGGACATATTATTTCAAATGAATGCATGCCTTAATCATTGATTTAATTGCATGGTTTTTATGATTGTTTTCGAGAATTATATTTTTCTCGGGTTCTTGGATGTTTTATTTGGATAAAGTTTAGCGGGAACCTCGGTTGATGATTTTTATCATGTTGAGGCATTGATTTTGATGATTGAACGTATTTACCATTTTTACTCCAATTTTCTATTTCTTTCTGAAAATGGTTATAGACGGGGATGACCCGTCATCCGAACGGAATTGAACCCGAGACTTTATTTGGATTTGGATTTATTCATATATGACAAGGATTTGTTTTACTTAATTGTTTTGGGAAGAGATTTATTTGGATAGAGAATTTGAGTAAATTATTTTATGAATTTTTGTTATAAGGGTTGTCAATGAATATGCTAGCTAGAGTAGCGTGAGGGCGCTACTAGAGCTCTTAGTTCCGACCCTAGCCTGAGAGGTCAGGCAAACTACGTAGTGCACTATGAGGGTTGTCCACTATCATTTTAACTAGAGCTCTTAGCTCCGACCCTGGTCTGAGAGGACAGACACGCCTGAGAGGTCAGGTGGATATTATAAGGGTTGTCCATTACCATTTTACCTAGAGCTCTTAGCTCCGACCCTGGTCTGAGAGGACAGACACGCCTGAGAGGTCAGGTGGATATTATAAGGGTTGTCCATTACCATTTTATATAGCTAGCATAGCGTGAGGGAGCAACTAGAGCTCTTAGCTCCGACCCTAGTCTGAGAGGTCAGACTTATTATGTTTGTGAACATTTCTCTTCCCATATTCCTTACTTGTTTATCTTATCATGCATTTGTGAAAATTTAGTAATAGTGGGCATGCATAAATGTTATTTAAATCATTAAATTTTTGGGAGAGCATTAAAGGAAATAGAGTTTTTATATTTGATTTTCGTCCACTCACTCTAACAGTTTTTCAATGTTTCTCCCCTGGGCCCTTCGTTTTAAATGCCCAGTGATGCAGGGTTCGTGAGAGGAGGTCGAGCGCGTACGAGAGTCGAGGCATAGTCGATCAATCTGTTGCTGCCGCAATTTCTTAGGGTAATCATCTTTGTAGTCCGCTCTGACTAACCCAGTTTAGCTAGTTTTGTAGGAAGGGTTGGCCATTTCAAGGGGGTTTCGGTAAGAAGTTCCCTTGAGGTGGTCCCCGCAGGATTTACTTCGGGTTAAAGAGGTTTAACCCGGGGTGGGTCCTGACACAGGGATTTTTAGTTGACAATTTGATAAATGTGGAGCGATGAGCGAGCTGTACGCTTTTAAATGTGTATGCTTAAGCTATTTAATTATTATTCTAGCGTCCGGAAAATTAATATTAATTATGAAACAGAACGCGAAGAGGCTCGTGTTATGGAGACTTGGCTTGAGCGGAATTCGGGTTTTCGTCAGGCTAAGGCCTCATTCTGTGACTGGACTTTATTTTTAAATTTAATGCATGCAATAGATTTTATTTAATTTCTCCTTTATTTATGAATTTCCTCCATTTTAAGGTTTATAGTGATTTTGAGAAAATGAGAATTTAATACTTTTTAAAGATAAGTGAGCCGGAGAAGAGGTTCCTACCTTTCCCGTGATTTTAAAAGATTTTCCTAGAATATGGTTTTTATTTGTTATCACTATTTTGGGTTATGGATGGGGATGATTTTTAAAAAGGGGAAACTTGGCTCTTGGATTTAACGATTTTAAAGTAAAGTCAGAGAACTGGTTTCGGGTTCCTAGAAATGTTTTAAATCCAATATATTTGGGGTAAAGTCATGGGAGTTTTGACTTGGTTTTCGATTTATTTTATCACGAGGTTTTTAAAGGATTTTCAAGGATATGGTTATATGTATTGCATGCTAGCATGGACCCTCTCCAGATGGAGATGTGACCCTTTCTGGATAGTAGCTGGTCTGACCCTCTTCGGTGGTAGCTGGTCAGTAGGACCCTCTTCGGTGGTAGTTGGTCGGTTGGACCCTCCCGGATAGAGCAGGTCAGGACCCTCTTCGGTGGTGGCTGTTCGGTTGGACCCTCCCGAATAGAGCGGGTTATGAGACCCTCTCCGATTGAGCTGGTCAATAAACCCTCTCGTGGTAGAGCGGGTCGGTTGTTTTCTCGTGGTTGTGGTTAATACCCCACATCTTTAATCATGGATTTGAGCCAAGGGATTTCTTTATGATTTATTTATTCATTTCTTATTGGTTGCGTGCATGTGAAGTTTGGAAAATCAAAGGGAAAGCATGAAATGATTTTTACCTTTTCATATTTAATTTTCGTCCACTCACGCTAATATTGTTTTTAAATGTTTTCCCCTAGGCCCTTCGTTTTCAAATGCCCAGTGTTGCAGGGTTCCTGAGAGGAGGTCGCGCGTACCGAAGTCGAGGCATAGCTAATTAATCCGCTGTTGCGCATTTAGTGTTTTAGGTATAACTTCCATGTAGACTGCTCTGATTACCCCAACCATGATAGTGGAATAAGATAGTAAAACGTAGTTGTGACTTGGGGAGCAAGATGGCTCCAGGTGTTGGGGGTGATTTAAATTATTCATGGAAGTGCTGAGTTGGTTTGTAGGAAGGGTTGTCCATTTCAAGGGGGTTTTGGTAAGAAGTTCCCTTGAGGTGGTCCTCGTAGGATTTACTTCTGGTTAAAGGGGTTTTAACCCGGGATGAGTCCTGACAGTAAGGGTTGGCTTCAAGATTCAACAACTTTCTTGGTTTGCCAAGCTTATGATCAAAAAATGGGTACAAGACAAACATATGGATAAAGTCAACTTGTGCCAAATGAAAGCTTGAAGAATGATGCTTCAAGGAGTTCAAGCTTTGGATATGTACTATGTACTCGAGGCTTTTGTTGAAGTTGCTTCCACCTCTGCTAAGTTGCTATATAAGAGAGGCGAATCTTTTGAAATGGTAATATGGTAGTGGAGCAACTTTTATGTGCTCGTTAACCGTCAGAACAATTGAAATACAATATTGTCTAGTATAAGTTGTTTATTTCAGACAAGAATTTACACTCAAAATTAATTTTTTAAGAGAAACCAAAAGAAATGGGGATGAAAGAGAGAAACCAAAAGAAATGGGGATGAAAGAGAGAAACCCACACCACATAATAGTCTTCTCTTCTACACAACAAAGCTTGATCTAAAAGGACTCGCGGTCATCGAATTAGGACAGTTAAGCCATCTCCAGTAGGAGTGGCTATATGAGATCTATAGCCCTTCTTTCCTAAAAATGGGCTCCAATAAAAAAGGGGTAGAGAGCATGAGGGGGACAGGTGAGTCAAGAGGTCCATATTTGGCTCTTAAGGTGGCTCTTCAGCCTTTTAATGGGGCCCATGAATTGCAAACCAGCTACAAGAGCTTCACGTGCTGCACTTTTTTGAAAGCAAATACAAGGGTTCTTGTGTCATGGCTGTTGAAAATCAATGGTTGAATAAAGAGAGTTGATTAATTATACAATAGTCAAATTTGACCGTTATGAAATCAGCTACCCTTTTTTTAAACAAAAAATGTTTCCAACGGAAACATATCCAACTTTCATTTTTTTCTTTATATATGCTTCTATTCTACCTCTATTTCTCACATTTCTTCTTCTCTTCTTTCATTCTACTCCATATCTTCTATCATTCTACTTGTTTTAAACATGTCCACTCCTAAAAAAAGTGTGAATTGGACAAGAAAAGAGAATGAAGTTCTTTGTGTTGCATATATGAAGGTCTCTGAAAATTGTACGAAGGGCGTTAGTCAAAACCACTAGTAGAATAAAAGGTTCATGCGACAATTTTTTTTTGTAACATGAGTGCGAACTAATGCAACGAAACACATTTTATAGCATAGTTCCGACTCATGCGACGAAATAAAAAATTTGTGTCGCATTAGTTCATACTCATGCTACAAAATTTGTTTATTTCGTCACATCAGTTCTGGATGATTCGACGAAAATTCCCCCTAGTGCTGACTCATGCGACGAATGATTCAAAATTTTGTCGCATCAATTCTGACAAAAAAATTTGAATTTTAAATCCTTCCACCAAAATCCCCCCTAATTTCCTCCTCTTCCTCCATTTTCTTCTTCCTCCTACTTATTCACCACCACCCCTCCACTTCTTCTTCTTCCACCATAACCACCATACCACCACCTCCTCCTCCTCGATCTGGCAAAACAAAAAAAAATCATATTTTTAATTTAAATTATAATTAAAATAAAAATTAAATTAATTAATTTTATTTATTGAAAACTCTTAAACGACGAAATATTTTTCGTCGCATACGTTGCATTAGGGGTATTTATACGACAAAATTTTAGGTTTTCGTAGCATAAACCAAATGCGTCGAATTTTATTCGACGAAAAAACCTCTTATGCGACAAAATGAAATTGTCGCATGAAGTTTTTTCTCTACTAGTGAAAGGAGACGGGATTTGAAAACAAGTGGAGCGAAAATATATTGAAGGCTTCAATGGCAATCCTCTAAATGCACATGTGACACTTGAAAATCCTATCTAAATAAGTTATCATCAAATATCACATAAACACTGCTTTCAAAAAAATTATTTTGATATAAATTATATTGATACTATACTAAAACTAAATCATTAGTTTTAAAAGTGTAATGAAATACTATAAAGTATTTGAAAGCCCTCTCCTTATTGAAGATAATTCATTGTCTCATGAATAAAATACATTATTTAAGAGAGCTAAATTTTAGCTTTGACCCCCATATAGCCCCTCCTTACTAGAGATAGTCTAACAATAAACAAATAACAAAGCAGACGATGAATGGGGGTGTAACACCCATGCGTGAGTTTCCATAAACCACTTGATCAATCTCGCTTTTAAGAGATGTTTTTTTCTTTGGTAGATAAAGGGGAACTCGTGTGAAGTTATGGGTAAAGGGGATGATGGAGGTTTTTGGTTTTGAAAGGGTTATTGGAAGATCGGCAAAACAAGAAGAAACAAAGTCATCTATCTATAGCTGAACATAAGTCAAAAAATGAACACAATACAGGTTAAAGCACCACTAAGGTTAGAAGAAGATCGAATCGATCGATATAAAGAGAAGAACCCCCCCTAATTCTCAAGCTTTTGATCTAAATCTTGAGAGATGTACATCTAAGCAAGAAATAAGGGGGAGGGGCTGGATTGCAGATCTACTTTCTCTCTAAGTTGGAGTGAAAGAGACTCTCGATGAAAAAGGCTTTTGTTTTCTCATAGAGTAAGGGTTGGCTTCAAGATTCAACAACTTTCTTGGTTTGCCAAGCTTATGATCAAAAAATGGGTACAAGATAAACATATGGATAAAGTCAGCTTGTGCCAAATGAAAGCTTGAAGAATGATGCTTGAAGGAGTTCAAGCTTTGGATATGTACTATGTACTCGAGGCTTTTGTTGAAGTTGCTTCCACCTCTACTAAGTTGCTATATAAGACAGGCGAATCCTTTGAAATGGTAATATGGTAGTGGAGTAACTTTTATGCGCTCGTTAACCGTTGGAACAATTGAAATACAATATTGTCTAGTCTAAGTTGTTTATTTCAGACAAGAATTTACACTCAAAATTAATTTTTTTTGAAATAGGGTTTGGAACCCAGCCTAGCTGAGAGACTCAATCCTACGTCCGGTTCTATTTATTTTATTAATAGTAAAAACTTGCAATGGGAGACATAATACCAATATCCCGAGTTACATCAGAGAAATAACTAATATCCTCGTAGAGAACGTCTTGAATAATAGTAGTAGTCTCATGTCTCATCTAACTATAAATCTGTAGAATATTCTCAAATATATACTTTTCTTGTAGATAGAGGTTAAATATTCTGTATAGATATAGGAGATATTGTTTTTCCTATTAAATCCATGATTGTATCTGTATATATACCTCCATCGAAACCCAGCTGCCGTCTTCTTTAACAACAGAGGACCAGGGGCATCATAAACCGCCTTCAACTTCAGAAGAGCAGAAATCAGTTTCCTCTACTTCACAAGAGGACCCATCAAACTCATACAAGGTGACTAACGGAACCAAGCATGTCTAGAGTGATAAACTATTACGCTAGATACGTGCGTCTAGTACGAGGCATCGGTGGAACCCCGGTCCCTGTCGATATGCTGTTGATCAGATTTAAATTAGCCCGGAAATACGGACACCGCTTCTCGACCGACCATCCAAGACTTGCTACATTTAGTGTTGAGGAACTTCTTGCCGAAAGAGAAGTTACGGTCCCTATCTCTGATTTCAAGCTCTTATCGGAAAGGCCTCGGTGGACAAAACGCATGGTCGATCCCCTGTTTGACATGGGCGTGCCAAGGCAGGAGCACCCGAAGATCATCAAAGATATATTAGTCAAACAGCGACAAGCGTGGCCCGTGGATCATCCTTGTACCGATACTGTCCCAACTTAACCACCTTTAAGGTGTTGGGTTTTAATCACAAAAGGCCTCGGTACAATTAGGAAT
Organism: Comarum palustre; assembly: GCA_951800085.1. Taxonomy (NCBI): domain Eukaryota; kingdom Viridiplantae; phylum Streptophyta; class Magnoliopsida; order Rosales; family Rosaceae; genus Comarum; species Comarum palustre. The sequence continues at coordinate 25,231,704 of OX637574.1, read as the reverse complement.
GATCCACCCACTTATTAGTTATATTTTTATTTGTCACTTTTCTGATGTGGGATCTCTCCTCTCCAACACTCCCCCTCACGTGCAACCTAACTTTTAGGTCTGCACGTGAAACTGATTAAGAAGCTGAACCCGGGCCTCATGGTTAACCGAAAGAACTCCAAACTCCGAACCTCAAACTCCGAAAGAACTCCAAACCAACTTCAAACTCCAAACTCCGAAACAACTTCAACCAAACCAGAGCCATGACCTCTGAAAGAACGCACCCGAGCTCATGGTGAAGCAACTGGGGAGGGACCCGCTCTGATACCAAGTCAAACAGCGACAAGCGTGGCCCGTGGATCATCCTTGTACCGATACTGTCCCAACTTAACCACCTTTAAGGTGTTGGGTTTTAATCACAAAAGGCCTCGGTACAATTAGGAATGATCCACCCACTTATTAGTTATATTTTTATTTGTCACTTTTCTGATGTGGGATCTCTCCTCTCTAACAATATTTACAATGGCTGAAAATGCTGTTCCGGGGACGTCTGTTGTTGCACTGATAGGGGACACCACTCTTCGTATAATAGAGACTAGAAGTGTGGCATATTCCAGTACTAGTGCACGTATGTTTAACCGGGACACATTGATGACTCCTGCAGCGAAATCCTGCCTTGAGGGTTTGGAAAAAGTGAGAGTAGATGATGATGTTATTAGAGAGACGACGTTATGTGTCATGTCACAAAGACCTTGATCACTTTGACAATGATGCTGCAAAAGAAGAAGGTCTTGATCTTGATCATTGACCCTTGATGATTACCAGCTTGCCGTGCTCACACCATTTTCATGGATACTGCATTGTCCGGTGGCTCAAGATTCAGCACTTATGTCCCATTATTACAGAAACAAACTAGCAGTTTGTCAGAACCTACAGAACAGCCACCACAACCACAATCTCCACCACAAGCAAAGTAGATGATCGATATTTCATTAAGGAAAACTTGGACAAAAGAATCATTTGTTTCCCTTTTATGTATACAGAAGACCAATTAGCAGATGTTCTTACGAAAAGAGTGTCAAGGAAAGTATTTGACAATTCTGTAGGCAAGTTGGGCATGATCGATATCTATGTACCAACTTGAAGGGGAGTGCAGAATATTCTCAAATATATACTTTCTTTGTAGATAGAGGTTAAATATTTTCTATAGATATATGAGATATTGTTTTTCCTATTAAATCCATGATTGTATCTGTATATATACCTCTATTGGAGAATAATAATATTGTTTGAAAACCATTATCAAACCATTCTTTTCTACTAAATCATTAAGAACTCGCATACTAGCTAGGTGTGTTAACCTATCTACAGTCAAAAATTAATTAGCAATGGATGAAGTAACCGAAACTCTTATAAGCTCATATGCAATGTCTCAATTTTTAATGTGAGATTCATATCTCAACAATGTCCATGCGTCCTTGTTCCTTATAGCAAACATTATCAAAGCTTACAATGTATATCAACATTGTAGTGATAATGTCCGTAAATATGAACACTGCAAAGCCGTAATACAAAATTGGCAGCTAATTAATTCTTGATAGTCCATTCCTCATCAGACAAGGTCCAATGGTGGACTCTACTCGGTTGGTTCCACCGATTGCACACCAAGCAATTGTTTAAATGCACAAACCAATACGCAGTCAAATGGTACCCATTACTAATGCTTATGAGTCACATTCTCACCAGCATCACCTTCACAAAGTCAAGCTAGATTGCATTTAGTGCCCTTGATCGTTCTTTCTTTATCAAAGGGATAACAACCCCTGAATCAAGATTTCCCAGCTTCTGATTTGATCGGAATTGAATATATCAAAGTCAAGCGTATAAGTTCTCGACGTGTTTTCCTATACTTCTTATCTTTATATGTTATGTTCAACTAGCAATCACTCACAGCCACCACTCCTAGCAAGAAATTTGACTCGGCCCACGAGGGACACATATTTCCTCCCAACATTTTCTATATAAATATGGATAGTTTTCCTATATACCAAACATCAACGTTATTATTGATTCTATCTTCACAATCTGTCATACTTAGATTTTGCTTGTTGAAGTCTTCAAGGAACAAAAAGTTGCAGAGTTAGCAAGACATGGCTGGGAAAGGATTTAACAGTGAAAGATGGGCACTAAAGGGCAAGACAGCTCTTGTTACTGGTGGAACCAAAGGCATCGGGTAAATTACTTTACTCTCTACATTGTTTCTGTTGTTTCCTAGTTTCATATTTGATTTGTGGTAACTAAGTTATTGCTGGCTATATGCATTAGGTATGCAATTGTGGAGGAGCTAGCGGGACTTGGCGCAACTGTACATACCTGTGCTCGTAACGAAGCACTGCTTAATGAGAGGATTCAAGAATGGAAGAGTAAAGGATTTAAAGTGAGTGGTTCAGTCTGTGAGCTGACCTCTAAATCCCAGAGGGAGGAGCTGTTGGAGACTGTCTCCTCTGTTTTCGACGAAAAGCTTAACATCCTGGTAAGTTTGTTGCCTTTGAAGAATATATGGTTAAGTGTACCAGATTGCTTTTTTTCTTGTGGTGAAAGTGATCAAGTTGGAATAACGCTGCTATGTGCAGGTAAATAATGCAGCAACAGTGACGCTCAGAACGACTACAGACTATAGTTTGGATGATTTCTCAACCATGATGAGTACCAATGTGGAATCTCCTTACCATCTTTGTCAACTTGCACATCCTCTCTTGAAGGCCTCAGGTAATGGCAGCATTGTATTCATCGCCTCCATCGCCGGTATAAAAGCTCTGCCTAGATTATCTGCTTACGCGGCAACGAAAAGCGCCATCATCCAGATTTCGAAGAATTTGGCCTGTGAATGGGCACAAGACAGTATTCGAACAAACACAGTAGCACCATGGGCTGTTAACACCGGGGCTAAACCTGATAATGTGAGTATCTCCAAATCCTACAACTTGGTTTGAAATTGACAATTAATGTTTTTTAGTACATACTAGCGTGATTAATTTGACACAGTCTAACATGATAAATTTCATTTTGCATCAGGATGAGCATTCTGCTGACTTCAGACGCTTAATAGGTCGAACTCCCATCCGTCGCGTTGCAGAGCCTAATGAAATTTCATCCTTGGTGACTTTCCTTTGCCTTCCTGCAGCATCATACATCACTGGACAGGTTGTTAGTATTGATGGAGGATTTACAGTTAGCGGCTTCTAGCATAATCAAATATAGGTTGCCAAATCAACAACCTATCTCATACTAACTGCTTAATTTGTTCATAGTTCCACGTACATTTTGTTGGTCAATAAGGTTTGTGCAAACAGTTTCAAAGATAACAAAGTACTGTTCGCAAACAAGTCCTTGTAATTTTCTGTACTATAAAATATAAGTTTTTGATATGTTTTTGCTTACCTATTGCATTTCCATACATATGAACAAAATCAGTCAGCTTATGAATGATATTGACAAGTGGTCTTATATATCCACTGGTTACCATATATGCTAGTCAACTTATGAATGATAATGACAAGTTCGGATTACTCAAAGAAATCAGGTTCTACTAATATTTTTTTGGTAAACCTATAGACTTCAAAGTTTAGAGGAATAGTAAGCAATTACAAGGATGCACGAGATACTTCACAAAAACTTAATAAACCAAAAGAAAGAAAAGTCCAATATTGTTATCTCCAATTAGAAGTATGCTATCATATTGTATCACATTGCATATTTAGTTTAATTGTTCAGTTTGTATTATAATTTTGCATATGCATTGGAGGGAAAATGCTTATTATATATGTCCTCCCCTGACTAGATGTATCATTTTCTTTCAATCAATAAATTTCTCTCGCAGCGTCGAGATTCTCCACATTTTTTCTTTCTTTAGTTAAAAATTTCAAGCCCACCCAAGATCGTAATCCTGGATCCGCCACTGGCTGCAATAACCAGTTTGATTTTGGTTGTTAATTCAAAATCAGTTTCCATGTTTAACTTCTTCAATAATCGTTTGATTTTGATGCATGGTATATGAAGCTTAGAGCTATATCGAAGTTAACTTGACTTTGATTAAGATGAAGGTATATCACATATTATCGAGCTAACTATACATCCTAAATAGTTTTATCGACTTTGATTACTATTGAAATGCTAATTGTTGTAGTACTACTTTGTCTCTACTGTATATATGGTTTGTGAGTGTATTTATCCTGGATGTAGGAGGAAGAGATGTCTAAAGCCATGTCCCGGATTGACACCTCGGATTCGAGGGTTTAGACGAGGATCATGGATACAGTCTTTCCACCTCGAAAAAAACAACTTTTACTGCCGAGGTCTAGGACACATGGGCGAGAGGGTCTTGAAGACCACTCAGAGATTTCAAATAAAGGCAGCCTCGACCAGCAGCAGGACGACTCAGCTAGAGTCGAAAGTTCAGAGACTACGGGAGGAGCAAGCCGCTCAAACTTCCGCTCAGGCTACCTCTGATGCCACCCAGCAGGCTCAACAGTAGCAGATGTTTCAGTACTTGCATGAGTTTTTAGCTGTCCACCTTTAGGGACTTCCGTCTTCGTCCATGCCTACACCTATACCGCTACCTTAGCCGACGTAACCTCCTCAGCAGCAACCTCTTCTGTAGCAGCATATATCAAAATCGGATATAGATTTAGACAATATAAATTTTGTGTAGTTTATATAGTTTTATGTGTTAATGAACAATTTTTAAAAATTATAATGAAAAACGTGTTTTGTCACCATTTTTGGTGTTGTTGGTTATATAAAATATTTTGGTGTATTTTAAAAGTTTCTTGAAATGGTAATTTAAAAATTTTGGGTTTTTTACTGGAATAGACTTATAGCTGAAGAAACTTGCCATAATTCGTCGGCTATAGTATTTTTAATTTTTTTTAAGATTTAGCCGACGAATTATGACAAGTTTCATCCGCTACAAGATGTAGCCGTTTGAGATTCATCGCAAATTTTCTTCTACTATTAAAAATCAATATTATTTTTTTTCTACTAAAAATCAATTTTATTTATCTATTAAAATCAATTTAATTGTTTCCTTTTAAATCAATTTTCTTGTACTATTAAAAATCAATTTTATTTTTCTACTGAAATACAATTTTTCTTTTTCTATTAAAATCAATTTTAGTTCTTGTATTGAAAATCAGTTTTATTTTCCTATTAAAATCAATTTTATTCTTTCCTTTCTACTTTAATTTTTTATTTTCTAATAATATTTTTTGAGAAATAGGAAACAGAGGAAAAAAATTAAAAATAATTGTTAATAAAGGCATTTTGGTCATTTTAAGTAACTTAACCGTTTTTTTGATGGTCAACTGACACCAAGGATAATCTAGTCAAGAATTTAAAAATATAGGGGAAAACACTACTACATAAAGGCATATCCATGACGTTTGAAAAACGTCATGGAATGTCTTCCACGACGTTTTTCGGCGCCGTCCATTAACGTTGTCTATACTGGCGCCGTCCTTTTGTGTTGAGTTTTATGACATTTGAAAGGTATAATAAAGCTTTCAACGACGTTTCTAAAACGTCATTGAAACCACAACATTTCTATAGCATTTTGAAAACGCCATGAAATTTACTTTGATTTATAAAAAAAATTATATATACAGATTTTCTAGTATAGAAAATCTTTTACTCTATCAGTAGAAAGTAATACAAATCAAAATGACAAAGTTGTACAAACACACATGTACATTTGAATCAATAAAAATAACCAATTTACAATACTTCCATTACAAATGCTAATATGCTAAAGTGTGATGTCTTTTCACGATACCATTCTCTTTTAACTGGTTTGATTGCAAGTAGGTTCCGTAGTCTAGCTGCAATTTAGTAGATACCAAGTTAGTCAAAGTTAGAGAGCCATAAACATTAATATTTGTACAGACAATTGATAAAATTACAGGTGAGACATGTACACACTTAATATTTCAAGTTATATATATATATATATATATATATATATAGTCCGGATCTAACAAGCTATATATATATAAAAAAGGACAAACACCAAGTGTGTAACATTATAAGAGAAGACAAACAAGCTATAGAAATTGCTACTGGCAGGAAGCTAACATCATTAAAAGAACAGTTGAAAAATAGATGATGCTCACTAATGGATTAAGAAACCCATGGATTACTAGTGGAAGCAAACCATTTATAGAAATTGCTACTGGCAGCAAACCTTTTTGTAAGCTAAAATAAAGTGCATGACGCTAAAGCATCAAGCCTTAGCCTTATTTCTTTCTGTAGCTCCCTGAAGCTTTACCTTGTTCACCTTTTACGTTCTCTGGAGCTTCATACCCTTACTTCCCTACGCTCCCTGAAGCTTTGCTTTTACTCTTCCAGTCATTTTCTTTGGTTGCTCTGCTTGCTACACAACACGAGTAACGATTTGGTGGTTGAAGAACTACCATAAATCTTCAGTTGCAAGGTGACTCCTGAAGAACCTGGGAACAAGTTGGTGCTCTCTTGATCCTCAGTCACTTGATTAAAAGCAAAAAACTAAGCACACTACCCTTACTACTACGGTTCTTCACCCACGAGCTGGCACGCCTGCACTACCAAACGAAACTTTGGTTCAATTATCTCACACTCTCTAGACTGAGTTGCGACGCCAAAATAGGTCTCATACAAGACACATCATCAAACAAACGGCGTCGTGACGAAAAATTGTATTAGGCCTTTCGTTGGTAGTGAAAATGAAGTTTGGGTATCACATTGGTAGTTTTGTAAGTTTGAGTATCTCTTTAATCATGCCACAAGAGTTTAGGTATAGGCGCTTAAATTTTCGTTTATTTTTATTCGCATAAGTTATAAATGGGAATCTCCTCAATATGAGTGGCTATGTTAGATATTTTTATCGACTCAAAATAGTTCTATTCCATTGATGGTAGAGGTTACATCATGAATCGAACTACTGTCTTATTAATAAGCCTTAAAATAAACTTAATTATAAATAAACCTTATAATCACAATTATGTTGTCGATGATAGTATAGGAAAGTAGAGGTCTCCCGTAGAGGATTGTGTCTAAATCACCTGTCTAAAACTCGATCTAAACTAAAAACCTAATTTGTCAACCTATATGCTCATATTCAATCGAATGTCTTTACACAAGTTAAGTCAATGATGTGTTAAACTTAACCTATCAACATTTCTTACTTGGTATGTTAAGAGAATGATGTTTTCAACTTAACTTAGCTTCTAACATGGAACCTAGAGTGATGTTCTGACACAACTCTCAAATAAAAGTAATTAAGATCGAAAAGATTATAAATAAAGCCAGGCAATTTCGGTACTGATGTAGTCCTAATCTATCTAGATGCCAATCCATATGAATGGGGCTCAAGTCACTCATGTGTTATTCTAGACAATATCCTTGACTTGATGATCAAAACACAAAATCATAGCAATAAAACTCTAGCATGCTTACTACGTTTGTAACCATAATAAACAAAACTAGAATTTATCAATGAGAATCCAATGAATCAACAAACATTCAACATCCAAGAAACAATAAAATCAATGCCAAAATTTTGGTTTACACATGTCTAGGGCTTGGGCAACCCCTAACTATCATAGACTACTAGAAAAATATAGGGAACATAAAATAAAACATCAGAAGGGGATGAGAAAATGATGGCGGCAATGGACTGATATTGTATGTCCAAAGATCGATAGATCGAATTATGTCATATCCTTTTTATATATAAGTAGCTTCTATTAGGGTTAGAAAACCGTAATTTTCGTCCATGGACTTGCCTTTGTGGTCTGAGTCTTTAAATTGAAGTTTCAGTCCAAATCATAAATTCAGGCAGAGTGATCTTCGGCCACTAAAATGGTCATAACTTCTTCTATAAAATAACTATTGACAATCCACGAAAAGTTCTAGAAAGTAGACTCTTGTAGTTTTCCGTTGATATGAGGCTCATATCTTGGATCATTGTGAGCTGATCACAATCCTCTATCGAAGTTGACTAATGATTTTTGACAGATTTTCTAATTTCTTTCTTTGCACGATATGAATTCTTTTTCCTTTAAGATTTCTTTTCTTTTGCTTCTGTTGTGCTCCTCAACTTTATTTGCGACCTAAAAACGTTGCATAAAATGCACGTATCATTTATGTACAAAATGCAAATATGATTGTTTGATTCATGTAGAATAACACCCACTTTACACAATTGTCACTCACATAATAACACCTATAATCACAAAAACAATAGATTATAGACAAATTATTCTAGAAATAGGGAAATAAAGGAGATAATATAAAATTTAACCTATTATCCATGGGAAAACATACATCATCGGCAAGTTCATGGGTAAAAATAAAATAAAAATCGAAACACTACTTTGCCTATGAGACTAGGGCTAGAAGGTTCAAACACCTTCACAAAACTTGGCTTCTACTCTTCTTTATTTGACTCTAGTTCCAGCTTCGGCCATTCTTAGATCTAGGTTTCAGGTACCCAAATTCTTGGCATAGGATGGTTGGCATAAGAGATTGAGGAGCAAATAGATCGTTATGGGTCTAAACCCTGTTTGCTATAGATTTGGTGTTCGGCGTCCGATTGATTATTATTATTATACATTTCTAGAAGTGGAATGGTGAGACAAGTGAAATTAGTTGCTTTGCCATAATCTATGGGCTTTTCGGCCATCCGAGTTCATTTTGGGTCTCAAAACAGTAATTTACTTGTTTTCGGTATTTTATGTTTTCTAGTAATTTTTGAATTTTGTTTTAATTCAATCCTTGGACTTTTAGGCTTGGTTGTTAGTCACTTTATAGTTCTCATATATAAGAACCCTTTTATGGGTAGCAGACAATACGTTTTATCAATTTTAATCAAAACCTTAAGAACTATTCTCTTATTTTCTGGTTTACTCTAGATCTATCTCGTAGAGTTCTTCACTTAAGAACTCTCCACTTACCGGGGATTAACGCTAGTTAGTCATTCATACTTTCTACCTCGTCAATTCTAATGGAAAACTTCTTCATGTGTTGTGCACACCAGATGTCAACAGAGATGTTCATAACTTTCAAAGAGAGATTGTGATCGACTTAGCATTGTAGTCTATGGAGGATGAAGGAGGATTCGATGGTCTTGTTCAATAATGAGGAGGAAGTATTGGAGAGGAAGATATTTAGTGTGGTGGCTATTGTGGTAGCCTTTAAGTTTTGGTTTAGGGTTTTGGTAGGACTAGTTTTATCTCTTTGATTGGATATATGTATGAATTTAACAGTCACTATACATTCAAATATTTAACTGAGGTTTGATGAACCAAATTTGGTAGTAGGCTCCGACGATGATTCTGACTATAGAAGATCGGGCTTAGTTTTCCTGGGCCGCATCTTGTGACCCTAGTGGGTTTGGCACAAACTACAATAGGATAAGTATTTATGCCTCAGTTAAATAAATATGTGCACAAATATCCATAATCAGCTTACAATATGAATGTCTATCTACTAACTAACAACTTTTAAATATCACTATAATCTTGTTTATAGCTAGTACTTAACTATTTATGCTTGAAATATTATAAATTAGAACTACATTTGTCCAAGCATAAGATTAGTAAACAATAATATGTAGAAATTGGTAAATGATCTGATAAGCCTAAAATTAGAGTCATGGCTGATTGACAGTGAACTTAATGGTGAAATTAGTCTTTGGCGCAAACATGATGAAAGAAGAGATAATGGTTATCTCGGCGCCGCAAAGGGTGCATAGCTCGCTCGCCTTCTTGAAAAGCTTGATCGTCCTTTTTCATCTTTTCCTATATTTTGAAGGAATCTTTTGAGGACCTTTACTCATTCTCATTGCTTTGATAGCAATCAGAAGCTTTAACTAGAAGCACCCTGAAATTAAAGAGTGTTAATATTTAAAAAAATGTGTGTATATATATAATGAATGACACATATATAGCTATACCTTTGGTAAATCATCGATTCGATTAATGAGAAATGGAGGTTTGATTGTATCACCTTCACATTCATCTTTTCTAAATCTACATATCCATGACTTGAAAGTTCAACCATCAAATAATGACATGGAAACTTCTAAACACCTTCTAAGAACTTATGTTTTGCTCATATCATCTCGAAATCACCTCAATTTATAGATACGGTTCGAGGTCTCCAGAAGGTAACAACCTTGTGGTTGGTGGATTTGACTTTTCCATATCTCACGTATCCTAGAACTTTCCTCTTCTAATCTTCTCACTTAATTTTTACGATTCACTTTTAAATTTCATTCTTCTGTCAAACATAGATGAATGGAAACTCATTAAATCAATTGTATGTATCATTTACTAAATACGTTTCCAACTACCACAAAGCATTTGTCAATTTGTTTTTAAAGTGGTAGTCAAAAGAATAAAACGTATTTAGTAAGCGATACAATTGATTTAATGAGTTCGATTCATCTATGTTTGACAAAAGAATGAAATTTAAAAGTGAATCTTAAAAATTAAGTGAGAAGATTAGAAGAGAAAGGTTTTAGGATACGTGAGATACGGAAAAATCAAATCCACCAACCGTCAGGTTGTTACCTTTTAGAGACCTCAAACTATATCTATAAATTGAGGTGATTTCAAGATTATATGAGCAAAACATAAGTTCTTAGAAGCTGGCCCGACCTTTGGGCAGTGCATACTGCGCGCTAGCACAGGGCCCAAGTTCAGTACCCGTTTTTTTAAGAGAAGCTATGTGAGCCCCAATTTAGGGAGTTGAATTTTTGGTCTGAAAAGAATTCATGGGCTCTAATATTAGTAATATGGGAAGTTGATCAAAATTTAAGAAAATAGGAAAATTTGATCCCTTTAAGAATCGAACCTTAGTACGTTAATAAAACAAAAACCAAACACCACAACCGACTCTATTGCAGACATAAATGTTTGCTATCTTCATAGTCTTATATTTAGCAGCTTTCTCATGAATTATGGTTTATTTATTATTTTTGATTGCCTTGCTTAAATATTTATTATTTTTTCTTTGCTTGTTTTGTAGTAAATAATCAAATTTATTATCTTAATGTTATATATGAGAATAAGTAGAACACTTTATTTTGTTCACGAACAAGATTAGAAATATTCGTCGAATTAAATCTCAAGAAGTACCTGACCTACCACGTAACAATATATATTTTTTGATATTTTTATTTAAAAATAGACATTTCTTACAAATTTAAAGACTAATTTTTATTTATTCTTGTTCGAGTGAAATTCTACACAGAAAAATGAGGCTCCAACTTTTGCAGAGCAAAACAGGTGCGAACTCAAGGGTTCTCTCATGGCAGCGCCGCTCATCCTTATTTAAGGTCGACAATCGCGGCACAACGAAACAGCTAGGGGCAGCATGGAGTTCTCTTGACGTCGATCGTCAGGTTCAGGGAGGTGGTTCTACCTTTCTGAGGTGGTTATTCTTGAGGGAGGCCGAGAGTATGGGATCGCTCCTCTAATTCGTTGACGATCATACGTCGGTCAGCATTGGATGATGGAATGGTTTCCGGGTCCGCTGCATTCTGAGATAGGTGTGGCTTTGCCATCCGCACCTCTTGGGATTTGGGGTTTACAGGTTCAGCCATGGTGGGTAGAATTCGGGTTTGTTGTGATGAGTGGGTGGGCCCAGTCTTCGACTATTCGATGTCTAAGTTAGTATCACTGTAGATAAGTGACTTAGCAGAATGTTGGGGCCAGAAGAACCTTACCTTATTTAGAGCCTACCGCTGGCTTTATAAGGACGTATTTGGAACCGCGCCCTTCTCCTTTGATATGGGACCTGTGGTGAGGCCCTTCTCAACGTCTCCTAAAGAGGGGCTAGAAGGAGGATCGAGAGGTTTCGATGGTCGTGCTTGGTCCCCTATCTTACAGTTCCTGCGTCTGAGTTGCCACCGGAGGTGGTGTATAGGCGACCATGAACTCCGATGATCGGATAATTGGTTCATTTTCTGGCACATGAGGAGGGTTTGTACCCTGTGTTAACAATTTATTGATCTCGATGTTTTCCTCTAAATTTGGATGATTGATATTGTCATAATGTTCGATATTTTAGTCTTATATTGGTATGAAGAATATAACAAGATGCTCGTTGTTGGATGAAATGAAAATTAGACATATTTTTCATTCAACATCCTATTTATTTATTTTATTCTATAGACATGACACCCATATTAAGAGAAAACATTACTAATATATAAGGGGCAAATAATATGATATAAAAAGTATTTTCATATAACAATAGAAAGTAAATTAATTTTGGAACTCCGAAAAAAAAGGTTTTTTGCTTCGAATAAAAAGAAAATGTAATATAAGGGGCCCAACGATTTTTTCGCATTGAACCTTCAATACTTCAAGACCGGCCATGCCTAGAAGTTGTTTAGAAGTTTTCATGTCATTATTTGATAGTTGAGCAGCTTGAGCTTTCAAGTAATGGATATGTAGTTTTAGAAAAGATGAATGTGAAGGTGGTACAATCAAACCTCCATTTCTCATTCATTGTGGAGTCAAAAAGGAATCCGTTTTTAGCTGAGCATTTCTTGCTTAGAATTTTCTTTGATACCTACATGTATTTACACTGAATTGTTGTCATTATTTAGTTCTGTTACTGGTAATACTCAACCTATAATATATTTACAAATTTATGTACAAATTGTTATCAAACAATTTAGTGACTTTGTTCAATTATATGTACATGTCTCAAACAGATGTAGCAATATTTGTTGTTGTAAATTTAGTTCAATTATATTGTAATTAGTGTTAAGTTAGTTGTAAATGAAGGGATGATATATTAAATTTAGTTCAATTATATTGTAATTAGTGTTAAGTTAGTTGTAAATGAAGGGATGATATATATTCCAACATCGTAGATAAACCTCATTACAGCTTTGAGCTTTGTTAGGTACAAAGTAAAGTAGTTCCTAAACTCATAAAATAAATACAGTGACTTTCAAAGTACGTTTTATTGTTAACAAGTGCTGCGGTAGCTCCACTATGAACTGATTGGGGGAGCTGGTGATTCACAGAAAAAGAATAAAGAATGTATGGAATCGTTTGTTATTGAAGATGTACGATTGACTAATTGGCAATCCTACAATCCGTTTCCTAAAAACCGCAGACGGTAAATCCTCCATCCACACTAACAACTTGTCCATTGATGTAAGAAGCAGCAGGAAGGCAGAGGAAAGTGACCAGCGATGAGATTTCATTAGGTTCCGCAACGCGACGGATGGGAGTTCGACCTATTAGCCGTCTGAAGTCGTCAGAGTGATCACCCTGGAGGAAAATGAAGTTCAGAATATTAGATATGTCTCAAAGTCATTAACACAGTCTAAGATCTTGGTTAAGTTTTATTCATGAATCATGAAGTTGCAGGTTTGGAAGGATATGCATACGTTTTCAACTTTAACTCCGGTGTTAACAGCCCAAGGTGCTACGGTGTTTGTTCGAATACCATCTTTAGCCCATTCACAGGCCAGATTCTTCGAAATCTGGATGACGGCACTTTTCGTTGCTGCATAGGCAGATAGTCTAGGAAGAGCTTTTAACCCGGCAATGGAGGCGACGAAGATGATACTTCCATTTTCGGAGGCCTTGAGGAGAGGGTATGCAAGTTGACAAAGATGATAAGGGGATTCAACATTTGTGCTCATCATACTTGACAAGTCTTCCAGAGCATAGTCTGTCGCACTTCTTAGCGTGACTGTTGCTGCATTATTTACCTGTACAACATACAATTGCACGTAGCAGCATAAGTAACTCATTCCATGTATATACTTGGTTTAATTAGAGAGTAGCTAAGATTACAAAGGATAATGAAGCTAGTGACGCTTACGAGGATGTTAAGTTTGCCGACAAAATTAGAGGAAACAGTTCTCATGAGCTCCTCTCTTTGAGATTTAGACGTGAGGTCACAAACTGAACCACTCACTTTAAAACCCTTGCTCTTCCATTCTTGAACCCTTTCGTCGATCTGTTCTTGATTACGAGCGCAGGTATGCACTGTCGCCCCAAGTCCGGCTAGCTCTTCCACGATGGCATACCTAAAGCATACATAAAACATTTATATGGTTAGTTCTGAAATCAACCAAACAAGATACCCATCAACGAATGACATGAAGATCAAGAAGCGATAACTAACCCAATGCCTTTAGTTCCACCAGTGACGAGGGCGGTCATTCCCTTCAGAGACCATCTTTGGCTGTTGAAACCTGCCATTGCTCTTTCAGCTGCTTCTACTGGAAATTCAGGCAAACTAGCTGCGTATTTCTATACTTATCAGAAAGAATTAGTGAGCAGAAATGGGGATGTCTGTAATCTATGAAGGCCGTGGGTATATATATAGCTTTCTTGCTGATCACCGGTGTTGAAATACCAGTTTTAAATTGATCATGCATGGTAAGAAGGGATCAATTAAACAGCGTATTGGCTCCTCCTATTTGACTGAGTCAAACTATATTGATAAGAGAATGTCAATTCAATACGTTGCTGTTGCTGGTGGTGGAAATACACAACCCTAAATCACGTCGAGTCTCTTCCTTTTTTGGTCTGAACGAGTCTATCTTTTTGACTCTGTTTATATTATTCTTGTGAATTTAACTTGGATCGATTTCTTATAGCTATTACGTATTTTTGCAGTTGAAGCTGACGACTCATGGTCTAGGTCGTAAAATGTACGGTATGGGTGGCTGGGTATAGATTAGGCCTGACATTTGGTCGGTTCAAATCGGTAATGGGTGTTATCAGTTTCAAAACTAAAGCTTTTGGTAATGAAATATGACTACCAAAAACCAACCAACTTTTTCGGTATGAGATAAATCTTACCAAATTCAAAATTTCGATTTTCGGTATTACCAAACTTTACAACAAATATATTTTCTAAATATAACAAAACAATAGAAGAAGTAATTTTTTTTTAAAATATAGTCATTGACACCATAACATGCCTACTAATATTTTTTTTGGTAATGACATGTCTACTAATATGGTGTAACTTGTTTAGTATGTTAATTATATACAAGTGTACATCTTTGTGAACCAACCGTATAGAGTATGCAAAATTTTTGAAAATATTATTAAATAGGATATGATCAATACGGTGAAAAAATAACTATGATAGAAAAATCACATATTGTCTGTAACGTTTGAGTCTTGATCAAATCAGTCAACATTATTTATTCTTATGATTCTCCATGAGGAGCCATATCATTGGGATATAAATTTCTCAATATTTTTACACTGAAACATTACTTCTCATTCATACGAGAGGCTATGAGCGGAAGTATCGATCAAAATAAGACATAAAAGGCTAAATAATAGCGTTTTCGTGTAATAAGTTATATCATATTAAAGTTGAGCGCATTGATCAAGTTCTAGACATTGTCGAAATAGGTGAAATTTGTTCCATAGTCATATTTAAGTATTTGACCAAATCGAACTGACAAATTTTGATTTTATAAATTTCAGTGTTAGAAACCATAACATGTCTACTAATGTGGTATAACTTGTTTAGTAGGTTATTTTCAAGTGTAGATCTTTATGAACCAAAATTTTCGATACTCATAAAATAAGATATGATCAGTATAGTGAAATACGGCTAACGTAGAAAAATTACATATTTTAGGTAACGTGTGTGTTCAGATCAAAGTGGTTAACCTTATTTGCAAATATAAGTGTTTAAATAACTAACATTTCGGTATTTACCAAAAGTCAAACTAAATTTTTCAATATTTTTCGGTTTCAGTTATTTCGATTTCGATTACCAAATTTCGGTTTATTAAATCAAAAATATTCAGTCGATTTTTGGTCAGTTTGATATTTACCAAACCAAATAACAGCCCTAGTATAGATCATGACAGGGTAGAGCTGACCTTGTGGAGTTAACCCAACCGCACTTATGATAGGCCAGTCATGGTCGATTGGTCGTACATTCAACCTTATGCAAGCAATTAAAAGTCCTGTTTTGAGTTACTGAGAATGTAGTTAAGAAAAATTTGCTAGCTTTAATTCAATTTGGTGGAGGGGTGAAAAAAAATTGTTTAAAAAATTAAGCATGCATGGTATGCTTATCTACATAGTATAATTTTTGTCTTAAATGATTAAGCTAACGAAATTGGAGCCAACCATATGCAACACAACGCCGTTGATTTTTTTTGTTAATGTTTTAAAACTATCAAATATGATCTAATATATCACATGATCAAGGATTAGAATAACATCAACCGGATCAATTAAGCACGATGACATTTTTGCAGTATAGTAATTAAATAAATTGTCATGCATGTAAAGAGAATCCAACTAATGTTCCTTCTCCTATATTGTATGCATGAACAAGTTCAACCGTTGTACATTTATATAGATATGTATATATTATATAAATATTTGAGTAATTTGACATAGTGCATGGTTCTATATATTACTTCCCAAAATCAATATTTGACATTTGAAATCACTAGTTGAAAATGCTAGTTGACTCGGGCAAAAACGCTGTTTGATCATTTCTTGTTCTCGTTAGATGATTTTAGTATTTCATTTGCTCCATGTCAACGTCAAAATCGGTGTCTCCCAAAAACCCTATATAAACACAGCTTTCATAGCTCATGTCTCAACATCCACACCTTTGAGTTTCTGCATTAACATTACTCATACTCATGCAGCTTAACTTCTTTCCTAGCTAGCTTTTAACCAAAACCACTTGAACGTACAAACAATTCAATGGCAGGGTTCGACAGCCAAAGATGGTCTCTAAAAGTAAATGCACCGCACAGGTGAAGGGCAAAGACAAAAGAAGAGATTTTGCCTCCCAATTTTGGACTATTGCCAATGGTTTTTACCTATGTTTAAAAAGGAGAGCCTTGAGGCGCACCTCAGGCGAAAGACGAGACGTAACAAAGCTTTTTCGTCTCAAGGCGCTTCCCCAAAGGTTTTTGTCTCTAAAGGCGCTAAAATAGCGCGTCTCAGAATTATATAGCGTAAAAAGCGCGCATAGACGCATCATGGCGAGCCGAGACGTAGCCTTGCATTGTGTGTGTGTGTTTTTTTTCGGATCCCTTGCCGAGACGTAGCCTTGTGTGTGTATTTTTTTGGATCCCTTAGCATCAAAACGACGTCGTTTTGTTTTGAGTATTTAAGAAAAAATAGGGTTTTTTCGTTATCACTCTATTTGCTTCTTCTCCTCAGCGCCTCACCGTCTTCTCCTCCTATCGAGACGGATTTGACCCGCTTCTCGATTTCATCTGCGATTTCACCCAAGTTTCTCGATTCTCCAGTTCACCCAAGCTTCTCACCTTGCCCAATCCTCTATACAAGGTTCGACTTGATGCGTTTCAATTTTCAATAATTCTATAATCTATAGCATGTTTGTTAGTTCACCAGTTTCTTCAATCGATTAAATTTATTTATTTATTAAACTTCAGATTCATTGATAATGAGTTATTCCAAGTATAATCAATTGAGTAGTGATTAAACTTCAGATTCATTGATAATGAGTTCTTTCGTGAATAATTTTATGTTGTTGTGTTTTTGGCAAATTTTAAATTTAGACATTATGTTTGTAATAATTGTTATTCTAAATGTATGAATGTATTTTAATGACTTTATATTTAATTTTAATTAAAATATTAGAATGCATGAAAGACTTCGCTTTTTCGTCTCAATGCTTTCAAGGCTTGAGGCTTCGCCTCGGTGCCTCGTCTCACGTCTTCGCATTTTTAAACATAGGTTTTTACTTTTCTCTTGCACCCATACAAGGCGCTTTATTTTTTCTTCTCAATTTTGCCCTCTCTTCTCTTTCTCCTAATTCATATTCTTCTAATCTGACATATTAAGTTCCTTCTCTTTTGAAAGAGCGGAGGTTCTTCAGCCCATCATGTGAAATTTCACTTGACTAATGTGATAACATCATAGCTACCTGTTTCAGTTAAACTCAAAAATCAAAATGAAATTAATGATTATAATACTGTTACATCAGCTTGATGAAATTTTATCCGGTAGACTAAAGAATTTCCATGAAACGAGATGCAAGCCCATATCAGAAATAATAATAATAATAATAATAATAATAATAATAATAATAATAATAAATAAAACAACAACAACAGACCCCCTCGATCCTTCTCTCATCCCAAAGCTGACCAAATCCCTTTTTTCCTTCAAATTTCGGCCCCTAATCCTCACCGCAATTGCCCAATTCTGTAAAGAAAAAAATGACCCAGACGAGTCATCACCTTCGTCAAACTGTTTTTCTTTGTGGAGCTCTGTCAGCCAAGGATCATGCTCGTTCAATTAATATATATATATATATATATATATATATATATATATCCGTTCGAGAGTGGACGTCCGCACCGTTATTAAAATGAGGACGTCTCTCCGTTCTTCACCGTTTAGAGTCGGCGACGACGTTCCTCTTTTTGAGGCACAACAAAGAAATCCCGAACGGCGTTAACATGAAGAAGGCCAAGGAGATGGTGATCGAAGGTCTGTGTAGCAACCCCACCCAGAACTTCAAAACTTATCAAGGTTGGCTGCAAACTTGTCCTCAGAGAGCTAGTGCACTGGTTTGTAAAAACTCAGTACCAAGGACTGGTGTCCGTCCAACAAGAAATGGCGTTGTCGATGGCTGAAGGTGGAGAAATGAGAGATGTCCGCCTTTAAGCGTGAGATGCGGATGTCCGCTCTCAAACTTATATATATATATATATATATATATATGCAACCGAGAGCATCATCCATACCCAGCTCACCTAATTAATATATATATATATATATATATATATATATATATATTAATTAGGTGAGCTGGGTATGGATGATGCTCTCGGTTCAGTTTTCGCGGTCCCCCAGATGGGATCATGGGAGAGTTGCACGTCGAACAAGACAGAGAGAGAAAGTTACAGGGTTAAAAATGGGTTCGAGAAATTGTAGGAGATTAAATAGATGAGTTTCGTTACTTTATTGACACAGACCCTACCTTATTTACAACTATATTTACGGCCGACCTACTGTTCTTTCCCACTGTAAAGTTACCTCTTCGTCCCAATCTAGTGTTTATTTGTGATTTTGCCATTTCGACACCAAGCCCGAATTCATCTCTGTTCGCTCTTCTCCGTCTACAATGAAGTTCTCTCCCTTCTCTCTAGGGTTGGCATAAAAACTCATAGGTATGAGTATTTATGTATACCTATTACTCATGGGTAAAAATAATGGATAATATGTGGTAGCAAAATACCCATTAGGTAGATGGGTACCGGGTATCACTTCCTATATATCCGAGAGCCAGATCGCCCACCTCCATCTTACTCTTTTTTTATAGACAATGTTCATTCACCGTAAAATTTGACACATTATTTCTCATTCCAACACTAAAAAACATTGACCATTTGAACTTTCAAAAAGAGAATTTGTGCCTGTTAGGTTTAAACTCTTAAAACACTCTTGAGAACGTATATTATTTTAGTATTATTATACCCTCATCCCTTAAATATGCTTAGAGAGAGAAGGGTTGACCGGAACCTCATTGACTCCGGTCACCTACCGTCGAACTCCGGTCACCGGTCGCAAGTCGCCGGAATCTGATCGTCGGGTGCCGGACCCCGGTGACCGGAATCCTATGACCAGAATTACTGACTCTAGTTAACATTCAATTTCAAGATTACTATCCCTAGTAAACTAACTTATGTTCCAAAAAAACCATACTGAAAAACCAAAACCAAGTTTACTACTCCTAGTAAACTTACTTCTGTTCCAAAAAACCAGACTCAGAACACCAAAACCAAGTTTACTACTCCTAGTAGTAGTAAACTTACTTCTGTTCCAAAAAACCAGACTCAAAACATCAAAATCAAGTTTACAAGAGTTAATAAACATCAAAACCAAGTTGGGGACCTAACAAAGTTTCGAGGCTCAATTCTCCGAAAGAGGTTGATCAAGCTATGACTCAAAACACTAAAACACAAACACAGAAGAGAGCTCTGATCTCTTTAGACAAAAAAACCAAGTTTACAAGGAGATCGGTTGCAGACGTCAAGAATCGACAAATCTTAAGGCGGAGGAGGAGATTGGAGTAGGTTGTGGTGCGTGGGGGAGGTCAAAGGCGGTAGTGTGTGGTAGAGATCGGCGTGCTCGCCGTCGTCAAGTCTCCAAGAGAGAGAGAGAGTCTGCTTCGGCAACGACGTCATCCAGGAGAAAGAACCTCCTCTGATCTGAGGATGTCGTGGTATGGGTCGGAGATTGGTGAGCTATAGGAGATCAGAGCCTGGCTGCTTGGATCGATCTTGGCAACCTCGACGTTAACCATGAGTAGATCGAAGATTGGTGTGGTGCAACAGATTGTTTTGGTGCTCGGAGTCGTCGATGGAGGCAAGGACAAGGTCTCATCGGAGATGGTGGAGGCAAGGATGGCATCGTCGGCAATGAGGATCTATGAGAGAGAGAGTTCTAAATGAGAGACGAGAGAGGGAGATGAGATCAAAATAGATATTAGGGAAGGGTTAGATGATAATTTTGTTGTCAAAAGTTGGAATAGTCACTGCGAAAGATTTTTAGAGCTAGTGGGTATTTTTTTCCTGTTTTTGTAGTGAATGGTTATTAGCCCCTTTTTTAATCAAAACTTCTGATAATCGGTCCTAAGATCTAGACATGTGTAAACCAAAATTTTAACGTTAATTTTATAGTTTTTTGGATATTAAATGTTTGTTGATTTGTTGGTTTCTCATTGATAAATTCTAGTTTCGTATATTATGGTTGTAAACGTAATAAGCATGCTAGGGTTTTATTGCTATAATTTTGTGTTTTGATCATCATGTCAAGCATATTATATAGAGTAACACATGAGTTACTTAAGGCTCATTCATATGAATGAGCATATAAGAAGATTATGACAACATCAGTACCGAAATTATCTATCTTTATTTATAATTTTTTCTATGTTAATGACTTCTATGTGAGAGCTGTGTGAGAATATCACTCTAGGTTCCATGTTAGAAGCTAAGTTAAGTTGAAAAATATCATTCTCTGAACATACCAAGTAAAAAAGGTTGATATGTTAAATTCAACACATCATTAACCTAGCTTGGATAAAGACATTCAATTTAATAGAAGCATATATATTAACAAATCTTTTGTGAACTATGTTCTAGTGGTGTATGGTTGTACCTAGCTATTGTTTATTTCATCTATTTCGAAACCCAAAAACATTCTTTTAGTTTTGTAGGTCTTATGTTCTCTGTTTTGTTGAATTTATTTAGCATAGCAAATCAGCCTTAAAAATTGTGAAACTTTATCAGTCGTTGGTTAATCGGGTCTAGCTAGTTTGTGTATGTAAATTTTCTTCATGTTTAGAGTAGTTTAGAGTCGTATTCTGATCAATTATTTCAAGATGGACATATTAGGTTTTTAGTTTTAGATCGAGATTGGTGATTTAAACACAATCATCTGCGACATCAAAAATGTAATTATGATTTAAGGTTAATTTATAAGATTATTTTAGGCTTATCAGCTTTCAGAGAGAGGAAGGAGAGAGAGAAAGATATTGGTGTGGCCGCGATCGTGCTTGTTGAGCTAAGGAACTTCAAAATCTGCTCCTCCAAGTTGAGCATCTCTCCATTCTACAATTTAGATCCGCTCTATTTAAGCGCATAAGTTGCTTCCTCCTTCCTGTTAATTTCAATAATTTCAGAAAAAAAAAAACCCAAAACGATTAAGCAAGAGCAAAGGTACCACAAAAGCTAGGGTTAAAGAGATCTGAGGGGGAAAAGACATACCATTGTTGAAAACCTAGAAGTGAAATCAAAGCTAGCAGAATATGTTGTTTAGGATCTGAGTTTTCGATAGATGCATTTTATGCAACGTTCTTAATGTATTTTCGATCCTATTTAGTTATGTAATTCCTTTAGCAATATTCATTGTAACTTAGTTTGTGTTTTTAGGTCTCAAATAAAGCCGACGGGCACAAGAGAAGTAAAATAGAAGAAATCTTAAAGGAAAATGAATCCATATCGTCACTATCAGAAAAAAGACTTAGCCGACGAAATAACCAAAAAACAGGCCGACGAATTGTTTTCCATCGGCTAAAGGGGCGACGAAATAAAATCAGCTAAGTTAAATTTTCGTCGGCTAAAGTGGCATTTTAGCAGACGAAATAATTTTTCATCGGCTAAACTAAATTTTTCGTCGGCCATAGTGGAATTTTAGCCGACTAAATTTTTTTTCGTCGGCTAAAGTGATTTTTTCGTCGGCTATAGTCTGTGAACTTTAGCCGATGAAAGTTGAAAAGTTTAGCCGACAAAATTAAGGTATTTCGTCGGTTAAAGTACATTTTAATTACAAAATTGCACTACGGATATTTTGGTGTCCGATTGACTATTGTGATACCAATCTAGAAGCAGAACGACCCTACAATTCAAACTCATAGCTATGTTATGATATACGGGCTTTTTTGGCCATCCGAGTTCGTTTAAGGCTTCAAAATGCAGTTTTTCTAAACACTTAAGACACGAAAATGTCCATATCTACACCTATATGAGGTATTTTGGTCGAACCTTTAACACAAAAAATCTCACCATGATGAGACGCAATTGTCCATCTAAAAATTTTGAGACATTTACCTCTCAATGATATGGCTCCCCATATGGATAAATAATGGTAAATAATAGGCATGTTGTGATTCTGGTCATCAAAATTCACAAACAAAAATATGACCGTCAGATATCATGAATATGTTGAAATATGTCTATGGTAAAAAATTCAACTTGATCCGATAAATTTAAGGGCTTCATCTAGACGGTCAATCCCGTAAGTCAAACCCCTAAAATGTATTAATCGCAACTAACGGCACCGAGACTTTACCAGAATTACGTGATTTTTCAATCGTAGACGTATTTCACCATTCCGGTCATATCTTATTTCACGACTTTTTTGCGTTTGAAGTTTCTACGTAGAGTTTGTTTTTGAAACGAAACATTTAAATGCTTAGTGAACAAGTTATACAACATTAGTAGGCATGTTGTGATTTCGATGATCAAAGTTGAGAAACAAAAATTCAACCGTCCGATATGATCATTATGTCGAAATATGTCTATAGGAAAAAATTTTACTTGATCTGACAACGTTAAGGGCTCGATCATTACAGTCAATCACGTAAGTCAAACCCCCTAACGCACGGAAACGGTCATTTGACCATCTAAATTACGTATTTTGCCCAGACCTTCAACTGAAAAAAGTTTCAAATCGATGATTCGCAACCAGTAGTATAAAAATTTTATGAAAAATAACCACCGGAGATAGGGCTACCTCTAGGGAGAAAGAATGGAAAATTGTGTTAACCGCAATTATCGGCACCGAGACTTTACCGGAATTACGTGATTTTTTAATTGTAGACATATTTCACCATTCCGGTCATATCTTATTTCACGACTTTTTTCTTTTGAAGCTTCTACGTATAGGGTTTAAGGTTTTAGCCGACGAAATTAGGGTAATTCGTCGGCTAAAGTTAAATAAATAAATAAAATAAATAAATAACTATAGCTGACGAAATTAAGGTAATTCGTCGGCTAAGGTTAAATAAATAATTATAGCCGACGAATTACCCTAATTTAGCCGGCTAAAGTTAAATAAATAAAAAAATAAGACGAAATTTATAAAAATTCGTCGGCTAAAGTTAATTAAAAATTCAAATTTTTTGGCTGAAATTTTTAAAATTTTGAACTTTAGCCGACGAAATTAGGGTATTTCATCGGCTATACTTCAAAATTTTCTATATCTTTCATTTTTCTCTTCCTCTTCATCTTCCTTCCTCCTCCTCCTCCTACTCCGGCGGCAACAACGTACTCCTCATCCTACATCCTCTCCTTCTCATTCTCCTCCTCCTCTAAATCCTTCCCCTTCTCCTCTCCTAGCCTTCTCCTCCTCCCCTAGCTCTCCTCTCCTCCTCCTAGCCTTGCTCCTCCTCTTCTCCTATGATCCTCCTCTTCTCATTCTCCACCATCAGTGTAAAAACGAAAAAGAAACAAAAATATTTAATCAAAATACAAGAAAAAAAAGAAAAAAATATGAAAAAATAAAATAACTATAGCCGACGAATTTTATTAAAATTCGTCAGCTAAAATTAAAAAAATAATAATAACTATAGCCGACGAATTACCTTAAAATTCGTCGGCTAAAGTTTAAAAAAGAAAAAAAATAATAACTTTAGCCGACGAATTTTAGGGTAATTCGTCGGCGAAATTTAAATAAAAAAATAAATAAAAATATTTATAAGGTCCAAAAATTCGTCGGCTAAAGTCCAGAAATTAAGCGACGAAAAATTTCTTCATCTGCTAAATAAATGACTTTAGCCGACGATAAACAGTAATTTCGTCAGCTAAAGTATTGTCCGAATGCTTTTTTCCGACGACTTCTTAGCCTACGACGTTTCGTCGGCTAAGACTTTAGCCGACGAAATTTAGGGTTTAGCCGACGAAAAAATTTTGTTGGCTAAAGTAGTTGTTCTGGTAGTGCGTGGAAGGAAAGAAATCAGAAAATCTGTCAGAAATCATTAATCAACTTTGACAGGGGATTGAGATTATCTCACAATGATCCAGGAGATGGCTCTTATGTCAACAGAAAGCTACAAGAGTCTACTTTCCAGAACATTTTACGGATCGTCAATACCTTTTTTGTGAAGAAGTTATGACCATTTTAGTGACTGAAGGTCAGTCAGCCCGAATTTCTGATTTGGACCGAAACTTCAATATTCAAAGCTCAGACCATAAAGACAAGTCTATGGACGAAAATTAGAGTTTCTAACCCTAATAACAGTTGCTTATATATAAATGGAGGACTTGACATCATTTCAGGGAGTTTGGGGAGACATCTATCTTTAGACGCACAACATCAGTCCATTGCTGCTATCATTTTCTCATTTTTCTTCTAATGTTTTATTTTATTTTTCCTATGTCTTTCTAGTAGTCTTTGATAGTTAAGGGCTGCCTAAGCCCTAGACATGTGTAAAACAAGATTTTTGTATTGATTTTATTGTTTCTTGGATATTGAATGTTTGTTGATTCATTGGTTTCTCATTGATGAATTCTAGTTTTGGTTATTATGGTTGCAAATATAGTAAGCATACTAGGGTTTTATTGCTATGATTTTGTGTTTTGATCATCATGTCAAGCATATCATTTAGAGTAGCACATGAGTGACTTGAGCCTCATTCATATGAATTGGCATCTAGGTAGATTAGGGCAACATCAGTACCGAAATTACCTAGCTTTATTCATAATCTTTTCAATCTTAATCTTCTATGTGAGAGCTGTGCGAGAACATCACTCTAGGTTTCATATTAGAAGCTAAGTTAAATTGAAAACATCATTCTCTTAACATATCAAATGAGAAAGGTTAATAGGTTAAGTTCAACACATTATTGGCTTAGCTTGGGTAATGACATTCGATTGAATATGAACATATATGTTGGCAAATCTTTGGTGAAATATGTTTAGTGGTGTCTGGTTGTTCCTATCCATTGTTTTTCTTATATATTTCAAAACCCAAAAACATTTTATTTTCGTAAGATTCCTGTCGTCTGTATTGTCAAATATATTTAGCATAGTAAATCAATCCCAAAAATTGTAAAACTTTAACAGTAGTTAGTTTATCAAGTCGAGGTAGTGTTTGTAAATTTTCGTCGTATTTAGAGTAGGTTAGAGTTGTCTGCCGATCAGTTCTTTCTGATTGGACAGATTAGGGTTTTAGTTTAGATTGAGTATTAGATTGGTGATTTAGACACAATCCTCTGCGGGAGACCCCTACTTTCCTATGCTACCATCGACAACGTAATTGTGATTGTATGGTTTATTTATAAGTATATTTTAAGGCTTATCAGTTTTCAAATCACAAGAGGAGAGAATTCGATGTGTTGAGAATGAGGGAATTGAGAGTTTGAAGAATTTTTCCAGGACAGAGAGAGTTTATCAAGTGTCCAAAAAAACATTAAGTTTTTCCAAAAATTATTAGTTTGGATACAAAAAATTAAACTACTAATTTATTGTACAGACGACAGAAAACCATCGTCTTAAATGATTCTTTATTTTACTTACTTTCCTTTGTTTTTAAGGACGATAGAAATTTGTCGTCTCAAAAACATACTTATTATTTAACTATTTTTTGAATATTATGAGTTGCTGCATTCATATATTTAAATGTCTGTCGTAAAAATTCATCAAACTACAATATAAAAACTACTTATGTCGTCTGATTTTTGCTGTGTGGTTACCAAATTGGAGTAGCGCAATCAACCATAAAACTAACAAATCCAAGCTAAGAAAACTCCTACAATCATTATTCTAGAAAGATCAACCCGATACACGCTCCGGCAAATCACAATAAACCCTCCCCCATCATTATACTGCACATTTCATTTCCGAAACAAACCAAAAACATCAAGATCATAATAGAGGTAGAAGATCACAACCTATCACATAATTCTATAAATACAATTTCATCCTATAACAAGCATAATCCACCATTTCACATAATATCTCATCAAACCAAATCAAAATTTCCTAATCCATTCGATATAGATTAAAACGAAATAGAACAAAAACATAGAAAAACATACAAAAATGAAAAGAGAGATACAGAGACTGACCTATTTCGTCGGCTAGGAGTCTCTTAGCCGACGACACATGATCCATCAGTTAGGATACTCATAGTCGACAGATCATATTCCATCGGCTAGGAGTTTCTTAACTAACAGATCATCTTTCATCGGTTAGGATAATCTTAATCGACGGAAATATCTTCTTAGCCGATAGACTATTCCGTCGGCTAAGAAGATAAAGTTTAATTATTCTCTGACACCGCGCAGAATGAATATTTTCTTAGTCGACGGATTATTTTCTTAGACGGAATATTCCGTCAGCTAAGGTGAATCAATAATTGATGAATGCATAACTCTTCTCTATCTATATATCGATTCATTCATTCCTTCTTGCATTCATCAAAAAATCTTCTACCTCCATAAAAAAAAACTACATATATACAACTAATCGAGTCTGACGTCTCTAGCTCCATACTCTGATCTATAGCTAGCATTTTTATCATTAGTACGTATTGTTTAACTTTTCTTATTTATTTTTGACGGAATTTGTTTAATTTTCAGTTATATTTTCGGCTAGATCGATTTGTTTAATTCATATTTTCATTATGTGTTTGTGTGTGTGTGTGTATATATATATAATTATTTTATAGGATTAATTAATTAATTAATATTATGAGTTGATTAATTGGGTACGTAGGTGTATATATGTATATTATTATTTTTGTGTGAATTATTGATTATATATATGTTTATATAGACGTATATACATTTATGTGAGTGAATTATTAATTATGTATATATATATATATATATTCACACACATTATACAATGTATGTGAATTGATGGAATAAATTTTATATATGTTGCATGTTAAAAATAATAATATAGAGGTTTAGAGTTTCAATATTTGTATATATATATATATGTATTAAATGTGTTTTTTATAATGTAAATCTTTATGAGTATTTTTCAGTAAATTACAATGTTAATTTATATATATACCACTGCTTGCATGTATATATGGATGCATATATATATATATATATATATATGTGAATTATTAATTATGTATGTATATATAGATTATATATACATTATGTATGTATATATTATATATATATTATATATGTTGTTGAAAATATTGGTCTATGTAAATCATTATTTGTATTAAATTTCATTTATTTTCTTGGTGATATATTAAATCAAGAATTATTTTTGTGCTAATTTTATAGTTTATGATCGATTATATAAATTTTGTTTCTAATAATAAGCTGTAACCTCTTTTATTACAGGTTACAACATAAACATGAGTTGAATATAGTTAGATAAAGGGTTTGTGCCATACATGAGAAGAATTTTTGAGTTTATTGAGTTCGTCCATCGACATATACTCTTCCTGGACAAGTGTGACAACTCGGAAAAAAAATAATTTCTTTTGCTTTAGTCCTTAGTACTGTTTGGAATCTTTGTGTGTGAATATATGTATATGTGTATATATATAATTTACATGTTGAATTAGTTTAGTTATTTTTTATCCTTTTTATTTGGGTTCGAGTAGTATGCAGCTCATGTTTAAAGCCTTGCCCGAGCCCAAACAGCTTTTTGAAAGAAAAAAAATAAAAGAAGCTGGGGAAGTATCTAAACGACGTCATCCTCTTTTCTTCGTCTTCTTCCTTTCTTCACCGTCTTCTTCACTCTGCAAACCTTTTTAGGCAAGCTTGGCTTTAGCAAATCACCGACTTCCTTTCTAAAAGAAACCAAATTCTTTCTCTTTTGTTCTCACCACCACTTCCAATTCAGATGCTCCTCTATCTGAAAACTATTCATCGCCGCCTTGGAGAAGTCAACCTAGCAAATGGACGGGTTGGATGGTTAGTAGACGGGCTTTAGCGGTCAGCGGGTTACCCGTTTGAACCCGCTAAGAAATTTTTTCATCGTTTCATCATTTCTTCGCTATTTCTCATTGGGTCTTCGTCTACAACGTCTCTATATGTCTTCAGATATGTCCAAAGATATGAGATGACATCATGAAAGGCACCAAAGGCCGGATAGGGTAGATCCGGATAATCTTACACACCTCGCAGAAGAAGAGGCTTGGAAGCACTTTGACCGTTCATTTTCTGAATTTGCCTCGGATTGTCGAAACTCAGACTTTGACTTGCAATTGACGGATTCAATCATACAGGAGACAAGAATTTGTCTTACAGTGTATGGCCAGTGATTGTATTTCCTTACAACTTACCTCCTCACATGTGTATGAGAACCGAGTATAATTTTCTTTCTCTGTTAGTTCTAGGAAAGTGCTTGGATGTGTACCTGAGGCCATTAATCGATGAGCTCCTGCAGTTAGGGAAATATGGAATCTGTACTTTTGACAGGTATGACAAGATTTCCTCTGGATGAAAGTAGTAGTTATTTTCACCATCAGTGATTTCTCAGCTTTAGGGATGCTGTCTGGTCAAATTACCCATAGATACAAGGCTTGCCCTATATGTATAGATCAGGTCAATTCGAGTCATCACACCAACATAATTGTTTAATTAGGATCTTGTAGATGGCTTGCAAAGGATCACCCGTGGCGGTCCAATGCACAAGCATTTAATGGGACTCAAGAGCATGATCTGAAACCAGAAATAAGGTCTGGTCAATGGATTTTGGATAAGATAAACCAACACTGGTTTGAAACTTTGAGCAGCAGCAAGTATGTAACTGAGTTGAATCCTCCCACGCCTGATGACTTTAAGTATTGGACGCACAAGAATTCATTCTTTGAGTTGTCTTATTGGTCGACGTTGAAAATCTGACACAACTTAGATGTCATGCATATAGAAAATAATGCTTGTGACAACATCCTTGGAACATTTCTGGACATCAAAGAATTTACAGTCAACGCAATTTACTATTTTACCATAGTCATGTTTTATCATAACAATGAATTAACATAGAATTTAGAAGAAATTTTATTTTCCTAGGCGACAAAAAGTGCATTTTCCGTCGATTAAGATACTCTTAGCCGTCAAATTTAAGATATTTCGTCAACTACGATTGTCTTAAGCGACAGATTTAAATATTTTCGTCGACTAAGATGTTGAAATATTTTGACGGTTTATTTTTCCGCTTATTTTTAAATTGCACGAATTTTATTTCCCTAGGCGACAGAAATGTATATTTCCGTCGACTAGGACTTTTTAGGCGACGAACGAGTTATATTTCGTCGACTACAAGGGCAAAAATTTTGGCGAAAAATTTTTAGCTGTTTTTTTCACGAAAATTGAAATAGACTTTGCCGCCGAACACATTCCGTTGCCTAAGATAATATTGACTAAGTATAAATGCCCAAACTCGAACAAAGACCGCCACATCACTGCCTAATCGAACTCGAGCTCTTCACCAAAAATCGCCACATACACCACTGCCTCCTTCGTCTCCCAGCTCTCCCAGGCCCTCTTCGACCCCCAGTCCTTCTACTCCCGCCTCCTCGTCTCCCCTCTCATTCAAACCCTAGCCTCCTTCGACTCCGACCCCAACACATGACAGGTCGTCGATCTCGTACTTCTTCTCTATGATTCCGCCGAGTATCCCTCGCTCGCTGCTGACTTCGTCGCTCGGACCTCCAATCCACTCTCTTCTGGTGCCTTCAAAGTTGTTGCA
Source organism: Comarum palustre (assembly GCA_951800085.1). Lineage (NCBI taxonomy): Eukaryota > Viridiplantae > Streptophyta > Magnoliopsida > Rosales > Rosaceae > Comarum > Comarum palustre. The sequence continues at coordinate 25,201,445 of OX637574.1, read as the reverse complement.
CGACAGGTCATCAATTTGTGTTATTAGGTTGTGTTTTGAAACTTTGGTATATGCATTGGTTGTGGCTCTGAGATAAGATATATATGTAAATGTTTATGAGGGTGCGTTGGATGAAAATGTTATGACTCAGGTCTAATACAGTTTTTAAGAATCACAATTTGATGGCTGATGTTTATTTTCAAGATCATTGTGAAAAATGGATTGCTGGAATATGTTTTTACAATCTTGAAGTTTTTAGCTTCATGCTGAGTAGTGTTATCTAACTTTTGTTTCCTGAACCGTTTGATATTGCTTAGAGATTGCGTAATTATATGACCCAGTGTTTTAAATGTTTGTTTTGTCAGATGAAATGTAATAACACGGGAGAATTCTGTTTTTGAGTGTCAGATTGATTTTCATATGTATATACATGTTACTAATAAGCTTTGTTAACTTGCTACTGATTAATAATTTTGAAAATTGAATCTCTTTTTTCTTCATTGTGTGATTTATAATATAGATGTTTCTTGTTACAGTGTTAATGAAAGAAACCAAATAGGCTGCTTCCAGTTTAGCTCATTAACAGGTTAGGTCTTCAGAAATTTGAAGCGAAGTGAATAGTCTGATTTGAAAAACCAGTGTAGCATAATGACAGATCAGGGAACAACCGCAGACAATGTATAATTAATCAGGCCTAATGTGCCTTGTGTAGTTTTCTTAAAATGATTTAAATATAATTTAGTAGATTTATGAATTATGTTTTTTGTTTTCAGGATGCCAATCATTAGAAACAAGAAGGAACCGTCGAATAAGGCCTCATAGTTCATGAAGGTCATACGTACACAGGCTACTGCCGGGCAGCCCACACCATTGCCGAAAGGAATAGTACCACCGGGGATTACTCCGTTGATCATCAGGCCACTGATCACCCCATCCGGTACGGGTTTCACTGCTGAGCCAATGACTGGAACCTCGGTACCGTCCACGGAGTCTTCTAGCACTAGCAGACCCGTTCTTAGTGCTCGCTTCAAAGTGAAGGCAACAAGCACATGTAAAAATTACTCTTATAATTCTTAATCGAATATAAAATTAATTATTTTATTTTGATAAATAAAATAACAACAATAAAATATAAATTAATAAAAACTATTATTTAATTTGATTTTGTTAAATAAAATAACATCAATAAAAATTAATTACATGAATTTTTAAATACAAAAAAATGTAATAATAAAATAAAAAAATATAATTAAATTTTTATTTTTTTTAAAAAAAAATATTTTATTTTTTCATGTCCTATTTTTTTTAATTTGTAATTTTTTTTTAATATTTTATTTACTTATTTCTTTATTTACTTATATTTACTTGCCACCTTTTTAGTTTGTAAATATAAGCTCAATGACGAGTATTTTGTTTAATTTCTTTCAGGTCTCCCACCGAAAAATAAACGGAGTTTTGTGAGTGAAAAAGCGATAGAGGCTTTATGTAAGAAATTAGGGAGGAAGATACCGGTACAGTATTGCCCTCGAATGAAAGGACCAAAGGTGAAGGGGGTGAACAGTCTTTTGATCAAGAACATAGGGTCGGCTCTACGGTTCCTAGTTGGGATCATGGCTAATACTTTCCACGACCTTGAGCAACTGAAGCAGTGAAAGGTGTTGAACGCATTGTCGGTAAGTAAAATGTCACATAATTTACTTAGTTTGATTAATTTGGACAATTTCATATACAAATTTAATATTTGAATTTTTTTAGCCATGGTACTCTTGGGATGAAAATAATGAGGTGACGTTCAAGTGGATTATGGACACTGCCCAATAAAGGTACAAGGAGTGGAAATTTCAGTGTTACAATATCTACAAGGAGCACGGAGCAGAAGGGATGTCGGGGGAGTTCTATAAAAGGAAGGATGAGTGGACATTTGTTTACACGTATTTTGAGATCCTCAGGTTCAAGGTATGTGTTTCAAATATTATAATACAATTTCGTAAATTAAGTTTACCTTTACATTATTTATTTAAAATAAAATATTAGTAAATATATGTTTATAAAAAAATTAATTAATGACATTTAACTAAATTGTGTATCATAAACTCTCAGAGGCTAACAAGAAAAACAGTGATTTGAAGACGATTCACCACCACAGCAGGTCTTCTACTATCGTATACATTATGGAGGATCTAAGGAACAAAGGTGAGCTCTTATTGATCATCAAGGGATTCGAGCAGAGCTTTGTGAGATCCGGGAACGAAGAGGCCACCCAAAAATATGTAAGTGTATTTCCTTTAATCATAAATTTAATTATTTTTCTTTATTAATTTGGATACTTAGTATTAATTAAGAATGTTGATTTTATATTTGTTGAATTATGTGGTTGGTATATATATGATTGTTTTAAGTAATAAAAATTGTATTAATTTGTTTATGCAGGACAAGATACTTCAGGAGGTAGAAGTACGAAAAATAAGCTTCAAGGAGTCAAATCCTGAAGCTACGGAGGAGCATATCATGGAAAACATAACATCACAACAAATTGATGTGTTGATCAAGTGTAAAGGTAAGGAGATTAAAGGGATGAGACGACGAGGTGAGCGAGACTTGAGCCAGTCCTCATCCTGCTTGACCATGCATATCGTGCGCCTCCACATGAAGAGACTAAGAGGTTTCGAGAGGTCACAGACTGACTTGAACGGGAGGTCCAACATTGGAAGCAACGGATTGAGGACGCTGAGGCAGGGAATGCGTGGTACGATGATAAGATGGTTGAAGTATAGAAGCTCTTCCCGACTTGTTTATGGCTCCTCCACCTCCTCCTCAGCCTTTCACGGCTCATCCTCCACAATATTTTCTGACATTTGACGCCAATGAATATTTAAATATATAAATGTTTTTTTTTATGTATAAACAATTTTAATTATTAATGTATAATTGTATATTATTAATGATTTAGTATTAATTTTAAATATTAGAATTATTTCTATAACAACAAAAATCAATATGAATTTTATCGGTATATAAATTAAAAACCAAAACAAATAAATGAAAAACAAAAAAACAAATTTTTTTTATAATCCTAGTCAACGGAAGAATAGCTTTTCCGTCAGCATTGATCTCACTTTTACCGACGAAAAAATAGAATTTTTGACGGCTAAGAGTAGAATTTTTCGTCTGTTATGGCTTAGCCGACAGAAAAATTACGTCGGCTAAGAAGAAACTATCCTAGCCAACGGAAAATTCCGTCTGTAAAGAAGAAATTGATGTAACTGAAGTCGACGTTTGCATAGCCGACGAAAGTATTCTGTTGGTATTATTCTTTGTCGACGAATATGTGTGTCGGCCAGTGGAAGTTATTCCGTCGGTTAAGCTGTAACTTAGAAGATGAAATATTTTATTCCGTCGGCTAGGTGCTTCACTGACACGTCTTAGCTGACGAAAATTTCATCTTCTAGGAACTGTGCAGACGAAATAATTATCTTAGCCGACGAAAATATTCCCAAAGCTATAAGACATAATCCACTAGTGGTCCTCTACAGGAGAGGAATGTCGGAGCAGTGATGTTGGCCAACTCGGTCTTCTTTGTGTCGTCGCGACTGCGATGAGAGGGCTAGAGTTGTCGGCGTTGGCAAGAGGCACTGACAAGAAGAGTGGGTGGCTACGACAAGAGGCATCGAAGTTGGTGACGGAGAAGAAAGGAAATGAGAGTGAGAGAGAAGAGAGATAGAGAGATGATGTAGATATGAAATTGTGAGACCAGAGATGTGAAGAGAGTGTATGTGAGGATATTTTTGGCAAGAACTTTGTTAGTGAGAATATATCTCTAAGAGTTACTACGGTTAGTAGAAATTTATGATTCTTATTTTGTTAGTGAAAAAAAATCCATAAAATTAGGGTGGAAAGGAATTTTTCCAACTTTTGACCTAATACAAAATTGTAACACTGTTGACAAAAGTCAAAATAGAAGATATGTAATTTTGAGTTTTTTTTCAATTAAGGTGTAACATCCATAGTTTGTTACTATTTGGCTTTGGCTTGTCAATGCAAATAAACTTACCATCTTAATTAAGTTACTATTTGTAGTGAAAAAGTCACTCTATTACTTACATGCTAATTCATCGTTATTATCTTCGTGAAGTAAAATTCATATTTCCTAAATAGAAATCCACACTCCCTACTTACCATTATTAGTAACTTAAATTTTGCTTTTAGTGACTTAAATTTTGTATTCTTATGATAATGTTTACTAAATATAGAAATTGAGGATGTGGATTTCAATTTGGAGAGAGGATTTCTATTTCCTTATCTTCCAACTACATAACATCAACTCTACTAGAAGTTTAACAATCCAAGTCGATCTAGAGTGAGTGGTACATGAAGATTTCAATCATTTCATTCTTAAGATAAAGATGCTCTCCTCTTGTTCTCTCGTCAGAGAGTTTTCTCATCAACGTCAAGTTCTGATTTGGGGCGATTTGTCCGTCCAATTGAGAAGGTAAACACTTCTTCTCTCTCTCGTCAAACATGTGGTGGTAACGACGGCCTTGCCCGACAGAATATCATCCTAAACAAAGATGCTAGCTTTTTGTTCTTGCTATTGGTCTTGATGGCAGTGAAGGAAAAATACAAGCTAATCTTTTTTTGGATTAGAATGGTTCATATATGATGAAGAGGATTGATGCGTTCGGCGGTGTCCTGCTTAGCGACGGCGGCTGGAAGCCTCCAATTCTAGTTGGTGGCATGGGTCTCATATCTTGGTAGGCGGCAATGTTGTAGTATCTTTTACTCTTTGTTTGTTGGAGAGGGTAGGGTAGTGATGATGTGGACAGGGATGGCGTTGGTGATGCAACTCTGAATCTAGATTAAGCTACGACTATTTTGCCCGTCTCTGGCGGTGACTGCTAGGGCAACATTCTTGGTTCCTATGTTGCACGGACACCCCAAAACTCCGAGTGTCGGAGTGACGGACACGCCACGTCATCCCCGACACGTCTCCGACGTGTCTCCCAAATGCCATGTCACCAGAAGGCGGAGAAGATCACCGGAGTCTTGCCGTGAAAACCCAGAAAAGGCAGAGAAAGGGGTTTTTCAGATTAGGGCACGATTCAAGAGATTTAAAGGCATGAATTGAAGAACAAGAAAAGAGGAACAAAACCATACCCATTGGAGATAGCCGCCGTCCGGTTTACCGGCGTCAAGGACAGTCGTCCTCCTCTTCCTCAGATCTCCATCAATTGGAGATGTATGCAAGAATGAAGGACTGTGCTTTGTAGAAGAGTATGAGAGGAGTGTTTTGATGTGGTTCTTTTGGTGATCAGTGGCCGGAGTTGGCCTGATGGCGGAGTAGAAGACGGAGACAAAGAAAAACATCCGTCTTTGTCGAACAGTCGAGAAGCAAAGAGGAGAAGAGATTGACCCGGTCTGAGTCCATTTGACTTGGGCCTGGGTTTTTAAAGCAGGGACCAACGACTCGGATTTTAAAACAAGTCGATATGATGGCTTGAAGTAAATTTGGATTACCTAATTTCTGAAAAAGATAATTATTTATTTACTGAAACTTCAATAAATCTTAGAAAACACAACGAGGCTCTGAAAATTAATCTGAAGACACCGGTGAACTTGTGTCGGTACGCATTACGACACCAGGGCCTCAAATGAAGAATTTAGGAATTTGAGAAAAACTCAAAAATAAACACGAATGCTTAACTCGCTATGTTATCGAGCACGTTAAAACCCTTAGTACCTCCATGAAAAACCACGTAAAATTGTACGAGGTCTTTACACTTGGTATGGGATGGGGCTTTGAGGGTTTGAGGAATGAAAGGAAGTTGCAGAGAGAGGATGTGATAGCCCTAGGATCGGGTTTGGTGAAGATTATAGACCTTCTGATTATTATGTTGAGCTTTTAATTGCTAGAGTCCAATATATATATATATATATAGCTTTAAAAATTTTTTAGGGATTTTTATATGTTTTTATTATTTATTATTTATTTTTTAGAAAAGAAAAATTTATTTGCCGTGTCCAAACAGTGTCAGGATTGTCATTTTTAAGATTTCCAGCGTCGCGTCGTTGTGTCCGTACAACATAGCTTGGTTTCCTTAGACATTGAGCTCGAATGGAAGGGTTGGCCCACGTAGGGTTTTTATTGGGCTTGAAAACCTAGCTAACTTAAATTTAGTTTTGATCCAGGTAAATTAATTTGTATTCATAGAGTAATTAATAATTTTATGCATATCATTTAAAAGTGCTTAATTGTGACATGTGGTGAATGTCGAAAACAAAGTGCTTAATTTCATCCTGGTTCGTTTATGAACCATAAACAAATATAATTCTTTTTGAAGAGTAAATTTTTTTGTTTTTTGTTTTCGTTTTATTTAGTTTTATTTCTGTTGATTCAAGTTTATCGTCTTTTTTTCGTCAATTTTAAAATCTTAAAATCTTATTAAAAAATAGTTGATGACTGGATCCATATGAACCCAGTCTATGCAACCCATGCAACCCTCACAGCCTTTTTAACAAGAAGCGGGTGAACGGTGACCGAGCTGAAGTCGGCAAGATAACCAAGATTCGCAGGTGAATATTAAGTGGAGCAGACTGCACTCTTCTGACCATCGATTGTTAACCTATGACCGGATCTTAACGACCATCTGCCTGCCACGCGTCTTGCACTGGTGAAGCTACTTGCAAGAGGCTCACACAATGATTAAACTATAAACCACGCGGCACTCCACTTGAGCTCGCCTCACATGTTCAAGTTCAAGTTCAAGTTCAAGTTTAAGTCGGCAAATGGTCCAGCTCTCTTCCAGAAAGTTCCAGCCCTTCCAAAGCTTAAAAAATTAGTCCTCGAAACTCGCGTCCCAGACACTCCCACGTGTCATCCTACGTCGTACTCCTTGTAACTTGTAAAACAACTGAAGGACGTTGCATTTCAGTAAACGGAAATTCAAACCGGGAGAAAGCTCCGATGAACGGTAACGACGGCGTGAGGATGGAGAAAACTTTGGTCTATATGTCGGGATACTTACCGGGAGTCTCGCCGGAAAAGTCTCCGATGCTGTCTCTGGAGCCGGTACGGTTTCCTGATCCGATGGACGGTGGAGATTCCTGGAAGGACGTCTGCGGTGGCGGTTGTGGATTCGCTATGGCCATCTCAGGTTTGATTCTCCATATCTTGGCTGACTGTGTTGGTTTGTAGTCCATTTCAAACCACTTCAATTTTTTTTGATGAAAAATGTTGTGAATGGATTAGAGAGTGGGAAACTGATGACCTGGGGCTCGGCGGACGAGGAAGGACAGAGCTACCTGGTTGCGGGGAGGCATTCGGTAATTACTTCTTTCATCTTGTTATTTGCACGAATGAGTTATGAATTTAAACTATATGGGATTGATTTTGGATTCATATGTGTATGGTGTGACGTTGTTGTGCATTTGTGAAGGAGACTCCGGGAATTTTTCCTCTGCCAAACGAGGTCTCTGTGGTCAAGGCTGCTGCTGGTTGGGCCCATTGTGTTTCCGTTACAGGTACAATTTTGCTTTATGGATTAGGATCATGTATTATACCGGATATTTGTAAGCAAAATTTGTGTTGGAAATAATGGGAGGATTTGAGGAGTTGAATTGATTGATGTGACTTCTTTGTATCTGTTTTGCATTATTAGCAATATATATATGGTTTCCCTTCTGTTGTGAGTAGAATCTGAATAAGGTCTGAAACTTTTGTTAACATGCAGATAGTGGTGAGGTATATACATGGGGGTGGAAAGAGTGTGTTCCATCGGGGAAGGTATTCCATGATTTGGCTGTGATGGAGACGGATGCTACAACCACTGGGAAACTAAGTTCATTACCAGCTGAACAAGGTAAGTTTGAAACTGAGATTTTCTTCCAGAAGCAATGGAGGAGCTTTTTCCATTTTTTTTACTGAAAATCAATGTGACTTAAGACTTCATTATGTTGAGCAGGAAGATCATTGTCCCGAGGCTATGATTTTAGCGGTGAGACAGTATCTCATCTTGACAGCAAAAGGGCCGGAGAGGAAGTTGCAAAGCGAATGAAAACTTCATCAACCAAGTTAGAACCTGAAAGCTCAGCAGCTGCTGATGAACTCTTCATGGCATCGCCTTGTCTTGTTACAATGGGTCTTGGATTAAGGATCACTACAGTTGCTGCCGGCGGACGGCACACTTTAGCATTATCAGGTAATAGTGTAATACCACGAGGTCAGAGGCTAGTAGCCCCTTAGTGCTTTCAGTTTTTGGGTTAGCTCCTGTTTCTGTGTGGTTACACGATATAGTTTTGTAGATTGTAGGAAGTACGACGCTTTGGAAGATTTTTGATGTAAAGCAAGATACCTGATGGATCATAATTTTAACCGAAGTTTCAGATATGGGACAGGTTTGGGGTTGGGGCTATGGAGGCGAAGGACAGCTAGGTTTGGGTTCTCGGATGAAGATGGTATCTTCTCCTCATCTCATACCCTGCATCGATCAATCTGTTTCTGGGAAGGACAGGTTTTCTGCAGTATCTCAAGGTTCAAAATGTCCTGGCAGTTATGTGAAAGAAATTGCTTGTGGAGGTCGACATAGTGCAGTAATAACAGGTCTGCATGCATTTCATGGATCGTTTTATAGTAGTACTGCTCAAAGCTTTAGAATTTTTACAATAAGAACTGAAATAATTCATGGATTAGGTACGAATGCTGTCTTTGTCAAACTCAAAGATGATTTATGCTTCTCTACTTACTAATTTTGTCTAAAAATGCAACTGTCTCTATTTATTCCCCCATCATTTGATGATAAAATTTGCAGATGCTGGAGCACTACTTACTTTTGGCTGGGGCCTGTATGGACAGGTAAGCTAGCTAGGCTGATTAATATGTCCATTGAGTGAACGTGTTCTATAGCACCCTTATCAAGTTTTAATAGAGTTGGGAATGCTACTGACTAACTGTTCAATTGGACTAGTATTTTACTTATTTCTTAGTTTGCTACCTTAAATTTAATCAAGCTGCTGCAGTTCATATCTGAATGGTATACATAATATAATTTTTTCTTAAAAATTATCTTCTGTACAGTGTGGGCAAGGGAATACAAAAGATCAGCTAAAAGTTACTCGTGTGGAGTCATTAATTGATACTAGAGTGAAAAGTATAGCTGCTGGACTATGGCATACTCTCTGTATATCTGATGATGGCTGTGTATATGCTTTTGGTGGAAATCAATTTGGACAATTGGGAACAGGTGTTGAGGAAGCTGAGGTAAAGAATAGGATCCACAGTTTTTCACTTTGTTAATCTGGAATGGAAGTATCAATAGTGTTACGATTATGATGTTTTTTGCTCTTGGCTTTGGTACAATTTTAAAAGATACGCAATGTTTTCTGCTTTGTATTACCCTTTAAGATAACTATTCTTTGACAAAGGAATTTTGTGTGAACTCACCAACTCGTATACTACTTCAGACTCTACCTAGGCTTCTGAACTCTTCAACCCTGGAAAACAAGTATGCGAAAGCAGTTTCATGTGGAGCACGCCATAGTACTATACTAACGGGTAAGACAAGAGAGACCAAAATAGTTGCTCCTAGCTCATTTGGTTTCGAATTAGTTCAAAGAACTCAATCAGGTGAAGACTTCTTCATTTACTTTTTTGCAGAAGATGGTCACTTATTTAGCTGGGGATGGAACAAGTATGGGCAGGTATGGTTCCTAAGTTCTGTTATCAAATATTAAGTCTCAAACCAATTATGTTCTTGCTGAGAACATGTCTGATTCTATTTGAATGCTAGCTTGGTCTGGGAGATTCTGTGGATAGGAACATTCCTTGTCGAGTTCCTATAGATGGCTGCCTACCTAAGCACCTTGCATGTGGCTGGTGGCACACGCTATTGCTGGCAGAAATACCCAGTTGAGTTTATGTTCATTTACAGCAGAGGCAAGAGGATGACAGCTAGGATTGACCTGCTGGAGTAGTCTGTGTTCTTAGATACACACCGTGTCTTGTTTGTGCAGATTGTAACATTTCCTTTTCACTACGTGCACTGGAGCTTTGTATTCCATTAGTGGTAGTTTTTAGAAGCTGATAGTCATCAAACAACAAATAACAAATAAATCTCACTTTGTACACAAACTTACAAGTACTAGTAGTGATTCATATACATTGTACTAGATGTTTCCATGGCCTGATCCTTATTCTGGTCTTCCATAGTGTTTCAGATCTTGCTTGATAGGGAATTTCTTCTGCGTTGCAGTAGATGTAGAAGAGGCCAAAACACATCGATTCTATGAAAACCTCTGGGAACCTGAACATATTGTGGGAAAATATCTTCAAAAACGAGAAATAAGCTTCAAATATATTTCACATAACGCAGTGTAAAAAAATTATACCTCAACAACAAAATGTGCCCACAAGTTGTTTGAGCGGGTTTCCATCACACCCTTCAACACTGTTAACTCCAGCCGCCCGATAGCTTGGGCGATTTCAAGGAAGAGCCCATGTTCATCACATAGCATCTGCAGTGTTCAGTTGTAATCGCCGTTGGGTGAGATTTAACCGACAGGTTTTGGTTCGATACTTTGTAAAGATGTATTTTAATGAACAGACCTCTATGAGCATATGGCCTGGGTGTTGAAGATCTTCTACTACAATGGGACTAATCTGGACTTCACTCCCAAGTTCAAAAGCCCTGCTTGTTCCATTTGAAGAGCCGCTTGGAGTATCATTTGTGTTATTGCTCTGAGGTGTCTGCAGCATCATCTCAGACCAAGTCAGAGACTTATAATGCAAAAGATAATTTGGTAAAAGTAAATGAGAAACTGCAAGCTCCTTGAAGAAAATCATTTGCAAAAGACAATGCAAGTCCTCACAGAAGCCGTTTCACTTTGAAACACGGTTAAACATATGCCATAATAGTTTCATGCTCCATATGCAGAATTCAAGTTCTGGGGATCACAGTGGTGCATGTGATGACTGTTCAGTGAAACTCAGGTTTAGTTTTTCATATAGATTTTACAATCTTAGTAAAGGCTCGAGATGAGAAACTACAAACATTAACTGTTTCTCTTATACAGGCATTATGTCAACAATATATACTTACATGTTGATGGTTGCTTAAACTATAAATTGTTGAAACAATTCTGGAATATCAACATCCTGAAATTCATATGGCACCATATCCTTGATTTTGAAAAAAGAAATGAAAAGAATACACACATATGAAAAAACTGTGCATACCTCTTGATCTTTAAGTGCATAAGACTTCAATTTTTCAGCTTGGTCAGTCATGCTTCTTAAATACATCATGTGTTTTATTGTTCGGTCCAATAGGCCATCAATGCTGCACTGCACTTACCACAGATGAAGAATACATAGTTAGAAAAAGATATGCAACTCTGAACTGCAGTTATTGCCAACAGTAATTACTAAATGTATAACAGTACAAACCTTAGCACCATTTGGCACAAGTTCCCGAAGTTCCTTTACACGATCCTGAATCAGTTGTCTATCTCTTGGTTTTAGCTTCGGACTATTGCCGGGTTTGGCCCTACTTGGATTGTTGCCGGACAGCTTTTGTTCCTTTTTAGGATGAATAGGATTGTATCCTTTATGTTCTTGCTGAATGTCAACCACATTGTTCATCATGCCTGTGAAAGAAGATATAGTCTGGCAACAGGCAGGCAAAGCAGATGTATGGCTCCATAACTTTGGTTCACATTCCATCAAGGCTCCCTCTTTAGATTTCAATTGTTTATAAGAAGCAGAAAATTGTCTTGATGAGGTTGTACATGATTTAATACCACCAGATATGCTAGATGATGTGTCATCTGTGGCTACTGAAGCTTCCAAGAGGTTCTCAGTATCACATATGTTGGAAAACCATGGTGGGTTAGTGCTGCTGATAAGATTTTTCTGCACACCAGAGCTGCTACATGTATCATCAATGGAGATGGATAAATCCCATAACTGTTCGTCGGCTTGTCTCTGGAAAGATGTTCCAAGAGCTTTGTGTAGCTCGCTAGCATCAGGAAATTCAAAGAAATTATTAATATGGTTGTGACCTGTATCATTATTGAAATTGAATAGTTGTTCTGCTTCACTTCCAGCGATGAAAGAATTGAAATCACAAAAGGATTCCCCAAAAACTCCAAAATTATAACTGCCATTCTGAGAAAAGGTAACAAGTTCTTCCTCCTGACAAGAGAACCCAAATATCTGATTTTCCAGCATATCCAGCAAACTATTATCTGAAGACTGATTGGCTGCTTTTGGTTCTCCAGTGGAACATACTGCCTTACCATTAATCTCAAATCCACCTGCATTCTTAAGAACAGATCGATCTATTCCAAAAAGTGGATCTTCAATGGTTGACAGTTGCACAAATTGCTCCAAACATGACAGTGTGTTACTCTGTCTGATGTCACCAAAATCTTCTGACCTTTCAACTTTCAGTGGGTTAATGCCAACAGTTGATGACTCATATGTGTTCTCCATTAAACCAGATGATTGTGACCAAGAATATGGAACTTGAATGCTACTAACTATGTTAGAAGATACACCTTTTCCCATGACATTGTGAATAGCATTGAATCTATCTTTCATGAAAGCAACTACTGCCAGATCTTCAGCAACCTGAAATCTTGATCGGACAAGAAAGGAATATATAAGATTATTTACAATCAGACTGATGTTAGTGCACTTACAGACATATACACTGCGATAAAGAAATCAGACTGAAAAACAACACAAAGTAATTACTTCCCCAAAGAGGGAAGAGCTACATCCCAGGTACATGCAGCATGAGTAGCTTATTCATTATTAAGAACAGGATGCGACACTTGGAAACCAAAGCAAGAAATTTAATGTAAGTTTAGAATGAGCAGGCACCGTTTTCATGGAGCCAAATTGCAAAACTCCATGTGGAAGTACAGGTACAAGCAGAATTGTCTGCATGGAAAAAGAAATATGTCAGCAGAGTTTCAATTACTTTGGACTAATTATTAGGATTTCAACTGTGCCAAACAATTTACCTTGACACCTAATGCAAACTGAAGCAACCATTCATCTGGGCACTGCAAATAAAAGTAGCCATGTTTCACTTAAACTATTCAGAACATGCAGAATTATTATGAATTTGTTCTACTCAAACTTACATCCGAAAATAAGTTAGAGTCAGATTCTCTGGTGCGCAAACCATCTAGAAGCACCCAGCTATGGTTTCCTGTACTTGCAACCTCACCGACAACCCTGACAAATTATTCAAATATACAGTGAACCAAATGCAAAATTCCAAAAATATGAGAACCTGAGTTTCAAGGAATTGTATAGCTTGCTAGTGTAACTAAGAAACAAAATTTATGCAAGGTAGGGTCAATTACAATGGCTCAAGTTTCATAAGTGCCCTGTATACATCAGTGTGTTTGCCAGGACTCAGGAGAGAGAGTGTGTGGATAACCACACTAGTAAAGGTGATCTCCCACAACCAAAGTCTTAGGGGGATTGATGGAGGTAAAGAATGAAAATGACATGAAGTAAACTTCTTTTAGATCATACTTCTTGAGGCTCCAAGAAGAACTTACCAACCACAAGCTTCTTCTGTTTTCGAAATATATTGCTACTTCTCCATATTTTCATACATATTTTGAGCATGTTTATAGAGGTCTTTGACAATGATTTACAAAGATAAGGGTCAAGATAAATTGGTACCCCTTCCCGAATGTGTACTGAAGATGTGACATATCAGCCACAGCTAGGCCAATTGAATATCCCACAGATCCACAATCATGTACGCTTGTTGCACACTTATTAAAAGATATCTCATTCGCCTCGCCAAAGTAGATATTATCTGTAGCATGATTCACAGTTCCTCTTGGTTTCGGTTGGTGACAGTACCCATCCTCCCATCTCAAAATCCTTCAGATAAGAACAACAAAGCTAAAAAGTATCATTCTGGGGATCACCAGTAGCTTCCACACTCATGGCATACACAATATGCTTGGACTTACTCAAATTATTTTTCATGAATTCAGACACGAATGCAAAATTCTTAACCAAAACTGCGAAATTGTTAACCAGAGAAAAAGGCTGAGAAAGACAACTCACAAATCGGTCTGATGCTTCAGCTTCCAAAAAACCCCGTAATTCCAAAGCGAATTGCTGCAGAGGCTCTTCAATAACTGCCTCAGAGCAGTAGTCCCCATCTCAATTTCTTTAACTCTCAATCTCAAACGCTCAAACTAAACAAAGAAAACAGTCCCTAACTGCCCCTGTATGAAGCTCGACCCGCCCCGCTCTTCTCTTGAAAACAATTCCATCACTAAACTCTCTGCTCTTTGCTCTCTCTCTCTCACTCACTCAAAATAAAACAACTCAAACAAACCCCGAATCAACCTTCATAATCTGTACAAAATAAAAGCAAACAAGACAAAAGTCAGCCTCGACTGCAGCAGAGGAGCGGCTAATCTTCTTTTTGTTCGAGAAAAATAAAATCTATGATGATCAGGAGAATTGACAATTTAAAGTTTATGAGCTGCATGAAGAAATTTGTAGAGGCAAAATGGCTTTCAACACAACGTCTTCTTGTGGGGAGGATGATCAGTTTATATAGCACGCAAATGCCGCCACCGGTCACGTTTTTATTTTTTTCTTTCGGGGGCGGATTTGAAAACTTGTCCAAAGTCAGATGTATAATATGCTGGTGGATCAGGAAGTGGGGGCCCACCGGTGTGTTTTTTAAATGGGCCGGATGAGGGCCCGTGATCTGGTAGTCTAATTAGTAATTAATTAAAGAATTTGAAAGGGTTCGAGTTAAGCGCGTAGGTAGGGCGAGTTGAGAAAACTCGCGCCTTGTGGCGGGGTTCTGTGACGTGGGCCGCACTGCCCCAGGCAGACGACACGTTGCGCGCGCCATTATTTAAAATTTATAAATTACAGAAAAATTAAGCCTTTTTTCTTTGAGAAAAATAGATATTAACTGTTGTCTTTGGTCCAGTAGTGCTGTAGTGGTGTGTTTGCAGACAAAGCTTTCCTGACAGTGAGTTCCATTTAGGCAGTGTTTGGTTCATGCATTTAGGACAATGGGAAAGGAAAATGTTTACTTTCCTCTGTTTGGAAGCCAAAAGAAAAGACAAGAAAAGGAAAGTGAATCCCAACCGATGGAAATTTCGAGCGGAAACCGCATCCCTCCCCCTACTCCATGGATTCTGAAATTCCTGCATCAAATACCACATTTTTGACGAAATTATCCTTGCTCAATCTTTTATTTCCTAGTTTTATCCATCAGATAATTCTATGGTTTTGGTTTTGTTAGGTAGTTTTTTTATTGTTCTCTTGTTTGGAGAGAGAAGAGTTTTTGCTTTTGGTAGGTCATGAATGATGGGTTTTTGCTCAAATACTTTGTTATCTGCCTTGTGTTTCTTTGAGTCTGGGAATTACATACGAAGGCTTAATATATATGGTGATAATGGGTATTCTCTCTTTCTCGTTCTCTTTGTTTCATTACGTTGTATATATGGGTAGATTGTTGTTCTTTTGTCTTATGTATTGGGCATATGTGATTATTGATATAATACTTGAAAAATTAGGCAGTAGTTTGATAGGTTCAATGATGTTGGACTGCTGGTATTAAATTGCTTTTTCAGTTTTGGGATTGATTCGCGTAAGTTTCTGATAACAAGTTGGAGTAGGTTGTTTAACGTGGGAAGTGAGAATATATAGAATTTACATGCCTGAGTTATGAGTGTATATGCATGTCTTGATTTCTTATTCTTCTTGTAAAAAATGGATAGCTAGATAATCAAATTTGAATATAAAATTTGTTTCTTCTGTCTAGCAAGCTTGCTAATGTCTAATGAAAGCTGCTACTTGCATGTGTTAAGAATTATTGCCATATGGTTTAGCTTAGATAGTGAAGGGTATAGAACTAGTTAATCATCTAGAATTCTCAAATTTGAATTTTGATATCTAATGTTCACGTTCATCAACATCTGCATTTCAAAGTGATGCTAGTTTTTAAAGTGTGGCACCATTGTTTGCAAAAACGCAATCTTCCATCGAAGCATCATATTATGTTTAAAATAAAATGTCATGTATACAGTTGGGAGGGTATTCATTTCTCTTCTGGTCATTTTCTTGTGCTCTCTTCATTTGAACCTTTCTATTTTCTATTTGAAGTCTTATTTTCCCAGTAGTAATGAGGTATTCCCTAGAGAACCAATTCACTACTGTTTTTGAGTATGTGAAGACAAATGTAATTTAAGTTCATAACTTGACATGCAAAGATCTGATACTTAAAGGTCCTACATTTGTGGACTCTAGCAACTTTATGAAAATCTTGTTGAGTAGTTCACTGTAGTTTCTTTATGATATTTGATAGTATTCTCTTACACACATGCTAAGATCTATATCATGTCCTAACAGCTACTGATAACATTTCCTAAATGATTTTTTTGCAGCTGCATTTTCTATGTAGTTAATTGGATATTTTTTGCAGCTGCATTTTCTATGTAGTTAATTGCATTTTGCAGCTGCATTTTCATTACAATAGTTTGGTGGAAGCTTTTGAAGAGAATGAGCAATGAGTTGGGAGCTGAAAAACGACAATGAATTTGTTTTAAGTTTTTAGAAACTTATGTAATCTGGTTCAGTTGTGTTGAGATATCAAAACTTATTATGTAGTGAAGTTGTTGCATATTTAACTATGATCAAACTAGCAAGAAAACCCCCGCGCGCTGCTGCGGGGTGATGACAATGTCCGGTTGCGCCTTTGTTATGGCCTTTTTTTCTTGACTTCTAACATAACAAATAATCCTCGTATGTATTTGGAGACATCTATAACAAAACCAAACCATTATTAGACCTTTAAACCAACCACCATCAATAAAACCGAAACCCAAATGTTAAAACATGTCATGACATTGTCACTATACATTCGTGAATTAAATGAAACCAGAATTTAAGCTTGTACGGTAGAGTAATAGAGTTTAACTATATAATTCATAACCATGTATTTTCAGAACTCCTATTTATCTTCCAGGGATGCATTTTCATCTTGAAATTACTCATTGTGTTTATATCAACTCAATCTTCTAGCCTAAGGATCACAGGTGCAAAACCAAAACAAAACCAATATTCAAAGGAAAAACAAAACAAACCAACATTTATAAAAATCACTTTTAAAACTCTTACATTAGAGGCATATTCGACATATTTAAGTTATATAACCCCATGTTTCTGTCTAATATTTCATCATATACATAACCCCATCACTTACATATCAGCCTATAATTCGCTAAAATTATACTTTTTTTCATTCTTATGATCCAAATTATAACAGATAACACAATTACTCAGATACAGGGCAAGGTATTTATAGATCGGGTGAGAAAAAAATCAATTTTGAAGAAATTCGACAATTGCACAGAAATTGAAACTTTCTTAGTAATGGAAGACACATCTAGTTTATCCAAGAAGTAAAAAAATGGAAGCTATTTCCAAAATTGGACAAAAAATAGATAAACAGGAGAACTTAGGGCTAAAATAGACAAAGACAAGCAAATGATGACAGTATTGTAAATAATCCACAAACAGAGGTAAAATCGTCTTTCTATGCGTTGTTGATGACAATATAATAAATAACTCGCAAACAAGAGTAAAATCGTCTTTCTATGTCACCGATTACAGTATGGTAAATAATCTGCAAACAGAGGCAAAATCGTATTTTTACACAATAAATGGCAATATTGTAAATAATTCACAAATAAGGGCAACACCGCCCATTCACGTATTGAATGAACAGTGCTACTCCTATTTTGTTTTAGTATATATAATGTCTTATTGAAGTTTTGTTGTTAAAATGGTTTGTGTTCAGAATTGATCTTGGTCTCTGTCAGAGACCGATTGTACTTCAAAGCTTGTGTATTTGAGGGTATTACTGGAAATTAACATAAATGATTTTCTTTCCTATAAGCACCAAACAACTACATTCCAGGTGTTTCCAAACACCGGAAAGGAAAATGGTTGGGATTTGCAATTTCTCATGTTTAAGGAAAACACAAAGAATTGTTTTCCATTCCTTCCCATTCTTTGAACCAAAGGAGGCCGTTTGTTAGAATTGTCGATCATTATTTCATGCTTTAATGATAACCATGTTGTAGTGTTTTTTGTAAGTAAAGTTCATATGGATGATATTTGAGTGCAATGTTGCTCTTAATTTACATGTTGATCAAATGGTTTGTGAATTTTGGGGATGCATGTCTCGATCAATAGCAACTAGTGGAGTTTGTGTCAAGTCTTAGTGTGTTGTGTTTTACAAAGTATATGAGGTGGTATCTGTAATACAACGATAAGCATAATTGTGGATCATCGGTCTGAAGTTGATAAAAGTTGACTTAGATACAAGTAAACCGATTGCTTAAGCACTATTTTGCGTATGAGATAGTTACTCTAATTAAATAATGGACATTTAATCTCAATTATACTCGCTTAATAGACATGAGGTGGTTGCGATTGAGTGTTAACTTCACCACATATATGTCACAGCTATTGGTGTATCATTTTTTTTCTATAAGCTTGGTTGGAAGAATGGAAGGTACCAGTGTATGTAGATGCAAATGAGACGAAGTGCCATAATTATGTGAAAACCCGATCGAAAACTGTGTTGTTTTTTATTTAAAAAGACATTTGGTTTGTGAAGTTTCATCAATCATGCATGTCGTGTTAGCTAGTTAATTTCTGAAAACAGGTACGTATTTCTTAATCGAGGTCAAATCATTGGATTGCTAGCTACAACAGAGTCAGCTCTCTCGAAAATTTTATATTGAAATGTCAAATAATTTGTTATTCGGTGTTCTGCTCCGAATGAACCTATGATTCTATGAAGGACCGATCTGATGTAGCAGAGAGTAATGGAAATAACTCAGAAAGATATAAGTATACATGTTGTTATTCACATATGCATAATGCGTGGCTAGCTACCACATTGATGATAGCTAGCTTTTCCAACGTTTACCGTTGAGCAACAATTTACCGCGTACGTACATTCACAAAGTTACCACATTTCGGTTTTATAAACCGGTTTCACAATACAATTGCAGAAGAAAAGTACTGAGCGAGGTTGTATCATGTAGGTAAGATTTCGAGAGTAAACAAACTTCTACGACACTAACGACAGCTCAAGATTACTTGGCATAAGGTTATTGTCAACTTAAGTAAGGATGATGAAGGTGACTAGCTGAAGTGTATCTAGCTATAGCTTGGTTTTGAAAAATTTAGGGTATTATCAGTATATATCATATACTTGGTTACAAAGGTCATGCAAATTAAAGGGGATAAGAGTAAGGGTTAGTAAAGTGTAGTTATCATTCAATGTAAATCGTCATGCGTAACAAACAAACAAACAAACAAACAAACTAAACTTAACTATTGTAAGTGACCTAATGGTTCTTTCCTAGTTGGGTGTGCTTCATCCTTAATTGAGGTTCGAATTCTAAAGTTGTCAAAGTGTTGAGACACTATGCTGCAATGCATAATTAAAGCATTTCTTATGGGCGCTAGCATGAGATTGACTTTTGAGCCTGAAAAATCTTTGAGGTATCCTAACACTGTCAAAAAACAAACTACGTAAACTTCGGGGAAACCATGTTCTTGTTTTGAGTTTTGACCACGTTTCTTTGAGGAGCTAGCCCAAATGCATGAACAAATAATGTCATGGATTCAATAATCGATAGGTTTTGCTTAACATCACTTTCAAGTTAGCTAAGCCTCTGATGACATCCATTTTGTAGCCAATAGACTACTACCGACAAATTTTATCAAGTCATAGCAGCCATGAGGAGATTATCTGTACATATATGCTGGTAACTTTGATACGTAGTGCTTGAAATAGTTGTTTCTTCTTGAGGTTGACTGTAATGATGTATCGGTACTTCTGAAATAGATTAGGTTATGGCTGAGTCCATTTTGGTTCTTGTTCACTGTAATCGTTGGGTTTTCAGGTAGGTAAAGCATTATGAAGAATTTATTTTCATCATCGTTGCCTTTTATGGTTGTATTCTGTATTTTTGTTAATAAAATTCTCTATTGATTGCTCTAAAAAAACTTCGCGATCACGATGAATAAGAACAATTTCTCCTCTATAGCTTGTTTACTTAATTTGGGGGGGGCATTGGTTGTACTTAAGTGCTCCACTGAGCTAACAGTTTCGTCCGTTCTCGGATCCAGATGTTAAACCACTCAGCACAGTAGAAAAAACGACTTCTATATAGCTACTTACGAAAACGTCTGGATATTATATAAAACTGATACGAACGTCGACCGACAATTCAAAAACAGATAAAAAAATTGACAAGGTATTAGTCCGCGACATATAATTATATACTGTTGCCTTAGTACAAGCACGTGTGTGGGTCTCACACGTGCAATTATACATCTAGTAATTAATCATTTAGGATCAGGTTCAAACACTACGAGATTGTGAGGAATATAATCTATAACACTAAAAAAAATTAAAAATTTTTTAGAACTCTATAAGATAAACTAAATCATAAATATATTCATTTCATCCATCCATAATTCATCATAAAAGTTTACAGCCACATATATATATATATATATATTACAAAATAACTGTTTAATAATTATCTATGATAACTACCAACATACTTAAATAGGATGGGCTAATACAAGTTGGGCTAAGCCCCATACTAATATGAAAGAGGAATACAAAATAGTCCTAACATTCCTTCCCCCTTGAGAAGCAGACCGACCACGGCTGCTAAACTCCAGTAAAGACTTGGTTAATCACCCGGAATTTCATCAACGTGGATATCCAAAACACACGCATGATCCCACATAAACAACTTCCTTAAACCATGATCAAGAATAGCAAAAAACAAAGACGCACTCCTCAGACCAGTAAATACATAAATACTCTCCCTTGGCACGACATCAAAGTAAGGAAGAATTTGAAACTTTAAAACAGGTAGATCAAGCATATAAGCAACATCATTCCTCTTCAGCACCCGAAAACCATTTGGTAACAACTTGAGTAATGCACGTCTCACAGGAGAAGAGAAGGAAGTCTTTCTTCTGGTCTATAATCATTATGGCATTTAGGAAGTCTTTCTTCTAGTCTATAATCTTTATGATCATAATTCATAACATTAAAGAAAACTAAGGAATTCTAAGAAGTCTACAAGATAAACTAAACCATAAACATATTCATTCCATCCATCCATAGTCCATCATAGAAGTTTACATCCACATATATATTACAGAACTAAATAACTGTTTAATAACTACCTATGATAACTACCAACATACTTAGATTGGGTGGGATAATACAAGTTGGGTTAAGCCCCATACTAATATGAAAGAGGAATACAAAATAGTCCTAACAGAGATTAGGGTTAGGGTTTATACAAAAAAATGAAAGAAATATACCTTATATAGATCTCAAATGAGAAATATGACTATATTAATAATGACGGTTTATAAGCGTCTATGTCACTATTAATTATCAAATTGGTTTTGCATGTGAACTAGAGATTACATCAATATAATAACGATGCGAGGGTTAATATTAGGGTTTGTTTGCTGATTGAAAATATCAGCAAAGCTAGCTTATTGAGCAGCTGAAGCAATACTTAAATGCTGCAGCTCCCGACCTCGAATTTGAGCAAGATATTAGTAGTACGTACAGTCGAGTGAGTCGACCCTAATATTTTAGGGTTTGCATAATGAAAGAGCACTGATTCAAGATCGATGCACAAGCCCCAAGGCATATGGCTGCAATATGCAATGGACAAAGTGCAGTATTAGTACGGAGATGGAGTGTAGATGAAGGCACCAGACCAAAAGGAGCGTTCAACAGAGAAAGGGCGCCTTTCTTTTCCTCACCTTATTAGCCAAAACCCTAATCGAATCTTTCCCCTTTGAATTCTAGATTCAGCATGTAACTCTCGATCACAACTCGTCGCTTTCTCCGTTGAGCGTACGCGCCACAGATGGGGCTACTGCTTATGGATGGAGTAGTGGAAGTGAACCAGACAGTCTATTTTTGCAGGAATTATTTGCACAGTAGTAGTCTGAGACAAAGGGTGCTTTGTCGGGAGAGACACACCATACCTCTTTGCGTTCTTTTCTTTTCCCTCCTTTTTCTTCTTCGATTTGTTTTTTGTTCCGTCTGCTTTATTGAATTGGATATTAACCTAAGTGCCAAAGAAGAAACTCAGATCGTCCATGAATCAATGTCACTGAAAGAAACAAAGCTGCAGGTGGATGAGAACTTTAGTAAATTGGACTGATCATGCTTATGTGGAATGTTTCGGTATTCTGTTACAGTGATTCGTCGGTTGGTGATCGAAATTGGGGAGAATGTTAAGCAAGTATTACTCGATACTTTATATTTTTTCCTTCCTGAGAATGAGATATGAAAGCGTGCGCAATGTTTTCAAAGGCAAAAGCGAAGGCGAAGGCGAATTGTGGAAGCCCCGCGAGGCGAAAGCCTTGAGGCGACGGGGCGACCGCCCTTCCAACATTTGAGGCAATTTAATACCTCACTGAATTCAGTAACTTTTCTCTGACTAAACAAGTCTCCACAACAACTTAAGTCGAAAAATTCATTTGCAGATCCCAACCCGCCCCTTAACTCAAAATCTTAAAGCAACTCAGACACAACAAACACAACACAGCTCCAAAAACACTAAACACTGGTCCAATTTCACCTTGCTAATGCGAAGGAGAGTACGGATTATTTCTCAATTTTGGTTTCTGGGGGAGACTGGATGAAGGAGAGTACCTGATACGAGCTCAGACGGCAGAGTGGGGACAAACCCAAAAGACGAGAACCACAGAAATTTTTATCGGTTGTCGCTGCAAATTTTTGAAAGCCTCTATTCAATACCAGAACCCTTAAGTTTGAAACTTGATCATACAGAAGCGGCAAAACTATCTTCCCAGGAATAATGCTCAAGTATATATAATCCTAGACTCCTAGTTTATAAGCATAGAGTTTTCAGAACAATTGCAGCAATAACAGTACAATTAAGAAGAGAGGATTGAGAAGACAAACCTGGAGGTTGCTGCAATTGCGGTCGGATTGGGAGGAGGTGATCAGATGCGATGTTGGGATGAGAGTGATGTGGCGGAGGAGGCAGTGATGTTGCGCTCGAGGCGGAGGAGGAAGTGATGGGGCGGTTGGTGTTGTGGGGGTGATGGGAATAAGAGGAGGCAGCAATAACAGGTTTTTACGGTGGCGGTGGGGGAATTGTTGCGGTGGAGAGCTCGAGCTCGAGTTCGAATAGGATCGTGGCGGATTTGGGTGGTGGACAGGGCGGATTTGGGTGTGAACATAGAGAGAACAGAAAGGAGGCAGAGCGAACAGAAAGGAGGCAGAGAGAAGAGACGCAGGGTTTAATCGAAGGAGGCGACCAAAACGGCGTCGTTTTGGAAAAAAAAAACCAAAACGGCGTCGTTTTGACGCGAAAAAAACAGAAACCCAGTAGCAAAACGACGTCGTTTTGACACGGAAAAACCAAAAAAAATAATCCTGCAGCGCGCCTCGTCTCGCCCCGCCTCTGCGCCGCCTCGTCGCTCCGGCGGTCGCCTTTCCAGCGGCGTCGCGGCGAAACATCCGGCGAGACATTTTCCCGTCGCTCCGCCCTAAGGCGCGCCCCAGCGCCGCCTCACTTCGCCTTTGAAAACACTGAGCGTGCGTACAAATTTATTTTGTTTGATTTTCTTTTGGTGAAGATCATTGAACGCTAAATTGTTCAAGGAGCTAGAACACAGCATAGAAAATATACGTTCGGTTGCCGTCACCAATAATAGAGCTAGAGCAAACACGTACACCTGCTTGAATGCTTGCATATGTTTCACATATAATAGAGCTAAGGTTACTCCAAAGGTCAAGAAATCCCTAGCCTTATCTTTCTGGATGACTAAAAGCCTAAAATGGCAGGAAAATATCAGTTCTTAATTACCCTACCAATTCTATTATTGCAGTTCCCACCACAACAACATAATGGAGCAAAGGCCACACACCTTTTGTGTCCTTTAGAGGTGTTGCATTTCTCTTATGTGTGGCAAGTGTGAGTATTGGTGGATTGCTACAACTCTAAAGGCCACACAAGGAGTGTAGCCTTTGCTCCATTTTCTTGTTGTGCACAAGTCCAGATTTCCAGTAGTTTCATCAAACTTTTGCAATTAACTGAATAACTGCCCTCGACATATCATAAGGTAGCTGGTTTATCACCTTTGTATATCATAATATGACCACTGGGATACCAAAACCAGTTGTATTGTATGCCTGAGTTTCCATTTCCACCATCATATAGTCCATGAGTGGTCGAGCTCTCTAGTCCTCACTCTTTTTCTGTAAACCCTACTTTATTATTCTTTACACAAAAGCTGCATATATACATGTTCTTTTTGTTCCGGGACCATAAATCATATCGAAGGAGAGAGCAAAAGGTAGAGGAATTAGTAGAGGCTGTACAAGTCTACATGGAGCGCAGTACCTACTTGGTAATTGGTATAATTCATGCTTTTTACAAAGACGAAAACAAAACAGAAATGATTTGCATTCATGCAGTAGAATACTATTGCTGAACAAGACAAGTAACTACTGCTTTGCTTCCCCAGTAGAGCGGGCAAACATTTGAGCACGCGTGCGCCCCACTTGACTAAAGGTCGTCCTCACCATCTCCATCGATCATCGGCTACTAAATCCTAAGTTCCTAACCTCAATCTCAGCTTGTTTGTATCAGAGAAATTCACCCTATTTGGTCTGCAAAACAAAATGGTGGAGGTTCATGGCCTTTCAAAAGTATATATGTTTCAAGTTGTAATCATACATTATGGTCCAGGAACTGGAAAAAAACAAATGGTACTGCTACTTGAAGCTTTCATCAGTTAGTGGAGAGGAGAGCATGTGCAAGAGACCACACTAGGAATTGTGAAGGAATAGGCTAGGGACGTGATGGTTGTTACGAGGGCTAGACATATGTATAGCTTAAAATTTCAAGAATTAAGGTTAGACGGGCACATGACATTCTAATCCAGTATAGTATGAGGTTTGGAGATATTGGTTTATTGATTATAGCCCATATTGTATAGTCATAGAACATCTATGTTTAAAAGGTCCACTAAATGATAGCATGCAATAGCATAGCTTTGGCATCGGCAGGGTCACCATCCAGCACAAGGCAAAGTATGATTATATCATTATAGCACACCTTCCTTCGCTATTTGAATCTGCTGTACGTACCCCATGGTAGCCGGAAGCAACCAAGAACTATATATATATGCTTTGAATGATCCCTTAGCATCCCATATTGAAAAAACATGTAACAGAAAGAGCATCATCACTTCTGTGACTCATTCCCACTCACTTATTAGAGCATATGCACCGGTGTGAGTGGCTAACAACTGCAAAACCCTTGGCCATTAACGAGATGCCACTTGGCGCCCTGTTTGGTCCAATCACGATCACAACAGAACGGTTCATTTTTTTCCAACTGTTCTTTCCCACCAACGGCTCCAACAATTTTTTCTTTATAAATACCTATTGTTTACTTTCACGGGATATCAATGCAAGGACAATTTATGGAAGAAAGTTTATGAAGATTACGCCAACAATTGATGTGGCAACCTCGAAGATCCCCAACAAGGTCCTCACTTGAAATGTGCGCTCCAATCACATTTTCCGCGCTTGAAGAAAATGCTCAAGAAGTGGCATACAACATTAGGCAAATCCTATCGGAAATCCAATGATATTATTTGATAGACAAATTCACACATGACTTTCTGCTTGGTCAAAATTCTATCGAAAATTGAGTGTCATTATTTGGCCAACAAATACACACGTGTCACCTTTTATTGATTGGTCAGAAATCCTATTGAAAATATATAAAATTATTTTGGTGATAAGGATACCAAATAAATGTCATGTGTTATCTAGCAATTAATTGATTATCATATATGAAATTTTTTTTTAAAAATTTAATCAATAAATAGTAATTACTAATTTGATAAAGTTGGAGACAATGAATAATAATTGATGGAGGCAATTAATTTAATGGTTTGATAGAGAATCATGTGTGCATATCCTTTTAACGTTACTTTACAATCACTTATAATCCTATTGGGCCGCTAGGTCCGCATAGTATGTTTGAGGCAGCTCACCATCTGATCAGTCGAGGCCCATACAATACGTCTAGAAGCGCAACATATTAGAGGCCGTTAAAATCTCCTGAGGTCCAATGATGGTCTTGATTATTGAACCAATTCGTCTCTTTGATCATCTCATTATATATTCACAATGGATTACTCGAAAGCTTAAAAATTATGGAGGCAAATGCTAGAATTCCATTGACCCTTCTTTGTGATATTTTAACAGTCTCCCGGCTCATCACCTGTGACTTCACAGTGAAGGCTATAGTTAGCAGCAGACACATTACATTTTTTTCCTACAATATATTAATTCTGTTAAGAGAAATTTATCCCATTTAGAAATTTTTAGTGGTGTCACTTCATTCTCTATTATACTAGTCAAGAGATCATGCCTTACCGAAAAAGGGTTAAACGAGTAAAAAAGAATAATTTGATATAGTTTGAAATACTTAGATATATTATTATTCATCAAATAGGAGGGTTTATATAGAGATACAATAATAATCCTAATAAGAAAAATATAACCTACATCTACAAGGAAAGTAAATAGTTACATAATATTCTACACTCCCCTTCAAGTTGGTGCATAGATATTTATCATGCCCAACTTGCCAACTGAGTTGTCAAACACTTTCCTTGACACTCCTTTTGTGAGAACATGTGCTAATTGATCTTCCGTATATACGAAAGAGAAACGAATGATCAACCTGTCAAGTTTTTCCTTAATGAAATGTCGATCTACTTCCATATGCTTAGTTCGATCATGTTGAATAAGATTATGAGCAATTTCAATAGCAGACGTGCTATCACAATACAAGTCCATGAGTTTCTTAAGTTTAAAACCCAAATCCTTCAATACATTAAGAATCCAAAGCATCTCACAAACTTCATGTGTCATACCTCGAAACTCTGCTTCAGCACTTGATCTTGCAACGACTTTCTGCTTTTTACTACGCCATGTGACAAGATTTCCTCCAACAAATGTAAAATACCTAGAAGTAGATTGTCTATCAGTCTTATCACCACCCCAATCTGCATAAGTGTATCCAACAACATCAAATTCTCTTTTTTTCTCAATTAATAATCCTTTACCTGGTGTCATCTTCAAGTACTTCAAAATACGATACACTGCATCCATATGCTCTTCATTAGGACAATGCATAAATTGACTAACAATACTCACATCATAAGCAATATCAGGTCTAGTATGAGAAAGATAAATAAGTCTCCCTACTAAACGTTGATACCTCCTTTTATTAGTCGAGACTTGATCTGGATAGATGACGAGGCTGTGATTCATCTCAATCGGTGTCTCAACAGGCTTGCAGTCAAGCAGTCCATTCTCAGCTAACAAGTCAAGTGTATATTTTCGTTGAGATAAACAAATATCCTTCTTTGATCTTGAAACTTCAATTCTAAGAAAATACTTCAGCTGTCCAAAGTCATTCATCTCAAATTTCTTCGACAGATACTTCTGTAAAGCCTCCATCTCATTTGGGTCATCTCCTGTGACAATCATATCATCAACATACACAATCAGAGCGGTGATCTTGCTCTGATTATGCTTGATGAACAAAGTGTGATCCGAGTTGCTTTGTCTGTAACCAAACGTCTTTATTGATTTAGAGAATCACTCAAACCACGCTCTAGGAGATTGTTTTAGTCCATATAAGGACTTCTTCAACTTACAAACCTTGCTGGCATCGTAAGGTCTACATTTGACTTCTAGCGGTATGTCTATATACACCTCTTCCTCCAAGTTTTCATTGAGAAAAGCATTTTTCACATCAAACTGTTGTAGAGATCAATCTTTATTTGCTGCAAGTTAAATCAAAATTCGAACAGTGTTGATCTTTGCTACGGGTGCAAACGTCTCTTCATAATCAATCTCATAGCGTTGAGTGTATCCTTTGGCAACTAATCTGGCTTTATACCTATCAATGCTCCCATCGACATTGAGTTTTATGATAAGTGCGTTTTACGCCATATTTTTAATGTGTTTTTACCCTCATTTATACTTGGTTTATTCCTTAGTAATGTTGTTTTTACTTATTTTGAGTCAAAAGGGTTTTTCTGTAGAGCAATGGCTAAAACATGCATTTATACAGAAAATTGTGCTTAAGTGTTGAAAATTCGATTTGGAACAAAGACTTGGTTATTTTCTCTTATGATTCGTTATACCTTTACATTGTCAATTTTGATGAATTTGGTTTAATGTGTAGATGACATGTAAATGAGCATATGAGAACAAGAATCATGAAGATTGGACTCATGGAAGACAACAAGAGAGGCCATGGAAAAGAAGAAGCTCCGAAACATAAGATTTTGATCCGAGCAGAAATTTCCAGAAACCCTACATCAACTTCGGAAATTCATATCTAAAGATCCAGGAGGAATCTGAGGGCGAGCCATATACCGTTGGAAAGCTGTGCGTGTCTAGTTTTCAGATCTTCTTGAATCGCAGCATTTGGAGTTCAGATGAAGGAGTTATGATTAAAACAATGGACGGAGGTCAAGCAGCAAAACTGGGCAGTTTCTGCCTAAGTTGTCACACGAGTTTGGGAGGTGCCTAGAAGCCCAAGACTTGTGCAATAAGGCCTACATTGATCCATTAACATGTAAGAGAGTCCAAGAGCAGAAGATCCAAGGTCCAAGTCGAAATTCCTTGTCAGAAAAGAAAGAAGTACAAGTTGTGTTCAAGAAGAAATACAAGAAGATCCTTTCTTGTTGCAAAAGGAAGATCTAGCCGATTTCCCTAGGGTTTTTCTCTTGTTGTTCTGTATAAATAGACATGTATAGCTCTTAGTTTAGAGTCTTCAACCTTTGTAATTTTTAGAGAGCCAAGCTCTACCTACAAAACCCCTAAACACTTTAAACACAAAGCTGCCGCATCCATTGTTCACCGGAGAGTTCAGCCGTTCCTTCACCTTAGTCACAGTACCTTGCCGACTTTGTTAGGAGGTTTAGGTATGGATCTTTGTAAGTTTTTTGTGTTTATTATTGTTTTTGTCGAACTCATTGACTATATATTATGGTTTTGTGGTTTTATGTCTCATACATGTTCATATATTCTTCTTTGTGATTTATATATGTGATTGTGTAAACATAACGATTAGAATGCATGTTTAGGTTGTGAATAAAAGATTTAACTTGCTGTGTTTATATGATTAGAGAACTTTAATTGATTAATCCTCACCTGTACACGTAATCGAACTCTAGCTATTAGGGGGGAGTTTCATATGCCGTAGTGTTCTAAGGGTTAAGATCAGGCGATTGTAGGTCTTGATTCTTAGTCACTACCAAGGGTTGCTAGGGTGAGAGATTTGCATGATGAATAGGATGAGTGACGCCTTACCTAGGACCATATTTCCAATGGCTCTTGTTCGATAAGTGTATCTTGTCTTAGTGTCAGGTGATTGTAGGCACTGAGCAAGGTGACACATATACAAATTTAGTGTCAGGCGATTGTAGGCACTAAGTTTATATGAGAAGCCTACATAGTTGGAATTAATCAAAGTATTTGAAAATATAATTGCTGCATTTTTAATCTGTTTCATGAACTTGCATGCTATTCAATCGGTGCTATGTGCTGTTCTAAATGTTGCATTGTTGGATGACCATGTTTTGTAAATACTTGTGTTTATTTTCTTTTAAATTCGAACCAAACTCAAAAATCCCATTATAATTTGTACTTGTATTCTTTTGAAATTACTAACATTCTTTTTTGCAGTATATAAAGTCCTTCCCTAGTGTCCCCCGTTAGAACGATCCCTACTTGCACATACTACACTGATAGGGTTTTTGAAATTGCACAGGTCAACTTTTGGCATGTCATTTTACAGTAAATACCCAACAACATCCAATGGTCTTCTTTCCATCAGGTTTATGAACAACATGCCATGTCGATTTCTTTTGCAAGGCCTCTAATTCCTCATTCATTGCTTGAGTCCACTTCGGATCCACCATTGCATCATGTACGATACTAGGAATAGAAACACTGGATAATTGATTAATGACAAGAGCATGTGAGTCAGCCAACCTATGGTTAGACATGTAATTTGCTATAGGATATTTGGTTTTGGCTTTGATATCTGATTCATATTGTTTCTTTAGAATATATTTGGTAACCCTTTGTGATTTCCTAGATTTAATATTATCTACCCGAGAAAATTGGTTTGAATTTGGTAACCTTTTGGAACATTCGCGACGGATTCTTCGGTTGATTGTGTGGAGAAGGGAAACGGATTTAACGAATAAATATTTGACTTACTATTAGCTGGATATGCCAACTCTATGGGCCTAACTTGAGGGTCATGAAGTACTGTTGTCTGGTGACTCTAGGCTATATGGACAGAATCTGTGGAAGCAGACATGTTAGCAGAATTGGTGGCTTGGCTTGGCGGCTCTTTTGTAGCATGTATAGGCTTGTCTCGGGTCTCAGCTTCAGCCTTTCCTATTCTGACACTCATCTCATCGTCAGAATTCCTTACACTTGCGTCAATGTTTTCATGTCTATTTGACTCTTCTGTTCCAATATGATTGCTATTATGAATTCCAACTCCAAATCTTGTTTCCAAAGCTTCTAATTCTTCGAGTTCAAATAAATTATTTCGAGAGTTCCCTTCACAACCTCTCTCCCCCTGAAGGGAAGAACTCGATACTCCCCTAAGTAATAACTCAGATTCGCTAAAAGAAACGTCAAGGGATACATGAATGTTGCCGGTGAGAGGATAATAACATCTGAAACCCTTTTGGAAATCATCATACCCAATAAAGATACATCATCTTGAATGAGGATCAAGTTTACTTCGTTGTTGCTTTAAAATATGAACGTAAACTACTCATCCGAACACTCGAGGCTCCAAATTAGATAATGACGGAACAAAAAGAAGATGTTAAAGCTGCTGCAAAGGGTTTTGAAATCCATTTACCCGAGAAGGAGTACGATTAATGAGATATGCAGCAGACCTCACAGCTTCTCCCCAATATTCATGAGGTACATTCATACCTAATAAAGAAGTACGAAAAACTTCAAGCAATTTTCCATTTTGCTGATGAGTGTAAGAATTTGAAGTCTGATGTCGAATTTCATGAGACTGCATAAACTCTTGCATACGACCATTAACATATTCTCCACCATTGTCAGACTGGAAGACTCGAATTGCTTGTTGAAATTGTGTAGACACCATATTGTGAAATTCTATGAACCGAGGATAGACATCGCTCTTGTTCATCAGTAGAGACACCCTAAGTCATACGAGTACAATCATCAATAAACGTTACAAAATTTCGATAGCCACTGTGAGTAGGAACTTTTACAGGTCCTCAAACATCGGAATGAATCTTTATGAATGGAATATGACTTCTATGCAGGCTTGGAGAATATAAAATACGATGGCTCTTAGCCAGTTCATATATGTCGCATCGAAAATTTGAATGGTGGACACCTAAAAATAATTATGGTTGCAGTTTCTTCAGATAATTGAAGTTTAGGTGGCCCAACCGATAATGCCAAAGCCACACATTTTTCTTAGCACTCTCAGCTTCATTGACCTGATTAGCTTGACCCAAAAAATGCTTTTGTTTTTCTCCTATATCTGTCAGATCCATGTAGTATAATTTTCCCTTCCGTACACCATAACCTAGAATCCGCCGAGTCAGAATATCCTGAAATATGCAGAAAGAACGGTAGAAAGTAACAAGAGGAGATAATGAAGAGGAGATTGTATGACAATCAAGGGACAACTAATATAGAATCAAGAGTTAACGTGTCTGATAGAACAACAGAACCTTCTCCAGTAACCGGAGTTGGGGTACCATCAGCGGTATAAACACTATTTTGAGAGGAAGATTGTAATTTTTGCAAGAGGGTATAATCATTAGTCATGTGATCGATCACTTGCTCCGCTATCAATAATCCAGTAACTATTCATAGATACCTTACCGTTCATACTTGATTGTGCGACATTGAAAGCATTGGACAATTGTTCTTCCTCTATAGTGGCTATGACAACTTTTGCTTGATTGTTTCGGGGGTCTTGGTGAAATCCCACCAATTTGGGTATCTAATTGTTTCATAACACCGTTGTTTGCTATGACCGAAATATAAATTTGGAGTATCGTTTTGAGTTTGCATATAAATTTGGTTTGTGATATGGTGGAATGATGGTGTGGTTGTTTATTTGATATGCTATGAAAAATAAATTCAATTTGCTGGATTTGAGATTTGAAATTCGGGATTTGAAATTCGAAATTTGAAATTCAGAATTTGAGATTTTGGTATGATTATGGTACGCATCGGAATTTGAATACGAAATTCAGGTTTGTGGCTCTGATGCTAAGTAGAAAAGAATAATTTGATATGGTTTGGAATACTTCGATGTATTATTATTCTCCAAATAGGAGGGTTTATATAGAGATATAATCATAATGCTAATTGGAAAAATATAACCTATATCTACAAGGAAGTTAAATAGTTACGTAATATTTTACAAACTGATCATGCATATTCATAATCATCAATAATTCTTGCAATGCAAGATTGAAAATTGAAAAATAAACAATATTTGCAAACCATACGTATCCAGAGATTTTAGTACAATTGCTTCTAAATTTGGAAACTTGATAATTGTCAATATATATATGATTGGATTTAAAATCCACGACGTTGACATGAACCTAAAGCCCTGATGTTGCCAGAACCAGGTGGAGCTTATCTTTATCTCATTGTTCGTTCCATTTGATGATGAGTTCATATGGGATAGTATTTACCAAATTCATTGAGACGTTGACAGTGTTGTAGAAGCTTGCTGGTGTCGCCCCCAGATAAATGCTCCATTGAAGTTTAATTAGAGTTTTCTTTTGCTTGGGGTTTGGAATGCTTCGATGACTGCCTTGACGATACAGATTCAAATGCGAAGAGAAAACGACATGGTCGACGGGGACTGAAGGTTTATTTTCAGTCGTGGGATTGGTAGATGATGCAGGCAATGACTTCATGCGCGACAGAGACAAATATATGAAAAAGTTAGAGTGATTTAGCAAAGGGCTAGCTGTAAGTATATATAATGATTCATCCTATAGAGATATCTATGGTTGACGAATGCCGATTTTTAATTTGAACGAAAAAGATTGATCTAAACATTATGTAGCTGGTTTACTTGGGTTTGATTTCTGATAAAATTATATAAATTATTGGATCTGAATATTGTAATGTTACGAGCAATACACCTAGTTGGCAATTGGCATGGTTAATTAACTAATTGATAACTAAGGTGAGCAGAAATTTTGCGAATGAGGATTGATTATGATAGCCAAACAGTAACCGATTTAGAGTCAGTTAAATAAATATCGTTTAGCTAGGCATGTAGATGTCAAATTTCAATGTAGTAAGTACATATATATTCAAGTAGAGATGTTTAGACATTGTGTCAAATTATGGATGCATGATATATAGTACGTAACTTTCATACGTACATACATTCTATCACTTAACCTTTCTGAGATGAAGAAAAATATTGTTGATACCTGAAAAATCACGCAACTAACTAATGATTCGTCACACGGTAACTCATGTAATTTTAGATGAAATCTCCGGTTTAACATGCCGAACAAGCATATACATGCATTAATGTGAGCTCAAGCCACATACAAGCACCTTTGGGGCTTGCAGACGTGGGTATGGTGTGCAAGGTCACAGAGGCACATGATGCTCGTTTACCGGTCTTACATCATTAAATGGTTTCAGTCTTGGGCTCGAAACCCAAGCCCAACTATCTAAATCGGTGACGAAATTGGTGAGAAAGAATTAAACTACAACATGAGCCTAGATGAGAACCTCCAAACCTAAGGCCTAATACTCATTCTTATATTACAAACTCAAGCCTCCCTTTATTTCTTTTTCTTAGCCCAAAACCTTTGAATAAAAAAGACTCATGCCAACATCCTTTTCTATGAACCCACCAACAGACCAGTTTTCCCAAATTCCTCTTACATCGCAGCTTTCTTCAACAAGAAACTTTCTCCATCTTTGGTCTGAAGACGGAAGAGATTAGAGACCGAGTTTGAAAGCCTAGCCTTCACCCTAGAACGAAGAAGCTGTAACGTGCAAGTTGCCCAGGCCGCTCCGTTCCGAGTTCTCCGTCCCTACACCCGTCTCTGCATCACCCCCTGCAGCAAGTTGTCAATGTCATCCTTCAGAATCGGTTTCACCTTTCCAGTTTTTTAGCTGGAAATCATGTTGCTAAGAAGAGGAAATTTATTGCCCAGTAGCTCAAACATGGTTGGCTCGCACAAAAGACCACTGATCAAGTCCTATAAAAGGGGGAGGCTTGGAGCTGCAAGGGGAGGATCAAGCTACAACCCAGAAATCTCTCAATAAATACTCATGCTTTTATGCCTTCAAGCAAGAGGCCTTCATCCCTCCAAGCAACAGATTCCAACAACCATGCTCCTAATTCCTACCCCTCCACCTTTCAAGCTCTCTTGACCATTTTTCCAATTTATATCAGTTCTCCCATTTTTTTTCTTCTAGAAAACAGGTTCCTCGCAGCTCAATTCTCCCATCTTTTTTCAGAAAACAGATTCTCCGCAGCTCAATTCTCCTATCATTTTTTAGAAACTATATTCCCCGCAGCTCAATTCTCATTCATTGTAGTGTGTTATAGCAAGCAATCTAAACTCATTCAGGCAACAAGCAACACCAAATCAAGCCAAAATAATTAGACCGCGCAATCAATATCAAGCCAAACTCAAACATGCTTAATCAAGATAACTCCAAACAACATGCATTATTCAGTGGCAGTCCCTCAAAGATCAAGCACACATCTTTCATTAGTACACTATGAGCTGCATCGAACTCTTCATGATTTATTACGTACAGTACAATTTTATCCATTCAAACCCAGATTTAACGATCTCTTCTCAATCATGCAAACAATAAATGTGATGAGCGGGATGACCGCCCAACAAATATACTCTATTCCCCACTCAGATATATCAATATAGTACAGATAAATAGGGGTTGTCGTCCACAAGAAACTGGTGAAACTAAGTCTTAAAACACTAAATGAACACAAATGACACAAATCTGCCAGACTCGACCACTGAACAGAAATCACACCACGAACCTAACCTAGACTAAACCAAAAATTATGAAATTTTGAAACAATTAACTAGACACAGTGGGGACTACCACACAAAATTTGAGGGTAATCGGAGTTGATTTGGTTACTCAAATAAATCGGACAAGCTACTGCTATATGCAGAAAATAAATACTGAAAGTAACTATATTTATGAATGCAAGTTGTTTAAACTACGTGATGAATGAGTTAAGATGAATGCAATCCACCACCACCATTCCATCTCTCTAATGCATACTTAACCTAATGCACATATCCCATGAATAAAAGTTCCCAGGAAGAGTTGACCGTTACAACCACATCCTATTACCTAATCCTTATGCCTATGCAAGTTTGTCATGGACCTCCCCTGCATCTATCCCTCTATGAACCTATAGTCATGGACCCCAAGGTTTACAAAGAAGAAAACATTATGATCTAGAGAAGGTTTGAGAAGCTACAAGGGTTCACAGGTACACTATGGGCATGTTCTACTAGACCTAGGGTTTCAATCACCCGACGAAATAATCTATCCGGTGTATCACTGTAGAGAATCAAGTGGAAGAAATTATCTTCAGTCGCCTGTATCTCATGACAATAGAGTCCTAGCATGCATGCTAAGTTGTGCACCAAAGTAAACATACAAGAAATCATCACTGAACCACATAGAAAAAGAAACCTCATTCAAGATGAATATGCAAACTAGATTAAAGTATATGCATCAAAAAGACTTCATGTACGGGGCTTCAAGCAACCCCTTAACAAGATGTTTAGCTACTGAAATTCATAATGAAATAAACAAAATAAATTATAGAGTTTATAGATAGAGATTAGATGAAGAAGAGGGACTGCTCTCGGTGGTGCCTGCTGCTGCCGCTGTGTGCACTGCTGTGCTGGGTGCCTGGCGTGCGTGCAAGGTGCACGTCTGGGTGCACGCGAGGTGCCTGTGCCTGCCTGGTGCACTTCTGAAGCATCTGGCGTGCGATGGGTGCCTGCTGCCTGCCCTGCTGGTGCCTGCTGCTGCCGCTGGTGCTCTGCTGGAGAACGGCTGGGTGCACGCGAGGTGCACAGGCGCTGCCCTGCTGGTGCGCGCGAGGTGCACTGCAGGTGCGCGTCTGGTGCCTGGGGCGTGCACTGCTGGGCACTGCGTTTTCTTTTTCTTTTGCTTTCTTCTCTATCGATCTCCCCTTCTGTTTTCTCGCCTCAAACTCTGTTTTTTTGTCGAACTCCCCTCTTTTAGAAAACCCTAGAGTCCTTTTATACTCCTCTTTGTCATCCCCTAGTCCCTCTTGGTCTCTCCTTCCTTATGGCACTAGGAATCCTTTTTATTTCTTTCTTTTCTTGATTTCTCCACAAAACCTAATAAAACAATAGACATTAATTAAATTACTCAATTAATAGCAATAATCCAAGTGTAATAGTTCAATTAAACACGATAAATGTGCATATCTATGCGACTATCAAAATGTTCAAAATCAAGCAGGATACAACATGTTAAAACCACTAAAACAAACTAACAATCATTTTTCTCTGTCATGCTGAAGCACTCAAGCAGGCAAGCACTATTTAATCAGGTGGAAATCATTGAAACATGCAAACAAAATCTAACTACGTAGCAAGAATTAATCGATCAGGCTACAAGCATTGCAGCAAGCAGTCAATGCTCTATCATGCAGCAAGTAGTAAATGCACTATCATGCAACAAGTAGTAAATACACCATCATGCAACAAACAACATCCAAATCAAGATAATTAGGAAATTAATACTCGATAAATTAGATCAAGCAGCCACCACTCTATCCAACCAATTCCATGCAAGTGGCAGTGTTTGCCATTACTCCTAAAAGCAACTAGTGTGCCAGATCATGCTTTGTATTACTTGGGGGCTGAGCGATAACACTCTTATTCAAGGTCATTGTTGAAATTATAGTCAGTAATTCATTTATGAGATCATCCAATGTCAATTTATAATTTGTATCCTAAATCGTTCTCCAAGCTAAGTATCCAATTGGTACTCCAGTAGACAGATTCTATCATAATTCTTTTTCCCCGCAGCTCCCAACAATGTCTCATATTTCACAATTACACTCAATTCTATAGCCCCAACAAGGTCTGATGACGCACTAAAATCGTTATTGCAAGTCTTTCCCAACCCTAAATTAGTACTCTCTTTATAATTTTTACCCTTGCAGCAGACATACCACCCTATGCAAAAAGAAAAAGTATATGTTTTGCAGTCATGCTAACGCACTTACCACATTCCAGTTGGTATATGGTTTTTCCATTACCAATAGCTTGTGTTTTCATCATAACGTCAGACAACAAGACCTGATATCCACAAATTCCATCATATGCCTGTTATGTATGTCTCCAACAACAAATCTTATCGGCTCGAACACATGCGTGCTGCGGTGGTTAACAAATACATACATATAAGCATGGCATGTAAATGCATCTACCATACTTATATCTAGACACAGTAAGAAACATTAATCAAGAAAATCAAGCCAAGAAAATCAAGTCAAGCCAAGCCAAGCTAAGACATGTTATACTATAACTCACCCCATCATAATAAATCTATTATCAATATTTCACTCCAAGCATAGTCAATGTCAAGCCAAGCTAAGCCAAGCCGGGGTGTGAAGCAACAAGAAACAATGCCAAGCAAATCAAATCAAGCCAGGTCGGGCCAAGCCAAGTTAGGGTATGACATGTTCACCGCCAGGCACAAACATTATTATTGAAAAGACAACCACACATCGAAACAATCAAAACACATATCTAATACATGCCAATGCAAGGTTGCCACAAGCTAAACCCAAACAACAAACAATACTTAATCAAGCAACAATCAATGCTCAGGAAGCAAAAACCAGTAGACTATACAATCAATGCCAAGCTTAACTCAAAACATGCTTAATCAAACTAATTCCAAGCCACATGCATTATTCATTATCAGTCCATAAGAGACATGTTATAATCCTTGGGGGCTGACTAATGGTGCATAAGTTTGAGGCTATTGTAAGTGAGCAATACACTCATGTTAGCATCCCATTTGATACATGTATCTCTCAAATCCCACATCCTGAAGTTAACACCCTCATTTGATATGTCACCTAACCATTATCCCTTTTTGAGCTATATTAGCCAATTAGTCATACACTTCCTGTTCAATGTCCTATGTTATTTCTAAGTGATCTTAATGTCATCATGACATTTTTATTACACATCTTTCTCCAAGGCAGAGAAGCGATTGCTCATTTTTCCCCGCAGTTCTAGTCACCCTAAACTACTCTACTGCAGAACTTGAATCTCATCAACATCGATCAAGCAATAAGCAAAACTCAATCAAGCAACATGCTATGCTCAATCAAGCAACATGCTATGCTCAATCAAGCAACGTGCTATATTCAATCAAGCAACGTGCTATGTTCAATCAAGTAACATACAATACTCAATCAAGCTACGAGCAAATGATATTTATCAAATGAATTCCAAACAACAAGCAGTATTCACTATTAGTCATTCAAATGGTCATCTATGACACTTGAGGGCTAATTGATGACCTTCCGTAGGGTTACTATAAAATTTTAGCAACCAACATATATTTCAAACTAATGTCCCAAATTTACACATTCCCTTGTGTCATATACTTTCTACAAGCCAGTATCTCTTTCAAGCTTCTGTGTCAGCCAAACTCATGCATTTTTCAATCAATATCTCATGTAATCTTCAAGTGGTCCTAAAGTCAATATTGCATCTGTGTTACAAATCATTCTCTAAGCTAGAATATCGATGTTAATCTAAATAGTATGGTTACATTCATACTTGCTTATTATCCCTGCAACTCTTATTTTTCTTTTTAATTTTTCATTACTATATGGAAAACTCACTGTCACAATAAAGTTTTCGATGCACAAACTTTCTACTCAAACCTCACTAAGTTTAGTCATAACATTCTACTTTATACACCATGCCGAACTTCATGCTCATCCAAGCCTAATGCCAGACCAAGGTCATCATTACCGGTCCCAAAATATGAATACTCAGTTTAAAGTTTATATCCCAACAACAAATTGAATCACTATACTGTAACATGCAGTAATCCAGCTCTGAGATTTCACTTATATTTCCAGCAATTTGAGTCTTCTACTTTAGAGAAGTCACGACCTCATGCAATAAAAAATTCATATCCACAAACCCAATTATATGCTTACCAAATTCCATGCAGCAAACTCTAGTAACCTAAACCTAAAGTTGAAATTCACCATATGTACCACAGTTGTGAACTTAGATGTTCATCATCAGATGCCTACTTTATAAAATTCATTTGTTCCGACATTTAAGTTCAAATTTCAGAATCTAAGATCTTCAACTCCATTTCATATCATATATGTCCATCCTTCAACAACCCATGCACCTACGCCTACCTCTGGTAGTCAACTGCCATCGTAACAAAATTATATATATTACAGTCATGTTATTACTCTTAAACTCAAGCAAAGCTATACTATCATGCAAGA
Organism: Comarum palustre; assembly: GCA_951800085.1. Classification (NCBI taxonomy): domain Eukaryota; kingdom Viridiplantae; phylum Streptophyta; class Magnoliopsida; order Rosales; family Rosaceae; genus Comarum; species Comarum palustre. The sequence goes on along the minus strand of OX637574.1, from coordinate 25,161,662 downwards.
CGCACATACTAAGTATCAGGCAAAGAAGTTTTATCGTTCATTTATGCGCTTCAAGAGTTCATAAGCCTACAAGTCACTGTTAGAACTACATGCATCTACACTAATGCAAAGCATGATTTCAACAATTACTTCATGAGAAGGGTGAAGACAAGCAACAAACTATGAGTCATCTCATCAGTCGTGTCATATGCAATCAACAAGAAAATTTACATATCCATTCAAAGAAATTAATGGATACAAGCAAGTGTACTTACATAGGCTATCATGGAGTTACACCCACACGATCAATTTCAGGCAAATGATAGATTTAAAATGACCAAGCCTAGTGTTATTTTCCTATTTCACCGCAATGCATTTAGGGGCTATGCAATTAACGCCCAAGTTATGACCAATTGATACGATGACACCACAACATGCAAAGATCCAGGCCTACTTTGAAGCTTCCTGCTCTTTAATTGAAATCTTCATGCCCTAGTCATGCCTTTATTTCCCAACCTTTGTGAATACAAACTCACATGCAAATCCTAACACAAAAATCTAGATGAAGTCACAGATGTGAACGGTTCAAATTCCATGATGCAATTTTTCTTATTCAGAATTCAAATCTAATTGCAAGGAGCTTGTAAATCAAGTCTACCCACCCTAGATATCATGCTTTGAATACCGATTTTCAACCACTTGAAGCCTACCCATTCTGAAACCAGAGCAAAATTATCATTGCAGTATTCATATCAAGCTCTTCTACCTACCTCGTGCAACTCAGCCCATAAAGAAACCCAGTTTGTCTGCCTGATACCGAATTTGAAAAGCAAATCTTCCTCAGACTTTTTCTGGGTCTTAAACCTGTGATTTGGTGAAAGAAATTTATACTGGCCTCCTTTTCTTATGTTAGAGTTTAGAACAGAGCACTGCTTCTTATGCCTGAGTGCCCGAGTACCTCAACTAGCCTCATTGCATTGAATAAGCAAAGGGCCACACACAAAAGGTTTATGGACAATGATGTCACAAGCAGCATGCTATGCCGAAACACCCTTTCTATATCATCCACTATATGTATATATATATATATGAGGAATTTGTCACTTATTTATGTCTACTATCAATTATATTCAAAGTCATAAACGTGACAACTGACAAGCTATACATACTCCAAACCCTGCATCAAGCCAAACATAATGCCAAGCTGATTCACGACCAAAAAGGCAGTTCAAGTCCAATACAAGCTCATACTATCACATCCTGATCCTAAAATTATTCTACGGCTGGTTACTTTGGTCTTTAACCATTTAAAGTAACTGTTTGGTCGTATAATCACCGTAGAGTTGACTTTTCATAAAGTCGAGAATTTGGGATAACTTTCTTCATGAAAGTTGTAGAGGACGTCGATACGAGTATGTGAACATGTAGCACGCTCAAATCGGAGTTCGTATGAAGAAGTTATAGGGGTCTGAAGTCATGGGCATATGGGTAATTTTGTAAAAAGGCTATAAATAGCCTAAAAACCCATAAATCGGGCAGAAAATCTGCTGGAGCTTCTCGGCGTCACCGCCGCAGATCTAGGCCACCTCAGGCCACCGTATCGGTCCCAAAAGGAGCGTCTCTGAGCATACTTCAATTCTAGTTAAGCTTTTCGACCTATCTCTTCATGGTTTAGGAGAAATTTGATTACTGAGTGTACAGTAGCTGATCTAGATCGGATTTCTTCCTCCTCAAGCCACCAATTTGTGAGATCTATATATGGTTAGAATGGGTTTTAGGAGTACTACTCACCCTTAAAGTTTGGTGAATTGATTTGGAGTGTGGAGGGAGAATCGAATATTTGAAGTTTTGAAAAATATTTCAGGTTTTTACTTTTTAGTTCGATTGACCTAGTTAGATGCCAAATTGGCCTTCGAATTGAACTAGAAAGTTGTTCCAAATGATGAGGCGAGGCTATTGTTAAAATTTGGTAACGATCGGAGGTCGCCAGAATTTCTGCCGTCGGCGGCGGTGCCGCCACTTTTGGCAGTTTTTCATGCCCATAAAATAGTATAAATAAGAGGAGTCAATGGTTTAAATTTGGTAATTTTTAGAGGAGTTTCGGTTATGTTTTGGAATTTTTCAAGTTTAATATTATTGCGCGGATAATAAAATATTATTCCGGCCATCGATTAGTGCCGATTAAGGTTTGAAAAATATTTGAAGGACTCCTAAGCTATTGATTAAATTTGGAATATTTTTTATAGCCATAGTTTTGAGGACAGTCGGGGAACCGTGCCTTATGCATGAGATGCATGTTTTAATTTATGGGGGATGAGTCATATATTAGTGACTTTTCGTATTTGTTTTCTTCGCCATGAAATGTCGTTATATATATTTTTATTATTGCTAGCTAGCCATACAGGCCCCCCCACTTTAGAAGTGAAGCGGGGCAATAGTAACTTTATTTGGCTCTGACCCTAGCCTGAGAGGCTCATTGTCATGGTGGAATCTCTCCACCATGAAGGGTCGTTCATTACTTAATAGTCACCAGAAGGCTCCGACCCTAGTCTGGAAGACTTTCCGTCATGGTGAAATCTCTTTCCCTATTTTTAATGTTGATTTACAAGCCAATGAGATTGACATTTTACGTTTTGGTTTTCGGAACGATTATTTGGGATTCTTTCTAGACGAGGCATGCATATGGATTTTCTGGAAATTCAAAGGGATAACATAAATTGATTATTTTCACACGCTTGGATATTTTTTTTGTCCACTCACTCTAACGTTGTGTTTTTAAATGTTTTCCTTTGAACCCTTCGTTTTCAAATGCACAATGTTGCAGGATTGCTGAAAAGAGATCATGCGTACTGAAGACGAGGCATAGTTAAATTATTCTGTCGTCGCTATTTAGTTTATTTAGGTATTGCTTCCACGTAGAATGCTCTGAATATCCCAGTATTGTGTTTAGTTGTATTCAATTGTGGAAGTGTTTTCGTTGGATTGTCGGTAGGGTTGTCCATTTCAAAGGGGAGGTTTCTGGTAAAAATTTCCCTTGAGGTGGACCTCGCAGGGTTTACTTCAGGTTAAAGGGGTTACCCGGGGTGGGTTCTGACAGTTGGTATTATAGAATTAGGTTATCGTTTCCTGTTACTACCTCACATACTTGGTAGCACTTAGTGTCTATAAAGTGATGGTCCGACCGCGGCAGATCCATCGACATTTTATGTTTGAGACGCTCAGTGTTATTAGAGATATGAGTTAGTAGTTCCTATTGTATTTATGGATCGGGTGGTTCCATAAATGTTTGCATCTTCAAGACTATGCCTCAGTATGCCGACTTCTTAGAGAGTTCCTGAAAGAAAACGGTAAATAATTGGTGATTTCTGTTAGAAACAAAGTAAAAAGCCCATTTATGGAAAAACAAGTGGACCGATACTTGCGGTCAAGAAGGTCAGAGGACGTTTAGAAAGTCAAATGCGCTCGCGAGGAGCACAGTAATGAAGCACGCTCGCGAAGGGAGATAGTTTGCTCGCAGAGGGAAACGCGCTCGCGGAAGGACTATGTATTAATGAAACACGCTCGCGGAAGGAAAAGCGTTCGCGAGAGTGTTATAAGAGACAAAGCACGTGATCACAAGAGATTAAGTTACCAACAGAAGAGTGTTGGGCTTAAAGGATTGGGCTTTAAGAGGTTGCCTTGTATTACAAGAAGGATTCTTAACCCTAGCAGCATGGTGCCGTGCCTTGATTCACAAGTAAATATCTATCCTAGTGTTCACTATAAAAATGGGTTAAGATGCAAGAGAAAGGGATCATCGACATCTATCAACAAACAGACAACAACTTCGCCACGCGAAAGTCTTCAAGCCTCTCCGGAGCAACCAAGCCTGATCCGTCAGCAACCGTAGTCTGATCCGTCAGCTGCACAAGGGACTTAATCCGTTAAGTCTGACAGGTTTCAATCCGTTGAAATCTCTCTACTCCCCTGTTCAATCCGTTGAGCAGTTTTACTCCCGCAACCAGTTCTGGAGAATCCGTTCGCCAGTCCATATCCTACATATCTTGATACCCGCTGCTTAGTTTCATTGCATACTAAGTAAGATTCGGCCATCCGCAAAGGTTAGAGAAAAATCCTAGAGGGACGTTTCCCTTATAGGTCTAAAGAGAGAACCTAGCACAGAGGAAGAAGATCGGCGTCTGTCACGGTCGCTGTGAGAAGAAGTCAGAAGGGGGACGCAAGCAGCATCCAACTTCAAGGTTGTACCTGACCCAAAGGTACTGGCACGCCTAGCACAAATTTACAAGCCGGTTGTTTGAAGGACTGCAAATTCTACACCAAACATCTGGCACGCCCAGTGGGACAGTGTCAAGATTACAGGCTTCGGCGAGTATCAAAAGGAATACCCTTCGTGTTCCAAACCGGAACACGTAATCGCAAAGCCGCACAACTCGGCTTATTGTAGGAAGCTATCTACAGAACAAGCCATTAGCAAGTTTGGTGCCATGACTAAAGAAGGTCAGTCACAAAACCTTGTTGAGCAAGTAGGAGCATTGAGCTCATCATTGGATAACCTGACAAAAGGTTTCCAGGAGGTCCGCGATCGAGCCCGACAGCAGGACAAGAAGGCCGAGATTCAGGACCTAAGGTATACAGACCTAGCAACTAAGATGAACGAAAATCAGCAAGCGCTGAACAAGAGGATGGATACGTTCATGGAGACTTTAAATGCCATGAGAACTGAACAGCTTATCCACCAACATCCTCCAGAAGAAGAGTTGCTAGAAGAGGTAGATCACCAGGTGGATAGAAGAACCGTGCACCGAGAGGGATTTGGCCCACTTCGTGTGGGTGATGATCAATTAGCGGTGCACAATAATCAGAACCCTGGAAGAGCTAGAGGACGACAGAGAGCTCCAAGGCAACAACCACGTCGTTCGCCTACACCTATTCAGAGGAGACCTCAGCTAGACTGGGATGCAGTCCAGAATATGATACAGGAAGCAATAAGGGCAACTCCCATTGTTGCTACTGTGAACACTGCGTACGCGCATCCGTATCCAGAATGGGTGGCTGAGAGCCCATGGCCAGAACATTATCGACAGATAAGATTCACTTCATTCTCAGGAGAAGGGTCTGAAGACGCAGCCACCCACATCGCAAGATTCACAGGCGAGTGTGGACCATATGGTGCGGACACTGTTTTTAAGTTACGCACGTTCGGGGCTTCATTGTCAGGGTCAGCACTGACATGGTATACCAAGTTGATACCAAGATCAGTTCCTGACTGGAACGTGATGGAGACCATGTTCAGAACCACATTTGGAACTGTGGAACCAGAGGTTGACTTGTCTTCTTTGACAGCAATGTATCAGCAACCTATGGAATCATCTGTAGAGTTCCTCAAGAGGTTCAAGGTTCAGCAGGCCAAGTGCAAAACTCCAATCCCAGAGCCTGACCTGATCAAAATTGCAATCCGGGGGTTGGAGAAGAGGCAGAGAGCAAAACACCACGATGGAGTGTTTTCTAGCATGGCTGACCTAATGAACAGGGTTGGCAGTTACCAGTACTTCCTGAATGAGCTAGACGAGGAAGCCAACAACTCCAAGAACAATTTGGCTCTCATCCCAGGAACGCTGAGACCCAGAATGCCTCCAGCAAGGCATAAGACAGTAGGGGCGATATATTCCCACATGGATCCTTACTACTCGGCTCCACAAGCCATGCCCTATACAGACCCATACATGATGGGATATGAGGAAGAAGTGGCAGCAGTGGAGTTAGCAGGTAGGCAGCCTATCAAGTCCCAGGTGCTAAAGATGTCCAAGGAACCAGTAAAGATTTCGTTCGCTGCTTTTGCCAAGACGGAGTACGAATCTTATACGTATAATGTACACAAGGCGCCGGAGATTCTGGAGGATTTGACAGCGTTGGGGAAAGTGAGGAATGACTTTGGACCTCCCCCTACCCAGGAGCAGCTCAAGGGAAAGAAGTACTGCAGGTTCCATAATCTTTGGAACCATAATACATCAGAGTGCATTCGCTTGAAGGACACTATCCAGACTTGGATCAACGAGGGAAAACTCGGAGCGAATGAAGAAAAGACTGCAGCTTGGGTGGACATCGATCCTTTTCCCACAATCAATATGGTTGACTTAGTGCCGTGTGACGGGTAGAAGGAGAAGCCTTTGCCAGCAAGGCCAAAGTTCAAAGAGTATACCTACGATGCTAGTAGGGCTCATGTTATTCTGGACAAGTTGATTGCAGCCAACGAGGTGGCCATTCCATGGGGAGTCTGCCCCCCAGAAGAAGCAATAGCTGGTAAGACCTATTGTAAATATCATAATCTATGGACTCACAAGACTTCTCAGTGCATGCAGCTCAAAGACCAAATACAACAGTGGGTCAATGAGGGGTCAATTACCTTTTGTGATCCAGCAGTAGCAGATATTGCGGTAGTCGACCTGATGCAAGGGGGTAGAAAGCTGACTCTTGACCCGAGTTCTGGTAATGAAGAAGTTGTTAAGCAGAAAGAGTCAGGAGAAGGAGCATCAGCGGTCATGTTGTGTGCCAGGTGCAAAACTGAGTGCGGCATTGTTAAAGAGCCACAACAGGAGCAGAGAAGTGCTGTTATCACACCCCCCGAAGCGTATCAGCCATACAGTCCGAAGCAGGTGAGAAGATCAGCAAGTCCTAGTCAGAGGGATTCCAACCTCTACCTTCGATTACGCTAGGCGAGAATGGAAAGGAATAAGCCAATGGTCAGCCCACAGGACGTAGTGACCAAACCTTACATACCACCAGCTTCCCGGAATATACTCAAGGATAACGTTTGGATGGTCAGAGAAAGAGGGAAAGTGGTAGAGGCTACGCCTACCCAGACTAGGAATGTGCAGCGAAGGTACGGCAAGACCAAGAGGCTTTTGGAAGCGCTGGATAAAGGTCTGGTCAGCCCAGACCAAATCAGAGAGACTCCAGAACAGCTAAGGCAAAAGCTGGATTTATTGTCAGCTAGACCTTATTGTCCTGTCAGGAACGTTTGCAATATCCCTGAGACTCCTACCACAAAGCATAGCGGACAGAAGAGAGTCTCACGAGAAGAAAATAGCGGTGAACGAAAGTCTGTATGGTCAAGAGTTGGCGTCGACAAAAGTCAACACACGCGGGGATCAGTCTGGTCGCGTGTAGGTCAAAAGGTGGTGGGTAAAACATCTACTTCCACCTTTAATAAGACACCTGAGACGTCTCCAGCAAAAAGGGTTAGGATCTCAGAAGGTCCTAAGAGCGAAGACAAGAGGGAAATGATGAAAACGAGATTGGAGTGGAGACAAAAAACTGTTCAGCATCAAGAACAAGGGTCTCGAGAACAAAGCAAAGCTGAACCTATAACTGAGGTTGTACAGCAAGAACATGCTCCAGAGGTTTCATTGGTAGAGCAGATGGTTGAAGCGTTTGCTCGTACAGAAGAGGAATCAGAGGTTGGTGCACTCCGCATTACGGAAGACGAGATGGAGGAAGACGAAGGAGGAATCAGGGGCATGGATGAAAGTTTGTCATGTAGCATGCTTTACGTAGAAGACGAGCATGGTGAGATGATCGCAGACCAATCTGAATCCGCTCAGGTTTACGTGACAACGGAAGTTGCGATACCAGCCATAGAGACAAACACTTATTGTAATATGGTGTATGTCTTGCCTTCTATGTACGCATTGGATGAGCCAATTTCGTCTGAGGTTTTCCTCAACATGTCAGAAGGTAAAACTGGAGCGGAGTCATCTGTGCGCGGAGAGGAGCTTGCCGCGAGTGAAGATAAGGAAGACATGGGCTCTGAATTACGAAAGAAATATGTTTTGTTCCCCAAGCCCACCTTCGCCATGAGGCAACATTTACGACCATTGTACGTATCTGCTGACATGATGGACAAAAGGGTCAGTAAGATATTGGTGGATACAGGGGCTGCCGTAAGTGTGCTCACCGTGCAGACTATGAATTACCTTCAGATCCCAAAGGAGAAGATTCTAGAAAGTAAGATGAAGGTAAAAAGTTTCGCTGGTAACATAGCCCAAACGCTAGGGGTGGTGATACTGAAAATTAGGGTTGGTCCATCAGAGATGTATCAGACCTTCTTCGTGGCTGAATGCACAGCTCCTTATACCATGATTCTGGGCAGAGATTGGCTTCATCAAGCTGGTTGTGTTCCATCTTCGCTCCATCAAGAGCTTGCTATCTGGAACCCAGAGACCGACGAGTCTGAAATAATCAAGGCCGATCCTAGACCATTCTCAGTAGCAGCTTGCTTTGTTGATGCAAGTTATTACAGTGAAGATATGAGGCCTTTGAAAATCAGTGGTGTCACAAAGAAAGGACATCCATATGGGGTGACCTCCACTGAACTTACACAATGGGGATTGGCGCAGCTCCAAGCAGACGCCAGTAGACCAATCTCCATGGTTTTAACCCAAAACAATCGATGAAACCACAATTCAGCAAGGAGGAATTGGAGGCCTACGCTTCCCTGCACCAGAGATTATCTATTTTTAGGCAGGAGCAAGAGGCTTACCAACAGTTGGCAGCAGTAGAGTGCGTTAACGATGATGTTTTGGAATATGATGAAGAGGAGGAGGAGATTATCCAACCAGCGCCGGCAGCCTTGGATGATACTCCACCTAAGGTCAAGGATCCAGTAGAGAAAGTCAACCTAGGGACCCCAGAGGAACCAATGGAGGTGGACATAAGTATGCATTTGGAACCTGAACAAAAACAGAAGCTCATTGAGCTACTACACGAATACAAGGATTGCTTCGCGGAGAAATACGAAGACATGTCTGGATTAGCACCAGAATTAGTTTGTCACAAACTACCAATCATGGACGGTTATAGGCCAGTCAGGCAAGAACCTAGGCGAATGCATGCCGATACAGCGGCTTCAATAAAGGAAGAGGTGGAAAAGATGCTCAAGTCTGGGATTATTCGACCTGCCAAGTACGCCAAATGGTTATCTAACATAGTGCCAGTCAGAAAGAAGAACGGTAAGATGAGGGTGTGCGTGGATTACAGAAATTTGAATACAGCCACACCTAAGGACGTGTATCCTATGCCAATGGCGGACATGTTAGTTGATGCAGTAGCAGGGCATGAGCTGTTGTCATTCATGGATGGAACCGCAGGATATCACCAGATTCCTGTGGAGGAAGAAGACAAGCACAAGACGGCTTTTAGATGTCCAGGCGTTACAGGAGCATTCGAATACCAAGTCATGCCTTTTGGGCTTAAGAATGCTGGAGCCACATATCAAAGGGCGATGAACCTTATCTTCCATGACATACTGGGGAAGATACTGGAGGTTTACATTGATGATGTGGTAGTAAAGTCCAAGAATAAAGCAGAACACGTAGAGGATCTGAGAAAGGTCTTCATAAGAATGCGAAAACACAAACTTAGGATGAATCCAGCTAAGTGTGTCTTTGGGGTTCAGTCAGGCGATTTCCTAGGATTTGTGGTTCACCAGCGTGGTATCGAGATTCCAGCGGACAAAGTTAAGTCGGTAATAGAAGCTACAGCTCCAACTAACAAGAAGGAATTGCAGCAGTTGTTGGGTAAGATTAACTTTTTGCGCAGGTTCATCTCGAATTCAGCAGGAAAGATTCAACCTTTTATATCGCTGTTAAAGTTGAGGGTAGATACGGAATTTCGTTGGGAAGCAAGTCACCAGGAGGCGTTCGACAGGATAAAGCAGTACCTAATCTCGCCGCCAGTTCTGATGCTTCCACGGCCTGGTCACCCTTTGAAGCTCTACATTTCAGCATGTGAAACATCCATTGATGCGCTCTTAGCACAAGATGAGCGCCAAGATAATGATAAAGTGGTTGAGCATGCTGTGTATTACCTCAGCAGGACGTTGATCGATGCAGAAACCAGATATAGTGACATGGAACGGTTGTGCCTCGCGTTGTATTTTGCTGGTTGCAAGTTACGTCATTATATGTTATCTTTTACAACCGTAGTTGTGGCACAAACAGACTTGGTGAAGTATATGTTGACTCGACCTATTCTCAGGGGTCGTATTGGCAAATGGGTGTTAGCATTGTCGGAATTCTCGCTACAATATACACCTCTGAAGGCACAAACCGGACAGGCAGTTTCAGATTTCTTGCTTCATCATCCAGTGGAACAAGACTTACAGTACAGAGAGTTAGATGTAGTAGTCATTTTACTGCAGCCCTGGGAATTATACTTTGATGGAAGCAGCACTGAGAGTTTGTCTGGCGCTGGGATATCTCTGGTAAGTCCTCTGAGGGTTCGTCATGCTTATTCTTTCCAGCTGGAGTGGAAATGTACCAACAATCAGGCTGAATACGAGGCACTCATAATCGGATTGGAAATGTTGCTCGCAATGGGGGCAACAGTGGTAAATGTGTTCGGCGACTCTTTGTTGGTGATCAATCAGCTTAAGGGATTATACAAGTGTACAACCTTCACTTTGGTTCCATTTTGGGAGAGGGCTACAGAGCTACTGGAGCAATTCAGTGACGTCACTCTAGATTACATCCCAAGGGCACACAACTTTGCAGCAAATGAGTTGGCACAAATTGCCACTGGCATAACATTGACTGATGGAGTCTGCGAGCGGATTTTAAAGGTTGAAAGGAGAACGTTACCTTCTTTCATGGCTCGTAGGGTCGATGCAAATGAATGGTATGTTGCTACAGTGGAAGCTATCGATACAGATTGGCGTCAGCCACTCATTGATTACTTGGATAAACCATCGGCTCCAGTGGACAGACAAGTCAGATACTTTGCCACTAACTATGTGCTAAGAGGTGGCGAACTCCTACGCAGAGGGGAGGATGGGGTCGATCTTAGATGTATCTTTGGAAAAGAAGCCAAGCGAGTGATGAGAGAGGTACATTTAGGAGTTTGTGGTTCACATCAGGCTGGACCAAAGATGAGGTGGCTTATCCGTCGTTATGGTTACTTTTGGCCTTCGATCTTAAAAGATTGCATTACATTTGCTCAAGGATGTCAGGAGTGTCAACCACATGGACCAGTGCGGCATGTTCCAGATGTGCCCATGCAACCCATTATTAAACCATGGCCAGCAAGAGGATGGGCGTTGGATTTCATAGGAATTATTCATCCAGCTTCGTCTCAACAGCATAAGTTCATCCTGTTGGCAACAGATTATTTCACAAAGTGGGTGGAGGCTGTACCCTTAAAAGATGCATCTGCTCGTACAGTTTGCAGCTTCATCTTCAGCAACATCATTAGCAGGTATGGTATTCCAGAGTGTTTAGTAGCAGATAGGGGGCAGCATTCCTAGCCAAAGAAACTGAAGACTTCATTGCTGACTATGGGATTAAGTTTCTACATTCCACACCATATTACGCTCAGGCGAATGGACAGGCTGAGGCTAGCAACAAAGTCATAATCAATATCTTGCGAAAGATGTTGGTTGATAATCCTAGAGATTGGCATAATGAGCTTGATCATACTCTGTGGGAGTATCGAACATCTAAGCGGTCACCCACAGGAACCACGCCCTATGCCTTGATGTTTGGACATGATGCAGTTTTACCTATGGAGATAAGTGTCAATTCTTTAAGGGTTTGCGAGCAACATCAGTTAGTAGGGGAGGATTATGTTCAAGCCATGTTTCAAGAGCATGAACAGTTGGATACTACTCATTTGGAAGCCTTAGATCATATAATGGTTGAGAAGCAATGGGTATGATGCCAGGACACGTGGTAGGAGTTTTGGAGTTGACGACTTAGTTTGGAAAGCAGTACTTCCCTTTGGCGAGCATGTTCGCGGCAGGGGAAAGTGGTCTCCCACGTGGCAGGGACCTTTTGTGATTGACCAGATCGTGGGTAAAGGTGCTTACTATTTGCGAGATTTGGACGGAGAAATCCATAATAACCTTATTAATGGGAGGCATCTGAAACAGTATTTTCCAAGTGTTTGGGCTTCTGACGACCCTTTGCTTCCACAAACCACAGAACAGCCTGTTTCCCAGGAAGGGGGGCAGAGTTTGGGGCCTTAGGGTTCGTTCGTCTGACTTATCCCAGTTGTTGTCAGTTTCATCCATTTTGCTCAACGCTTAACCTGTTCGAGGTTTCGTTTTTTGCGCACCTGATAAAACTGGGGGGCACACCATAGTTATACAGAAACCAATTAATGTGGTTTTTCGAAATTTTTGACATTTTTGGGAAGAACAAGCTGTGTTTTTCAAACCCGGATTTATTTTTGAACCAACACCTGTGGTTTACACATTGAACATAAACAATTTGTGTTTATTGATTCACGCATACATTTCAACAAATACAGTGTTGAACAAGAACTGATTACAACAAATACAGTGTTGAACAAGAACAAAGCTGCTTGAAGAAAAATCTATTACAGCTCTTTTTATAAAGTCTCTCCTCAAACTTTTACAGTTTTGGTTTCATCCTCCACCTTGCGCGGCCAGCATGTTGAAAGTGAGCCGACGGTGGTGTAGTTGGAGCGACTTGAGCAGACCTGACACGGAAGAGGCTCGACGGAGGAATCCTGTCGGCACAGGGGCCTTCTTCGGTCCCATATCAGAAGTCAATCCCCTCACCAAGTGGAATTTGGTTCCAATGGTGCAGTTTGAAGATACTTCTGAGACAGGCGTATCAGATCTTATGCCTGAGGTTAGGTTGTGAAGCCTACCCAGGATTTGAGGTTTGGTTGGGAAGCCTAAGGGATGGGAAGGCTGAAGAAAGAGGTCTGGAGGAACTGCTTTGAGACTGAAAGGAGAACCCATGTTCTTCGTTTTTGAAGGTAATGGGAAGAGTTGGCCACTATTTATAGGCGAAGTGCTAGGTTTTCACCAAAGGGATTGGATGGTTTGCTATTCATTCATTGGTCAAGCATTTATCACGCGTGCTGGGTTAGTTGAATACGATAAATGCACAAGTTAATGGTGTAACGTTGCAGTTAAAGTATGGGACAGTTTTCGAGAGGTCAAAGATATGGCATTAATTTGAAAAGATCTTCTGCATTCAGAGTAATATTCGCGGGCAGAGCTAGTACAGATAGTCAGTTAAATAAATTTACTGATGTGTTTGATATTAGCTAAGGCAGTATCGAGGGCCTTTTGGATATTTTCTTCGCCGATCAGGGAATCTTCGATTCTGTCATCCACTTGGTTAATCACTTGTTGAAGATTCTGGTAGGAATTCTTTTCTTGCTCCAAAACTCTTAAGTTTTGTTGGGCTTCCTCCTCTGCAACTGTTAGCTGAGCCTCAATTTCAGCTTTTCGTCGTTTAAGTTCAGCGATTCGATTAGGGAACAAATGAGTTGCGTTATGGACAAGTCTAGCAAGACTGGTAGCTTTGTTTGCCCGTTCAGTTTGGAGTTTCTCAGTTTTTTGGTGATGTGGAAGGGCCTCCAATCGAGTTGCTTTGACACGCTCAGACAGAGTTGCAACACTGGTTATGAATTCCCATAGACACCGTAATTTCTTCAAGAGCCTCTCGTCAGCTTGAACTCGAAGGATGCGAATGGCATCTTCTACTTGGATCTGAGTATGTGGGTGGAGAAGATCCTCGTGCCCTAGGTTGCGAAGGAAGTTTGTCGCATCAGCAATTGAGCGGTCTGCTCTAAAAGGATCCAGCATTTGTTGAACTTGCTCAATGATGGAAGGCATAGCACGATCAGAAGAAAAGAAAACTGGGAGGTTCTCCGGAATCTGGCAAGTAAAGAAACAGTTAGTGTTTGTAAGGGTACAAACAAAAGCTGTGGAGTAAAGAAAAGATTTACCTTTGGGGCCATTTCAGTTGGGATCACCGGTTGAAGCACTGGTTGAACAATATCACTCGCGCGATTGTCATTCGCGGCAGTAGTTTCGCTCGCGAGAGAGACTTCATTCGCGGGAGGAATTTCGTTCGCGGGAGGAATGTTGCTCGCGGGAATATCAGCCACTGTTCTCTGTGGTGAACAGGAGATCGTCTCACGGGGGTTTGACTCGTTCGCAGCAACAGTTTGGAGAGGAACGAGCTTAGTACTTCCACTAAAGATTTCTCCCATCATAGTGTCCAGGACCGGAGAAGCAACTGTTGAGTCTGACTCGGAGGAGGAACTAACTTCAAATACGGGGATTGATCCCTGAAACATCACGAGTATAATTAAGCTCAAGTTTGCTGAGATATTTCCAATTGAATGGGTTATCGAAACAATACCTTTTGAGTTGCTTCAGCAGGAATCTCAGTGCCCAGGTTGATTAAAGGGGGAGCTGCCTCCTGGGCCTCGGCAGAGGTTGCTTCAGCCAGAACAGTTAGGTTCGGAGCACCGGAGACAGCAGGACTTTGACTGCACTCTTCAGGGGATCGCACGGCTTCAGGGCTAGATGGCGTAGGCTGATCCACCTATAAGGCAATTATATGATTAGTTGATTTGACCACATAAATATACGAGTTGTCAGATTAAGTGAACCCATACCTGGGGTTGAGAAGCAGTTTCTTCTGTAGGAAGACTTGGTTTGAGCCTCTTGAGAGGGCAACCTCCAATCTTGTTCGCACGCTTCTTGGTTTTTTAAGGGCGCTGCAAGGAAAGAAGATGGTCAGAAAAAGGGATACAGATCAGGAAGTTGATTATTGCAGTTAAGGAGTTTTAAATACCTGGGGGGCAGGGAGCACTTCTGTTCGCACCTCAGGAGCCAAGGAAGGTTCAACGCTTTGGCGAGGGCCTTCGATAAGCGAACACAGCCAAATCTTCGGCATGGCGGAAGTGTTTCTGATATGGCTGGAAAATCTTTCTGAACGCAGACAGGTGATCTGGGTTCCATCTACCTTCGTTAACTGAAGTCCACCACCTAGTGAACTCATCATTAGCAGCAAAGCTCAGACGTACTCCACCAAGGGGATAGGTGTTAACAGGCTGAATGATGTCCTTGAAGCGGGAGGGAATGGATTCAGGATCGGTTCCAGCATTATAAGTTTCTCGCCACGAAGTGAAATGGTTGCGGCTAGCCAATGAGGGATATGGAATTCTTTGGCACATTCCAAATTGCCTGGCAAAGAAGTTGGGGGCATAGATTTCTACTCCCGCTCTGCCTGGTAATTTGAGGTCGCGAGTGGAGAGGAGGCGTAGAAAGAAAAAGAGCTGCTGGACGTTGTGGCGGTTACTAAAAATAAAACCTTCATTTACAAGTGAAGGGTATGTCCGTCTGCAAACAAGGGTAATAGAATCTGAAGGCAGGTTTTCCATACTATACAGGTAGTGGAAACAACGTGAATAACTGATGGCTGGAGGATGTGAGGCAGACACGATGGTTTGGCCTAAGACCTTATCTTTCAGAAAGCTGGTGATAGAAGAAGAACGGAAAATAGGAAAATAGGTTTGAAGCCACAAGTCT
This sequence comes from Comarum palustre, assembly GCA_951800085.1. Classification (NCBI taxonomy): domain Eukaryota; kingdom Viridiplantae; phylum Streptophyta; class Magnoliopsida; order Rosales; family Rosaceae; genus Comarum; species Comarum palustre. Next base: position 25,146,328 of record OX637574.1, on the reverse strand, counting down.
AAAATCCAAAGATGACCACTAACAGATCTGTGTTTAAAAGGTTCTAAGGATAGGAAGTGTAACGCCCTGTATAACAATCCAGTGGCTAGCTCTAAGAGGTTGAGAGGGATACCATTGTAGAGCAGCTCAGCGGTTCTGGCCCAGGCGAAGGTTGGTTTGTTGGTGGCGCTACATTCAACATATTTGAGGAGCCAGAATTCCAGGAACGCTAGGCCGCTTAAATCATCATCAGTACTCCCATAGTGACTGACCCATGCGGTGTATGAGTTGGGGCGAGGCTGATCAGAGGGGATTTGATGTTCCAACACGAGGTCATTAAGAGGGCTTGGTGCGTTGGAGAAAGGAAGCCCAGTAATCGTGTACACATCCAGTAGAGTGATACCCAATGGCCCTGCGGGAAGATGAAAGGTGTTTGAAGAAGTGTCCCAGAAACAGATTGCCGCTGCCAGGGGAGCTCTGTTGCAGCCAGACTTCAGGGAGAAACAGAGGTCGATGGAGTCGGCAATTTCAACGGCTTGCCATCGTTCGAGGTCTTTATTGCGGCGTTGCTGGTACCATTGGATTTCAGCATCATTGGTGTTCGGCCATTGCCCAATTCTGGTTTGAGCGTCTGACTTCTGCCAATCAACGAAGGTAGTTTCATCCTCGCGAAAGACTAAAGGAGGAATTCGTGAGGCATGCTGACGGTAAGGCAGTTGAAATTGGTTTGAAAAAAGATCGACCCAAGGACCCAGGTCACAGGAGTTGTCTGGCTTAACTTTCAACCAAGAGCATTTTGGTCTTGTAACGGGTCGGAAATCAGCCATGGCTTGGACGAAGTCTCTAGCTTCGTGCTCAGAGGGGGTTCTGGTTGAGGTTTTCACAGCAGAGAAAGTATGTTTGGGTGCCATTGATTTGGAAGTAGTGGAGGAAAGCAGAAGCGACGGCGGTTTATTTCAAAGAGGTTTGAAAGGAGTTGCAGAGGGAAATGATGGCTGAGTGTCCTGAGGAGGTTAATAATGAAAAGACGTTTGCTTTTGTTCAGATCGATGCCAAGGTATAACTCTTTTCGATTTTCGCAAACGAGCTTAATCTCAAGAGCTGGGGGGCAATGTTAGAAACAAAGTAAAAAGCCCATTTATGGAAAAACAAGTGGACCGATACTTGCGATCAAGAAGGTCAGAGGACGTTTAGAAAGTCAAATGCGCTCGCGAGGAGCACAGTAATGAAGCACGCTCGCGAAGGGAGATAGTTTGCTCGCAGAGGGAAACGCGCTCGCGGAAGGACTATGTATTAATGAAACACGCTCACGGAAGGAAAAGCGTTCGCGAGAGTGTTATAAGAGACAAAGCACGTGATCACAAGAGATTAAGTTACCAACAGAAGAGTGTTGGGCTTAAAGGATTGGGCTTTAAGAGGTTGCCTTGTATTACAAGAAGGATTCTTAACCCTAGCAGCATGGTGTCGTGCCTTGATTCACAAGTAAATATCTATCCTAGTGTTCACTATAAAAAGGGGTTAAGATGCAAGAGAAAGGGATCATCGACATCTATCAACAAACAGACAACAACTTCGCCACGCGAAAGTCTTCAAGCTTCTCCGGAGCAACCAAGCCTGAACCGTCAGCAACCGTAGTCTGATCCGTCAGCTGCACAAGGGACTTAATCCGTTAAGTCTGACAGGTTTCAATCCGTTGAAATCTCTCTACTCCCCTGTTCAATCCGTTGAGCAGTTTTACTCCCGCAACCAGTTCTGGAGAATCCGTTCGCCAGTCCATATCCTGCATATCTTGATACCCGCTGCTTAGTTTCATTGCATACTAAGTAAGATTCGGCCATCCGCAAAGGTTGGAGAAAAATCCTAGAGGGACGTTTCCCTTGTAGGTCTAAAGAGAGAACCTAGCACAGAGGAAGAAGATCGGCGTCTGTCACGGTCGCTGTGAGAAGAAGTCAGAAGGGGGACGCAAGCAGCATCCAACTTCAAGGTTGTACCTGACCCAAAGGTACTGGCACGCCTAGCACAAATTTACAAGCCGGTTGTTTGAAGAACTGCAAATGCCCAGAGAACGAAGCATTTGATTCATACTTAGGAGGCTGTTGTGAAAGTTGGCAAAGATGAAGTTGTAGAAGCCTAAGGCGAGGCCTTGGTATCCGAGTTGCGAGACTCTTAGAAATGAAGAGTCGGAAAGGATATTATGAGTGTTTTAGTTCACGTATTGGAAAAGCAAGTTTTATATACATTTTCTTACGAGTTTCAAGTGTGTAAACGGGAAATTGAATTGAAATACGAGTCGGGAACTCGTTAATGAGATATTTATTTAGGCTATGGTGGAAATGTTAAGTTGGACATCTGACGTCTATTGGTTGTGTTTTAATAACATAATCGTGCCGTGGAATAGTTTTTATAGGCCATGAGTAAAAAAAGTACTTGAGTTCGAGAATTCAGGTACTAATATAAGTGGCCCATGCGAATGGAAAGTCGAGAGAAAAATGTAAAATGTGTGAAAATGGTCAAGTAAAGTTAGATAGAGTGAGAAGCGAGAGAGTAAAGGATATAAGAGTAGATGGACGATATTTATGATTATTTTCGGCTAAGAGAAGACATTGGAATTGTGTAAGTTGTCGAGCATCAATTATAATATTTTTATTTCTCGAGGTTTCTGTTGATTAAAAGTCGTCGACCCTTGTTTTGTGGCTAAGGGGATGTTGTGGTTCGGATGAGGAATTTAGTATTTGAATCGTGCCACTAAATAGTTAGAATTTCATAAATTATAAGCTTATTGGGTAAGTTAAAGGATGTTAAATATAAGGCCATGGTGAGATCTCCGGGATAGTTAAAGTTGGAGGTCAGGCTCCTAGAGTTGTCGGGTATTTTGGAAAGACGGTAAGTATAGCCTTGAGTTATATGTGTTAGGTCGGAATTTAGATGGCAGTGGTCATTCCGACATGTGAAGAAGTTAAGAGTATATGAATGCCCTTGGATAATTAACTTTATTTTGTAACCATAGTCTGGCTGTTAACGACACTTGGTCTCATGGTGGTGTTTAGCTGTGGCATGTTGACGTGGGAATCTGCCCACTCATTGATTGTTATTAAATTGATTATATTCTTAATCAAAGTATTTTGATGTAACATATGTAAGGATACATAAATTATTTTCACTGCAGTAATGGGTAGTATCTTCAAATTACGAGTCTATGGAGTACGGACATTAGTGTCTCGAGGATAAGGATCTGATGTAATTTTATCAAAATCCTAAGACGAATAAATAATCGATAGTAATGATGTAATCAGGGGTCAATTAGATAGTGACCCTACTTGATCTGGATTTCGATTTGGCGACAAATCATAGAGCCTCGTGTATTGAGTGGTGGTAAGAGAGTCGTGAGAAGTTGTTTATTAAAATGATGGCATTTTGGTGGTTATGTTTTGCAGTGATTTCGAGAAAAGAGTCTCCCTATTGATCTAGAAGGTATTTCTTCGTTTCGATTTGTGATTGGCAAGCAAATTGCCAAAAGGGCGGCATTCCCTATGACTATCATTGAGTGGTGAGACCACTTACTAATCTCGGTATGGCCTGAGAGGTCATCACTTGTGTTCATCAGCCAGTCTTAGGATAATGGGCTGAAATCATTCTGTGGATGTATGATATTTCCTACGGGTTGGAACTGAGTTAGTAACAAGAATTACAAAGGTGTTGGCTTCGTAGTTAAAAGATTTGAGATTTTGGATGTTTTGTTGGGTCCCGAGGAGGGAGTAGACTTGACTGTAGTGAGGAAGACATAGGTCATAGATAATTAAGTGGTGATTCTGTGTGAATCCGGATCTAACTAGTGATAATTCTTGAGCCACAAGTATTTATATGTAGCGGGAAAGTTACGAAGTGTGGTTTATTAGTTGTTGAGTATGAACTGTGGGAGCATTGAATATGAGCCGTTGGAATAGATGTTGACTCAAAAAGTGTTATGAGTCAAGGGTTATAAGAGATTTAATATTAAATGTGGCAAATTTACCGTTAAGTAGAGCGGTAATCTTTTTAGGGATTGTATTGGGGTGAGATCCCATACTAATCCAAGGATGACCTGTGAGGTAAATGTTATTTGCGGATGTGGTCATGAATTTGGGTTATGGTAATTGGCCGAATCATGATGTTGACATATGGTCCTGGTTACGGTTTCAATTGGACTATTAATAAATGTTGGTGAGGTGCATGACTTTTGAGTTTAAAGTTAGAATTTGGTTTCCTCTCGAGCTAGAGCTGAGAGTGGACGTACGATTTAACTTTTTCCTGAAATATCAGACTTAGAAAATGGCAAAGCTTCGTTTGTGATATTGGTTCCCGAATGGAAACTATTTTGACTTTTGAAAAGTGATTTTGTGTTCATCGCACGTGCAGTACGGTAGGACTTTCGGGCTAGAAATTGTATTGCCAGAAGCAGTGGCATCAGAGAGGTGTATGTGATTCGAGTATCTGATGTCGAATCTTAGTCGGTTGTCAGACCTATTAATAGTAATGGAAGTAGAAAGAGAAGTGTGGCTATTGGTCAAAGAGACGACGTCAGAGAGTATTAAAAGTGTCACTTGAAGTAAAAGAAACCTGGTGGTTGTCCAGGCTTAGTGATGCTGGTAATGTTAATGAGTTCGTTGGAGTTGTCATTTTAATGACGTGTTCTCTGCTTCGTAAATTCAGCTTGAGTTCGGATTCACATTTATTCGTCACTCAAGACTTAGCATGGAGGATGATGAGACTCGTGGCGTCTCGTCGAGCGAGTTAGGTGACTCGCTGATTCCCAGTGTAAGTTATTTTAAGCCTTGATGTTATTGGCTTGAATAACAAAGAAACAGGGAGTATTATTGACTTCTCGAGATTGCATTAGTTGACCGTTGTTGTTTGGAGATGTCAACTGAGCCTTATGCGTATGATTTTGATGGAGAAGTAGGGATCCAGACTTATTTTATTAGAGTAGACGTTATAAAGGGTTTAACGTAGTTTTGCGTTAAATTTTCTTTGACGAGTAAATCTTTTGAGTACTTATGTCTACAGAATCGAATATTCTGGATGCAGTAATTGCAGCTTTGATGTTATGCTTCGTATCTTTCGGATAATGTTTGGTGTATGCAAGTGAGACTATCCTAGCGGTCATGTGCAGAAAGAAAATTATTCCTTATCAGACTTATAAGACGGAAAACGTGAACCATATCGTGTCATCTATTTCAAAGGAGAAGAGTTCGCGATCTTCGATTTGGCTATGGTTTCTTCGTGGTTTAACGTGAGTCTTGATTCGGTGAAGTGTTTTGCCAATTAGAGTTTTGGCTTTCTGCAATTTTGCAGGGTACGAATTCCCAATCAGTTTGATTGTAGGGTTAGCAGAACACTATGAACATGTGTCGATATGTGGACTATAAAGTCATAGCTAGTGGGATTTGATGTCGAGTCATTGAGTAGCTTGATGACGAGTGGTTACTTGACTTCATGAGGTTCGAACCAGGTGATGGTAACGAACTTTGCCCTCATTCAGGTTAGCTACTTCCAGCGAGTGGAAAGACGTGGGTAAGCCTATGGGTGATTATGATCGGGCTTAGGCACAGGGAATTGTTGCCAAAGGATGTTTTCAGTGCATGACAGAGTACGTAATATTTTCATAGAAAATAGTAGTGATTTTCGCAAGGATTTCAGTCGGTGGATAATTGGTAGGCAGTGTCGTATCCCACCTCGTATTAGGTTATAGTATAGTAAGAATTCGGTGAGTCGGTTTGATCAATGATTCAAGGAGATGATCAATGTGATCAGAGGTAAGATGTCAGACGCTTTAGAGCAGACGTGAAAAGAGTAGCTGAGCCTCAGAAGGTAATGAAATATTTTGAGACGATCCACGTAGAAATGTGTGCTACGTTGGATAAATGTGAAATTTGACTAGGTTTTATATGAGGTTGCAAAATAGGTTGGTGATCCATGGAATGGATGCGCTTATGTACATGTGTCGTAAATAGGTACTTATATTATCTAATGCCCGGTGAGAATAGCCTTCCGATTTGTACTGGAAATAGGCTTATAAGTAAGAATCGGTGTTGATCTTTGATCGAAAGGAGCTAGTGGGTAGAATTTTGACAAATCTATTCGTGAAGCGGTTTGAAAGAGTTCTCAGAAAGAATTGATACTTGAGAATGATATGATTATTTGAAGTGGTAGTGTCACCCTTTATGTTGGACTTTGAGTATAGAAATTTCGAGGACGAAATTTTTATAAGGTGGGGAGAATTGTCACATCCCGATCCTAGAATTATTCTACGGTTGGTTACTTTGGCCTTTAACCATTTAAAGTAACTGTTTAACCGTATAATGACCGTAGAGTTGACTTTTTGTAAATTTGAGAATTTGGGAAAACTTTCTTCATGAAAGTTGTAGAGGACGTCGATACGAGTTCATGGACATGTAGCATGCTCAAATCGGAGTACGTATGAAGAAGTTATAGGGGTCCGAAGTCAAGGGCATATGAGTAATTTTGTAAAAAGCTATAAATAGCCCAAAAACCCATAAATCAGGCAGAAAATCTGCCAGAGCTTTTCGGCGTCGTCGTCGATCTAGGCCACCTCAGGCCGCCACACCAGTCCCAAAAGGAGCGCCTCTGAGTCTATTTCAATTCTAGATAAGCTTTTCGACCTATCTCTTCATGGTTTAGAAGAAATTTCAATTTGATTACCGAGTGTACAGTAGGTGATCTAGATCGTATTTCTTCCTCGTCAAGCCACTAATTTGTGAGATCTATATATGGTTAGAATGAGTTTTAAGAGTACTACTCACCCTTAAATTGAAAAGCCACTCTAGGCGGCAAGTGCCTAAGCTTGGCTCAATGTATGAATCTGCCCCTCATAATCATGGTGTATAGGTAATCTTATTTTAGCGTAGACATACAGCTATAATATGGTTTTGTATCACATTCTTAATTAGGCGTGGCGCCTGCTAAAATCATTGTTAAATTATCTTCCTTTGAAAATCAAATGTGATCAAACACATTTTTAAAATATAGTCGATCAAGACAGCTTGACAAACATTGGTGGCCAATGTCGCCACTAGTATGATGATCGAGACCCAATCTTCTTGAGAAAGCTCATAGAAAGTTAGAAACCATTAAAACCAAACGAAAACCCTGCATTACACTATCATGCATATATATTAACGTTGTTAACAAAATTAAAACCTAAAAAACTTAGTCTAAGTTCTTCCAACACAAGAAGCCGGTTGAAACCTGAGGTTGAAAAAGTTGTTTTATTATAGGCGCTTAATTTGATTGTATCAAAAATGAAAATTAGAGAAATAAAGATCTTCCGTCTTTATTCTGTCGCCGCAACTTCAACTGTTATGACGTGCACATTAGTTATGCAAGTGTAACACGATCCATAAATTCGTTTCCATTATATTTAATAGTGGACAAATTCTAATAAAAAAGTGGATAATGGAGAGATTTGGTGAGATGTAAAACGAAAGAAAATGATATGGTTTGGATAGAGCTTTCAAAGTCGTCGTGCGGGTTTGCGTTCAAGTCTTGCGTGGCTTGGCTTCAAGAGCTGGACTCCAAAACCACATTCACTGCACGTCACCGATCCTTGTCCCTCTCTAACCCCTTTAAAACCCATCTGCCATTTCTCACCCCCTCCATTATTCCAGAAACAAACTAAAACCCTAAAGCTGAGTCCTCAGTTCTATCACAATTCACAAGCACTTCCACCTTCCTTTCCTCTTTCGTTAATCTAAGCAAACCAAAGCTGCAGTAGATGGAGGGTTTGATTCCATTTGTGTATAGAGCAATAGTGGAATACAAGAACAACAAAAGACAAGCTGCAGGTGGTGTTTTGAGCTCATCATGGTTCAGCGAGTCACCTTCTGCTGCCTATATCCGGCTTCCCGGAGATTCGGGCCGGTTCCAGAATTCCGATATTCAGCGGTTTATCTCAGATTACAGTGGGATTAATTCTGCGTCTTCTTCTACTACTGCTGCTCATGTTATGATGTCGTCTGGTGTTCAATCTCCGGTTCGTCGTCGAGTTTCTATATGATCGATGGAGATCATCATGAACTGTCATGGTTGGTGACTTGCATGCCTGAAGAAAGCTGAAGGTGTGCAACCTGGTCAAATATGGTGTTGGTGGGTGAAGTGCTAATTGTACTTGCTATTTAGATTTTTAATTTCAACTTTATATCTGGGGATTGCAAGTTTGAAGCATCAAGGGTATGGAAAACCGAAAACCCAAAGGGGGCCATATGCCTTAGCTTTAACTTGGTTTGTTGTAATCTGTTAGAGTGGATTAAGTGAAAGAATGTAATGGAAATGTCAAATATAAATGTTGATTGTAATGCTTGTCGTGCCTTAATTTGTGACGGCCGAAGGACCATATTAGTAGCTGTTAATTCAAGTTGGCAGTTGTTTGTAACTAGCTATCTACATTTCTTTGCTTCTGCACGCAGTTTATAACTGGAACTCTCTTCAGTATACCACGTATATATACATATAATATAGACGGCTAAGATGAGATGTGATTAACATAGATGTATATACATATAGTAAGTAGACGGCTAAGATGAGATGTCATTAACATAGATGCATGATGGTACCTACATATGAACTAAGAAAGACAAAAATAAACAAACAACAAGCTAGGAAAGAAAAATTGGGAACCGACGAGCTCATGGACCAAGCAGACCATCAATTCTGAAGATTTCCTATCAACCCATTCGTGAAAGCACAACCTAATGCATGAAAGAAGAAGAGAAGAGTATTACACTAAAATCTATATTTTTTTTTTGAATTTTAGTAAGCTATCAATTTGAATAGTACATCTCAACTAAATTCTATTGTTTTATAGTTTGTTTAGAAAGGGCCGGGGTTAGCAATTCCATTTCAAAGAACAAAGAGAAGAGTATTACACTAGGCAAATTTGGGTAACCCATCGCACTTGAATCCGACACCCTTGTTAACCGACAGAATAAAAAATCTCATGAGAAATCTTTTGGAAGACGCAAAACTAATCTTGATCATAATGTTCTGCTGAATAAATTAACAAAATCGAATTGCTTTGGATCTAAAAACTTCCATAGATTATGGCATTTACTTGTGTTTCCGAGTCATCCGATGGGATTCAGCTCCTCCGCAGAAATGTCTTTTAGTACAGATGTCAGATCAAGATCATTCTCCTTACAGAAAATATAATGGTTGCCTCCTATATAATGGGCCGGGGACAAATTCTTCAAATTCCAAAGTGAAATCTTATAACACAGAAAAAGTATCTTTAAAATATTCTGTAAATATTTTTTTGTAGGTATAAATTATATTATTTGTATTAGTATTATGATTGTATCTCTATATATACCCTTTTATTTAAAAGAGAATAATACATCAAAGTATTCAAACCATATCAAATTATTTTTTTCTACTTGGTATCAGAGCCACAAACCCGAATTTCTTATTCATATTCCGCTGCGTACCAGAATCATACCAAAAATCCCAAATCCCAAATTTCAAATCCTAAATTTCAAATCCCGAATTTCAAATCTCAAATTTCAAATCTATAATTTCAGCAAATTAAATTTATTTTTCATGGCATATCAAATCAACAACCGCGCCATCATTCCACCATATCACAAACCAAATTTATATTCAAACTCAAAATGTCCGCTTTGTGGATATTTTGGTCATAGCCATGGTGTTATGAAACAATTAGGTACCCAAATTGGTGGTATTTCACCAATACACCCCGAAAGAATCAAGCAAATGTTGTCATAGCCACTATAGAGGAAGAACAATTGTCCAATGTTTCCAATGTCGCACAATCAGGTATGAACGGTAAGGTATCTATGAATAGTTTCTGTATTATTGATAGAGGAGTAAGTAATCACATGACTAATGATTATACCCTCTTGTAAAAATTACAATCTTCCTCACAAAATAGTGTTTCTACCGCCGATGGTACTCCAACTCCGGTTACTGGAGAAGGTTCTGTTGTCATATTAAACACGTTAACTCTTGATTCTGTATTAATTGTTCATTCATTGTCATACAATCTTCTCTCAGTTAGCTAAATCATTCAAGCATTATCATGTACGGTTACTTTATACCCTTCTTTCTGCATATTTCAGGATATTCTGACTCGGCGGATTCTGGGTTATGGTGTACGGAAAGGGAAATTATACAACATGGATCTGACAGATACAGGAGAAAAACAAAAGCATTTTTTGGTCAAGCTAATCAGGTCAATGGAGCTGAGAGTGCTAAGAAGAATGTGTGGCTTTGGGATTATCGATTGGGCTACCTAAACTTCAATTATCTGAAGAAACTGCAATCACAATTATTTTTAGGTGTCGACCATTCAAATTTTCGATACGACATATGTGAACTGGCCAAGAGCCATCGTATTTCAAATTCCCCAAGCCTGCATAAAAGTCATGTTCATTCATGAAGATTCATTCCGAAGTTTGGAGGCCTGCAAAAATTCCTACTCGTAATGGATATCGATATTTTGTAACATTTATTGATGATTATACTCGTATGACTTGGGTGTCTCTACTAATGAACAAGAGCGATGTCTATTCTCTGTTCATATAATTTAACAAGATGGTGACTACACAATATCAACAGGATATTTGAGTCTTCCAGTCTGACAATGGTGGAGAGTATGTTAATGGTCGTATGCAAGAGTTTATGCAGTTCCATGGAATTCAACATCAGACTTCAAATTCCTATACTCCTCAGCAAAATGGATTAGCAGAACGAAAAAATCGACAATTGTTTGAAGTTGTTCATGCTTCATTATTTGGCATGAATGCACCTCTTGAACATTTGGGAGAAGCTGTGAGGTCTAATGCATATCTCATTAATCGTACTCATGCTCGGGTAATTGAATTTCAAAACCATTTGCAGCAGCTTCAACATCTTCTTTCTGTTCCTTCATTACCTAATTTGGAGTCTCGAGTGTTCGGATGCGTAGTTTACGTTCATATTCCAAAGCAACAACGAAGTAAACTTGATTCTCGTGCAGGACGGTGTATCTTTATTAGGTATGCCTATTTTCAAAAAGGTTACAGATGTTATGATCCTCTCACCGACACCATTCATGTATTCTTTGACGTTTCTTTTTGCGAATTTGAACCTTATTACTCAGGGGGATTATCGAGTTCTTCCCTTTATAGAGAGAGAGGTTGTGAAGGGAACTCTCGAAATAATTTATTTGAACTCGAAGAATTTGAAGAATTAGAAGCTTTGGAAATAAGAATTGGAGTTAGAATTCATAATAACAGTCATATTAGAACAGAAAAGTCAAATAGGCATGAAAGCACTAACACAAGCACAAAGAATTATGACGATACGATGCGTGTCAGAGCAGGAGAGGCTGAAGCAGAGACCCGAGCCGAGCCAGTACATGCTAGAGAAGAGCTGCCAAGCCGAGCCACCAATTCTGCTAATGTGCCTGCTTCCACAGATTCTGTCCATATAGACCAGAGTCACCAGACAACAGTACTTCATGACTAGCAAGTCAGGTCCAGAGAGTTGGCATCTCCAGCTGATAGTAATTCAAATACTTCTTCGTCAAACCCGTTCCCATTCTTCACACAATCAACCGAAGAAACCGTCACGAATGTCCCTCCTCTAGTACCTTTAAATGCAAACCAATTTTCTGGGGTAAATATCATTAAACCTAGGAAATCACAAAGGGTTACCAAAGGTATTCCAAAGAAACAATATGAACCAGATATCAAAACCAAAACCAAAACCAAAACCAAATATCCTATAGCAAATTACATGTCTAACCATAAATTAATTGGGTCACATGTCATTAATCAATTATACAGTGTTTCTATTCCTAGTACCGTACAGGCTGAAATGGCGGATCCGAAGTGGACTCAAGCAATGAATGGAGAACTAGAGGCCTTGCAAAAGAACTCGACATGAGATGTTGTTCATAAACCTGATGCAGATTGGGCTGGTGATAAGACTAATAGACGGTCTACATCTGGGTATTTTACATTTGTTGGAGGAAATCTTGTGACTTGGCAAAGTAAGAAGCATAAAGTTGTTGTCAGGTCAAGTGCTGAAGAAGAGTTTCGAGGTATGGCACATGGAGTTTGTGAGATGCCATGGATTCGTAATGTGTTGAAATAATTGAGTTTCAAACTCAAGAAACCTATAAACTTGCATTGTGATAACACGTCTGCTATTGAAATTGCTCATAATCTTGTTCAGCATGACCGGACAAAGCATGTGAAGATGGATCAACATTTAATTAAAGAAAACTTGGAAAAGAAAATCATTCATTTCCCTTTCTTGTATACAGAAGACCAATTAGCAGATTGTCTTACGAAATAAGTGTCAAGAAAAATATTTGACAATTCGATTGGCAAGTTGGACATGATAGATATCTATGCACCACCTTGAGGGGGAGTGTAGAATATTTTATAAATATTTACTTTCCTTGTAGGTGTAGGTTATATTATTCCTATTAGCATTATGATTGTATCTATATATATACCTCTTATTTAGAGGAGAATAATACATCAAATTATTCAAAACTATATCAAATTATTCTTTTCTACTAGCTAAAACCAACTGAAATATAATGTTTACAATTGATACACAAAGTATAAGAGAAAATTATTTAAACGTTATCTCAACTTTGTCTCACAATTAACTTTGATATCTCAAATTTACTAAATATCAAAATTGTATCTCAACTTTCAACACCAACCCACTATTTGGTTTGAAAATAGCTTTTCTCAAACATTTGGCTTTTATTGGCCTGCCAGCCAATGGTCTAAAAGACGCTAGGTGGTAGGCGGACGACGACACATAGCCTAACGACTGGACAGCCTAGGTGAGGATTAGGCGATTTACTTTTTTCATATTTATTATTAAAAAATATATATTTTTTGTACTCCAGTATTTAAAAACAGTCAAATATGGATAAATTATTTAACATAAATCTTGTCAGGCCTATTTATAAAATAGATTGTAGCCAAAATTTAGCATAACTTCCTATAAAAGTGAATAACAACAACAATAAACATATAAACTTCTAATTCTAAAAACATCATTTACTCTTATACTCTTATGATCCCCACAATGTAACAACCTCACCACTAAATATAAATAAAATTAGCCAAAGAGCTTAGCACCCTAGGCGGTTAGGAGGCGTCTAGGAGGGATAGGCGGCGATTAGATGAGCTAGGCATCCGCTAATTGCCCACAACCTGACACAAAGGCCCAGAAGAAAAGCGAGGGGGATTATTGTAGCCTAGAGCATAGGTGGTGCTAGGCGGAGCCTTTTAGAACCTTGACGCCAACACCCCTTGAGTCTGATGCAAACTTGATCTTATTTTCTTGCATGCTTCTAACTTCTTCTCCAAGTATTGAGTACATGTGTGATCAAACCTGTAGTGAGGTTCTTTACTTAGACCTGAATAACCCTTAATTAATAGATTCGTTCATGAATTTTCTCCACCTCTATAGATGGCCGGATCATACTTGAGCCATAAAAAGGTTAAGCATAGCAATAATCATGTCAAGAATTGGATATTGGCTAAGGTTTTATATCTTAACAATGGTTTTGACGGAATTGGGGTATCCGAGCAGGGATCAGATGGTGGTTGGCTTTTGAGCAGGGATCAGAAGGTAGATAACATTCGAGAGCATAACAATAATCACGTCAAGAATTAGATATTTGCTAAGAATTTTACACCTTAACAATGGTTTTGGCTAAATTGGGGTATCCGAGTAGGGAACGGATGGTGGTTGGCTTTTGAGCAGGGATCAAAAGGTAGATAACCTTCGAGCAGGAATCAAAGGGCTATAAAAGCAGCAGAGATGCTTCTGTAAGGGCCACATAAGGAAACATGGATTTCTCTATATAGTTGTTCCGGGGGAGGCTTGATATTTGCGTTGAGAAAATAGTTTGTATGTTGAGTTGTGTGTTGAATTGGTCGTCCTTTACTTATTTGCCTTGACCTTTTTATATAGATATCTAAGAGCTAATATTCTTGTAGATCAATGAATACCAGGCCTCTTAATTTAATTAAGAAAGAATCTTTCCTAACCAGATTATGAATAAATCATGGACAGATTAGTAAATATCTTGCCATGAACACAGACTTACGCCTTTCACGCTATGTTTCTGAAGTATTTCCTCAATTATTTCCTTAGTTCCAGAATTTGAGGCGATGTCTCTAGCCCTCATTCGCGTGAACACAGACTTACGCCCTTCAGGCTATGTTTCTGGTTTCTATTGGGAAACTCTGGAAAAAAAATACTTCAACGCTGGTAACCCGACTCTTGGCTCTCTTTGTAGCGTCTCATATGCACATAAGGTCGTGTAGTTAATTGCTCCAGCTTCCTTTTTAACAGTTATGGGGTTTGTTTCAAACGTTCAGGCCTAACAACATGCCTTTCCAATGACTTCAACAGTCTCTTCGTTCTACCATACCTCTTCTAGACATTCTTGGTCTAAGTAAGAGTTGCTTCAACAGACCTTCCCTTTTATCTTACATACCATGTATTTTCTTTAATCAAAGTACGAGATGTCGGTGGTTTGTATGTCCTAGTTAGAACATCTTGTTGAACCTTCTTAACATGTTCTTTGTCCTTCGCTTCTTCAGCTCTCAACCTTTGAATAACTGTGAGTCTCTAGCTTTATTTTTAACCTCTTTTTGGGTGAGAACTTTTCTTGGGCTTACCGGCTGGGGTAGGCTTCTGGTGGCCCGTGGACTCAACATCTTTCACAACCTTGATGAATGCTTCATAGGTTGTGGTGAGACCACACTTTACTTTACACCGAGCGTAAAACAGCACTGCAGATGCTTCCACTACGGTTTTTGGATTTTTTGTCTGATGTAGCATAGAAGTTAACTTTATTGCTAAGTCCAATGTCAGCTTTCACCCTTCCCTGTTATTAAATGTAACACCAACTGTTGCAATCTTAAATCCTGCCTTGAGAGGATCCGCGAATGTTATCAAACCGTCATTAATCAATTGTTGAATCTGGTCTTTGAGCTACACACATTGAGAAATTTTGTGAGTCAGGGTATTATGAAACTTATAGTAGATTTCACCCGTAATTTCTTCTGCAGGTGGGATTACCCCCCCCCAAGGTATCTCAATCTCGTCTCCCTCAATAAGATTATCAAGGATTATATGTGTCCATCGTGCATTATACGTGTACTCCTTGAACCTAGGCCTTGCTTGAGACATAGCTCCTTGTTTAACACATGAGGTAGGCGCGGATGTTGTTGGCACCAACTCCAACATTAATATAGTTGGGAAAGGATATACTTCAACCTATGTTGCAGTCTTTTCTTCCTTCACTCGCAATATCCCAATATTTATCCATGTCTGGATCTGGTCCTTTAACTTAATGCATTCTAAAGTACTGTGGATCCACATATTATGATACTTACAATACTTCTTTCTCTTAATCTGTTCACGCTTTGGCGGATGTCCAAAGTCAAACCTCACTGTCCCCAACGCAAACAACTCATACAAGATTTTTAGAGCCTTGTGTTCATTGTACATATACATAGCATATTTTGACCTTGCATATGCCGCAAATGATATCGTCACTGGCTCTTTTGACATCTTCAAAACCTGATATTTGTTTGGATGCTTCCCAGCTAACTCCACTACCACCACCTCTTCACTGTCAATACCCCATTGTTCTTCTAGATAAACATGCTGAGGGGTGTATAGTAAGGATCCATATGTAAGTTACCATATCTCAGCTTCAGACTCCCTGGTACATAAGATACCTGTGCCTTCGACGAATTTTCTTGCTCATCCAACTCAGTTCGCAAATTCTGATAACTGCCAACCTTATTCATTAAATCCGCCATACTTGTAAAGATCATATCATGGTGTTTGTTCCTCTGCCTTTGCTCCAGACCCGTAATTGCTAGGCGACTGGTGTCCTGCTCAGTTATCGGGGTTTTACACTTCGCTTACTAGATCTTGAATCTTTTGAGAAACTCCACTGGTGACTCTAATAGGTGCTGATACAAAACTGTCAATGACGACAGGTCAACCTCAGGCTCTATGGTTCCAAATGCGGTTATGAACATCTACTCCATTGTTTGCCAATCAGGAATGGATCTAGGGGTTAACTTGGTGTACCAAGTCAATGTTGATCCAGACGGGGAGGATCCAAACACTCACAATTTGAACAAGTTGTCAATCCCGTAAAGAGCGCATTCGTTTTGGAATCTTGTGATATGAGTAACAGAATCTTCAGAACCTTCTCCGGAAAAGAGAGTAAACTAAATTGGTCTATATTGCTTAGGCCATGAATGCCTTGACACCCACTCTAGGAAAGGATCGGCATAAGCCAAATTCACCTTCTGCTCAAGGCGCTAATGCCTCAAAGTTACCGCAATCATGTCTTGCACTTATTCGAGCATTAGAAATTGCTCATTCACGACCGGTCCTGGTATCTTGACACGTGGTTCAGGAATTGGTCTTTGCTACTAAACCCTTCTCCTTCTACTGCTCGCGCCTCAATTGGGCGGTAAACGTCCTTGTCCTTCTATCGTATTTCCTTTGACTAGCTGGAGTTCCAACGTAGGCACGCTTTTTAAGGACAATATTTTTCCAAGGGTTTGCTGAACTTCTTGATCTAAATTCTCCTCTACTGATTCTACTAAAATGTCATTTTCCATGTTTCTCTTAACAGACATGCATCTACTTCAGCCGAAACTTCTTGTCTCTTTCTCATCCATTCACCTCCTCAGGCTACTTACTTCATGTTCTAAGTTGTCCAACTTATCCAATTTTTCCAACTTTCGAGTGACATTTTGGATAAAAAGAGCTAAGCTAGTCGTGTCCACACGTGAGTAAAGCTGTGTGAGTTGCTGATAAGCCTCTACAATGAGTTGAGTTGTGAGGATAACAATGCTTGTGATTCGGCTTGTTGCACGATAAGAATTTCATCAAGTATGCATTTCCACCCGCTGGTCTCTGGAGTCTGAGCTTGAGTCTCCCTCATCATACTTTTCATATATTGCTTTGGAAGAGCACCTTAATCGAGAGAAGATTGTTTCCCTTCTAAGTCGGTAACAAGGTCTCCTTAATACAAGAAAAAATCAATAATGAGTATCTTGATCATGTATTATAGTAGACACAACATAGCAGCAATATTATGTGCTAATTATATGATCAAATAGTCTGTCAAAAGGAATATATATGATCAAAACTTAGCTTTCTTTCTCAAAGGAGTGTGGCCACAAAGGAAAAAATTCTGACTTAATTAGTTTAGGTGCTGAATAATTCAATGAACAGAGAAAGGGCTCCATATCCTCCTTTCATCAAGGAAAACGCACCGTAGCCTTTTAGTCCAGTCAATCACATATATCAAGAGTAACGTAATCAACTCCTTTTCTTTTTAATAAAACTGGTTCTCCACTTCTCCTCATAATAATCTTCCATATAGCTTCTTCTTGATTGTCTCGGTGTGGTGCGGTGGGAGGAGAGACGCACGGCGTGATTGAGGTGGTGCGTCTGTGGGAGGAGCAAACACACAGCCGAGGAGAAGAAATTAGGGTTTTTATAGGGTTTCACTATCAACTCAGGTTAGAGCTCGTGCTGTTAACGTGTTTTAGGAGAATTGTGTTGTATCTCATCAGAATGAGTAAGCTTCAATTTATAGGAGATTACAGATAACCAAAATGCAAAAATATCTCTTTGTTCTGTGGTACATGTCACTACAATAGAACCATCTTGACTAAGTAAACTAAATAAACATTGACTAAATAAACATCTACATATTTATAGGAACAATATAATTATCCTATAACATGATGTACCATTATTAGGCTCGGCCTTTGCTCTTGTTATGCAAAGTAGAGGATCATCTGCCTTCATTATCAAGCGACGTGATCGAAACGTTGCAAGATCAGCAGTGTAGCTTGACCAAGTTCAGAGAAGACATACTCAATGCCAACAATAGTGCTGGCAAATCAGCCAAGATTTTCACAGGCAAAGAAAACACAAAAGCAACCAACAACTTCTCCATAGACAACCTTGGCTCCGGTGGCTTTGGAGATGTCTTCAAAGCCACACTTACTGATGGAATTTTCATAGCAGTCAAGAAAGCCAAGGCTGGAAATACAAAGGGCATGGATCAAATTCTCAACGAAGTTCGAATTCTTTGCCAAGTAAACCACAGAAGCCTAGTTCGGTTAATGGTTGTTGTCTCGAGCTTGAACAACCCCTTTTAATCTGAGTATGTCTCAAATGGTAGCCTTTTTGGTCATCTCCATGGAAGCTACCACAGTTCCACCAAAAGGGTACCTCTGACTTGGGCTACAAGGCTCACAATTGCTCTCCAAACAGCTGAAGGACTTGCTTATCTGCACGATTCAGTCGAGCCAAAGATGTACCACCGTGACATAAAGTCGAGCAACATCTTACATTCTTAATGAAAAGCTCAATGCTAAGGTTGCTGATTTTGGTCTGTCGAGGTTGGCCGTGACCGAATCAAGTCACATTACAACATGTGCTCAGGAAACCTTGGGTTATCTCGACCCCCACTATTACTTGAACTTTCAGTTGACTGACAAGAGTGATGTCTATAGCTTCGGAGTTGTGCCGCTAGAGCTGTTGACTGGTAAGAAAGCTATTGATTTCAACAAATAAGAAGACGACGTGAACATGGTGGTTTATGTTAAGAACATTCTAAGGGAAGAGAGACTAAATGATGCTATTGACCCTAAGCTTAAAGAGTAGGCTGGCACAATGGAACTGGAGACTATGAAGGCATTAGGGTCTCTGGCTGCTGCACGCTTGGATGAGAGGAGGCAAAGTCGACCGTCGATGAAAGAAGTGGCTGACGAGACTGCATACATTATTAGTATAGTTACAAATGAGGTTTCAGCAACTCAGGTGTAGCTGCAAACAACAATTTCAGCTGTTCTTATATATTATGTTTTTGTCCAAAATCAATTTGGTATATGCTTCAGTGCTTCACTATGCTCACCATAATAAAATTTGAATGCTATATCAAACTCAGAAATAAAACTGGCTCTACTATCTGATGACCAAACCTGATCTAAATCTTGGACCGACGGTTTAACAAGACAACCAATCTACTTCTGGTTTCTAACAAGGATGAACATTCTGCTAGTACAATCCTGATGTCAAGTTAAAGAGTAAATCTTTATTGAATCATAACTTAATATAAGATCATCTCAGTTTCTAATATTATAGAAGTTAGATTCTGGAAACGAGAGTGTAAAATGAAACCAAGAAAAATACTATGGAACTGGAAATTGAGGAATTAGGGTCTCGGATCTTGAAATTTTAAGCGGACAAGGGAACATGCTTGTGCAAACTTGCGAAGACTGATGCATTCCAGCAGATCAGATTTCTATTACTTCATCATCACAATCAAGTAACGATTCATGAACACGTAAAAGGCATTGCATCTGTGCAAAGGTTTCAACTTCCAAGGGAATGTCCATGCCAATGATCCAAGTCATCCAACAATAAGAAACCGACTAGGCCTTTACTTATAAGGTTGTGTCACAGAAGCAACCTGTTATAATATACATGCTAGTTTAAAGCATAGCAAAAGGCAGCATAAGTTGAACTGTTGAAGGAGACGAAGTTCTAAGATACTTGGCAGTCTGTACAATCTACCAGTCTATTCAGTTTTGACGCAGCTGGACTAACAAGGGAAGGTTTACAAGTGACAGATCTGAACACAGACCTAAGGGTAGCTGGGGAAGAAGTTTACAGCTTAAATTTACTAGAACCGTTTCTATTATTCTACATTTCCACAGCAGCCATCTACATTCTTTGCACCTAAATTATATGACCTCTAACATTTGGAACAAGATATGAAAAGAAGAAAAATTCAGAACAGACCTACAAGATGACTACAGAATTACACATGAGCCAAAGTTTTCTTTAAATAACACTATCAATTATGATCTATTCATGTACACATCTCATGGACAAGTCGATGCACAAATCTGTTATTAGTTCAATGTATCCACAAGTTTCTATTAGAAATTTTAGGGAATCAAAATAATTTAGCTTAGCCTTGTAGGCTTGAAGGGTAATCAGCTCAATGCATGGCAGTTGAACTCCCTAGTGGTATAAAAACAGTAATCAGCATGTAGTTTAAACAAGTTCCATGTGGATCCTGGAGGTTTGACAAACTAGAAATGGCTAAAGTAGATTAAGCTGCGATGCACGTGCTGAAGCAACATGACTGGACAAAAAGAAACTTAAATACGAGGATTCCGAAAACTGCCCCAGAAAAGACAAGGCATGTTACAGAAAACTTTTTCATTTACATTGAAAACAAATGAATGCTGTAACTTACATGTATGTCAGCGGCAGGCCATGGGAGAAAAAAAACCAACAAGTATCTCTAAACCGAAGCTATTAGGATCCAAAACATCACATGAGAAGATATGGCAATAAAGGCCCAGGTAAGGAAAGCAAAAGCCACTGACAACTGGAACTTCTGGCATGGTATATCCCATTTTGATGTGCAGAAGTCTGTGTCCCTTGAATAAAGGATTACTATTCCAGCTGAAGCGCTTGCAGCAGCCAGTGATAAAGTAGCTGTTACCTGAAAATTTTGAACTGTTTATTACATCATTCCATAGGAAGAAGTCAACATCGATTAGGATGCAGACAATGTCCACATAACTAAATAAAACATATATCCAACCTAAGACCTTCCATCAGGAGAGACAGATTAACCATCTAATTACTAGCATGAAAGTAGCTGTCCAACCAACAATATAAGACACAAATCCTCAAAATTCTTTTTATCGAGAAAGATAGATTCAGCCATCAAACTATAATGACAATAGAATGCAAATAGCAATAATTGGTGATTTCACTCGAAAGAGGAGAAATTAATCTCCCCCCCCCCCCGCACAATGACAAAGAAACACCACAGTAAGTAACTTTTCAACCTTTTCTGAGAAACACAGGAATCGTCAATGCACATACACCTTCAGCTTGTGAGAATGATATCAGCAATGTATGAAAGCATTCCTCACCCATGATCAGGACAGAAGTCGTGTGCCAATTTTATTGATGATTTATAACTTCACCACACAAATAAGACAACAGTCACCAAATTTCTACCATGTAAAGCCTTTTTTCAATTGTTGTAACCGTAGTGCCTAAAAGTAGTATCTCTGACTGTCCAGAGTAGAAACCAATCTACTTAGAAAATTACTAGGACATGCGAACCCTATTGACTACAAGAAATGTGTGGTGGACTGTGCTTTAGGTGATACCTAAAATGCTTGATAGAGTTGGTGGAATTAAATGAAAAATAATTTTAGTGTCAAAGAAGCATTTTTTAAGTGCATCTTGGAGAAGAATTCAATAATTTCATGTAGGAGCTGCCGATTGAACTAATAGGAAGCACTTGGATTTTGAATTTGGTTGAAGTACAGCAGATAAAAGAATTTCATATTGAGGAACTCCCAAATATTCTCAACATACACTATCTGCCAAAATTAGCAGATACACATGCGTACATCTGAATCATATTCTAGCAAGAAAGAGTTTATATAAAATATAAAAAGATGCTTGGAACGTTAAATGAATATAGTATAAAAGCAAGAAAAGTACCCAATCACCGACAACAAATAGGCTAACTAGGATTGGATTTTGAAGGTCTCTTTTTCTCCTCAACGCATAAATATCAAGACAAGCAAGCCCAAAGCTCCACAGCACTTGAAGCCCCATTGACGCAATCAAATAGCTGAATCAGAAGACAGAGATTAACTTAGCATCTCTTCAGATTAACTAAACATAGGCAACCATAAGTAATAATCCACCAGCATTGCGAATCAAACATGTAACACATACACAAATGTCAAATTACTATCACATTCAGATACTGACAAAGGTAATAAGTGGAAACTCCAAGGCGCTAATGAAAGGGTAAACCCAAGATTAGTTTGGTTTCCATGTGCCAGGGGTTGAAAAAAAATATGCAAGGAAACAAGGTATCACATTCCAAAATACTGTTTCTCAGTGTATCTGTATAATCACTTATGGGAGGACAATTCCTGCATCTACATATGAACAAGACAGTGGATTTACGCATTAATCCTGTCCTAAATGAAGCAAATAAATCAAATAAAACCGCTCCGACGGACCTCTATAGTTCAACTATTTAGTTGCATTCATCATATATCAAAATCGCAAAAAGAATGCCAACACATATCCTCGCTGTTTAAATCTCTATTTCAACCACATATAATTAAGCAATCAGTCCAAGAAAAACAAAAAACCCCAAAACCCAGAACCTCAAGCACATCAACCACAGTCTGAGCTCATCATCTTTACAACTAAATGCATTAAACCAAGATATCAAATTGCAAAAGAATCACTCACAAAATCAAATGACAAATAAAATAAAAAATAAAGAAGAGGAGGAAAATACCAGAAGGCGGTGAATGTGGCGAAGCGATCGGCGGAGAGCATAACTCCGATGGCGGCGGAAGCAAACCCGAATTGGCCGATTCTGAGAAGTAACCCAGTAACCGACCCGGGCCTACCTATCAGCTCCTTCATTTCTCACCACGCAGAGGGCCCTCACACTCCCACAGTCTCATCCATTTGCGATGCCAACGGAACTGGAGATTCGAGTATAGAAATGTGCTGGATTCCGGTCAGCTGGGAAAGATCTCCGGGCAGTGTGTGTTGTTGTGGGGATTTGGAAGGAAATGAAAGGGAGAGGTTGATTTGGGTAAGGAAGACCAAAAATGGACGGAATATAAATGTCCGGTGGATTGTGTCTGTCTCTCTCTCTATTTAGTTCTTCCTCGTTTACCTTGTGACGGTGAGCCTCGCCAACTACTGCTGTAAGTATGTTGGAGCTGTTCGTGTTTAAGTAGGGTCAATTTTCGGCTCTTTCCCTTATGATGGTAAGATAAATAAGTCAATGATGGGTTTAATATTGAGTTCAGTAAAAAAAATAAACTGATTTTAAACAAGATTGTATTTCGCTTGTTTAGCTTGTGAATTTTTAAATTTAATTTTTTTTTAAATTATTATATATAAAATATCTTGTTTAAAATTTCAAATCTTCTATTCTTTTTATTACTTTCCTTTTAAAATCAAATTATTTAATTAAATACATATATTAAAACAATCAATTTATAAAACAATAAAATCAAACACTAACAATCACTATAAAAAAAGTAATTAAGATGAGATAGCCTTAAATTTAATGTTTTATAATTTAAACTAAATGAGTCAAGCCGACCGAGCATAACTCGAGCTTAAACAAACCGAGTCGAGCTTGAACATGAAAAAAAAAATTCAAATTTAAGCCTGACTCGAGCTCGATAATAATAAAATAAATCAAACATTAACATTATAGTATTTGATCCGACCCGGCCCATTTACATCCCTATCACCAATTGACACTTCCAACGTGGACTTCCCTTTCTCTTTTTGCTCTTTGTGTGTTTGGAACATTGAGAGAAATTTGTTTTTTTAGCATATGCTGTTTCAAGTTCATAATTCGTTAAAATATGCAGTGGCAGATCTAGCCATGGCTGACCCGGGCTTAAGCCTATGTGAGATTCTTTGAGGGAAAAAATACTATTTTCTATATATAAATATGTAGAGCTACCTCACTTCATGTATGGCTAAGGTTTTTTTACCAAAACATTCTCATTTGATTAGTGAGCAAACTTCATATGATATATGGGTAGCACGTACTCTCACATCATAATAAAAGCTAACTTCTCGTAATTCGTATGTGAACTTCTATCTCACTACAATATACATAGCCAGCAACTGTGATAGATAGACATGAAGTTATCTAGTCTGTGTTTGTTTCCTTGTTTGATCAATGTGCAAAACTGTTAATAAGTAGGGGTGAAAACTGCGACGGTTAAGAAGTTTTATTCAGGCTATTACTCAAAAGGAAATAAGAGCTTTGGTTAAGGTGATTAGATACACCAATTAGATGTTCACCAACTATGACTTAATCTAGTTAAATTCTAAAAAAATCAAGAAGTCACTTTGAGGAGTTGATACATAATTTCTTCTAAGTTCTGAATCTTTTTGCAACACCAAAATATTTACCATTCCACCAAAGAAATCCGAAGAACAAATTAAGCATGTTGTCAATCATTTCCAGTTGTCTTGTTTCGTAAGATATGGTTAGTTTTCGTGAAATTTTCTCGCACGGTTAAGATTCTTTGATTTTTTTTTCACGTTACACTTAAATCGGGTGATAATTTTATTCTAAATTCGCCATTAATAATTTATGATTGTATGTCAATATAGGCAAAGTTTAGATATTGTTAAGTTAATTACTTATTAATCACCTAGCCTAGTGATAAAGTTGGTCGAGCCGGTTTGAATCTCAACTAGTCAACTTCCATGATTTGTGTCGGCTGGTTTGAGAAGTCATTGGATTCATGCATCTGTTGGCTTCGCTGGAATACTATTGTCGATCTAAGTCTAAAATTTGGCGCTCACTGACTTGCCTGATATAATTTGGTACCTCACTCATTCTCCTTTCAATTTATATTTTTTTCTATTATATATATATATATATGTATTATTATTAACAACTCACGCATTTTATATATGTTAATAAGGTTTGAACTCGTAACCTTAAATATATTATTAATAACTCATGCACTCTATATATGTTAATAAGGTTTGAACTCGTGACTTTAAAATTATTGGTTAAACATCTTAACCAATCAAGTCACGACTCACCGACAGATAGAGGTTAAAGTTAGTTAGGTATCACTTATTGTCCTTTCATTCATGTGTGATCTCATACTAGCATGCTGGTACTTTCTAAAACCTTTATATAGATGACTAGTCATGTTGGGATCATCTTGTTTTAGACTCATAAAGTATGCAATCAATTTTAGTCTCATGATCAAGTTAAGGTATTGTGCCAATTACTACGTACCTATTGTAGGATCATGACTTAAGTTTATGACATATTTGTCCTGATGTCCTTATAATTAATTCCTTTAAATTTGTTGTAGAAGATAGGTTACTATTCTTAATAAACTCTATCCGACTATCATGAACCATGTACCATTTCATCATCTAGTGCTAGGTTTGTATATCACTTCATTTGCTAATCAGAGACAAGTGTTATATTTTGTTGATGAATATGGTATAATACCTAAACAAGCGATTAGTTAAACCCATTGCAGATAAACAATGACAACAATTCAAACTAAAAAAAGAAAGATACATACATGTCCTAAACAATTGAAAAGAAAATCTTGGACTTTACAAAAATTGTTAGCAACACTAATAGAAATCAATCAATCATAGTCTTGGACTCAATTTGTCGATGCTCACCACGTCAGCATATAGACACGACTGCTAAGAAACCGACACGAGTTTCGTCGTCAGATTTATGGCCATGAATCAAAGAATATACCTAGGAACAGCATCACAGGTAATCAAAGGGCAAGTTCGTTAATGGCCGTCCCCATATCAACGTCTCTCCTTTTCAGCAAACTCCTGGCCCCCAGTTCCGGCCTTATTTACAGATTTTACCACGCTATGTAATGACGAGGTTTCAAACCTTTAGTTCGCGTGTCTATTAATACTCTAGCGTTTGACGAGGTTTCTACAGTCTCCGTCTTGACAGTCGTGCCACCTCATCTATACGACCGACCGCTCATATTGTAACACGTGTAGATAATCGGAAAGTTTAGCCGATTCCGATCAAGCCAAAACTAACCCAGGTCCTCTCCCGTCCACCTCAATCCCTCCTGCAAGCTCTGCCTCTCTCTCCGCCGGCACCTTCAAATCCCATCCCCTTACCTTGTCTGACGCCTCCCCTCGATGCAAGATCGAAGTGAGAAAGGTTGAAGCTTGAAATTAGAAGATGTGCCACTAATATTATCCTCATCTATATGCCACTAATTGTCGAAAACTGTTTGTGGATTCACTGGCCAGTCAGCCTGAAAAAGGTCTCAGTTGGCTTTAGGCCATTTTCCACCGTAAGCCATAAACCCAAATTTAACCTATTACCCACTCTCACTGTAGGCCATTTCACATCTCTCCAAATTTTTTTAGCCTTCGAGTTTTGAAGGCCAAAATTGGCTTGCTGTCCTTCAGGTCAAATTATGAGCCACCTTGAAAATTTCGAGGGAGTATCAAAGTTTTCAGAATGAAAAATAGCTTCAAAGCCACTTTGAAATTGGTTATGGTTACTAAAGTTACAGAACCCAAATGCAGTAGATTGTGATCTTTGTAATTGACTCTCATGAGATCTTCTTTGCATGATTTCTGTCTTTCTCATCTTCAAGTATTTACAGTTTGTTGGATCTG
The DNA here is from genome assembly GCA_951800085.1 of Comarum palustre. Classification (NCBI taxonomy): domain Eukaryota; kingdom Viridiplantae; phylum Streptophyta; class Magnoliopsida; order Rosales; family Rosaceae; genus Comarum; species Comarum palustre. The sequence continues at coordinate 25,120,015 of OX637574.1, read as the reverse complement.
TTATAGAATCCAAACTAGTCAGCATGATTTTATTTTCTTCGCGTTTAGATTTTATTTTATTTCCAAACTAGTCAGCATCTTTTAGAACAGGCCATACATGATCAACCAGAAACTTCTTCCTCTTGTAAGTGTTATCATCCAAGAGAGATTTCTTAGCTTTGTCAAACTATTAAGTGGGAAAAAAATGTGTCAGCAACAGAAAATAATGGTTAACACTCATAGTGTATATTGATATTACAACTTATGCTTGGTTATGTTACAATATCTTGTTCTGATGCACCGCTTGGATTTTGATACTTAATTTGGCGGATATGACCACGAAGTTTACTGACTAGTAAACATAGATCAGAAAAACGACTTTGTAGAGACTGACCAAATCGAAATCTTTGCTCTAATTTGTCCTCATTGTAGACACTAGCAATCCTCTCCCATATGGCATCTTTTTCTGGTTAATGCCATTTATTGGACATTGAGAAAGATCTAGATATATATGGCACGAGTGAATATCTTCATCTATTGTAAAGTTCAACCCACCTTTGCTAAAAGAAGACATTTAATAAAATGTGTGTTGTGCATTGTTGGAGAAATGATTTATTTATAGTCACCATGTAGATAAATACTCATTTAAAGATTAAAATTAGACGATGTTGATGGATCAACAAAATCTGATCTAATGGTTGTCATCGAAGACAATCTGGTTTTATCTTATGGTATTGGGGAATGTGAAATAATGTTATTAACTTGATCTTGAAGGAATCGTATTGGTAAAGGTGAAGTAATGTCGTTAACTGACTGATGTAGGAATCATATTGGTGAAGGTGAAATAATGTCGTCAACTGACTGATGAAGGAATCATATTGAGAATGGTGAAATACTAGAGTTCATTGAAGAAATCTGGTTTTATCTTATCTTATCTTATTGGGGAAGGTGAAATAATGTGTTCTTGATCACGATAGCCTGACAAAATTCTTTAGGCATCTAATTGTTGTGGGCTCACCAATTTTCAAGTATTCGTCAAGGGAATCAGCTGGTACACCATATTCAAACATTTGAACAGCTGTAATTTTTACAAAGGTTGAAAAACTGAGCCTGCCAATTCCATCACGTTGTTGCATAAAGAAGTTGTCATGATTTTTTACCGCGTTGACAATGCGATGAAACAAACTTTTACTCATTCGAAAACGTTTGTGAAATTTTAACTCACCAAATCGTGGAACTTCCGTAAAATAATCTGTAAACAGATTATGTGCATCAACTTCTCAACCATAATGAATAACTATATGACCAGGAATTACACCTCTTCGAGTTGATTAAGCATCGTCCTCCTCCTCGTCGAGACATTCCGCCAAGAGGCGATTGTTATTAGCATAAGTACAAAGCAACAAATCTTGCTCCCGATCATATGCAGCTAAGACAGAATTATAATACTCAACGGTTTCATTTGAAGAAAGAGAGGATGATGATATTTGAGATGCATCTATTGTGGTTAACTAAATTTGAGAGAGGGATTCAAAACTGAATGGAAAATAAGGTTTGTCTGAAATGATAACAATGAGCTAGATTTATAGGAAATTTTTTTCATCAAAATATAGTATTTTTTTCTAACCGTTTATAGTCGTTCTCAAATTATAAAAGTTGAAAATTGTAATAATGTTACAGTAAAATGTGAATGAGAATTTGTCTACTCATCTCATTACATATCCTTTTTATATAGAGGTGATATTACAAAGGTAATTACAATAATCATAATGACAATAATGACTAATTGATAACTGATTAAGTAACTATATCGGTTAATCGCTAATTACATAATCAACTCTTCGTCAGTTACTTTGATGAAGGCACATAATACGTATTTCCTTTAACACTCTCTTTTGTGCTAAGTCAAAGTTAAATCAATGTATGGGGTGTTGCCTCATTAAAAATCTTGCCAAGTAACAAAACCCAGTGGGACAAAATAAATCTTGCTCAAAGGGAAAAGAACACAACGCACCTATTGCATTTTGAGGGTGATGTGATGATACTAGACTCCCCCTGAAGTCTACACCTTCCCCCTGATCCTTACATCAAATCAAGGGAGCTCGAAAAGTTTTCTCTTTCAGATACTTTTCACGTGCCTTTCAAATGTAACATTAGGTAATAATTTGGTAAACAAATATGCCACATTCTCCTCGAAATTTATTTGATTCTTGAGGATGGTCTGTTGTTGCTGACTGTAGAAGAACTATGGCGATATGTGTTTTCTGTTATCACCCTTGATATAGCCTAGTTTCATCTGTTTGACTTTGATATAGGCCGCATTATCTTCATAAATGAATGTGGGCTCTTCAATGGTAGAACATAAACCACTGATTTCTCGAATATTTGTAATAATGGATCTTAACCATATACACTCACGAACCGTCTCATGGATGACAATGATCTCATTGTGGTTTGATGAGGTAGCCACTAGGATTTGCTTGGTTGATCTCTAAGATATCATCATGTTTCCAATGGTGAATACATAACTAGTTTGGGAGTGTTCCCTATGTGGGTTAGAGAGGTACCCAGCATTAGCCATACCATCTAAAACATTATTTGGGGTTTTAGTTTGTCCTTCGGGATGTGCAATTCCATCTGTTGTCCTATCTCTGTTTCTATAGGGATAGAATAGTCTCATGTCAATGGTTCCTTTCAGGTACCAAAATATGTTCTTGATATCATTCCAATGACGTTGTGTTGGTGCTGAGCTAAATCTAGCTAACAAGTGCACTGAGAATGCAATATCTAGTCGAGTACATTGAGTTAAATACAATAATTCACTTGTTGCACTTAGATAAGGAATTTCAGGTCTCAATACTTCCTCGTCATATTCCTTAGGACGAAATGGATCTTCCTTTACATCCAAACATCGACCGATCATTGGGAATGCTAACAGTATGCACTTCGTCCATGTTAATCATCTGAGAATCTTTTGGACATATGCACACCGGTGGATTATTATTCCACAAACTCGTTGTTAACCGAGTTTTCTAAGGTCATTAATCTCAATTCAGATTTAATCTAGCTCGCGGTTTCTCTTATTTCATCAAGAGTACTTACTATGTTCGTATCATCAACATAGATAACTATAATTGTAATTCTGAAACTCATTTTCTTTATGAGTACGTAGGAGCATAGTTCATCGTCTTGTATCATTTCCTAACCAAGTAGTCACTTCTATAAAGTGAGCGTTTCAATTCTAATTACAAACGCACTCCATGGTTTAGAGTTACTTGAGTTGGATCGTTTAAGGCCATCAGACGCTTTTAGATATATCTCTAAATCAAGATCCCTATGGAGATATGTAACCACATCTATTAGCTGCATTTCTATTACTGAGAATATGTCTCCTTGTAGTCAATTTAGGGTGTTAAGAGAAACCTTGGCGCCACAAGACGAGCCTTGTCCTTTATGGCTTCATTCTTCTCATTACGCTTTGTTAATAAAGAATTGTTTATGTCCTACAGGCTTTACAATAGGTAAGGTTAGCACTATCAAACCAAATACCTGTCTCTTTGCTAAAGAATCTAGCTCTTTTCTAGATTGCATTTAATAGAGCGTGGTTCGATCCCTTCGTGCTCTATGATTCCTTAAGCAACCAGTATGCATCATCAATGTGTATGTACTCTCGTAATCCGGTGAGATTTTGTCTCTGGAATCATTTTAAACATCGGAGCGTCATCTCGCATTGATTCATGAACATAATTGTTATCAGATGCAATCTCATAAGAGAGATTCTTTACATTGATGGGGTTGTGTCTATCTTGCCAAATTCCTTTAGAAAAGTATTCATCGAACCAAGTGGCATCCCTCTTTTCCCTTAAGGAGCCACGACCTCAACTACACCTCCACTAGGTATGGTTGCGTCGCCTCTATCTGCGGCGACGTGCCTCTTATTAGGAGCTTTTAACCTTGTATGTATTTGCAGTTAGTATGTGTGATCTCGTCACTTTGGAATTATCTTTAAACTCATCAAGCATCGAAACTGTTACGTTCTAGATATCGACTATGAGGGGATCAGGATGAGACAGAGTGGTGACAAACCACGACAATTTCTGTCGTTCCTTTAGAAAATCATTTTTCTTATCTTCCCCTAACGACGAGAAGACTGTCTCATCAAAGTGACAATTTGCAAATCATGCGGTGAGATCGCCTGTAAGGCTTCTAAATAAAGGATAATTATCGGAGGTGCGTATCCAACACAAATACGTATTCGTTTATACAGACCTATTGAAATGCGTTGTGGGAGCGCAATAGACACATATGATGCACAACCTATTATGCGTACATCTCTATATATAAAGCAAAACCGGATTTTTACTGTTCCAATAAACAGTAAAATGATGGTTTTACCCTTATTTCTTTTGCATTTTTATAAGCTAATCCATCAATTATTAAATTAACAGTTGTACCCTCAATTTTAATGTAATTACAGTTCTGCCACTACTTTTGTTTTTCATAAATTATTTGGTTTTAATTTTTTAAAAAATTGAATTGCATGAAATAAAAACATTTTTAATAACAATAATATTAATGATAATGATAATATTCATAATACTAATAATATTGTAAAAGAAATTGAGTCACTCTAAACCTAAATAATTGTATTGATCAATATATATTAATTGTTCAGGGTTTAAATCGCTTTTGTAACTTTTTTAAAATATGAGTGTTGATATGTTAATTTATCTAGGTTAGGTTTTGAATTTAAGTTGGGTTTTGGGTTTAGAACATCAATTAATTTTCCTATTGATTCAGTTTATCAGTTTCAGTTTATGACATGTATTGATGAGTGCTTCTTGCAATTCCAAACATCTTGGTTGTTAATTTAAATTAAGTGTTAACTTCATCTCAATCAATTGTGTTATTTTTATTAGAGTTTCAGAGAGTTGTTGTACAATATTGATCGAACCACTGAAATTTCATAATAATTAATCAAACCTACAGAAATGCACTTCGACACGTACGATAGCGTGCCAACAATACATTTTAATACTATTAATTAAATATTATTATATTAAAATAAAAATATATCAACTGTTATTGATTTTTTTAAAAAAAATCAAATCAACACAGAGTCGGGTATCGATACTAGTTGTTGTAAAGCAAACCAACCACAAATAATTGAGTTAGTAAGAGTTTAGAGGTGCACCCTTTCAAACGGCAGCTTGGAGTATCCTAATCTCTTCTTAGTGGTCAAAAGAGAAAAAGATGTTTTGACGTGGACACAGTGACCGTCTATAATTTATTCTAAATATAGAAGCAGCTGTGTGATGCCAAGTGTCTCTCTATGGAAGGGAAACAGGATTGGCATATCTGAGCAAGCGTGCACTCCGGAGCCAAAGAACGCAAGGGACAAAATGTCTTCGGCATTTCGGTTTTTTGAGTTGAACACCGGCGCTAAGATGCCTTCTGTAGGCTTAGGCACTTATCGCTTCGATACTCATCTCATCGGCGACGTCCTCACCTCTGCAGTTAAGGTATCACTCTCTGTTTTCTCACCTCTACACCTCCGAATTTTACTTTCTTTTGAGAAAATGCTGACCTTCATTTGGCTACGTTCGTTCCTTTTCGTTGGCAGATGGGATATCGCCATATTGATTGTTCCCAAATGTACGGCAATGAGAAAGAAGTAGGCGCCAGATTTTTAAATATTCATTCTTGTAACTGTAAATTCTGATTTAGTCTTTGGTTTAGATTTTGAGACAAGTTTCTGGCTGTTTTTAGATTGGTGATGCTTTGAAGAAGCTCTCTAATGATGGGATAGTGAAGCGTGAAGAATTATGGATCACTTCCAAACTCTGGTTTGTTTTCCCTGTAGTTGAAATTTATGTCTTTATGGAAGCTGGAAGGTTATCTGAGGTAGGATTGTGATTATGTGCAGGTGTACGGATCATGAACCAGAAGATGTTCCTGTGGCATTTGATAAAACTTTGCAAGATTTGCAACTTGATTATCTGGATCTTTATCTTGTATGTGGACATCTTTTATGCTTTACGCCATTGAATTTGTACAAAGAAATGTGGCCACGGCAGTGATTGTTTGATTTATCGTCTCCTTCTCTTAATATGATTTTGGAGGTGACATGGACATGATTAATCACATTGCACACTAATTTGAGACATTTGTTCTCTGATGCTGGTAAAGTATTGATTATTAGTTGTTTATTTGTTATTGCTGTCATACAAATTGGGCAGATGCATTGGCCGGTGAGCATGAAAAAGGGGTCAGTTGGCTCTGATCCTGAAAACTTCACCACACCTAATATACCGAGTACATGGAAAGCAATGGAGGCACTCTATGATTCAGGCAAGGCCAGGGCTATTGGAGTCAGCAATTTTTCTGCAAAGAAGCTTGGAGATCTGTTAGAGGTGGCACGAATACCTCCAGCGGTTAATCAAGTGGAGTTGCACCCTCAATGGCAGCAAGTTGAGTTGCATAACTTCTGTAAATTGAAGGGAATTCACTTAACTGTGAGTAAGCTGATATGACTTCGCGTTCTGTTCTTATGGTTTGTACTTTGTAGTATCTCAATATTGCGCAATATCTAGTGTATTCTGATGACATGGACTTCTGTGAATGCTTTGGGAATGGAATGGCGTAGTTTCTCAGTTCTGTGATTTCCAGACTCAGCGTAGAGTAGTTACTGAGTGCTGGTTGCAACTTGTGATGATGATCTTATTTCAGGGATATGCACCATTGGGAAGGACAAAGATCCTTGAGCATTCTATTGTGAATATGGTGGCAGAAAAATTGGGAAAGACTCCTGCACAAGTAGTTCTTCGGTGGGGGCTACAAATGGGTCACAGTGTAGTGCCTAAGAGTACAAATCAAAAGAGGATTCAGGAAAACTTCAATATTTTCGATTGGTATATACCTGATGGCCTGTTTGCTAAGTTTTCTGAAATTGAGCAGGCAAGTGCTTTCCGCTGTTCCCTTCTTTTTTTCGAACTGTTAACTTGATTTAGTGTTTGTGTTTGCTTATCAATGTATATGAAGTGCCCCTATAAGGAAGTTTGATTTGCTAGCGCCTTGTGTCTGTTCTTTTGCTCGTAAGTACTGATCTATGAATGAATTTTTTTTTGTCTTTTCAAATTGGTGACATTGTACATGTTCAGTATCGAAAATCATTGATCAGTTGCAACCCTTGTGATCGTCTCCATGTCTGGTGATTTGACATTGTAATTACCTCTTTCCTTGCAGGAGAGGCTGCTTAAAGGTACTGCATTCGTCCACAAGACTCACGGTTTTTATAAGACCATTGAGGAACTATGGGATGGAGAGTAGTGAGCATACCGTGGATGTTAAGAACATCTTCATGCCTTCTTGGGCTATTTTATTTGGTTGATTGATTTTCATTGCAGAAGGGTGAATTGGCGCTTCTGCTGAACGATGTTGTTAATGTTGCTCATATGATAGATTCATATCCAATGAAAATAATTGCACCTTCCTTGTCTGATAACTTGTAACCTGCCTTTGGCTCAAGATTTGTGAATTCCACTCACTGGATGGCAAGGTTTGACCCCACAGATTGGTCTATATATGAAAATCATCATAACTTTGCATAAACTGTATAACAAAACTTGGTTCTGAGTTGGGTGCTCCAACTAAATATAACAAAGAATCCCCAATGGAAATGCACCATCAATTTATACAACCAAATTCTGCTTTCCATCATTAACATAACACACAATCAAAAATTTCTACTCCTTTCCCAAAAGAACAATTTTTCCTCTATCAGATCCCATTTTTTAACAGCTGCCGGAGAACACAGGCGCCAAGATACATTCGAATCTTCGATCGGCTTAGGAACATACCGAACCGAACCTCATCTCACCCTCGACATCTTCACCAATGTGATTAAGGTATTTTCTGAATTGAGTTGAGTTGATCATATGATATAATTGAGTGCAGGTTGGGTATCGTCATATTGATTGTGCTCAAATGTATGAAAATGAGGAGGTGAAGATTGCTATTTTCTTTATGATGAATTCTCATTTCTTAAAAATTTGACTTGCCTGTTTCTGTTTCTGCTAATTTTGTGGTGTATGTAGATCGGTGATGCTCTGAAGAAGTTGTGAGATGATGGGATGGTGAAGCGTGAGGATTTGTGGATCACTTACAAACTCTGGTTTGTTTTTATAGAATGAAGTTTTCAACTTTAGTTGGCTGGTGATGCTTTTACTTTTCCATTTCTGAGTTAGGATGATTATGATTATGTGCAGGTGTACTGATCATGAACCAGAAGATGTGCCAAAAGCATTTAATAAAACTTTGCAAGATTTGCAACTTGACTATCTGGACCTTTATCTTGTATGTGAACTAAATCTAAGGGTGTACCCTTTTGTAAATATACTTTGGTTGCCTATCTGCTGTTGATTTGTGTGTAAATGTTGGTAGATCCATTGGCTGGTCAGTATCAAAAATGGAAAGCTTACTCAACCTAATATACCTGCTACTCGGAAAGCAATGGAGGCACTTGATGATTCAGGCAAGGCCAAGGCTATTGGAGTCAGCAATTTCTCTTCAAAGAAGATAGGCGATCTGTTAGAGGTGGCACGGATACCTCCTGCTGTTAATCAAGTGGAGTTGCATCCTCAATGGCAGCAACCTAAGCTACATGCTTTCTGTCAATCTAAAGGAATTCACTTAACTGTGAGTATGCTGTAGTCATTATTTGAACTAACGCATAGTAATATCTTGATCTTGAGCAAAAAAAATTTGTTTTATTGTAGACATGCTATGATGACATTGAATGCTTTCAGAAGAGCACTAGTTTCTAGTTCCAATTTTGTGGTCCAAATCTTAGTAGTGCTGAAGACAGATGTATATGTTTTTTTGGTTACAAGACAGATGTATATGTTGTTCCAGGCATATTCACCATTTGGAAAGAAGAAGGTTCTTGAGCACTCAATTGTGAAAATGGTGGCTGAAGAATTGGGTAAGACTACTACTCAAGTGGTTATTCGGTGGGGATTGCAAATGGGTCACAGTCTAGTGCCTAAAAGCTCAAATCAGACAAGGATTCAGGAAAATTTTGATCTTTTTGATTGGTCCATACCCAAACACTTGCTTGCCAAGTTTTCTGAAATTAAGCAGGCAAGTGCCTTGTCCTCTTACCCATCTTTGCCTTGTTTTCTTTGTTTAGTTTTTGTATGTGCTTGCCGTTGGATATATAACTAAAATATGGAAGCTTGGTCTGATAGCACTGTCTAAAGCAGACTTTATTGGTGCATCTTTCGCGTGGACATATCAGTTGGCAATCGTAAGATCTGACTTTGTGGTGAATGTGATCTAAATGTGATTTGACTGTTAATAATAGTTAAATTGAAATCAGTTTTCCATTACTTTGTTCCTTTTTGGATGATTGAAATATTGAATAAACTTTCTTTTTGGATGATCGTGCAGGAGAAGTTTGTTCAAGGTACTGGTTTTGTGCATGAGACTCTTGGTGCATATAAGACCCTTGGAAGAACTCTGGGATGAAAAGTTGTAAGCTCAAGCTGATGTCAGAAAAAATGCCACCCTAACACTTGTTCGAATAAATTATACAGATACTACTGGTGCTAATGGGTTAGACCTAATCTATAAACCCACTTATCTCTAGCTAGCTAGCATTGCAATCTGCATCAGTAGTGTAGCTTGAATATTAACCCATTGGTATTGTGATGGTGGAAGTTGAATATAAATTTACATCTCAAGTCATTCATCCATAGTCATTCATTCATTTATGGTAACGCTGTCTGCCCAGAAGTTGAAAATCATAGATAATAAGCCTCATCATCTTAAATTTATTATTCCGATCTATCGCAATTGTTCTGCTGTAACTAACAACCACACTGAAAATGTGAAGATCCACTGGCCAGTCCGGATGAAGAAGGGTTCAGTAGATTTGAAGCCTGAAAACCTTGTTGAACCAGATATCCCAGGTACATGGAGAGCAATGGAAACTGTCTATGATTCATGCAAGGCTCGAGCTATTGGTGTGAGCAATTTCGCTACAAAGAAGCTGTCAGATTTGTTGGATGTGGCACGTGTTCCTCCTGCTGTTGACAAAGTAGAGTGTAATCTTTCATGGCAGCAAGGCAAGCTACGATCCTTCTGCAAATCCAAGGGGGTTCACCTGTCTGCAAGGACTCAACTGCTGAGTGATGGTGTCATCTGTCTTGGGCAAAATATTAATTGTCATTGCATTTTCAGCCCACAGAAACTTACAATAATAAGAGAGTTATGTGTTTTTCTTTCAGGGATATTCACCACTGGGTTCTCCTGGCATGACATGGATCAAAAGTGATGTCCTTTAGAATCCGATTCTTCTCAGTGTTGCAGAGAAGCTAGGAAAAACTCCTGCTCAAGTTGCTCTTTGATGGGGACTGCAAATGGGTCACAGTGTTCTTCCAAAGAGTACTAATGAAGCAAGGATCAAGGAGAATCTTGATGTCTTTGGCTGGTCTATCCCAGAAGACTTGTTTGCCAAGTTTTCCTAAATTGAGCAGGCATCTATTCTCAGTATGACACCTTTGGACCCTATAGAAGTCTTGAAGAGCTTTGGGATGGTGAACTCTAGATAGTCAGAAGTTGTGCCTGTGGGAGCATGTTTGAAGTGAGATTGTATTTTGAAGATTTGTAAGACTTAAAGTTTTTCTTTTTTTAGAGAGAAAAAGACTGAAAGTTACTTGTAATGGTTTTGCTTGGCTTATTGGACTAACCGGATACATGATGCTTATGCTTTCCAACGCTCATCCTACTCTATATAGCCTTCTGAGTGCCAAAACTTTCTTAGTTAATTGCCTTTTAAGAAGCTTGGAACAAGATTCTCAACCTTGCAGGGTTATTGAACAACAATTTTTCCCCCAAGTGATCTCAACAAACACGTGGGTGTTTTTGTTGTTGTTTACAAGCACTCCAATTTTCCAACAATTTAGAATAGGAGGGAATTAAACTAGATAGGTAGATAGGTGACTCAATCTGAGAGAAAGTACAGGAGAATCCTTCACGTATATAAGCATGAAAATATAGAAAAGATCGATAAGAAAAACCCCTTCAAATTAAGTATATCTTTGGTAAAGAAACTCGTTCAATAATACTGAATAGTGAATACAAGAAACTTAGTTACATTATAGTTCAAACAAAATTAAGAATAACCCCAACAAAGTTATTAACAACTGATCCTATCCAAAGGTTTCCATAACGCTGCTCAACATGACTACAGGGTTGAGTCCATCAACCACATCCAGAAAATTTCCTTGGGAGTCAAGCTTCACCGCTTTACCTCTTCCAGCACTGTTTTCGGCCACCCAAAATTCTCCCGTGCTGTTTCTGTTGATGTTGTCTGGGGCTCCTTGCAGGTTGAAAAAAGTATCAACAGTGTTGGCTCTAGGCCCTCGAAGCCAATACCTCAAGATGTTCTTTGCAGTGGTTTGGGTTACCAGAACAAAATCACCTTCTTTGCTTAGTGCCACCCCGTTTGCAAAAGCCAAACCATGAAGCAACACCGTCACATTCTTTGTCGATGGATCGTATCGCATTAACCCACCTGTTTTATCACCTGTACCGACTGACAGTTCCCAATTCCTTCTCTGATAAATGGCACTGGTGTCCGTAAAGTAGACCATTCCACTTTGGTGATCAATGTCCACACCGTTCAAGAAACGGAAAGGAAACTCTTCAGCAGATGTTGCTAGTACTTGAGCTGCTCCACCATATGGTCCTGTCTTTAGAAGCCCCAAGTATGCATCTGCGATATTCGCAAGTTGTGAGGTCAAATTTCAAACCAAGTGGCCTCCCGCATATCGGTTCGTTTGCTTTGCTGGCTGAGCAGGTCTGAAGCTGAGATTTTCAGATCTGAGTTGAACTTTTAAAAATGGGTCTTTTAAGTATTCATTCAAATTTATTTTATCTTTTTAAAAAATTCATGAACTAAGACTATAAACTCAAAATCTAACGACATAAACATTATAAATATTTTTAATATTTACTTACACTACTTTTTTTTTAAATAGTAACTAATGATTGTAATATAATGCCTGTTTTTTACTAAACTAATGTGATCACATAATGAGAAAAGAAAATTTTGAGCCCTTAAAGGTTTGGGGTCCTGAGTCCACCGACTCTATTCAGGTACGGGTCTGTAGTTGAGAGATCGCACACTTGTCACGGCCTGTTGGGGGCGATGACTGTGAATTCTGTCCACCCAAACGGGAGTCCTAGCCACTTGAATATCCTGCCATCAGCCACACCCACGTAGGGTGCGCCATTGCAGTCGAAAGCTATGCTTTCAGGTTGTAGTACGTGGATTGGTATTTCATGGTGGTTTAGGTTTGGGAGTGAAAAATATGCTGCATGCGCTTGGTTACCGGACAAAAAGATTAAGAATAAGACAAGAACAAGAGCTGACTTCATGGTTCAAGGTGTTGTAGAAACTTAGAAATCGGTAGCTGTGTTTGCAAAATGAGTAGGCTTTGGCACCTATTTATAATTGTGTTCTGGAAGTATGATCCGGGTTGGAGAATGATTAGGAAATGGAAACAAACTTTTGCGGTTTGTTTCCTGATTTTAAGTTCTTTCCGGTTTCTTTATTTTAGCGGGCCGGGGTGTATTTTTTTAGAGCATCAACGACATTATCTTTAAAGACTTTGTGGGTCTAGAGACTAATCCGCGTCGATGGATCACGTCATAACGCTTCATCCTCTCTTGTCATCAAGAATAAATTAAGATTTAAATTCAATTAGCGTCAACAAGATTTGAACCTGGGTATGGGGGTTCCACACCGAGGCTCTTACCAACTCGATCACATGTAATGGTTAACGGAGTGTATTCAATTGAGAGTCTATTGAATTTTTTTAGAATCTAAAAGTCTTTAAGTATTTAATGAGGATTTTAAAAGTCCTTACAAATCTGGATGTATTCCATTCGGATTTTAAAATATCCATCTAAACAATGGTATTCAAAACTCTATAGATTCTCAAGCATTCCATCACTTGATGGATTTTAGAGGCCTAGCTATAAATACATACTCCATTGAGAAATCTGGCCTCCTCCCATGAGATTTTGATAGAGTCTGACGAGAGCTCACTAGGTTCTCTCCTCGTAGGTTGTTCTTCCTAGTCGAAAGCTCGATGAGTCTCTGAGCGATATTCTTCCGAGTCGAAGCTCTACAACGATGGTGAAGCTCTACAGCGGCGGCGGCACCTCAGCTGAAAACGAAGAAACGACTCGTTCTCGCCAGTGATCCATATGTCACTCGAAATTAAGGTTACAATGTTGCTCTTTGTTTCTCTTCTCTCGTCGCATTTGAATACTGATCTCATATTTCTTGGGTTTTTGCTAGTATTATACGAGGCATTTGTGTCAGAACTATTTTGTCCAACACTTGCTTACGTTAATTTTAATCGAATTAAGCTAGAATTTGAAACCTAAGGTTGATGTCTACGGGAAGACATTGAAAGCTGTTAGTTTACCTTTTTAACAAGAGCTAGTTTAGACTGAGATTGAGGAGGCTCTAAACACCATCAATCCACTAACACCACAAAAAGTCATAAATTTCTAAACAGACAAATTGTTCTGTTGGATATTGGTATACAACTATATATCTATAAGGCATGTGTGTATTGTTTGAGCCCAATTAACATTGGATCCAGAGCTAATTAATTACGAGTTTTGAGATGCGTTTGGGCAAATACCATTGTCAAAAATAAATCTTTTTAGGTTTCGGCCCAGGGTAATAGAAGTAGGCAAGACGATGTCCTACGTGGACAATGTTGTCTCACGTGTACCAACAAGACTCTGGTGATTCAGTTCGCGTCAAAGACTAGTAAGGTTTCGATACTCGAAGGATAGAACATGACAAACGGGTACGGCTTGGGTGAAGCACAGAGTAGGAAATGAGACTTCACACACTTAGATCTCTCAAATAATCCTGTCATAGTACATACTACCTGCAAACAATCTGTTGTAGGGGTGAGCGTCATCCTCACTTGCTCACATATAGGGCTAGCCCACCAAAGCTAGGTTTGAAATCCAAAAAACCATATATAGATATACTTATAGATTTGAGCTCGAAATAAAACCATTTAGAAATCTTGGGACACAAAAACCATTATTTTATATCTTTGAAGGAAAACCATGCAGTATGCTAAAATATGGGCCTGAACGCTCAAAGTATAAATACAACCTGCAGGGCTTCTCAAATCTTTGTGACCGAACCCGGGTTTGTCTATACAGCAAACCGGGACCACCTACCTATTACATCCGAGAACGATAGGTAGGGAGAGTGTCCATTTACAGCAAATGCAAATCACTTATATAAGGACGCCACACTTGCGACCCGCTTAACTCTCTAGGAGACGGGCTTAAGAGGGGAAATATAACAGGGCATTGCCCCTTCGGAGGTTCATGGCTATCGACGTCGTGAGATTTCTAAATACTACGTCCTATCATTCTCATGTCACACACCGGAAATCAAGACAATGGTGCTCCTCAACATATCACATCATCATATAAAATCATTCGCGTTTAGGCTCGGGTTTTCTTGGCCCAATCATAAATTATTTATCTCATAATTTATTAAAAACTTTTATGAGGCATTGGCCATGAGCATACAAAGATAATACACTTTTATTAAACAGACAAAACAACTAACAAATGGGGTTTAGCTCTCCATACCTGAAATTGTCGTTCATTACGTATGCTCCAAGCTCTTAAAGTCTTAAGTACAGCCTCGGTAATCAAAGGTCTCCGCGTAAGCTAATCATCATATCGATGAACGACTGCAGAATAGAGTAGCTTAACAACGAAGTAACAATAACAGTCCAATTGACCATAACATTCCTAGTTTGACTAGGAATGACCATATTAACCAAGTTGACTAACTTTTGTCCTGAGTTGACCAGGAATGGACCATTTGACTAAGGGTTGACCAATTAATGTTCTTTCAACGTGTTCAACTTAACTTCGATTAAACGATTTAAGTCACTTCACTTTATTCACATAATAAACGTTAAACACTTAGGTACTATTTAATAATTCGGTGAACCACTAATAACACCCACATTTAACGATTAAGTTCGTTAAAGTAATCGTCGATTTCGTTTAATCAAAATGTTATGTTTTTTATTAACTCGAACATATCAAAATACGCTAATTCGGAATATTCAGAAACTACCATAAATACTAAGGGCACCCAAAAGGGTTTCCTTATTTGGAAAAGTTTCCAAAAATAGAAATTTTCCTAAATTAGTAGGTTTTCCCAAAATTAGAAAGTTTCCTAAATAGGAAAGATTCTAATTATGGTTAGTTTTCATTTTTAGCAAGTTTTCTTAAATTGTAATTTCCGATTACAAACCTTAAGCTCGATCAAACAGAAATGACACATTTTAAAAAAGTCAAAGACTACCTCCTCGACATTCTGTCGGATTCACTGTCTCGTTGGAACAGTCACCGGATTCCGGTGACTGATCGGAATCTCCTGTCGGATTCTGGTAACTTGCCGAATTTTCATCATAGCTTCCCCAGTTCTTCGATTCACTAAGTTTTCGACATTCATGGATCAAATAACACGATATCAACACCACAACAATAACACAGTACAACAATACAGTAATCTCAAAAACTCCAAGTTCCCTCCAATCTGCTCCAAACCATGATCCAGTAGCTTCTCAACCTTTTCCTTGCCGGACTCCACCCTCTGTTCATCACTGACTCGATCCTAGAAGCTCCTCCTCAGCTGCAAGTCAACGTTCAGCTCACTGCCTCGATCTACGACCTCACCAGATTCCTCCACCATCCTTCCAAACGTCACATAAACCTTTAGGACTCACCAGAATTCCAAGAATAGGTCGTCAGAGCAAGGAACTTGAAACCCATAAAAAACAGTAAAAGGTGAATTTGAGTTTAGGGCTCGAATCGAAGGTTTAAAGGCATGAATAGGAAGAAGAAGAAGAGGGAAGAAAAACCCTGCCTGTTGGACATCGAGTTGCCGCTTGGTTTCGCCAAAAACCGGTGAAGACCGCAATGTCTCCTCTCGGTCGATCTCCCTCTACGGTGACTGCCTGTGTGATCTGAGGACTCGACTAGGTTAAGGAGAAGGAGAGGAAGAGTTTGAGAGTGGTTCGCCAGTGTGGGGTGGCTGGACGTTAAAGCGCCACAGTGGTTCGTCAGTTCGGTCGAGAGAGAGGAGGGAGAAAGAGTTGACCGAGTTAGGGAGGTTTTAACCGAATTAAAGGTCTGACCTTCTTTTATAAGGAAATGAACGGCCGAAATTAGATCTTGAAAAAGATCAACAATCCAAATTTAATGAAGGGTAAAAAATTAAAAATAAATAGTTAAATTATAGAAATTATTTACCGTGATGGTAATTACAAATTAGTAGAAACTTCAAAAAATTCGTAGAAAATAAACCGAGAGTCTGAAAAATATTCCGAAAATATCCCCAAACTCGTGTCGATGTGCACTTTGACATCGGCATCTAAGATCAAAAATTTGACCATTTGATAAAATCTTGATATTTCACCCTTACACCTCAAATGTAAACTACCAAGTGGTGTCAATATCCTTCGGTAACTCGTTAAAGTCGGTAAATTTTACATGGGGTGCTATAAGTATATAAGAAGGCTTGGGGATCAGACTACACACACAATCATTCAGCTACAAACACAATACAAACCGAACTAGTCGAACAAACATAACTCTAAAGCCTTATGCCTTAGCAAGATCAAATCGGTTCCCCATAACCAACCTCGGTGTGCTGCCCTACACAGCGTCCCGCTCCACTTTCTAGTGAAAGCTCTGCTCACCTAGTGTGAGTATCGATAAGAGTAGTAGACTACTCATACTGGTGACCTATATTCATTTGACTCAAAGTACAACTGGTGCGCACCCATATTCTTATACTACTTTTTACATTCTGCGCCCGTACGGTGACACGCCTGCACCTTCTTTAATTATAGTGTAATTTACTTTCTACACTTTAATTTCTGCATTTGTACTATTCTCCCTCTAGTTGGAAGCGAGGCCAAAACATTGGCACTCCCAGTAAGACATGGGAGTAGCCAGTCTTTCTTTGCTTGCATCATTGGGAAGTTGGGCGATTTGATATACGACAAGTCGCGTGTCAACTGTCACAATCACAAAATTCCTCAGTTCAAGCCCCATAATAGCGTGGCTTGTCAAGCTCTGAACTTTTGAGCGAGCGTTAGAGAAATTTGGGAATCCGTTTTATGAACCTGAGATGACTGGACCGATAGCCTCATCTTCAACATAGCCGGTACGCCCATAAATGCGGAAAGTCTCACTCAGATGGTGACTGACCTAAGGTCAGCCTATGAGGCCACCCTCTCTAGAGTTTTAGCACTAGAGTCAGGAGAAACGAGACGTTCAACAACGCTGAAATCGACTTCATCATCGAAAGAGTCAATGCGCTAGCTAAAGCAAGAAAGATTATTGACTCCCTCATCGTGAAAGTCAATGGCCTCGCTGATGTTGAGGTGAAAATTGACGCCCTTATAGGGAAAGTGGATGATCTCACAAACCAGTTTAAGGCCGAGGTAGATACTTGCTATACAAGACAAGTGGCTTTTGAACCGCTCCAGAAAGATTCTGGCTCTGCTATTGGTGAACATATCGAATATAAGGGAATAATCGAAGGAGCATTCGACCACATTGGGGAAACCCTCAAGGTCAACCAAACCCGCCTCGATGAGCAGGCTCAGATTTTGAAGAAGTAGCAAGATGCTTCTTTCTTTGGAAGTAAAAACAACTAGGACCGGCTAGCCGAGTTCAGGGATGAGATCAAGAACATGCATGAGGCCAAAGACTTTAGGCTTTTCCAGCTTGAAGAGATGGTCACTGCTCACCCTTAGAAGAACGATGCGCTGGACTATCCCTTAGGGGCAATGTTGTAGATGGGGCACCAAAGTATATCCCGCCTAATGCTCGTTCATGGGCTCAGCCTAAGACAAGAGCTCAGAAGCCCCTTCAATTTAGCATGATCTCTAATGGAATGAAAGTGCTTTTGTCTACACCCCGCCAGGGCCCCGCAGCCAGAACACGGCCAAGAAAGAAACCGCTTGCCTCTTCCCTGGTGATAGGACACATGATGACGCAGTTCTAATCTTGACTAGTCTGCCTTCCTGAAATAAGACCTTGGCGAGAATCTCTTCACATTGACTAGATGACGATGCAGATTCGTCTCCAGTAATAGCGACGAATGTACGCCAGATTGTATCTAGAATAGTGAAGGAGCAGACTGGACAGGACGATATGAACCTACACTATCGCGCTCCTTATCCAGACAGTGTGGAGCAATACCCTTTCTCTCAAGGGTTCAAAAATATTGTCTTTACGACCATCTCTGAGAAAACCAAGGAGGACGCAGCGACGCATATGGCCTGGTTCAAGGCCTAGTGCGATCAATAAGGGAATAACGACATCCTAAAGTTGAAGCTCTTCGGGACATCCCTATCAGGTGCAGCTTTCAACTGGTATTCAAGGCTAAAGTCTGGTTTGGTGGCTGACTGGCCAACTATGGAGAGGTTGCTTCGAGAAACTTATGATACCATTGAACCTGAAGTAGGCCTGGATTCCCTCACTCAAATACGCCAGCAAAAGTGCATGGAGACAGGTGTTGCTTTCTTGCAGTGGTTTAAGAACCAGCAGGCGAAGTGTGACTATCTCTTGCTTAAGCAGGAGGCCATTAAGCTTGCCATTAGGGCACTTGAACATCGTCAATGTATGAAACACCATGGAGAATGATTCACCTCCATGGAAGATCTCATCAACAAGGATAGAAGTTATGAGTTGATCTTGAACGAAGTGGACGAGAAGAGTAATGTCTCTAAAGCCACCTACGTCCCTGAGAAAAGCCGAACGATTGAGGCACTGGCGCTGCAAGCTCCTACGATCACTATTACCAAGGGTATGACGATGTGCTCACCAACCCAGAACAGGGCAACATAGGTGCATTCGAACTTATAGGCAAGCTGATATCTCATAAGCTAAAAAATTTGAAGTAGGGGTGGGCGTCGGAACCTGAAAACCCTACCCAAAAAACCTGAATAAACCCGATTCAGGCCAAAACTCGAAGCCCTAAACTCGGTTCGGTCCAAAACCTAACCTGTTCTCTAAAAAACCGGTTCAGGTTCGGACTTGAAATTTAAAGGGACCGAAAGCCCAGCTCAGCCCGTTAGAATTTTAATTAATCATTTTAATGATTTTAATTAACCATTTTAATTACCGTTCTCTAAAAAACTGGTTCAAATTTGGGCTTGGTTTGTATCAAACTTGTGGAGTTCTAATCTTTATTTATTTTAGAACTTGTACATGTTAAATATGATGAAATTTAGGAGAATAGATGGATATGTGAAACTAGATATTTGGACCTGAAAAGCCTGAAGTCCGGCCTGGCTCGGTCAGAGTTGTGTTTTTCTCGGGTTTGGATTTCATAAAGCTCGAACCCAGACTAGCCCGATTAGTTCAGGCTCGGTCCTTGAAAAATTTAGGACCAGCCCGGCCCATGACCACCCTTAATTTGAAGATGGTGCGAGAGCCAATCACAGTCAAGCCTTTTGCATAAACCAAGCCCGAGCATGAGGCTTATACATATGTTGCCAAGAATGCCCATCTGGTCTTAAATGACTTGATCGAGACCAAATACGTCAAGCTTGATCATCAGATCCCCACCAGGGAGGAGCTGAAGGACAAAAAGTAGTGCATCTTTCATGACGTCTACAACAATGACACCAAGGATTGTGTCAAGCTTTGAGATCAGATACAAACTTGTCTGAATGCCCGTGAGCTCTGCCTCAAGACATGTAGTGGTGTCGCCTCGCTCCTAGATATTGAAACTTTCCCAAACATAGTAGCGATGGTCGAAGTGAACTGGGACGACTTTGGAAAGATTAATCCTCAGTGACCGTTGCAGCGGGGTCGTTCTGAAATATGAGAGAACAATAAACAAGCTCGAGATATACATATAATGTCGATCTCGCACACAAGGTACTAGACGATTTAATTGTCGATAGACTAGTAGCTGTCGCTTATTCTTTGTCAAACATTGAATCTAAGGAGAGCCGCTAGCATTGCAAGTTCCATAACAGGTGGGTACATCGAACCTCTGAGTGCCAGCAACTCAAAGATCTGGTCCAAGAGTGGCTTAACGCCGGTTACCTCTGTTTTGAAAATAAGGGCTGCTTAATGATAACCACGGCAGATATCGCTTTGCCTAGAGTTGGTCGTAGGAGAATTACCCTAGATCTTTCCCCAAGCAGAGGATTTCATAAAGGCCACAGTCAAGATCTCAAACATCGAACAAATGATTATAGGCCTAACGACACAATATATCCTTCCCCAGAGCTAGCGCAATGTCTAATCGACTGAATTCCGGAAGGTCGGACTCACACCCTGACATGAGTAGTTAAAAAAACAGAAGGGCAAGACTTATGCCTCGCTTGAGCAACAAGAAGACGCCAATGAGTAGTTAGCTAGTCGTCTCGCTCGGCTAGAGGCCTTTGACCAACAGCATTGGTCGGGGGCACACCCTCTTGCACCTCCATGGACGAGCGACGAAGGCACTAGCTTTGGAGTTAGACAACAGTGTGGTATGGGCACGGAGCCCCAGGAGGGTGTCTTAACTGACCCATATATGCCGCCTAACTCAAAGTTTTTGATTCGTAACAGGGTATGATATACCTAATGGGATGAAAAGCCAGTCACCAGGATGTGCAGTAGAGGACGATCACATTTGCTGGCCACACAAACTCCGGAGTAGATGTGCAGGAAGACAGAAGGCTTGTGCGTACTGATACAAGAGTCACCAGGATCCAATGACCGCCAAGTCGAAGTTGACTCAGAAGGCAGAGTTCGGGTACAATTTCGCTTTCAGGTGCCTCCAATGCATGACTCGCCATTGTCACCTAGAGCTCGCCCTAACAAGGCAAAAAACCACTTCGTTCCAATGATCTCTCAAGTCTTAGCTTTGGAAAGACTAGGGGCAAGGGGTCCTCTGTGAGGCCTTCTAGGCCAAGAGCCATAGGAACGGACGAACAAACGTCCTCCTCCTAGAAGGTCTGGCATCCCCGACGTATCAAGGTCGATACTACCCCTATTACGCCTAATAATGGTGAGATTCTGGAAACGCCTATCATGTCCGCCGACGAAGACATGTCTGATGGCCAATATCAGGAAGATGACCAAGGCAAATATCAGGAAGATGACCATGACGAGTATCAGAAAAAATGACCATGAAGACCATGAGAATGTCGAAGCCTTTCACTGCAACATGGTCACCTTGACGGACTGGCTGGCAGAGACTGATCTCGGTGGTCCCAAGGTGACAGAGTCCTTAAATGCACTTGATATAATTGCCAATACCTAAGAGCAATGCTTGTTCTCTTTCGAGTGCACCATGGTCTTCTACATTTTTGAGAAGTATGTGCTTTCTGAACAAGAGACCTGCTCCGTTGATAGGTCAGATGATGTACATGTCCCCACAGACTCTAAGGGTACTGACGAACAAAAGGATGACTCACAGGTTGAGGTGTAGATTACAATTTGGGGTGTGTGAATTTAAATTCCCTAAATCAATCAATTAAAATCTGTTAAACTCCATGTGAAATTTAAAAAAAAAATCTACAGAATTAATATAATCTATGGATTATTATAAGTTAGCCAAAATGTTTTAAAATCTAGATAGAATACACCTCTTAATTTGCAAATCCAAATTCTCATCCTTTTTGGATTAGGATTCCAAAACGAATTTAGAGTTTGCTTCTTTTTGGTCTGCAGGGTTGATCCAACGATCTTATTTCAATAAACATGTTGGACGAATTTCTTTACATGCATTTTAGCCAAGAAATTTTGTCTTCTGGAAGAAAATTAAATTGACATATCTTATCATTTTACATAATCCAAAAGAAAATGATAGTTTTTTCTCTTTTATTTTTTTTTCTAAAATTAATGAAATGATGAAACACTTATCCCTCCTAAATCAAATCTTCTAAAATTAATGAAATGATGAAATTAACAATTCTTTTCTGCATGTAGCTACTGATTCACCTTTATCAGAGAAACTAGCCGTCTTTGCGAAAAAACCCTAGCCGTCTTCACGGAAACCCTAGGAGCCTCCGCTCACCTTAAGTGCGATCTTGCACCCCAATGCCTCATTCATCCTCGCTCCACCTCTACTACCATATCTCCCTATCAAACTTACCCTCCATTCAAACCTCATACACATTCATGGCCTCTATTGATATGGTTGCTGCCAGTTTTGCCTCCTCATTGGTTCTTGCCGACAAAGGCAAAGCCCCTGATCTGGGCAAAATAGGTGGAGGTCCTGTTGAGAAATTTGTTGTTGTCTTCCTTCTTGGAAAACTCCTGACACGTTGTCCTGTTAGTCTGTCGGCTTTTAAATCTCACTTCCTCTGGACTTGAATGGTCTATCGTCATTTTAGGGTTCAGGAGAGGGGCGAGAACCTCTTCCTCTTCTCCTTTGATTTGATGCGGGATCAAAACAAGGTTCTGCATTGAGGAGTTTGGTGCTTTGATCGTGCTCCAGTGGCTTTGGAGCCCTATGATGGTATTCTACCCCTTGCACCGGTTCCTATCAAGCATATTTTGATGTGGGTTAGGGTTACTGAAATCCCTCCCCGATTTGAAGTTCCTAAGAATTTCAAATTGATCAAAAACTTACTGGGAGGTTATATTGACTATAATAAGACTAATTACAGCAAAGGCGTGGTCCAGATCCTATTTCTGCATGACATCTCAGACCAGTCTTGATGGTGCGGAGTGTCTTTCTAGAGTAAGGAACCGAGCCTGTACTACAGTTCTCCATAAGGACCGGGTGGTGACCAATACTCCTCTGGTTGAACAGCTGGAGGGTGGGAGTGAATAGGCTATTCTGGAAAGAGAGGAGATTGAGTATGTTGCTCCTATATCACCTACCTCTGAGGTGGGGATTTTTTTTCCATGAGGTACAGACCTTGTCAGTTGTGGGATCACCTCGGGGAGTTGATGCCTTCTCTACCCCGACTAGGAAATGTGGAAGGGAAGTAGGCGTCACCCCTTCACTAAAGAAGTTCAAGACCATTCTGGGTGGTAAGGTTCCAACGCTCCAACCAGAATCTTTAGGGTTGGTGGAGAATTTGTAGGTAGAACAACTGTTCAATTACAAAAGGAAGTTAGGTCATGCTTTGGGGAGCAAGAATAAAAACCCTAAGCCGAACAAGAAGGCGACAAAACCATAAGTTCGTATTTCGTTACCAGTTAATTATGGTGATGTATGTTGCCCTTTAGATAAGGGCAAAGGAAAGCTATAAGATCCCTTTTCTCCTTGTCGATGACAGAAGCTAAGTTCTAAGTTCATAATGTCGTTGTAGTCATGTTGTATACCAATTACAGTTTCTAGACGACTTGATTTACTTTTCAAAGAGTGTTATGGAGTTAATTAATAGTTTATGTTATTTAGGTTTTTTGAGCATAGATGTTAACAATAAGGACATTTGTTAGTTAGTTGATTGGCTTTTAGTTGGTTTGGATCCGGTTTCTAACCACTAGCTAATGTACGTGTCTTGTGTCTTGTAGCCATAGATAAACAATGAAATTATCTATCTTTGTATTCCAAAAAAAATGAAATGATGAAACACTTGTCCCTCCTAAATCTAATCTGTTGGAGGAAGCGTCACCTAGTGCTGGTTGATAAAGAAAAACGATAATTTATGCAACTTCTAGTAGTAGAAACCAACTATGAAGCGAAAGTTGAGATTCTTATCAATATGGAGTTGGTGAATCCACTAATATAAACAGGAGGGTTCGATGATCTGCATGTTTTCTCTCTAAACAACTACAACAAATACCTACAAATGTTTCATTGAATAAATAGAAGGTTCATTGAAGTAAAACCTCAACATATTGTTGAAAGCCCGATGCGCTTTAGCAAGATCTAGTGCTTTCCAAAGCATTCCCTTGTTGGTCTATTCAACTTCAGTTGAGTTTTGATATTGTGATTAATAGAGATCAAATCGTAAGTCCGTATCTGTAACTCTGTAAGCAGAATTTGAAGAATCCAGCAACATAGGTGCTCTCTCCATTCATAATCGCTTGACAAATAAGCAAGATGTACAACACTCCAAATCATCCACTTGCCCTAATGTGGTAGCACACTCGTATCTGAAATGTCAAAATGTGTATTTTTCAATTCGTAGAAAATGTGGTCTAGATTAAGTTCTCTGCTCTATATACGAAGAGTCTCAGGATTGTTCATGTATTAATCGTTCTACTGTCATTTCAATTTATGGCTTAATGGAGTAATTTCAATTGGAAAATACTTGCGTCTGACCCGGTCTAGACGCACTCGTTCGGACTCTTTCTTATTTACATACGTTTTTTAATGTAAATCGTAATTTTAACCGTTTAAAAGTTAAACTAATCAATAAAGATCACCTCTACGAAAAATCAATGAAAACAAAAATTGTTTGCTCAACAAATGCATCGAACTAATGGACAGCTCTAGTGAAAGTTAGTAGTCTCATAATCAGCCCTTCATTAGTTCGATGCATTTGATTGAGCAAATAATTTTTGTTTATATTAATTTTTTGTAGAGATGATCTTTATTGGTTAGTTCAACTTTTGTTGATTAGGTCTAAATCAGTTCGCTATCAAACGGTCGTCAACGATGACGTATTGCTTTCTGTCCTGTTCTAAGTTCTAGACAAGTACTTTATGCTCTCTGTAGCAGTCTAGCTCCTTCACTCGTTCTCTGAATACTGACAATGGCGGATGAAATTCGTTTCTTTGAGTTGAACACCGGAGCCAAGATTCCTTCTTTGGGCTTGGGGACCTGGCAGGCCAGCCCAGGCTTGGTGGGTGACGCCGTCGCCGCCGCCATCAAGGTTTTCCTCTTCCCCCTTTTACTTAAAAATTGAAGAAAACAGTCTTTGAATTGTTGAACTTGTACCTGATTGAGATCAAAATCAAGTCTTTTTTTTGTGATTCTACTAATTGCAGGCAGGATATCGGCATATTGATTGTGCTCCGGTCTATGGCAATGAGAAAGAGGTAATTCTATTTTATTTTTTTCAGTGATGGTTCCTAAGATTCACTAGTTCGTCATGTAGTTGTTCAGTTCTTAAGTTGCTGTAATCAGTTCATATCAGTTTGGGTTAAATGTGAAAAGTTTATGTTTGGCTGATGTTTAGGTTCTTACAAGGATGTAGTGTGACAAATAGTTTATGTTTCTTGTAGATTGGTTTAGTTCTGAAGAAGCTGTTTGAGGATGGTGTGGTGAAGCGTGAGGAGTTGTGGATCACCTCGAAACTAGCGTTCGTTATGATTTTCATGCTAGTTTGATCAACTACACTTTAGCCCTTTACAGTTTGTATTTACTAAAATAGAAGATGGTCATCTGCAGGAATACTGATCATTCCCCAGAAGACGTACCAGATGCATTGGATAAGACTTTGGGAGACTTGCAGCTTGATTATTTGGACTTGTACCTGGTATGCATTGCATGTTCAAATCTCATTCTCATGTTATGTCTCCTAGATTTTTTTGTTGAGTATGTGCGTGATTTATCAGTTGGGATTCTATGTAGAAATGTGCTATATGCCTACTTTTAGTGTTCAATCTACATTTCCTAAAAAAATTGTGCTATCTTTAAACCACAAAATCGATGTTCATTCTGACTGTGTCAGTTGTAAAGGATGAGGTCAAAATGATAGATTACTAGCATATCATCAATGATTTGTTATTCCATTCTGTGGCCATAATTCGGCTGTGACTAATGAGCCAGATGAAAATTTGCAGATCCACTGGCCAGTGCGGAAGAAGAAGGGTTCAGGTTGGGGGCCTGAACACCTAATACAAACAGATATCCCTGCCACATGGAGAGCAATGGAAAATCTCTATGATTCGGGGAAGGCTCGAGCTATTGGTGTGAGCAATTTTGCGACAAAGAAGCTGTCAGATCTGCTGGATGTGGCACGAGTTCCTCCTGCTGTTAACCAAGTAGAGTGTCATGTTGTATGGCAGCAAACCAAGCTACGATCCTTCTGCAAATCCAAGGGTGTTCATCTTTCTGTGAGTATGCGTTTACTGAATGGTGGTGTTATGTGTGTTCAGCAATATTTAATAGGCATAACATGCTTTTTTACTTAGAAATTAAAAAACGAGATATATATTCTTCTTTCAGGGATATTCACCACTGGGTTCTCCTGGCACGACATTTATCAAAGGTGATGTCCTTACGAATCCGATTCTTCTCAGTGTGGCAGAGAAGCTTGGTAAAACTCCTGCCCAGGTTGCTCTTCGATGGGGACTGCAAATGGGTCATAGTGTTCTTCCAAAGAGTACTAATGAAGCAAGGATCAAGGAGAATCTGGATATCTTTGGCTGGTCTATCCCAGAAGACTTATTTGCCAAGTTCTCTGAAATTGAGCAGGTATAAGTACTTTATTGGGACTCATTCTTATTCTCCTGGTATTGATACCTTTACCAGTATCATATAATAGTTACTTATGGCATAACTATTAAACATAGCCCATCATTAATATGACATAATTCTCTCTGGAGTTCTACTAGGTTCTGTAATCGATCGTGTTGATGATAGTCACTGATTCTGCATTGTTTTCCAAATTTGCAGGAAAGGCTAGTTAAAGGGGACTTTTTTGTACACGAAACTTTTGGGTCCTATAGAACTGTTGAGGAACTCTGGGATGGTGAAATCTAGACATGTCAGATGAGTGGTGAGATTGGGAGCCTACTTCTAAGAGTGAGAGTCAACTTTTATGATTTGTATAAGACCTTGAATGGTTATCAACTCATGGTACTTGTATTCTGTTAAGCTCAGTGCTTTGCTAGTCTTCATAGCGACTGGGCTGAACAGCATTTTGGTCGGCTCATTGGCCTAACCAAATACATAATGCTTTGCAATGCTTGTACTTTTACGAGCATTCTAGGCTGAAACCTTTTCGGTTCACCCTGAACTAAAATTTCTCTCCAAGTTTGATTTGCAAGATTGTCACCTAGCAGGTTCATAAAACAACATTGTTTGTTTCAGCCGTACACAAATGCACTACATACTGATTTGATTTAAGCATTACGGTACTTGAAATTTGTTTGTTTTTTTGTTGGTGAGAAATTACGCTTCTTGAATTTAGTGGTTGATTTGCGATTTTATTGGGAGTTAGTAACACCCATTTAATCAGAGCAATGTAACGTATGAGTATGAGAGTGTATGAGAGTATCCCAACAAAGCTAAAATAATCTCTCGCAACGAGTATGTATGCTAATCTCTCACGTATGCCTCTCAAACTTGCAACTATAAACAGGTGGAAATTGGACTGGAACTTTTAACCATAGTTTTTATCTGTGCAAATATACATTGTGTCAAAAATATGTTTTCAATTCGGCTCTCACACTTCTCATTACTCTAGTTTGTATCTCCTCAATTTTCTCTTTTTTTATTTATTTTGTTTATCTATTTTTTAGTTATTTATCTTATTATTATTACTTCTTCCTATTTTGTTGTTGTTTTGGTATTTGGTAAGAGTATTTTTGGAAATTCAAAATTTGTGAAGCTGATCACAACAAAAAAAGGTTTGGTTTTATAATATAGTATAGATTAGTGTTGTGTATATATAGCCGATCATTTCGCTTTATTATTGTAAAATTTTAGCGAAAATTTGACGGTAGTGAAACAGTTACATTCTCTCCCGCTCTTCCATCGGCCTCACTCTCTCCCTCAATGGCCCACGAAATTCAATTCTTTGAGCTCAACACCGGAGCCAAGATCCCCTCTTTGGGCTTAGGGACCTGGCAATCCAGCCCTGGCGTCGTCGGCGACGCCGTTGCCACCGCCGTCAAGGTCTCACTCTCTCCGATTTGAATTTACTGTTGATTGATTGATTGATTCAATTTGTGAATTCCGCCATATTGACTGTGATTTTACTAATTGCAGGCAGGTTACCGCCATATTGACTGTGCTCAACGCTATGGAAATGAAAAGGAGGTAACTCCAATTGTTTTTTTTTGCTGAATTGCTTTGAAGTTGTACAGCTTTAATTTCGTTAATTTGTGTCACTAGGATTAAGTGTTGATGTTTGGACCTAATCGATTGCGATCCATTTTTTATTATTGTGGTTTTGGATTTGTTGTAGATTGGCCTGGTTCTGAAGAAGTTGTTTGAAGATGGTGTGGTGAAGCGGGAGGATTTGTGGATTACTTCCAAACTATGGTGTGTTTCATTTTCGATCGAGTACTGTTGTGTTATGATGTTTGAGCATTTTGTGTTTTATTTGTATTTTGATTTATGACTGAACATATAAAATGGCCCTCTGCGATAAGATGTGAGCTGTTTTCAGCGTAGTTGAAACCTTAAGGTTTCTTTACAATATGTAGTTTCTTAATTTCTGAAAGAAATATACGATTCACAGGTGCACTGATCATGCCCCAGAAGATGTAACAGTGGCATTGGAAAAGACCTTGAGAGACTTGCAGCTGGACTATGTGGACTTGTACCTTGTAAGTATTATGGTTTGAAAGCTTATTCTCAAGTTATTTCAGTATTGTGGAGCAATGTGTGCAATATCAGAAAGTTTTCAGGGGCCTAGTATATACTGTAGTAAGCTTGTTCAAGTTGAATTGTGCATATTTCTATTGTTATAGTTTGCTCGGGTCAGAGTCATCTCTCTCCCAAATTTGGCTGTGTTAACCGATCCCCTCCAGTCTGGCTTTGTTGCCCTGTCTTGATATCATGTCAAATATCATCATCAAGACATCAACTTAATCATGACTTTGTTATTTCTTATATTGTGTCATACCATCTTGTGGACATTCTTTAAATGGAACTATTTTCCTTCTGACAATATGAAGATGCATTGGCCAGTACGGTTGAAGAAGGGTTCAGTAGATTTTAGTCCCGAAAACCTTATGCAACCAGATATCCCTGCCACTTGGAGAGCAATGGAATCTCTCTTTGATCTGGGTAAGGCTCAAGCTATTGGTGTGAGCAATTTCTCGACAAAGAAGCTGTCAGATTTGCTGGATGTGGCACGTGTTCCTCCTGCTGTAAACCAAGTAGAGTGCCATCCTTCATGGCAGCAGGCCAAGCTACATTTATTCTGTAAATCCAATGGAGTTCATGTATCTGTGAGTATGCAAGATTGAAGAACAATTTCTATGTCTACTATCGTCATGTTTAGTTGGTAATATTTTTGCACTGCTTAGACTTCTGAGCTAGCTGAAAGATATGTGAATTTATCTTTCAGGGATATTCACCTCTGGGTTCCCCTGGCACAACATGGATCAAAAGTGACATCCTTGAGAATCCTATTCTGACCATGGTTGCAGAGAAACTAGGCAAAACTGCTGCACAAGTTTCTCTTCGATGGGGACTGCAAACGGGTCATAGTGTTCTTCCAAAGAGTACTAATGAAGCAAGGATCAAGCAGAACTTTGATGTCTTTGGGTGGTCTATCCCAGAGGACTTGTTCAGCAAGCTATCTCATATTGAGCAGGCAAGTACTGAATGATATCAATCTTATAACCTCCCCAACGATTCCTCACCATCAAAATTCTTTCCAACCTCTCATAAGCTTCACCTCAATTAAAACCAATAAACATATTGCACCGCTATGTTACTCTTGCTAAACATTCTAGAACTCGTTTGCAGTTATTCTAGTGGGATTAGGTGAATCAGGAGGCATCGTCTTTTGTCACTGCTCCTAACTATTACATTGATTTTGATGTTTGCAGGCTAGACTGGTAAGGGGGACTTCATTTGTTCATGACACTTTTGGTCCTTATAAGTGTGTTGAGGAGTTGTGGGATGGTGAAATCTAGGAAGATCGATTTGATCAGACTTGTAATAATCTCCTTCAGTTTATTTGAAAATTGCTGAAAATCGTATTCTTAATGTTTGTATGGCGTTATTGGTCATACTAATCAAAAGATGAAGTACATGAAAATCGTTTTCTGAAACTATTGCATTGCATTAGATTTGTAGTTCACCTCTCCCCAGTTTTCCTGTCCCATACCTCTGTTATTTTTTTGTGTCAGGTTATGAATCTGTGTGTCTTTTTTAATTCGGAGTCTGCTGGGTCTCTTTGTAAAGCCCAAATTCTCTGAATTGCGTAATCTTCAAGCAAAGCTTAGAACCCTATAATGAATGAAGTCGTCAACCCTAACCCGTTTTCAGCTCCGACTTGAAGAAGATGGCTGTGTTGTCGTCCTTGTTTCGCTGTCAACAACAGTTCCACCAGCCGTCCGCACCCTCAGACCTTTTGACCGCGGATTCTCTTTCAACAGTTTCTGGAAGCGCTTTTTTGCCGAAGACAAGGAACCTTCTCCTGAACCCACAGGATATGAGTACGATTTCAAAAAAAAATCGCGCAGGTGTTCATTTGTTGTTGTTTTCTCTGTACTGCAAAGTAGGGTAGGTCGATCAGTGTTGAGTAAGGAGCTTTAACTTGTTTAATTTCACACTGCACAGAAAGTAAAGGCTTCAGAAAGTAAGCGCTCTTTATGTGGACCCATAAGTCATAATGAGACTCGATTATGACATATATCACGAAGCATGCAAGCTACACAACGATACCTGGAAGTTGTCATTACGATATCGGAAAGTCACATTGCTGACATCACCAACATGCCCTCATGCAACACATTTTGAAACTCTTGTCTCACATCGAAGAATATGTAAAAGATGAAGTCTTTTTCTCCTATAAAAGGAGGCTCCCCATCTCTTAGTGTAGTTGTCTGGTGATCTGATGATCTGATGACCTGATGAATGTTGTTACTCTTGTAATTCGTCATTAAACGCACATAATCCAACCCATCACACCCATAACAAATTGTTATCTAAACCGATTGGGTTCTTCCTCAGTCAAGAGCACGTTGAAACTCTCTTCTTCTTTTTCATTGACTCACTTATCTACATCTTCCATCTTCTACTCTTTTTGGGCAATTGATAAAAGCTTGGCATCCCCGTCTACAGTGATCATGCAAAGCGGATTAGACTTCCTGCGAGGTTTTTAGGTATCTTGGAGTGCTTAGACGACCATCGATACATTCACAAAGGGAGGCGTCTATCGCTTTAGGACATAGACATTGTGCCTCTTTTGGATTCTCACAGGCCAATTTCATCAGTCCTCATTTCCTGTCTTCATTCGGGTTCTCACAAGCCAGATTCTCTAACTCTCTCCTTATTTGAATTTTTTGTTTATTTGATTAGGCTGTTCTTATTGACATTGACTTGTTAATATTGAGATTGATTAGAATCGGTCATATATATATATATATATATATATATATATATATATGACGTAGAGCGGACATTCGCATTCCGGCTTAAAAGTGCGGAAGTCGTCTATTCTCCGTCATTTCACTCAAGCTACCGCTTTTCTCCTTCCCAGACGACAGCACAGCCTCTCATCCACACAATCCTAAACTGCGGACGTTTCTGGTTTTCTGGCCATTTGGCGTCGACGACGGCCCTGCTTGCTGTTGGATGGGTAGATCATTTCTGTAAAATTTCAGCTAATTTGGTTATCGTTGAGGCATTCAAAATTTTGATTTACAGAGAAGAACACGAACGGTTCCTGTTGAACAAATTTAGTCCGTTCATTGTATTTATACGTTTTCGAGACCTTAATGGTTACCAAATTAGCTGAAATTTTATAGAGATGATTTATACATATATATCTAGATTATGAATGGTTAAGATGAGAAAATTTAATCAAAAAGTGAGACAAATTAATGAAATCTGTACCAAACTCTTGGTAAGGACGTCCTTAGCCAAGAATGCATATATATATATATATATATATATATATATATATATAAGGATAGACATACAACAAACATTTTGATCACATATCAACATTTTCACCGTTCAATACTTAGATGCATATATGTAGATCATTTACTGCACAATTTCATCCAATTTGATAATCGTTAAGGTTTTGAACTAACTGAAATCAATTGATGGATCAAATCTTCCAAACTTGAACCGTTCATGCTTAAAATTTTAATTCGTAGTTTTGAGCACCTTAAAGAGCACCAATTTAGATGAAATTTTGCAAAGGTGATCTATACATTAAGACCTTATAATTGAACTGTTAAGATTGAAAAATGTGATCGAAAAGATTGTCGAATACCTATTCCTATAAATCCCTATAAAGTAAGATCCTCTTCCTCTTCTCTACAACTCCTAGTCATACAACCCAACATTAAACCATTAATGACGGAGATCGGAGGACGGCAACTGTCCTCGAGATTTTGCGACGAAGCAGGTGGCGATTTGACAAACTAAGGTCAGGTTCTTGCTTCTCTTCTCTTCCCCTTCATTTCCATGCCCTTAAACCTCTGATTTGGAGTCTTAATCGAAAATCTCTCTTTCCCTATTTTTCTGGGTATCCAATTGAGGTTCACCGGCAATTCGTTTGCTCTTCGGATGAACCTTAGACGCCTCTGGGTGGAGCTGCTAGAGTAGCAGTGTTGAATTTAGGACGAGGCAGAGAGATGCAGCTGAGGTCGAATGGGGGTCAAGCCTCTTCACTTCGACCTGAGAGGGAGAAGGTGGATTGAGGGTAAGGATGACGTTTTTGAGCTATTGGTTCTTGATTTGGAGCAGAGGGGAGCAATGAGAGCTTCGATTTTCGTTCGGTTCGTCAATTTGGAAAAACAGAGGGTAAGATTGGATCTCCTTGAAGTTGTGAAGTTTATGTGTTGATGTTATTGTTGAATATGTGATTGAATCGACCATTGTGTATTTTTGTATGTCGATGACTCGGTAATTGGAAGTTATGAGGAGGTTATGGCGAAATTCTGGTAAGTCGCCAGAAACCGACGAAGGTTCCAGTCAAACAAGTTTTCAGCATAGAGCTGAAGAGGTATAAATCGACTCCTTGTTAATAACGAAATCGTGGAGTTCAACTAAATCGTAAATTAAGTTGATACGGAAAACCTGCCCTAATTGGAAAGTTTCTATTGTGTGAAACTTTCAATTTATGGGAAGTTAATAATTTGGGTTGGTAATTTAGGAGCAAAGTTAAAGGAATTGGAGATAAATAGTGAAGCTTGGAATTTAAAGAAGGTTGAAAATTTTAGTTGTTGTGGAAGATGATGTTTTATAATAACGAAAATGTCGAGTTGATCGTGGTAAATAATTTGGATAAATTTCATAATCAATATATCGACGCACAATTAGTAAATTGGTTTAAGCTTTGAATTGAGTGTCCATAGTAATTTCATAAATTACTATACGATACCTAACATGAAATGAATTAGTAAAGCAAGTCGAGGTGTTAAGGTTGTGTAATCAGAAACTAGACTTCAAGTCGATAATCAAAAAATAAATCTAATGGTTGAAAAGTTGTTGAAAAGGAATGAGTTGGTCAACTCCTGGTCAAATTAGTATTTTCTAGTCAAACTAGGAAAAGATCAAGTCAACGATAATAAAGACTTATTTGTTAGATTAATTTTACAGCATATAGTCGAACGTGAGATGAACTCAACCATGTGAATATTTCGATGTGCCGCTCGAGTAGTATTCTGAGCAATGAGAAGATCACATTAAGTATTGTGAGTGGACTTTTGATTTTAATGATATGCATGCACTAACGTTTTTATTCAATTATAAGCAACATGAATTTTATTCATTTTTATTGTGCCGGTGGGGTCGAAAAGGCGGGTTTCTCCCCTTCCGTAAGTCTTTATTTAAATCGGTGGAATTATGAGTTATGTTTATTTTATTAGGAATTCCATGAATTATGAGAAGACGATCGGAGAACCGTACTTAATGCATATTTTAATTTACGGGGGTAGAGTCTTTTTTTGACTTTTTAGATTTGTTGTGTTGTTTTTCTTCACCATGAATGGTCGTTATATATATATATGACCCCTCCTTATAGGGTGGCGCGGGGTGGACCCCTACTTAAAAAAGTGGTGCGGGGTGCGTGTGAAGTGATGACACCCCACCTAATTAGGGTGGCGCGGGATGGACCCCCCCATTTAAGAAAGTTATGCTGGGCGGATAGGTTGATAACCCCCACCTTATAGGGTGACGCGGGATGCATGTGGAGTGATGACCCCTCATCTAATTAGTGTGGAGCGGGGTGGACCCCCTATTCGGGCTAAATTCGGGTATATCCGTCGGTCCTGGGCTGAATTTACAGGCCTACTCTGGCGTAGGCCAGTAAAATGGGCCGGCCCGGCCCTAAGATATGATGCCCATATACTACCCGGCCCAAGGCTTTTTCAGCCCTTGGTGTTAAATGGGCAGGGCAGGGCTGACCCTATCACAAATATGTGAAGCTCAAGCCCGGCTCTTGGGCGGGTAAAGTCAGAGCCGGACAAGGCCCGCCCATAGCCCTCCCTACTTTTGTCCCACTATTTGTATATAATGAATTTTTTTTTTTAAATTGTTGTTGGTAAGGGTCGAACCCACACTCTTGGAAACATAACTACAACACATTTACCAATTGAACTAAAACATTTTGTTAGCCTATCAATCACAATTATATGATATTAGGAAATTAAGGTGAGTTATCATATTATTTCGACATTATTAGTGCAAATGAAGGCATTCATAAGTTACATGAAGTAATTTCTAGTCTTCGTTATAGAAATAAGATGGAAGTTGAAG
This sequence comes from Comarum palustre, assembly GCA_951800085.1. Taxonomy (NCBI): domain Eukaryota; kingdom Viridiplantae; phylum Streptophyta; class Magnoliopsida; order Rosales; family Rosaceae; genus Comarum; species Comarum palustre. Next base: position 25,085,358 of record OX637574.1, on the reverse strand, counting down.
ATATTCTGAATTATCCTAGTAAAAATGAGATGTGATGGAATCACCTACTGATGAAGAAATCATTGATGGAGTCATGAACCCGACTACTGAAGATGAACATGATCTAGATGATAGTTGTGCACTACCACAAGTTTCTTCCAAAGAGGCATTTCAGGCGGCGTTAACTTTAAATATTCACTTGCTACAAAATGAGAAAGACGTAGCTAATCTAGTGCATGTCTTACAAAAAATTAAGAATGAGGTTCAATTTGGTTTAGATACAAGAAAAAACAAAGAACCATAGATGGATACTGTAGGAGTAACTAAATTGAGAAAGTAAAGATTGTTATAAGTTTCCTTATTTTGTATGAAGAATATTATTTACACTTATTTTTATGTATTTATCTATTACTATTATATTTTATAGTATTATTTAATTAATTAATTATTACTTTATATATTCGTTGGGAGCTAAGGGGAATCAAAACAAATATTATCTTATGCATTTAGTGAGAAACCTAGTAATATGAACTGGTCTCGAGTCAGGATCGGAAAAAATTATTACTTAATCGAGATTATTAATTTATCGAGGTTATATTGTAATTGCCTAAATACCTTTGTAAGTTGTAACTCTCCTTATGGGGATTTTCTAAACAGTGATGTTCACATAGTCAGTCAGCAAAGATTTAAATCTAAGGATGAAATTAATTATTTTTAAATATAATTGTTTTGTTTTTAATCTAAAATCTAACCATGACTGACCATAAATTTCAGACGACTGACTATGTGAACACAGAACACTGATCTTTCCTACGAATGAATTCCAATTTCTCTGTTTCTTTTTTTGGTCGTTCAATATCTCTGTTTCAACTTTCAACTTCTAATTTATGTTATTCAAAAAAAAACTTCTAATTTATGTTGGGCTCATTTGTAACCCACCTTATGATGCCAGCACGTGAGGAAACAAATATCATTTCTGAAACCATAATAGTAGGCCCAATAACGCGGACCTTGAAACCTCTGTAAAACCCCATCCATATCTCAAAACGCAGCTCCTCCTAAAACCCTAATGGCTTTCTTCTCGTCGATGCTTCGCAGGCCATCTCGCTCCTTGTTCTCCCTCGCCCTCCGCACCGTCGGATCTTCAAGAACATTCCACAGCCGCACCTCCACCGTCCCCAACTTCGTCACTGAGAACATCACCCGCCAATGCTCTGTTCCATTTCGGCGTTTCTCCACCGCCACCGCCGTGAAACCCGCCGTCGACGACACTCTAGTCGGAGTTCTCGAGTCTGAGATCAGGGTCGCCGAAGAGGACATACAAGATCATCAGGTCAGTAACTAATTTCAGTTTTACCAAATTTCATTTCCGGTGTAAATTAGCCATCTTTGTTATGATTTAGTGAGTTTTTGATGCATTTAGGTTTGAATAATCAGTATTTTAGTAATGGGTTTTCTGTTTTTTTCTATAAAGTTGGTATCTTTTACATTTTGGATTTTCAGTGTGATCGAGTAATGGCTTTGTGTAATGTGCCACATTTACTAGGTTGGGGAGGTTGCAGATGGGTTTCCATTTGAGATAGTAGATAATGCTGGAGAGCAAACCATAATGCTCAGGAGAGAATTTGATGGGGAAATCATTAAAGTTGCGGTTGATATTCCTAATGTTTGTGCTACTGAGGACAATGATGATGAGGAAGATGAGGACGATGATGACACTGGGATTCCGATGGTCGTGAGTGTTTCGAAAGGAAATGGGAGGGAGCTGGAGTTTGGTCTCACTGCCTTTACTGATGAGATTTGCATCGATAGCTTGTTGATTAGGCATCCTGAGGAATCAGAAGGTTCGAAGCGGATTGCATATGAAGGCCCTAACTTTAGGTAAGCTTGTAATGGAAGTGATGGTTTTTTCCATTTTGTTATGTATGGTTTTATTCATTTTTCTCATGGTCTGATACAATGTGTGTTTGGTTTTCTTCTCTAGTGACTTGGATAAGAGCTTCCAGAAGGCCTTCGAGAAATATCTGGAGGTTCGTGGGATTAAGTCGAGCGTAACCAAGTTCTTGCAGGAGTATATGAAGAACAAAGACTACAGAGAGTACTTGTTGTGGTTGAAGAACCTAAAGGGTTTTATTGAGGAGTGATTATTGCTTTCACTTGTCGGATTGAGGGTATTAGGAATGCAAATCAATTCAGAGGGATGAACAAGATAGAAATAGTAGATTGAAACCAATGAACCGGTATTGAGACATTTTATATCATGTGAGTCTCTTGGATTCGAGATGTTTTCAATGGATGGTGCTTCTCCTCTTTTAAGAATTTCAAATAATTAGTTTTAAGTTTGATTTGAATGTTGTCTGGCTTCATTGAGAGGAGCAACTACAGATCAATTTGAAACTCTTATGTGAATTCTGAGCAGTTGCTTGCTAGAATTCAGTTCTGTTAAGCTGTATTTGTTGGCATAGAAAGATAACGAAAGAATGAGCTGCATCAATGCAATCAATGCTCGGCCAATTTTACCTTATTGCACTTGTAAGCAGGACTTGAAATGCCTGAGATAATCTTGCAAGTTCATGGCATCTTCAAGTTTTGCAGTAATAATCAGTATGACCAGTTGAGATTGCTGTTCACATCATGTCTTTAACATTTCTAACTCTTGTACACCATGCATATCTTGTAATTTTGGTTTTTATATCTTTTATTTTTCCTCACTTTCTGTAATTTGTATTTTTTTCCTTTTAATTCATAGTAATTATTATTTTGTGGTTTAGGAGTAGTAAAAGATCCATCTTTTCTTCCGTAAAAGACTGTCTAAACAAGTAAAAAAATCGCCATGATCATGCCTTATCATCAAACTCCGAGAAAATTTTGGATATGAGGAAGCTAGCAAGCTGTTTTGTGTTTAGGCCAGATTACATTGGTGTTTAGGCCAGATTACATTGGTGAACCGCCGTACGTGTCTCCACTCGCATCGTCAGATGGCGGCAAGTGACGCCCACGCACCTTCCCCAAAAACTTTAATTTTCAATCAACTCCTAACATGAAACTTGAAAATCAATGCAAGAGAAACAACTTTAATACTTGTGGTTTCGAGCAATTCGGCCAGAAAACACCTCGAAACGCCACTGTAAGGGAGAATTCCAACTCAGCAACTCCATACTTTGAATCAAGCTTCAATAACACCAAGGATTGAACCAGGTCACAGAGACGAAGCTAACCTGACTGGTTTCAGGCCTCATCACTGTCACACACCGGAGAATGGTCGGATCTTCGTCGGACCCGAATAGCTTCTGTGTGGGCTTCGATTCTCCCAACCTAGAACGAATTGACCCCTTCCACCACCACATAGAGGCTCGTATCGTCGAGACTAAGCAAACCTGACCGGCCCCGCCGTTTGGGTTGACCGGAGTTGGCCGCAAATGTCAGGTTAGGACGGTTGGGGTGGGTCAGGTTAGTTGGACTTTTTAGATTGTGAAGGAGAGAGCGTGTGCAAGGAGAGAGAGGGAAAAAGTAATTCACCCCCTCCCGTTTTGACCTCAGTAAAACCTCTATTTAGAGTTTTTTTACTGTGAACAATAATTTCAGATTTTTGATTTTCTACCGTTTTACTACACATTAACTTTACCTTTTTACAAATAAATTTCACATACGAAGTTCGTTTGAGAGTGTCACATGCCCACGAATTTGTATTAACGTCCTCTACAACTTTCACAAAGGAAATTTTCTCAAAATCGACTTAACGAAAAGTCAACTTTTATACTCCTTTACGGTAATATTTACATCCCGATAAATAAGTAACTATTGGGTTCGGGTCATTACATAGAGAGCGGGATTGGGATTGAACTATATGGATAAAAACCAAAGAGCGAGTGTACGTTTGTGTGTGTGAAGTGAAAGGACAACTACCCTCTAAATCATGAATGATATTAAGAGTTAATGACGTTATGATATGTGAGATCGGGTTTTCTACTTGATGTATCAAAGGTCATGTTTTGAAACCTGGTGTGCTGAAATTAATAGTCATCCTTACAAAAATTTCTCTCGTTAATATCATATGATAGCAAAGAAACTGTTCCTTTCAGGGATATTGTGGTATTCAGAGTCGACAGTGTCCTTCCAAAGCGCGTAAATGAGTCAAGGATCATGGAATGGAATATGGCTACATTCCTCCAGAACTCCTCTCAAATTCTCGGAAATCCACCACTCATATATGCACATAGGATACATATTAATTATTTATTTAACAGTTGCCTACTGAGATATCTTTATGGTCTGTGCTATACAGCAAAGGTTCCTCCATGGTGATTTTGCAATCTCTGTAGTTCTTATAAAAGCCTTCCAAAATTGTGGGATGGGAAACGTGAAATGATGACCAACATCCTTCTCTACCCAACTGAACTCGTCATTGTTCATGGAGGAAATGGAAATTTCTGGAATATATTTTTAAGCCAGGTTTCAAACTTTTAATACTATGATCTGCCTGTATAAATAGCAATTTGTGTAAAGAAAATATTCTGCAGATCAGATTAATTATCCCTATTAGGAATGATAGGATAGTTTCCAACTGTGTGCATATATTTCCTGATACAGTACATTATTGCAGGATTGTTACCTTGCTGGTATCCTGTATATGTAAACCCTCCTTTGTATCAATATGATCATTCCATTGAATCATAATTCTTTTCAATTTGTAGTTTTCAAGCCAGCTATCAATCTTAGTTACTCAAGTTTGGACCCGTCTCTACTACATTTGTACTGAGAGTGGAAAGGTGCTCACATATAGCAGTGCAATTTAGCATAATTGAAATTGGAGAACCTTATTACCTTAGCAAACTTCAAACTCTACTTATATCTTCCAACAACTTAAGCTTGCATAAATGAAATTTGAGAAGACATGGCAATCGAGCATGTTTCCACTTCACGCATATAGTATATAGAAGTTCGAATTCAGACTTTGATGACCATTCATCAATCTGTCAGGGAAAATGACATCTCTCATTGACACTGTAATTCATACAAGTAGTTCGTATTGATCAAAGTTGTGAGTAAGGTGATCTGCTGCAATTTGTGCATTGTATAGTTTTGTCTGATATAACCAAGAACTTGTTTGGACATCACCTTCCGTAGTGGACAAGGAACTCTGGTCGCATAAGGCTGACAACTGATTCAAATTCGTTAATTTCTCAACTCCAAATACTCTTGTTACAAACACACCATTCAAACGTAGAACACCATGATGTTATATTACTTTTTCACTTCCACTTCTCTAAACTTCTATCGCTCACATCATAATCAACAGATTATCTGTTCCTAAATTCTTGTTTGAGTAATGCTAAAATAATGAGGCTTTGGTTCAGTAGCCTTTGGCGACCTTCTGGTCATTTTGGAATCCTGTGGATCATGTTTGGCCTCGTATTGTTGAAGATGAAGCAAAATTTTGCTCCTCGATCCATGGCATGGCACAGGGTGGCCAAGCAATGCTCAACCGAAGAAGTATGCCTAACCAACAGACTAACAGTGTAGGTTTTGGTACGAGTGAAATTGGCAAAAGAGAAGCTCTCATAACTCATAATAGGCATGGCCAACACCTATGATAAACTCATTCATCAGTAGGGGATTACATGCATATTCTCACCGGAAAAAAAGGTGATTATATGAGGCCCTTTATATTATCCAGGAAATCAAATTCTGGCAAAGGGATGTCACTGAATTTATCTGAAACAATGGTATCTGGAGAGCAATGATACTACTACACTCAAAATGAGAAACAATAGACTGCAGCTACACATGAGGTCGACGAGGTTAACACTTGGAATGCAACTGTGTTCTAACAAGCTTTAAGTAAATTCTTGTGAGTGTACTCAACCCCTTTATCGCCATCCACGATCTGCCCTTTCCCCCTCAGGGTCCTGCATTTTGTTACAAAAAAGAAAAATGATCATGCAACAATCTTTATCCTACTCTAAGGGCCCACAAATTCATAGCATCAAAGAGTTTGTCATATAATAGTTATGATCTGTTGCCAAGTATCTTGCATTATATATCTGTCAAAAAGATCAACGAATATTGCATGCACATTAAAGACTACATTCTAGGCAAAATAACCGCCATAAACAAATAGAGATGGGAAAATCTAAGAGTTTATCAGTGCATAATAAGTATTGAGCATATAAAACAGAAGATAAGGCGGAATTCCAATTTCATACCATCTTGATGTTAGCAGTCCTTCAACTCCAACAGGACCTCGAGCATGAATTCTGCTTGTACTTATCCCAACCTGTTCAGACAATACTCGAGTCAACGATGAGGGGGAAAAGGAAAAATAATACTCAAAACCAGGCCGGCATGCTGATTACTTACCTCTGCACCAAGACCAAAGCGAGCTCCATCACAGAATCGTGTACTGGCATTATGAAATACTGCAGCGCTGTTGATGCAAAAAGTAATACCATCAAGATGCGGAACTTGATGATGTGATTTTTGTCTTATAATACAACTGTATAATATGAACCATTCTTACCTGTCAACTTGGCTTAAGAAATATTCAGCAACTTCACGATCTTCTGCAACGATGCATTCAGTATGACCACTGAAAAGAGAATAATGGGGAAAGAGAGGAGGTGAAAAAGTTAGAATAGAGAAATAACTGAAATTTTTTAAACTGTATAGAAATTAAAAGGGAGATGAGATGGAATATGAGAAACGGATTGACCTTCCATGCATATGAATGTGATCAACTGCAGCATACACATCATCAACAATTTCAACTGTGCAAGCCATTGAACTGTACTCATGATGCAATGTGCTTGTCTCTGAAAGATTTAATAACACTGCTCCATTCGGTCCACCATATAAAGTAACACCTGCAACCAAGAAGTGGCTACCAATAAGTGCTATTTTTTTCAAGTTCACTAGTATCAGGTAGAGAATACATAAAAGGTGCAAGCAAAATTTTGCCCATTGGATAAGAAACAAAGTCAATACGTCAACAACTACAAGTTAAATATCCAGCTCACAAACAAATCCATCACATTGAAGTTTCATTCTTAATGAGTAATGACTGGCTAGAAATCTGATTATAGTCAGTCACAACTGAAACATTCTTCAGTTCTTTTTCTTCTTTCACCAGATCAAGCCCAAATTTTGGCCTTCCTCTTCTCGGCTAGAGCAGAGGATCAAATCACTATCAAAATCTACCAGCTACAGTACCCCCCAGTATTTGCCACGTTTCAACTTGGTCCTAAAAGTCCTTGATCTATTAATCACAGTGTGGTTCCACTAAACTACTTCCAGCACATCCCCTATGTAATTAATGTACATACATTCCTGGTTGTCAAATTTTAGGTGAGGGTTGATAACTAGAAGTGAAGGTGATACAACTCATGCCACCAAGGTTGGGCATCTTGTATCCTAGTTTGTGCTTACTGGTTACATGCCAACAAAATCTATTTTGTGAATATGAAATATGAGAACATTGCAGAAGTGACATGTTACGGTGTCATACCTGATTCTTTGAGTTGTGTGATTATGTGATTAAGCTGACCATTGTTAAACAAATCCTGGTGTACAAGAAGTGTTTCCTGCCACAAAGAATTACAGATAAAAAGTATACTGTCAAAACGGTGCGGCACATGGAATGTCAAATGCATATGCATTGACAGGTTAGATTCATAAACTATGGTCATGTTTTAGGTAGAAATGGAGATACCATTGCATTACAGGCAGCAGGATAATCTGCCTTTGCGTCATGAACAATGCGCCTTGCCATGTCCAAATCAGCTGACTTGTCGATATAAACATGGCAGATCCCATCTGAATGAAATAAAGAAATAATAACAGAACAGCATCGTGTTGAAACTCTAGCTAGTTTTCAATTGCAGGGTATACGAATAATGCCTATCCTATTTATCTTACCAGCATGACCAAGAACAGGTATCTTTGTCGACTCCTTGATTTGAGAAACGAGTTTGTTACTGCCTCTAGGGATGACAAGATCTATCACATCGTCGAGCTATAACACAACAAATATATTAGGTTAATCATATAAGAAAGAGCCACCAAAAATTTAAATTTTTTTACCAACCCTCAGCAGATCAGGAATTTCATCTCTTGAAGTTACAAGTCCGATAAGCTCGCCACCAACAGTATCTGGGATTGCTTTCGTGATTACCTGCAAAAAGGAAAATGTTAAACTAGCAAAACTCATTTAAAATTGAGACACAGTAGAGAAAACAGCGCCAGAACATTTAAACGTGTGCTAATAGAGTGCCAGACTCTAGATTCTCAGACCTTGTGTAAGATAGCATTTGACCTTTTGGCTTCTTTCCCACCTTTAAGCAGAAGACCATTCCGACTTTGAATTGCTAGAGAAGCAATCTGTTTATGATGTAAAGGTAATGGTCATTAAATCAAAAATACTACATGAACAGAGCAAAACAAATTCAGGCACAAGTTTGTAGGGTTGTACAGTATAATACAATATCAGAAAAAAGGTTAAACTATAAGAAGCGAAACTGCAAGAAGAGTGTGCCAAAAACAAAAATGCACAAGTTTGTATGGAAGGTTTATGGTTCATTCAAAGGATCAGAAAAGGTATGTCACTTTGTCACTCAATTCGCGTATCATAAGGAGTAGATGTCCTGCTTGCAGTACTTTACTATTATTGCTAACCAATAAGGTTGTTAAGTGACTACAAATAGTACAGTTATGACTACAAATAGTCCCATTGAAATGTACTGATTACTAATACGCTTCCACCTGTGCATAGATGTTTAAAGATGCAGGAATTTACAAAACAATGGTAATTTATGTTTACCTGAACAAGGGCATCAGGTCGGGACTCAAAAACAACCAAAAGAACACCCAAGGGACAAGTCACTTTCTCTAAGATTAGTTCATCTGCAACCTGCATGCAACAGCAAAGGGAGAAGTGTATCTTAAAGTAATAGCTTTAAGTTCCATGTAGTTTGAACAATAAAGATTCTTTCCAATCTTGTGTGTCATGGTTGAAAATCAGATATGAGCAGGACCTCAATGCTTTGGATGGATAAAATGAGAACTTCTATACCTATTTTCTAGGTGTATAAAATTCTAAAATCAGTATAACAATGTGTTCATTAATTTCCGAGTCATTAGGACTAGTAACGTATCCTGACCTCTGTTTTCTGCAAGACACGACCAATGGGCTCATCCATGTCCGCAAGCTGACGCATAGATTTTGCAAGTGAAGAAATCTGTAGATATAAAAAAACATGTTAATCCACAACCAACTGATATTTGATTAAGAGATCAAGCAGTACTTCAACGAAGAGAGTAGTAAGATACATGCCTTCCCAGGCTTTAGGGCCAATCGAGATATTAGTGCCCTATCATATCCAGCTTCCTGTGCAGCTGTGATGTCAGCTTCATTTTCAGCTAAAATTTCACTTTCATTTGCCTCCAATGCATCAGCTACATCAAGCAATATTTTCCTCCTATCCTCAGAGCTTAGAGCCTGCAATAAAAATAATTTGCATCAGTTGCTGAATTTTTTACTTTGTACCTTACTAATGAGAAACCACTAACAATATCAAGCTTCAGAATTAAAAACAAAACCAAAAAAACAAAACAAACGATTAGAGTTAAGTACCCGAAGCTTTCTAGAAGATTCACGTGCTGAAACAGCCATGTCGCGTGCACCTTCTTCTTTAACCATAGTCCACAAATGTGCATCTTGATGAAAGACAGTACCAATTCGTTCTCCTTGAAGCACTTTGATAATGTTATCATTAGCATAGCCACTGTTTTAGGAAAATTACATTGACGTTAATGAAAAAAGTGCAACAGAAACCCAGAAACAGTTGATATATAATCTTTCTTTGAAGAGAAACAGTTGTTTCATTTAATTTCACTTTACTACGTGACAAGTAAAAATTTATTTGTATATGTGACTATGTGTATGATGTGGGTGGGAAACTGGAATTCATATTTTCAATAAAATATGAAAATTCAAGGATGTGCAGCAGATGAAAATGTTAAAAGAGATCTATCCTATATAACCATAAGCTAGAATTCACCTAGTGATAACAACAGGGATTCCTCCGTAAGCAGCACACACAGCAGCATTGACTTTAGCGGTCATGCCCCCTCTGCCCACCCTTGATTTGTCTCCAAATGTTATTTCTCCATGATGTTTTTCTTTAACGTATGTGCGAATTAACCTTGACCTTGGGTCAGAGGGAGGACCATCATAGAGGCCCTCTACATCACTTAGCAACACAAGAAGATCTGCCTTCAGTTCCAGGGCCAATAGACCAGCCAAACTATCATTGTCCCAAAATATACCAGAAGAGTCCTGCAAAGAAAACTTCCACTTAGAAGCAACACCCTTGTTGCATATAAAGAATAGTTAAGAGCCTGTATGAATACATTTTATTTTCTGATTCTCCTTAGAGAGATAGATGAAATTGAGAGGAGAGAAAGTATATGGGAGGGACAACCACGATGAAATTATGATATTAGATTACTCCCAGGTCTAGGAGATGATATCACAAACAAATGTGAGTAATGCTTCTCAACCACCATGTAGAGTGATAGCATGCATGAACAAGTAGAGTTGCTGATAAAGTAGTCTCGGGTTCAACTTCAAAACCAATTGGCAATGGAGAGAGTAGCTCAAACCCTTATAAACCCACAAGCAAGACCTCATTTTCCCGATGTGAGATATATATCTCAACACACCCCCGCACGTGTGGCGACCTCAAGCCTAACACGTGGACAACATTAGGGATGACATGGAGTGCGTGTGACCAGTAACGCTAACACACACGTGGACGTGGGTAACCTGCTCTGATACCATGATAAAGTAGTCTGGGGTTCAACTCCAAAACTAATTGGCAATTGAAAGAGTAGCCCAAACCCTTATAAACACACAGACAAGACCCCGTTTTCCCTATGTGGGATAGATATCTTAACAGTTGCATACCTCATAAGGGGCCTTCCTAGTACTAACTGCATCATTTTCGTTGAATATAGGAATAACCCTCAGTCTTAACAAGGACTTCACAGTGTCAGAGAGCTGCTTTCTGAAAGCTTCATCCCTGAAAACACTATCCGTCACGAGAAGCTGAGAAGAAGTCACATCAAGCTGCAGGTTAAGAAGTTCCACATTAGTACTTCCCACACAATATAATTGGTTTACAGAGTGCAAAATTAATCGACAAACTGAACATACTCATTGTTGTAATCTACACAAAATTGCAAGAAGATTATGTTTCACCTGGGCAAACATAGCATCATAAAGAGCCATGAGACTACTTTGTCCAACAGCTGCACAGGCCTTTCCATCAAAATCATTTTGTGGGTTTTGGAGATCAGCAAAGCTACAAAACAAGTAAGAAACTTGTTTCAGACATAACATTCTTTTCACCGTCGCTCAATTTGATGCCGAAAACATTCAGAATCAAAAATAAACATTCAGAATTAAAAATAAACATTCTCCATCCTTCTGAAAGAAAATGATGTAAGAACCTGCTATTTGCCAGTCTCCTGTATCTCAGCCTTTGACGGCCAAGCCCAACAGCTCCTGAGGTCACCAAAATAACCTCATATCCCTGAGAATTTATATCTTTAAGCTGCAAGTATGACAATCAAAACGTCTAAACATCAGTCACATTACAACCATACATGTAGACCAATTCAATCATACTGAAACTTGCAGATACCATTTCTTATACTCTTCCTGTCATACAATACAATGAATGCATAAACAAACTATAATTCCACACCTGTTCACAGAGAGAGCCTAGTCTGCCCAATGCCAGTCTTCCATCACCACGAGTAACCACAGCAGTTCCAACCTGCAATATCATAAATCAATCTTCATCAAAAACTGGGTAAAAATCAATTTTCATCAGTAACTGGGTTTACTCTAAAATAAATAGCAAAAATTGAGTCTTTGCAAAATGTGAAACTACCCCAACACACAAACCTTCTGAAAATCCTGTTTATCCCAGAAAATCTGGAAATAAGCCAGAACCTATTCATCCAAAATATGACAGAAAAATCCAAAACTGCAAAACTGAGCTACCACACAAAAAGCTCAAAACTTTCACCTCCTGACTAACCCTCTAATTGACAAAGGCATTTACGTACTGCGTATAATACTATTATATCAATCCCACAAGTCAAGAATCACTGCAGAAATTGGGGAAGCTCAACTTTTTTGTCCCTTCCTATTTATTATAAATCAAAATCCCTTTTTATATTTTCCGGCCAGGATTCTCATGTTGTTATCACTATCTAGGCAAACGGTCCTAACTCGTAACAAAGGCACTCATCTAGAACTCCTAACAAAGGCAACCAATCATGATATATATAGATATAAACAAATCCTGGTTTAAGCAATAAATATATAAACTTTTTCCCTGCACAACAATAAAAATAGCAAACCAAGAATCTCCATGTCTCACTTCACAAGACACAACAAGAAAATATGACGAACCAACCCAGAAAAACACAGTATGCAAATGGTTGGGGACTATGAACACGATCGATGATAACCTTAACGATGACACGCTTGACGTTCTTGACAAAAGCTCGCGTAGGATCAATAGCATCCATGCTGACGAGTTAGCCTGGTGGACTACTCAACCTGGTTATGTATACACGTTGTGAAAATAAATCCCAGATATATAGGGGGTGGAGAAGGAGAGGGGTGCGTGATAGCAATTTCATAAAGCGAAACGAGTGAAGGGGTATATAAATAGCTGAGGAAGATCCAACCAAGGACAATAAGGGTAATAAAAAAACAAAAACAAAAAAAACAAAACTTTTCACGAGTGAAACCAACTGAGTGGAGTAGTCTGTCTCCGGAGAAAAACGAGCACGAGAAGCCACGTCCCCTGTGGCAAAATCTTTTGTGCGCTTCTGGTGGTGGCTGGGGCAATTTTTCGACGGTGCCGATTTGAGTAACGTGAATACTTGTTAAAACTGAGATCGGTGTTTACGTTAAAGATAGTGAGAAAGAGTTGAACAGCGTAACTGTGTGGACTTTGGAAGTTTGGATTATGTGTGTGGTGTGTGAGAGCTGCATCCAAGTGTGTAACTGTGCGATAAGAGGCAATGATTACAGGGAGAAATAGTATGTTCAAAGTTTATGGAAATTTTGATGTGAATAACCTCTCCCTAGGTGTATGCCGATATAGAGTGCATTGAATCTTATTATTTCCAAGCTCATATTCCTTTTTAGGGTTTACGTTTGTTTGTTTGGTCTAAATCTAATCCAAATTCATGCCATCAAATTATTTGAATATGATTTGTTCAGAGTAATCTTCTCTGTTATTACCATAATCTGAAGGTATCATTTACTAGGATTATTAATGGTTAGTCTGTCGTGCAGCACATTTGAAATTTTGAATTCAATATCTTTAATGCGTTCATTGTTTATTCATTCACAACATCTATTTGCGTGTATAGTCTTAAACCGATAAAAAAAAATCAAAGCAGGAATGTGCACTTAAACCAACCAACATAAACAAAATAGATTGAATTTATGATATTATTTAATTAGTTAAGTATTATTTAATTATAAATATCTATGATTCAGATTACATAATAAATGTTGAGTACAAATGAGTGTGCCATCATTGATAGTCTCCAATTCAGGTATATTCTAAAGACCAAATTTATGTAAAACCAAACTATATATGGAGGTGTGCCATGGCTCCCTTTGGTTTGTAGGCAGCTCCATCAGTGTTACACATTGGTGCATAAAATAATTTTTCAACATGTTTAGCCTGAAAACGGTTAAATCCATGTGTTGATCACGACCATTTTAAGTCTATTGTGATGAATGATAGACATTTAGGTACATGACTCGAACTCGTCCCACCTTCTTCAACATACTTCATCAGAAATAATTTTGGCCGACCAGATAGTCTCCTAACCAAAGGAGGCTGAATACTGTGCTCGTACGCCTCCATATAGATCTGGTAAGTGTGGAAGTACTTGAAATATTCATACACAGGTAGATCTCCAAATTTCTAGATGATAACAAGAGCGTGTGAACATAATAGTCTCTTCCATATAGGTGCATCTGGTATATGGTTGAGCATCCATGGCTATATGTATCACTGCAAATTCAAGAAAGCTACTATTAGCTAATGGTAAAAACACTATAACAATTACAGAAACATAATCAATGTACTAAAAAGAGCAAAACTAATCGATGAAATTTGAAATTCAAAATCAATGTTCAATTTACAACGTACTATCAAAGAATTTCAACAGAGAAGAGAGAGAGAGAACCTAAAGATTTGATGACAAAGAGGGAGATAAACTTTGAGAGAGAGCGAGAGCTTTCGATTTGAAATGACGTTGTTGGGCTCGACAAGGACAGTCGCGATCGAATCTAGGAAGACGGAGGAGATGTTGAAGCCTCCAGAGCGACATTTCCGACGTTGGGATCTTATAGAGCTTGAGAGAGAGAGATGACACATCTTTGTGGTTCTGGTAACAACAATCAAATCTTGATAGAAGGAGGAGATGCTAAAGCCTCTCGAGCGGCGTTACCAATGTAGCCGGTGTGGGATTTCATGGAGCTCGAGATTGAAGAGAGAGACAGAGAGCAATAATGTTGTGATTCTGTAACAAATTAAAGTTTAAAGGTAGTAAGGGTAGTTTAGTTAGAAAAAAAAGAAAAATTTAAGTGATAAGTTTGGACCAAAAAGTGGATTGCATGTACAAAAAATATTATGTGGACTTATGAGAAAGAAAATATTCAAAAGTGAACTTTCATCAAATTTTTTAATTAATGAAGCATGGTTAAGAGTGAAAACATAGTTAGTTGTTACCATAACAGTCTCTTTGCCGGAAGAGGAAGTCATCACCGGAAGTGTAGTGGTAGTTGACGGCAAACTAAGTATTTGTCTTTGGCAAAAGTACAAGAAGTACTACTTCTGGAAGAGAAATTGGGTGTGTAGAAAAGGATGTCTCTAGACTATACATATCTGACATCTTAAGAGACCGCCCCTGAATAAAGATGGCATCAAAACCCACTGGTTTGGGTACACGCGGGTAATTATTTCTTTGGGTATTAAATTTTAGGTATGGATAATATTTATGGGTATTTTCTTTTTCAGGTATGGGTAATTCAAAAATACCCATGGGTTTTTCTTTTTTTGGTATGTGTATTACCTATGGGTACCCAAACTTCACCAAAAACCCAGAACGAAAGAACGAAGTCGTTTAGTAGATTGATATTATGATATATCAAACACACAACAACTCTGTCGTTGATCGTCACCATTCACCCCACCGCCAAAAACCAGCTTCTAGTTCGTATTCACCGTCAAGGGTCACTGTACCGATTGACCCGATCGAACAATGAATTTCGCCAACGAGAAAACCAGGTTCTTCGTGGCCAAGATCTTCGCTAGACAACTACAGCTTTCATTCCCTTCCCAGATTGTTTAATAAATACGACGTCTGTTTCCCGAGGTGGTGGAATCACTAAATCCAAAAGCACCGCGACCGTGATTGGTGTTTTGATAGAATTAAAAGCTTTAGAAAATGGAAGATGTGGTTCGATTTTGATATGGAGTGGTGTGTGGAACTGGCCAACTGAGAGATAAGAAAGTGTTGTGCCCAGATCTAATCCATTTGTAGTCTTCTGTTCGATCCCAAGAAGATGAAATAGGAATTTAGAGAAAAGAAAATTATAACACACTCTCACTAAAGTCGTGGGCATTAAAAAGAAAAGAAAAGAAAAAAATGGCTCATCACAAACGGGTAGGGACCTCAAAGAAATAGAAAAAATGGGTATGTGGGTGTGTAATGGGTTTACCCAAGGGCGTAGCTAGGGAGGGGGTAAGGGGGTCAATTGTCCCCTCTCAATTTTAAGAAAAAATAATCACTCTTAATTTGTATCGGATATTAAAGGAAATAAAACATAATTTGACCATTCGCTTTTAAAAAATCTTTGATCAATCTTTAATATTCTTCAATAATAATGAAATAAAAATTTATACTATTTTAAATACTTAATCCAATTAATACAAACTGTGATTCATACTAATATGTAATTTAATGCTTTAAATTTAATTTATGATTTTTTATTTTTATTTTTTTTATAAATAAGCTAAATGGAAACAACACTTTGTTGTTTACCATATATTGACGTACATTATGTCTCAAAAATAATATATTGAAATTATGAAAATCTAAAGTTTATTGGAGATGAATTAATGGTTTGTTCGAGAGAGCATTTTCATTTTGAATTGGTATAAAGAACATTGTTGAAATTAAGTTTGTGTCACTTTTTAAGCAAAATCGTGTTATTGCTAAAGAGTAACCGAAGATCATTTAATTTTTTCGTTAATCAAATTTGACCCTTATAAATAAGATGTCTGGCTACGCCACTCAGTTTACTCATTCAAATATGGATGGGTAATTACCCATACCCAGCAAGTTGTGTAATGGGTATTTGCCTAGAAATCAGTTTGGATGGGTATAAACCCATGGGTTTTACCCATTGGGTGAAAATGCCAACCCTACCCTTGAAGGGCTTAAGAAAGCTAACTCGCCCATAACAACCTACACCCCATGGACCCTAGCTATCTAGTCTGTAAATATATGTATGCCAATACTCTTACATGCACTATATATAGAGATTGATTTATTTGTTTGGATGGTTAAAACCATTAGATTGAGTACAATGTGGTCTCGTGATGTCATTTTCATATCATCATTATTCAATCTAATGGTTTTAAATCATCCAAGCAAATCCAAACAATAAAATTTCAAATAGAGAGCATTCGAGTCTTTTACCTTGCTATGTAATTCTCGTTTAACAACATAGGAGAAAGAAAATGCTGAACTAATTGTATATATACTAGCCTCATCGATTACATATTTTTGTTTTACAAATAAGAACTCATATTCCATGATCCGTGTAACTGTGTATGCATGGGAGATGTTTAATGAGAGTCATTTTGTTGAGGACTAGTTAAGGATTTTTTTAGTTTCACCCCTTTCTGATCATATATTCACATCTCGACCGTCTAAATTGTAGATGTATATGAGTTGATCATCTCTACAAATTTTCATTCAACTTGAAAATCGTTAAGACATTCATGAAATGTCTATTACCGATTATAAAATTAAACTGCTAGTATTTGACAGATTTGGATAAACCATTGATTTAATTTAGTTCGATTCTTCAATGATAACCAATTTGGCTGAAATTTTGTTAGAACTTAGAAATGATCTTCCTCGTTTCAAAAAAGAAGAAGTGATATTCTTATATGTGCTTAAAAATTGAACCGTTGAGATGAAAAAATGTGATTGAAAAGTGGGTGTAATTAGCCATTAATAATAAAGTCTTAAACTAGTCATCAACCAAGTAGTTTTCATTATAGGGTGTAGCTGCGTAAGCAAGAGGAAAGAGTTTTGTGTGCTTGTAGCTTGTTCGGCGGCGTCGCCACCCGCTGGTGCTGGCCTCCTTCCTTGTCAGCGTGGCTAGGCTCGCTGTCAAACAGTCGTTGACGATGGCCAAGTGATGTTTAAACCCGGTGTGGTGGTAGAGGTGGATCTGAGAGGTTGGGGTTTTCTTGGGGGCGACCGGAGAGTTATTGGCAGATCTAGTATAGGGAGCAATGGTATCTCGATAACGAGGTTTTGTCATTGCCTTGAAATGACGGTTCAGGGTCTTCTAGCGGTGAGGTGGGATGGTGTGGCAGAGCTCTGAGATGGGGAGGAGGAGGTGCGTTGTTGTTCGATCTGGGTTCTCTTTCGAACTAATTTTGGGCCGTCATTTCTCGTTCAAGTGATGATGTAGAAGGATGGGTGGTCTGTTTATCGTTGGTGGGTCGTTAATGACGTCAATTTCCCGATGACGGTGTGACGACGGCCGCCGCGTTGTTGTGGCTTCACATTCAGGCTATAAGCTGTCTTTGAGCCGATCTTCAAGAGCCTTCCCTTGGGATCCATTAGGGTTGGTTTGGGCCTAAGTTCTTTGGGCCTAGGTTTTTAGGTGTTGTTTTTTAGGTTTATTTAGTTAATTGTTTTGTTGTCTCTCCTCATTTTGGAGAGGGTTTTGGCATCCTATTTGAGCGAGGATTTAGGTAGGTTGGGGTCATTGATCGTGTCTTGGGA
The DNA here is from genome assembly GCA_951800085.1 of Comarum palustre. Lineage (NCBI taxonomy): Eukaryota > Viridiplantae > Streptophyta > Magnoliopsida > Rosales > Rosaceae > Comarum > Comarum palustre. The sequence continues at coordinate 25,067,247 of OX637574.1, read as the reverse complement.
TGAGTCATGGTTATAGTGCCGTTTTCAGAAACTAAATTAATGTCAGTTAGTTCTTGTTGTCAACGTAATTGGGAGGTTATCTGTGCATATATGTTGATAGATTTAACATGTAGTGTTTGAAAAAGTTGTTTCTTCTTGAAGTTAGTGGTAAGGATGTATCGAGACTTCTGAAATATGTTAGGTTAGTGGTAAGGATGTATCGAGGCTTCTGAAATAGGTTATGTTACGGCTGAACCCCTATCGGTTCTTGTTCACTCTAATCGTTGTTGTTTCGGGTAGGTAGGGATGATATTCCTCATGGTTGTAATTTTGTATTTCCGTTTAATTAAATTCTTGATATTTTCCTTAAAAAATGTAGTCCTCATTACAACCCCTCCTGCATATATATAATGTGAATTTATAAATGATTCACACTCCTCAAATTTAAATCCACATTCTCACTTTCTATATTTAGTCATCATTATCATAAGGATACAAAATTTGAATCACTCCGGACAAAATTTAAGTTACAAAAAACGATAAGCGACAGTATAAATTTCAATTTAAAAAGTATGAACTTCACTTCCTTTATAAATTGAGGAGATGAGTCGCACTATATATGGTATCACCACTTTGCACTACTTTTTTAGAGCTTTTTTAAGTAAGAAATAAATTATGCCCAAAGGCACGACTACAATCACAAGAAAATAAGAACCATCTAAAATTTTTGTGCACGAAAGGTAGTGAAGCTCACATCAAGACTCGAATAGAAGACATACAACCCTAACCAAAGGCCCTCAACACACAAGCTTAAGGCCTAGAGACCCGTTGGTGTACATGTCCAGGAATGTGTAGGTTAGCCTTTGATCAATTACAATCTCACATCCTCACGGACCTTTATTGGGCCTTCACGGGTCGACCCGTAACGCTGTCGTTTAGCCCATCCCTCTCCTAAACACTGCATCCCAAACTCAGAAACAGAAAGGAGAAACAATCCTCTAATCCATGGCGTCGTGTCATTTACATTTCTGTCCTCTATCCTCCCCTTCCCAAACGCCACGTTTCTCGTCCCGAAACCCTAGCCCCCCTCCTCTCCTACTTAATCTCACTCCCTCCTCCTCTAATCCCCAAAAGGTAAAATCTTTCTCTCCTGTTCCTTCACGCTCCTCACAGTAAAATCCTTTTACGCCTTTGTAACTAAACGACGCCTTTTTTGTTCCTCACAGGTCTCTTGTTCCGGTACGCGACGCCGGAGAGTGCTCGCCGCCAAGGCCAACATGACCACCGAGGAGAAGGCCGTCTCCGGCGACCGAGTGCTGGTTTTACTTCTCACTTTGCTAAATGTTCTGTTTGGTTTTTTTTCATTGTTAGTAAAAGTTGGATGCTTTTTGGTTTTGGGTTTATTAGAATGAGCTAATTTGGATGAATGGTATTGAAAAGTTTGTAACTTTAATGTTTTTGGCTTTATATGTTTGGAAATTGCTCTCAAGTTTTGTGTGTGTTTTTTTGTAGTTTGTGGAGAATAGGCTTTTGCTTTTAAGGGTTTTGTTTGTTGGATTTGTGTTCAGGTCTTTGTGCCGCCGCACCCATTGATCAAGCATTGGGTTTCAGTCCTCAGAAATGAGCAAACCCCTTGCCCCATTTTCAGTAAGGGTCGAAACTGCGAAATGTGTGTTGTTTTTCGTGTTGGATGCAAGGCCTGTTTGATAAATGTGATGACAGCTACCACGCTTAGTACTCTGCATTTGTTTGTTTGTTTGTTTGTTTGTTTGTTTGTCATATGGCTTTAGTTTTTAGTTTTGGGGTTATAAATGGTCAATCATATTTGAGTGTGTTTTCTTATGGGGTAAGTCGTGTGTTTGTAGGAAATGCCATGGCTGAGTTGGGGAGACTTCTTATTTACGAAGCTTCAAGAGATTGGTTGGTGAGTTTTCATATCTTACACTCATGGCCACGGTAGTGATCGATATTACATTCTATTTAGGTTTTACAAGGCATGCTTTCTCTTCTCTGTATGTCAGCCTACGGTCACTGGAGAAATTCAATCACCGATGGGTGTTGCATCAGTTGAATTTGTAGATCCGAGGGAGCCTGTCTCGGTTAGTTCTCAGCATTGGTTGGTTGTTTTATGTGTCTTTAACGACTTTTAATATCTGAAGATGGAGTATTGGATTCATAGATTATAAAAGCTTAGATAAGTACATAAGTGGACAGAATCTAAGATTTGAGTGTGATCTATTGATATTTTATTCTTTTAGTTTTGCAGGTCGTTCCAATACTGAGAGCTGGTCTTGCTCTTATGGAACATGCATCGTCCGTCTTGCCAGCAACAAAAACATACCATCTTGGTAAGAAAAGTTCATGTGTAGCATGCATGAAGTTTAAGTCTCTTGTTTTTGTGTAATTGATATTAGCTGATGTCTTTTACTTTCTCTACACTTAAGGAATGGCCCGAGATGAGGAAACACTTCTACCAACAGTATATCTTAACAAGTAAGCATTCCTTGTTTGAACCACAAAGTACTTGGGAGCTTCTTTTTGTGGGTGTTATAATGCTTTGAAGTATTTCTCATTTTCATATAATGCATGTAACTAGTATGCATCTCAGGTCTGAACTAGTCTTGTTTTGCCTTTTTGTTTCTATCTCTCATTACTTCTGCACAACTGTTTGTGCAACCCTTCTGACAAATCACCTCAAATCTTTGGTAGGCTACCTGCAAAATTTCCTGAAGGATCACGAGTATTTCTGTTTGATCCGATGCTAGCAACAGGTATTAATACCATGTTTGTGTTGCTGTCCAATCGGTTTGATAGAAGATGCATCATAAGTGACCACTTCATGTGTTCATATATGTTAGCTGAAACTATTGCATTTTGCGTTGAATTGTTATCTTGAATTGACTCTCTCTCTCTGTGTCCCTTATTTTCATTTCAGGTGGCACAATAGTGGCTGCTGTGAACCTATTGAAGGAGCATGGGCTTACCAACAAGCAAATCAAAGTGGTAAGTATTGTGAATGATTCCTTATGTTTACTGTAGGAGTCTTGAATAGTTCATACATATAATTCCTTATGTTTTCCTTCATAGATATCTGCTGTAGCTGCTCCTCCGGCCCTTCAAAGGCTGAGCGAGAAATTTCCTGGGTAATAATATTATTTATCACGAAGTACAGTTTGGAGTTTTGACAAAACATTAGCATTCCTTAACTTGGCTTTTGCTAATTTCCAGGCTTCATGTATACACTGGGATTATTGATCCTACAGTAAATGACAAAGGGTAAGTACCTCTCTTTGATGTGATGCAGCTAATACTACTAGGCTATGCAATGAATTTTGCAAACTGGTTGAATATATTTTCTTTTGTGCTCTACTGATTACAGGTTTATAATCCCTGGATTGGGTGACGCGGGAGACCGTAGCTTTGGTACCTAAAGTCAGTTTCAAGTATGCTGCTCTCTAATTGTTAGATTGGCTCTTGCAATTTTGGGTTATTGAGTGTTTCTGAGAGTTACATTCAAACATACGGCAAAATTAGTTCATTTGCACAGTTTGGTATTGAGAGCAATAGAAACCAAACTCCCCTATGGAATTTGTATCGGAAATTCTTATATTTTCAAATTATTATATTTTTTTTCTTGAACCTCAGCTCTGTAGGTTCGGCTAGTGTTTGATTGCAATATGGTTGTGTATTTGATGTGCTCTCCTTGCAGATCGTGACCTCTTGCTTCTGTGTGTTTTCATTTTATACATGAAGGGATTCAACTAGAAAGAGAACAGAACAAGGAAGGTGAAAATATCCTTATCACAATTAAATGCATAATGCAAGAGACGTGATAACTCTTCTAATCTATCAGCGAATCACATAGGCTAACTTCAGGGTTTAGGGTACAAGCCAAACAAGGATGAAAACTGGAACTAGCATGCACTGCTGCCTATTCCTCCTCCTCCGCCACCATAACCTCCACCCCCTGAATCAACACCGCTGCCGAAATTGGCTCCACCTCCACAATCACCGGTTCCGGAGTCAATTAATGCTCCACCGTCGTCACCAGGCCCTCCTATGTCAATAGTGACTCCGTCGATATTGGCTCCACCTTCAAAAGCATTTCCCAAGTTTTCATAATTTTGGGGTGTCAAATAATCCAACCGGAGTAACAAAAGCTTCTTCATCCTTTTATAGCCAAAACAAGATGATACATTCAAAACTCAATATTTATTCTTTGAGATGTATTTGACATGGCTTTGAGTTTCAAATTTCCTATAATACAATCGTGGTGCCACTGTTCCTAAGCCGAGGAAGCCTCGGCTCTGCTTTCCGAAGCCGGCACTGTTCACAGCGCCACAGCTTTCTCTCATCCTTCTGCTTCCCTCGATCCAAGCTGAGACCGATTCTACATCCACCTGCTCTCATTCATGTGTTTTCTTAATTTTTCCACTTTCCTCACCCAACTGCTCTCATTACCACACCACCAAGGCTCTCTCTCAGAAGATCGCTATCACCATATCGATATCTTCGAAAGTCTCCATCACCACACCGCTGAACTCCATCACCATACCATGCCCCCACGTAAGTTTCCCCAACTCTGCTCTCTCGCCCTCTCCATCGCGATATCAATCTGTTCTGTCTCCTCTCTATTCATCTCATCCCTATCCGTCCCTCTTTCAATCTTTAGCTCTCGATCGCCTAAGACGAGGATTTCTAGCCGTCCGATCAGTGCTCAATGAATGAAGTTGGATCTACATAGTCATTCCCTGTCTCGACACTTCTCTGATCGACACCAGCCAACAAAAAACATTCCATTCTCCTCAAGCTAGACGCACCAGTCACTGAGTAAGATTTTGATTGAATCCTGTCTCTTCGGTTTTTGGGTAAGATTTTGACATTATCCCTCTATCTTGAGTAAATTGTGGGTTTCGGTCACTCATTCATTCTCTCTGTTTGGTTCTGCTTCTTCCATCTCTTTCTTTTCAACAAATTGAATCTGGATTTGTTTCTATTGAGATCCGGTGGGGAATTGGATCAATTCAACAGGGTTGAATACTTGAATTGGGTAGATTGGTTTAATTTTTGATTTTTCATTGGTTTAATTTTTGATTTTTCATCGAGATACGAAGTTTACAGATTCTGTATGTGCTTTTTTTCATTTTGTTTGGTTTTAATGGATTGCATATCTTCAGGGATCGTAAGCGTTGAAGGGAGAGTCAAATGGGTGTTGGGTCCGGTCACGTCCATCTGGAAGATTTTGTTTTCTGGGTTCTACTGCGTGGGTTTTCAGGTAGGAATGTATGACTGATGAGTATTTTTACAATTTGATGCAAAATTTTCTTTTATGAAGTCTTTATGTCTTTGTATCGTGTTTGTTTAAGTAGCATTTCATTTATGATTGCAATTGTGTGCGGTGGCTTGGCAATTTCGGTTGGTATTGGCTCTTGGTTTGGTTGTACATCCTGCCTCATGTCTGATGTCCCAACTTTGCAGTCATGGTGGTCCAATGTGCCTTCTTTTCCCAATCCTGTATATGGATGTAATCTATTCCAACCACATATAATTGCAGACACTTAAATAGTTTGCTAAAATCTTTTGTCAATCCTGTGTATGGACGTATTCATGGAAACTTAATTGTTGCTGAAATGTTTGCTAGGTTATCAAGGCCATGATTATAAATGTAAAATTTAGGTTAACTTTTAAACAGTATTATAATCAAACTTTCATTGTGAATGATTGATATGCATGCTTCATATTATTGAAATTTTTGAGTATATTTATGACTGTTTGTCATGCTAAAGCAAGAACGATATCTCCAGTTAGGTCTATCAACTCCATAGAAATTATGAAAAAGAAGATATCAGGCTTCTAACTAGCTCATGCATAATAGTAGTTCTCCATTTGATGTTGGTCTGGTGGTGAGTTCAAAATTGACCAATTTATGGTTTGATGGTCAGTTTAAAATTTTCAAATCATTATATAATGTGAATAGGAAAAAAATTGGAGGATGGATTCTGACATCTGTTTCTATGTGATGAGAAAACATTTTTTTTGGCGAGATATGTGATGATAAAACAATGGAGGTCGTTTCTTTCTCATGTGCATGTATGTGCATTCGCTCTTCTAATATGTAACCTACAAACCTGAGGAGTGCATTCAGAATAGATGGTATCTCTGGTTCCAATATAATGGTATCAACCTTGGTCACTATTGGTTTGTTAACTAAGTGACTATATATGAGTATGAAGTTTGATCTGTAACACTAATTATATTGCTCTTTCTTTGATATGTTTTTATAATTTCCCTCATCTTCACACTTATTGTTCTCACAATAAATCGAATTGAGAGGTTGGGTTGATTTTGGTTTTTATGGACCTTTAATTTTGAACTGCTTGATCTTGGAATATATTTGATCAAGCTTAGCTACTTGGGGCAATTGTGAATTTATTTTCTTGGTGTATTCCTTTACATCTTCAATCCATTGCAATACTTTTGTTCGATTTCCCTGTGTCTTCCTTGAATACTTCTAACATTATTCCTGTCCACCAAAAATGATGTAATTTTTTTATACACAATCGTTATTGCATTCCACTTTTGTTCACAATTTAAAAAAATTCTGATCTAAGGAGGCCACTAGGTGGATTAACAATTCGTAATTATATTTACACCCTAACTGAGTTGCTTTAAGCAATGGGTGGTTGGATACTGGCAGTGGATCCACATTTTCTTCTTGCTTCCTGAACTGCAATTTTTATAACTGTTGTCCAACGATGTATTAACCTAATGTTCAATCATTTAACATATACTATGTGGTGAGATGATGTCATGTTCCTGTTCATATTAGGGCAAAAGCGTCACTTCGCTGTTTGCTCTCAGGGGAGGATTTCTTACCGCCTGATCTGTCGAGGAGTCATCCAATGCTCCAGAAACTCTTCCCTTTTCTTAAACACTCGATCTACAGCTATCAGTGATGGAATCTATTTAACTCGACCCGTTTCAATTTCCGGTGAGTCACGATCTATTTTGTTTTAGTAATTAATGATGTACAATTTCGTAATTAATTCTGTAACTCTATTCTTATTTTTAAGCTCTGTTATTTGGAATTTTTTATTGCTATTGATGAATTTTGATGTGAATTTGGTATGGTAGCTCTGAGTAATGCGAAGGATAGGCATGAGATTATGAGGCAAGATGTGAAGCAGGTATGAATATTGCTAATTTAATCTTACTGTTTTTTTGAATTATAGTGTAGACTGTAGAGTGATTGATTATGGATTTAGAATTGGTGTTGCAAGTGGTGTGCTCCATTTGCGACACCGACCAAGAAGTTTGTTTTATGTGTTTTGTTTGATTTAATGATATCACAAGGGTCTATGGGATTAGGGATGTTAGTTATGATGTTTTTCATTTTGGTTTGGAATATGTTAGTTGGTCTCTATTTTGAAGTTCTATCTTCTTTTCCCAATTCAAACCATGCTACCACTGACTGCATTAACCCAACTCTTTTATAAAGAAGAGCTGTTTGTTATGTGAATGTTGCTAGATATCTTTTTCTCAGTATGCAAACCTCCTGGAGCCATGTTACACACGAATTTATTTCATTAGCAGCCTTTTTAGTAAATGCATTTGATCAAGCATGTATATATTGCCTTTATTTCTCTTCCTCTTATTTCATCCTCGATAATATGTATAGCTGAGACCGTTTTTTTTTTAAATTATAAAAAAAATTGAGCAGTGATTGTGTAAAAGCTGGAGGAACTGGTGGTTTATTAGGAAAGAGGAATGAAGTCCCGTCTTTTAACATTATGTCTTACAACCTGTTTCATTTTTGGGTGCAGGACCGAAAGAAGGTATGAACAAGCTGATTCTACAAGCTTATGTAAGTAGGTATAGTTATTTTTTGTTATGAAACCATGAAACATTACAATTTGCTATCCCGCAGCAACGCGCGGGCTTACACACTGTTATTAAGGAGCCAGTTTTAAGCGCGGTTTCAACCGAGCTGACTGGTCCTGTAGTTACCGTTTTGCCCTTTCCTCAACCCTACATATAAAAGGCTTCCACTCTCAGCAGCCTCACTCTTTCGTTTTTTCTTTCTCTCGCTTTTGTATCAGTTCTTGCTCTTCGTTGCTAATGGCCAGATTGGGTGGGTTCTTTGCTCTTTACAACGTTCTGTTTTTAGTGATTCCTTCAACATGTTTCGGGTTTTGGAGAAACAGGTTTTTTCTAGGTATTTACTTCTTGCTGGGAAATCAGTGGTTTTTGGGTTCAATTTGTATGATAATTTCGCTTCACTTCTGTTTTGTATTTTGATTTGCAGATTCTTCTCTTTTTTACAATATAGTAGCCGATTATTTTGTCTCCGTTTTGGGTACCGGATACGGAGGTGAGCTTGAACTACCTGATTTCATGCGTATATGTTTGTATATATCATTCTTCTTCATTTGTTATTTCTCTTTTCTTATCTCTGCGATCTATTCTTGATTCGATATCTTCATGATTACTTCGTTTTACATTGCAGGTGTGGTACCTTTCTTCAGTAAACCAAGTTGAGACCCAATTTTTGCATCTCTTCTACAGGTTAATTTTATTCCAATTCATTCTATTGTTTTGTTTTGTTTTCCTAAATGGTTTTGTAAGAACTATTCTGAGAATGATAGTCTGGGAATGCTTTAATGGTTTCTTTGATGTTAAAAACTTTTGACACTTGCTTGATAACAAAAGGCGTTTTCAACTGTAATTTCTTTCATTCAATAAGAGGCTTGGTGGAAATATAATCGGAGTTCAGGTGGTCATTTTATCAATTCAGATTAATACAAAAGAATGATATTCCAAGCTCTAAAGGCAAAATTGAAGGCTGTTAATTGTTCAAGGAAATGTATCAATCGTTCTATGTAAATTAGATAAAAAACACTTGATTTACATATCATAAGTAGAAAAATTATATAATTAACAAATCATTCATTTCAAATACAAATTAATTCTATAATTTTGCTACTTATGATATGTGCAAGTTTATGTTTGTGTCATCCATACATGTCTTTTTACATGTCATCTATTAGTTACTCATGCAGCTGATGGTGAAGGCATATCAGTCTATTGCCATCTATTGCCATGTGTTCCTAAATTAATTCATAGTTACAATTGTTTGACAATTGGTTGTATAGTTATCTTTTGTTTCCTCTGCGCAAGTTTCTTATGCCTCTTATTATCAATTGTAATCTTTTGCTGTTTTCACATCAAAACATGGAACTTTTAGGATTTTCTTGACGATATTGGGCTTTCTATTGGTGGCTTGCAAAATCTGATTCAGTTTATGTAAGCTTTTACTTCTCAATACTTTGCTTTGGACTTGGCTCAACACATTTCACTTGATTATCTAAATATGATTATATATATATATATATATATATATATTAGGTACCAAGGCAGTACATCTGTGGTCTCTGTAGGTAGAGGTGAAAATGCATTAGAAAGAAACCCAACATAACTAGGCATTTGTGAGCCTATAGGTGGAGGTGAAGATGCAATACCAACAGGTTAAGCATGTTTATAGCTTTGTTGAAACACTACATCAGTACGGCTGATAACATTATTTTCTACAGGCTACATATATATTGGCCAACATGGTTATGTTCTGTCCACAATAACAAAAAGATGCTCAAGGCCCCCCGCAGATGTGTTTCTCCACCGCATTCAATCTCCCTTCACATTTCACATTAATATTTAGAATATGAATATCTAATCAGAACTTGATGTTCCATATTAACAAATTAATATGTATCGGCACTTTTATGTGTGTTCTCAAATGTATTGAGAATTTACACCATAATTATTGGTATCCTTTGGAATATGATGCAAGATATTAAGGTATTGATCAAAATGCTACATTTAAAATATGAACATTAGTGAACAAATGTGATGCAACCCATTGTTGTTTTGTTTTCAGGAATGTTGCAGCTTATGTTGTCTTATGAATAACTTTTCATATATTGGATAATTTATCAATAACTATGTGTTTCGCAGATATTCACCTGAAGAGAGAATATCTACAATGAAAAGGTTTATGACATGATTTTGAAAAAGATGGCGCTTCAACAGGTTTCAAAGTCTTGACCAGGAGGAGCTCAATGCTGAAGTAGGCACAGGTTCGCAATTTTTTTTAAGCTCAATGTGCAAATGCATAAAATTAATTTTATCAAAGAATAAGCTAAAGGCGCTTCTTTAAAAATTTGGGATATCAAGGAACATTAGGAAATTTCTTGCCATAAAGAGTTCAATTGATTTACAACCTTTTAAATGAATGTACAACAGGATTGGAAGAGTTTAGTGGAAGAATTGATAAAGATAGAATTGCTTTTGATTGACATCTGTTGTTAGACAGGTCAGGTCAGGTCATATGAGGAATTCCCTACAAAGTTGAATAGACTGATATTTTAGCATATAAATTGTAGCTATCCAATGATTAACTACGCAAGAACAATACCAAAGAAAATGTCTCAATATGCACTGTGCATAGATGGTTGGTGACTAAAATAAGTCTATGCTTGCTCCACAGCATAATTGTTTCTGCTTTCAGTGTTCAGTGCTATATTCATGTACTAAAATAGCTCTTTTCTATATTTTGCTAATCTGCTAAGAAAAATTGGTGGAAACTGAACAGCATTTCAATTAAATAGTGATCATGTGTTTGCAGATTCATGTGCCTGATTCATTATTACTATCTTTGAAAATCTTTGTTGCTGCAATTCTTTGTTTTGTAGCAGTAGTGTTCTCATCTAAGGGATAAAAAGGTTCTTCACTCTTTATACGCATTGTTCACACCAATTCATTCATACTAATTTCTCATGGCTAAACTTTTTTTACCTTTATAAGTGAATACACTAGACCATTGAGTCATGTATACATCTGTTTATTTACTGTTATGAAATTTATGCTGGGCAAGCTTTGGATCAGACCAAATTCATAGCAATTTTTTTTCCTACGTATGTTTCTAACCTCTTATTACTAACTATTAAGAGACCTATTGTTAACTGTATTTTTTTGTTTTTCTCATTGTAAAGCATGAAACTCCCAGGCCATATTTTGCTTGATAATATTGGTCTTTTCCTCATGACTTGCAAACCTGATTCACTCCCTTTCTTTTGTATAACTTTTTACTTTTCAACCACTTTGCTCTGAACGTAGCTCAACTAATCTTTCACTTCATTATCTAACTATTATAATTTTATAAATTTTGGGTACCTCAGAAACATCTATGGTCTCTATTGGTAGAGCTGAACACGCAATAGAAGCATATGCATTACACATGTCTGTACTGTTGTAACAGTATGCTTGATTTTCTTCTAATTGATTACGGTTTCAAAGATGTCTTTTCAAAATTTGAAAAGGAATTTGTATACTTACAGTTATACTATGTTATGTAATCATTCTAAATTTTGTGCTTTGTAGATTGGGGAACAGCAAGCTCTTATTCAGAACAACCTTAAGTTCAGGTATGTTATAATTATTGTTGCATGCTTTACGTTCAGGTTGATATAATTCAAACTAAAGTGGAGATATTCTCATTTCACATTGAATTGTCTTTCGGTTATTTTGATCTTTTTTTAACTGAAAATTTGAAAGATTTGTATTTTCCATTTGGCCAACTTGCTATATGTTGTTGCCTCTCGATGCAACTTGCTATATGTTGTTGCCACAAATCTGTGATATATTTTTGATAAATTTTCTTTGCTTATTTACTGAGCAGAAAAGCGTGGAAGACTTGGGAAGAGAGGATTTGACTTTTTCTAGAGTTCATTGGTCTCAGGACTTCTGCATATGTTAACAGAGGTGATACAATTTCTTTTAATTTCATTTGCCTTTGTCTTCCATGTGGATCAATTCTGTGATGGTATTTTGATGAGTCCAGTATGTCTAATATTTCCAGTCTTCAAAATGATAAGGTAAAATGTCTCATCTTAAAAAATAGTGGTTACTTGGAGAATACTAAACTATCATACTTGATCAGTTTGATCATGAATTTGCTTTTTTCCCTCTTTTTTGGTTGAGTGAAAGATTAGACTTACCTACTTTGCATCCAGTGTTAATTCCATGGCTACAATAGTGATTGGGTCAGAACTCAAACTAAAGTATCTTATACAACTTTGTCGTTTCATGATGTAATTTCTCTTTTCTTTTTTCATCCGTATGGTGCTACAATTTGCTTATACTGTCATAACCCGCGCTGGCGCGGGCACTTAACCTAGTAGGAAACATTTGGAAAGTCGAAAGCCTTGACTTCATCCAAGTCAAATATACGTGGTTGTTTCTGTGATTGCATAACTGGGTCAGGACTGAAAAGTATGCCTGCATTGAGAAATCCATATTATTCCACTTGTTAGAATGTATCTTTGTGCGTACATTTTGACATCATTTCATTGATCATTTCAGCATTGCACGTCAGACGATTGCGGGAAGAAGCGTTGGATCAAACACAAACACCACAATGCAGGACATACATGCATTGATAATGCTCAACAGACCGATTATGCTTGTTTTTTTCACTCTTTAATTTGTGCATAAACTTGAGGCACTAAACAAGCTATAGTCATCGACTCAATTCAAGGAGGCAATACGTACGTACACCACCTTGGAGGTTGCTCAAGATCGTTCAAGTCTGGAAGATTTTACATCTATTGCTTCCTTCGCTTCTTTTCTTTTAAACTTTGTTTTTAGAGAGGCAAACGTTGTTGCCAATGCTTTGGCTGATTTAGGTCACCAAACTAGGAGCTCGTTGTTTTGGATAGATTGGTTCCATGTGAGGCTTCGAATTTCCTTGTTTTCGACATTGTAAACTATAGATGTCCTAGATGCACATCTATTTATTTCAATTTCTTTTCTCATCATAAAAATAGTGTGCAGAGAACCTGCAGATTTCATACGGATGTATTTTGTAAAATAAGTTTAAATAGCAGCCTAAAGTCGTTAAACCGTTCGACATAGATATGAAGAATTGATCGAGAGATGGAGTTGTTCATTTCAAGCTAGTTTATGAGATATATCGAGTGCAAACCAACTTTTTTTAACAGGAAAATGAAATTACAAAGCGATGCCTCTCGGGCAACCAAAGTTTTAAGAGTCTAAAGGGAAGGCAGAACTACAAGAGTTCGGGAGCATATTCAGCCTGAGTCCACACGCAGCCACGACGTCAACTAAGAAATTGGCCTCTTTGAAGATGTGAGCAAACGAGATGCTATGAAATATGTGAGCAAACGATATGCCACGGGCTGTCACACTATCCACTAACGCAATCAATGATAATTGCCGCATCACCTTTTAATGGTTAAAATGCTAAGCAGCCTGCAAACCATCTTTAAGAGCAGCAGATTCCGCAACAGGAACCGAAGCATTGACAAGGTTCCTAGCACCAGCAACTAAGGGGGTACCGTTGTGGTCCCTGATAACAAAGCCAACAGCAGCACTATGGTTGGAGGCAACAGAACCATCAAAATTAAGTTTAACCACCCCAACAGGAGGCGGGTGCCATTTGATCATGTCAGGATAGGTCATGGGCCTTCTAGCAGTGGCAATGTGGAGAGCTTTGTAGGAAGCACTCACCGCCGCAGAAGCATAGACAACATTAGCAGAAGCAATGGTGACAGAACGGAAAATGACATTGTGAGTGCAAACCAACTTTAATCAATGAAGGTCTTGGCTTTTCTTCTCAAGAAGCATCATCTAATTGCTATAACATTTTGTTACAGTCACCATTCATTACAAATTGATTTAAACAAGCAGAATATGAAAAATCGGAAACTAAAAGAACAATTAAGTGATTTATTATCAAGATAAAAAAATTTACATATACACATTAATATCTCTATATGAATCGAAACCTTCTTCACCCTTAAACAAAACCTTCGAATGGCTTGCTTTTAGCATGCACTGGCACCCCCTCCGCCACCAAAACCCGCTGCCCCTCCAAAATCAGTGGTGGTTCCAGTGCCAAAACTAGCCGCACCCCCTCCATCTCCTCCTCCGCCACCAAAACCCGCTGCCCCTCCAAAATCAGTGGTGGTTCCAGTGCCAAAACTAGCCGCACCCCCACCGTGATGGTGATGATGTCTACCACCGGAAATTCCACCACCACCACCACCACCATACCCTATACGTCCTCTACACAACAAACTTCCCAAAAGAGATATTACAACTAGGGAAACAAACACGACTATCAGCACGATTTGGAATGTTGCCAACTTTACCATCTTTGCTATCTACCTAATGCGTATACATGTCTTCCTTTTATAGTAGTCATCAGGATCAATCGAATCGTTTACTTTTCAGAATGAAGACTCACAATTAGCATCAAGTTTGAAGTTTCAAATCATGAACAGGTGTTCGGAAGCATGCAGGAGGAGCGAAATTACTTGGTCAAATGAATGAAGAAGGAAACGCGATTACGCAAAGCTTGGTACTTTGGTAGTATATGGTACGAGGATTTTCTCTTGGGGAGGGGGGTCTGACGTCTGACGACTATGTCTGCATATAAACGAGAATAAGGAAATTTTCAGTTAGTGAGACATAACTAATAATAATAATATATTTGAAATGATATTGATTTTTGACAAGTGTTACGTGTTCAAGTTGTTGCATGATAGCTAGTCTCATCGACTGTATTAGAAAAAATTATCATTCTAGATATATGAAATCAAACAATCACTCACCGAGACTTTACAATGTTTATAACATAAAATAAGTGATTCATAATCTTGACTTTCACAACTCTAATAAATACATTTAAAAGTAGGTTGCAAAATTAAGGGAATTCTCAAGCTGGTCAAGTGAGTTTAGATTTAAAGTTCATTTGTGAGTGTGACATTTGTCCGTTTATTTATTTATTTTATTTCAAAAAATAATCTATTTGAAATAAGAAATATCTATGAATATATAGAATATTATGCAATGTTAACATGTGATCGAAGTGGTCTAGTGTAAGGTTCTAAAGTCACTAGTCGCTAGTCGTTTGGCCGCCCGGGGACTAGCAAGTAAAGGAGTAGTCGGGGGAGTAGTCAGGGAGTACTCGGTTTTTAATTTTTGGATTTATTTTTATTTTTAAAATATATAATTATATATATAATAAAAATAGTCAATTCCAATCTGGGTCGTCAGATCTCTACCATTTTTAAATCCCAGCTGTCGGTTCGTCTATAAAAGGGGGAGGAGATCAAGTTGACTGAGGTCAGACTCGCTCTCGACCTACAACCCGAGCACAGACAGAAGATTTCGTCGCCAAGCTCCTCCGTCGCTGTCCCAGCGACCCCGATCACTCCTGCCAGCAAAACCACCACCAAAATACTCATCATCTCCTCCCTACAAAATCCCTCAAACGAATCCATCATGCATCCACTCCTGGTGGAGATCGGAGGAAGAGAAGCTTCGACTGTTTCCGGCCAAATCTCACTGTTCAGTCGACGAGGAGGCAAGTGGCTGGTATCTTTCGGCTTCTCATCTCGTTCCCTTCAATCCTATGCTCATTCTTGTTCAAAACGAAGCCCTAATCATAAACCTCCTCTTCTATGTTTTCTGGATTCCTCGGTTGTTCCTTTGGTGAGTGCGTTTTGGGAATTTCAGGGAGCTCCTTAGCGTTTTGGCGAGTCTTAGAAGCTTAGGGTGAAGTCTGGATGGACCTTGGAGGAGCAGCTACGGTCAAGACCGAGGCAGAGGCTTAGAGATAGGGAAGCGAGGGTGGGGAGAGTGACTTGACCGAGTTAGGCCGATTTTTTCTCGAGATGTCCGACTAGTCGGCCGATTTTCTTCTTGCCGACTATTATTGCTGATTTCTCTAAAATCAGCTTGACGGTAGGCCGACTACCGGCTAGGCCGAGTTTTTGAACCATGGTCTAGTGGATCAGCCTTGGATTTTTCATTAAGAGATTAGAGGTTTGACTCTCATTTAATGCATATTTTTGTATTTTGTTCAGTGAGGCACTGATAAACCAAAATTTGTAAATGAAGGGTGAATGGGGCATGAGCCCCATTTTGTCCCTGTGTGCCTCCACCCCTGTTCAATGGGGAAGTTATAATGTAGTACTAGTTTTCGTACAAGAGCTTCGCGCGTGACTGTTTTAATTGTTTATTCGTATATGTGAAATACTATGATATTTTAGAATGACATATATTCATCCACATGACAAAAGATAGCATTTCAAAGAGCACTAAAGAATTAAACCATAATTTAGAATTGAATAGATGAAATCATTAACCCTACACGTCTAATTTTCTTTATAACCTTGTAAAGAGTATAATATTTAGGAAGAAAGGAGGAATACAAAATTTTAATTTAGAAAAAATAAATGGTTAACAAAAAATAATACAAAGAAGCTGAGGCGTAGTACACAGGCCATAATATTCTCACATACTCGATGGAAAGAAATTCCTGTGTTCCTCCTTTGTGGATGGGAGACATGCAGCTGAAAAGGTAGAAATGAAATTCATTTTAGCAAATATACAACTTATTATAGAAGGAGAGCAAAACCCAAGATAATAGTAGATAGGTAGACATGAAATTCATTTTGGAAAACAATGTCGGAAAGGCAGATGCATCTCTTATACCCAATAACCATGTTGCTAAATATCTATTTAGACCTTGAAACAGCGAGAAAAGAAAAAGGGAAGAGAATTTGAGTGATCCCCTTCTAATGAGGGATCCAATTTCTTGACATATATGAAGGATCAAGGATTACACCAACTTTTTGATCACCAAATCACATCTCCACCGTCCAATACATAGATTTATATATGTAGATCATCTCTGCAAAATTTCATCCAATTTGGTGATTGATACGGTTCTCAAAACTGCAAATTAAAATTATAAGCATGAACGGTTCATGTTTGGCAGTTTTAATGCGCCAATTGATTTCAGTTAGTTCAAAGCCTTAACGATCACCAAATTGGATGAAATTTTACAAAAATGATCTACATATATGAATCTAAGTATTGAACGGTGGAGATGTTGATATGTGATATAAAAGTTAGTTTAATGTTTGATCTCTCATATATGTTAAAAAATGTTTTTAGTGAAAGAACCCTTTATATATATTTATGACACAGAATTATGCAAATAATATTTATGTATAGATGTGACATGATTGGATTATTGGCAGCCTGAATGAATATTCAGTTAGTTAAACAAGCGGTCAACATATTTAGGTTACTGTAGCACAGAGATTCCAGAGTGATTTAGAAGTTAAATAATTTCATTTAAGATCTAGAGATTACAGTGTCGATTATCTAACTGATTAGTGATTACAAGAGATACGTACGTATGCTTAAGTATCATGCAAGCAACGAGAAGCTCTCTATATATCATGACGAGAACAAAACAAACTGGGGGCCAACAGTGTCAAATAAGAACCATAAAGAAGCGAATCAAATAGAATGGGAGAAATGATGATCAAACACCGGCATAGCCACCATCGCAGCTTCAGCTGGCATTTCCAGCGCGTAAACTGCCGCATTGGCTGGGGTTGGTGTTGAGCAGTGGCGGAGCCAGAAATTTAACCTTAAGGGGCTGAGATAAACTTAGTAAATAATAGTCATTGGTTGGGGGTTCTATTGACAGAATCAAGAGGAAATTGTAGTACAATCTATATGATATAAGAGTGATCATGTGAGATTTAGACAAGCTTGGGGGTCTGGACCCCTTCATTCTTCATTCTAAAGGGTAGCTCCGCGCCTGGTGCTGAGGCGCCATACCTTCCATCAAGTTCATGTATTGCTTCATCTCTTACCTCAGTGTAGTGCTAGTGCTACGATCCCTTCTGTAAGACTCTAACTCTGGTAGTCTGGTACATATATACTTGCCTGTGGAATCAGTTAGACAGAGACTCAAATCGGGAGGAGACACAGTGGTGCACATGGAGCCAGACTGTAGGTTTGATGTGGGAGACGGCCTCCCACTGATATTGGATGGTTTTGGTTTCGGAAAAGGTCATTACTTTGCTACTTTATTTTTCTCATCGATGCTTCCAGCTTTGTTCTTGAAAGCCAGATGGCCTCTATGCGCAATAATCAAATATATAGAGTCCAAAAAAGGTACGAGCAAAATAACAAGTTTGATTGTTCTATCCTTTGAAGAAAGCATAATGAATCAAACAGAGAATTTCAATCAAAGTTATTAAACTAAGAAACAAGTAAGACTTCATATCTTGCATTAAAAGTTTCCTTGTTTTCTTCTCTTCTACAAAAATTCTAACAAAACTGAGGGAGAAACCAATGGTATTGCACTCTTAGATACTCTTTGCAAAAGACCTATTAAAGTTAGTATCATTAGGACCAAAACCTGTTGGACAAACCGATCAAGTGTCAACACTTCATGCAAAGGGTTTGCAATATGTTAAAGTTGCCTTACATCATTATGTGAACACAACAAATTGGCTGGCTGTTTGTTTTGAAGCAAAGACAAAGCATCCAAAGACGTAAGCTAAAAGATTAACTACCAATCTGTATTTGTCCAACAGAAGTTATATGCAATAACATGCCTACTTCCCCAAGAAGCAAAAGCAAAGATTTCAACTCAAAAAAAAAGAGAAAATGACATCCTGATTTTGGAAATGAAAGTCTCTAAAAGGAATGAAAGAAAGGCATCACCTTGCTTTTCACATACGAAGGATGCAGGCACTGCCCCTTTAGAAAGAAACCTTATTCCAGGACGGTGAAAAATAGCACCGGGCATTTTTCTAAAACAAAGCCAAACACCAAGCAAAGGGAACCAAACTCCTCAAGAAAAATAGCACCAGGTCAACATAGAGGCTATGCACATCAAATGACTTCAGAAAACATATGAAAAGGCTTTCTATGCTTGCCAAACATAAAAGTAAAACTTAAACCCATTTACAGTAACATTCAAGCCAGGTAATGTGAAACTCATGCAGCTAAATCTCTACCTTCTATTCAACGCAACAAAAAAGTTATGACAAGCAGAGGGACTTAAAGACACCGTCCATAATCCCATATAATCTAAGAATGTTAAACACTACTGCACATAAAATCCTTCAATGTTTCCTACAATATGGATTGTGAAAAGGAACAATTTGCTTTATAGAAACAGGAGTTCATGATGATTCACATCCCGCTTGCGATCTTCAGAGGTAGGCAGCTTTTACCTAGGAATTCCAGTCCAGCCAAGATTATTCTATAACACCTGTAGTGAAGCTCAAGCTCCAAATCACAACTCGTATGAGATTCACAATCAATAGCACGATTCCTAACAGAAACAGAGACTGCTGCAGCAAAAAACGAGACGCAAAACTACATTAATTCATCATCACTACGTATGACATTTATTTCATTGAATACATTAGCAGACGCAAACTAGAAAGGTATATTATCAACAGCAAGTATAAGACTGCCAACCAACATAAGCACAATAACTAGTAGCATCAACGCAGCAGCATTCACTTACATTATAGAAATACCAAGTTACAGCTCACTATAGTTGCGCCAAACTTGACGAAATTCCTCACGGAATGTGTTCAGACGTGCTTTCAAGTTGGGTGTCCTGAAGCTTGCATGCAGTAATGTAGCTGAGAAGAGAGGAAGTCAATCAGAATGGTGCTCAACATGTGAGGCAAATAAATGAAACTTTTCTGAAACTAGCTTAGTGTTAGTAACATACCAAGAAGTCCAAATGAAAGTGCCCATGAGACAATTAAGAGGCCACAGGAAACAAACCACAGGATGAAACTCACTACAGAAACAAGAGAATACAACATTATTTTAAGTCTCAAATAGCTTTCTATAAACACTCCAAAACAAATAAAGAAAAGAAGAATTTGCCTTCAAGTTTTAATTACCAGAAGAGAATGTCAAGACAAACACCCAACGAGGTCGACCACATATGAATATTGCTCTCTTGGCTGATGGACGTCCACGAATCACAGGCCTGGAAATAACTAAACAATTATAAAAGCAACTACAGCGGACACATAGATAACAGATCCAACAGTAAGCAAACAAACTCACGTAAGAGGAGGTCTCATCTTTGCCGCTAAATGTGGAGAGATTTGCCTCACAGATCTTGTTACTTTCTCACTAAAAGTACCTGCAAAGCTGTAGCAATAATACTTCACTACAATATTCTGGATAAACTGAAAGATGGCCACCAGTAAGTGAGTAAGGCATATCTATATCGATCATTCAAATTGGTTTACTTTCCAAAGCTACTGGCATAACAAGGGGAAAATAGTAAAAGATACATGAAAAATAAATGAAAAGAAAGATCCTTTCTCAAACACGGGTGACCACGTATCTTTCAGGAGAGGAAGACAGGAAAAGAAGAAGAAGAAGAAGAAGAAGAAATAAACCTTGCAGTTTCTCCACCAACAAGAAAGCCACACAAAAAAAAAGATTTGTGCTACAAGAAAATCTCCGGCCTGGAATTGATGCACGTATGGAGACTAATACAGCTAGATGAATCATTCCAGAAAAAAAATATCCAGAACCGAAATATTGGAATTCAAGTGACATTTTGGAGATCAATCAACTCCCCAGCCAACGAATTATGAATACCTTATCATTACATGCCTCCTCATCTACTTAAGGCACTAATTTTTCCATCTAATGTTTCTGAACAGATCAATATGTTCAAATTAACGCCTCGAAACTCCTAAAAAGAAACAGAACCAAAACTGACTCACATTACAAAGCTCAGCTTTTTATAATATGCTGAAGCAGATTTAAATCGATCACCAAATATGCCACCAAGGTTGTGATTGTTAGTCATCAAATCGGCGCACACATTGACAAAGGACACTGATAAGCATGTCCAATCAATGCACAACAGAAAACAGCAAGAACAGTGCATGAAGCAGATCCACATTCACATACACAAGTCGCGAAAAACACAGTACAACCAGGAGTATTACCTGTCATTCAGAAAAGCAATGCTGAGTGCCGTCAGAAAGGCAGCCAGAATTGCAAGAGGCCTCGTTAGAAAAGCCAAGCCTGCACTCCAAAAAACGAAGAGTTAAAATCATCTATCTCCACACATATACAGAGTTAGAAAATCCATGAGATTACAGTCATGCTTAGCTCACCGAGAATGGTAACAATCAAGAGGAAGTAGTTGGTTCTGTAGCTGCCAATTTACATCGAAACACAACAAATTGAAAAATTTACAAAATTCTAATCCAATCACTTCAAAGTTTGAATCTTAGGATTGCGATCATAATCAGCATCAAACATATCGATTGAGAAAGCAAAGAGAGATGAGGGAGGTACTAGTAGAGATTGCATTTGAGGCGGCTGTTCCATTTGGAGGAGGATCTGGGGACGGTGAACCTGGAGAAGAATTCGGAGAAGGGCCGCGGCGGAGAAGACCAGTCCACTTCGCGGAGGGCGTCGACCAGATCCTCCGCCGTGACGTTGCCCCAATCCATATCGGAACCCTAGCTTTGCTAAAACGCAGTCGTTTCGGAGCGAGAGAAGAGAGAGAATCGTCGGAGAAAGAAGAGGTGGTGGTAGTGTGTGATCTGGTTTAAATGACATGAAGAGGCCAAGGAATGAACTGATCTTTTGGTAAGAGAAAGAAAAAAAAGAAAAGGGAAAAAATCAATTAAAAAAGCAGAAAAACAAAATTATCAAATGTCTGAGCCCAGGTTCGAACTGGGGACCTTTAGTGTGTGAGACTAACGTGATAACCAACTACACCACCCAGACGTTGTAGTACAGCGGCGATCTGAATGTATATAAACTAATAATAAAGCAGGAAGAAGCAGAACCAACGACCACAATTTAAGGAAACTGATATCCACACACCTCTCTTAATTATTTATTATATTTTAGCTCCACTCTCTACTTATCTTCTTGAAATATTGAATTGTTCTCATTTATATTTGTTCTTCTCCCAACTCGCCACATCTCTCTTTTTCTCGTCCTTTTCTAAAACTCACACAGATGAGTGAAAGGACCATCTCTAGTAACGATCATGAATTGGTTTACACAAATTCCAAATAGAAAATCTCAAACTTAGTAAAATACATATCAAGCATTTTGTCTCTGCTGTAGCGTTCTTGACGGCAACGACCCGGCCACAGTCCGTACTCGTTTTTTTGGCAGTCCTCTGGAAAGTGACAGGCATCAATGGCGAATTCCAGACAGGTAAAGATAAAATAATCTTGAATTTTGCAAGTCACTCCAACACCCAATCTCATATGCAAGATACATTCAACAAAAGTCTTCCCCAAGCAACTTGATTAATCACAAAGACGAACTGAAGGTTGGATTGTCGGGATAAAAGTCGAAGTGGTTGTGGAATTCGTGGTTGGGCATCCGGGATGGGCTGTGTTTCAGGCAGTGAGGATGATAAAGGAAGCCTTAGGGCCACGATGGGTGGTGATGTTGCAATAGACGTCGTCGAAATGGCACCGTGATAGGCTGCTAAAGAAGGTCGGGTGTCGACCTTTGATTATTGGATGTCACCAGATTGGATTGGGCAGTGAATGATGATGGTGGGTGCGCTAGGATATTCACCGGAGGAATGTGTGTAGACGGATTTACAACGAGGTGGGGATTGAGATTGACATGAGTAATATAAGTTGGATAAACTGGATCTTTATCATGCTTTATCGCCAACCTACTTAACCTCTAAACTTGATTACCAATCTCATTTCTCCATATCCCAAAATTCTGAATAAAACAGATTGATGGGTGGATGAATAAGAGAAAAACAAATGAAAACTGTGTCAATTTTCAGAGAAGAACAAAGAAAAAGAAATCAAATAATGAATGTGTGAGCAATTCAGGAAGAGAAGAAGAGAGTGGAGCTAAAATATAATAAACAATTGAGAGAGATGTGTAGATTACAAATATAGGTGTGTGGGTATCAGTTCCCTTATTTAATACATCCGTCGAGTAGAGTTATTTGGTTTTATACGTGTTTAGCGATTTAGCCTCGTTTGTTTTGCAGAAAATAGGTATCAGAAAAGAAAAGTTGTTCATTTTCTGTGTTTGAGAAAGCAAGAGGAATCAAAAGACTTTTCTGTATGATTGGAAAATGTGCAAAATTGGTTTATTCTAAAATCGAAAGGAAACACTTTTCTTCATTCTTTCTCAATATTAATTACTCATATTATAATATTTTATTATATTTTTAACAACATTTCTCATAACTTTCTTTACGTTATCAAATATCAGAATGAAAATTTTTTTAAAAATTGCATTCATGCACTTTCCGTTCTTATGAGAGAAATTGATGAACTGCTTTCATTTTCATGAATCAAACAAGACCTTAATTATTATTTGTTTTTTAGTTGAATTTCAAAAAAAAAATATAAGTCATCTTCAGTATATACATACTCTAAAGTGTGTGTGCGTGTTTTTACAATAATTTAATCAAGATATTTTTATATAGGACATAGGTACCACCTGATAATTCGTATTACACATTTATAAAAATAAAGAGTAATTTGATATTAACATAAAATTTTTACATTTTTCTTACGATTTTCTGAGCAACACTACTTTATTTTCGACGAGAAAACGTAATGAAATCATAAAAATTTAGATGTAAATTATTCTGAGCAACACAACTTTATTCTTGTCCACAAAAAGATATTAATTATAGAGTGTAGTAAAATTCAAAGATTTATTCGTTTACCCCAAAAAATAAACAATAATCACCTGACGTCCTCCAAAACACAAGCACACGGCATTATTACTGGACCTAGTCCCATCCCATCACCACCTACCTCACCAAAACGAAATAAGCCCAACCAATCCTCCCACGCCACCTCTGTTACGTCTCCGCAGACAACCCTGTTGCAGGTGCACGCCACACTATCCCGTCCCTCTAATTCCCTCCCTGAACAACTTGGAGGCGTTCCCCACTAATTTCAATTATTATCCCTGATCGTGATTATCATCACAAAAAAACAATTTAGCTTAAATCATTTTAATACTAATCATCTCCATTAAACTAGCACACAATTCCTTCCATCATCATCGCTTCCCGTCTTTCTCTCTCTACTCAAATTCAACCCAGAGTCCACCGGAGATCTAAATTCGAGGTCCGGGAAGTTCGGTTCGGAGTTTGTTTAGAGAAAAATGGCGCAGGCGTCCGGGAGGGTGGTAGGGGACTATACAGTGGGCCGGCAAATCGGGTCGGGTTCGTTCTCCGTGGTGTGGCACGCGCGGCACCGCGTCCATGGGACGGAGGTGGCGATCAAGGAGATTGCGACGGGCCGGCTCAACAAGAAGCTGCAGGAGAGCTTAATGTCGGAGATCTTCATCTTAAAGAAGATTAATCATCCCAATATTATTCGATTGCATGATATAATCGAGGTTAGTTGATTTTGATTTTCTAGAATTCTCATCATTGAGGGAAAGATAGTTTCCGTTATAGGCAGGTATTTAGTTTGGAAAATTCAAACTTAAAAAGTCCCTGTTGAAGTTGATAGCTATTGTTTCTGGAAAGTTTGGCAGTTAGGAGTTAGGGTATTTAATAGCGGAAAATAGGGCTCTGATATTGTAGGTATGGCGCATTGAAATGTTTGCATTTCTTATCTCATTCGTTAAGAACATAAATTTTGAGCTCTTTGGGGTAGAGGTTTGGTAGAATTGTGAGTATTGGGTTTCGTAAGGTTGTCTAACATTCTCTTTACATAGGTTCCTGGGAAGATAAATCTTGTACTGGAGTATTGTAGAGGAGGTGATCTTTCTATGTACATTCAACGCCATGGAAAAGTACCTGAAGCTCTTGCAAAGCACTTCATGCAACAGCTAGGTTTGCCTCAAAGTTTTCTTTTTTCTTATTCAAGTCTTTCTTTCTCCTATGTATTGTACTGGTGTTGAATGGTTGTTTTATTTACAGTGGCAGGTCTGCAAATGCTTCGCGACAATAATCTTATACATCGAGACCTAAAGCCACAGGTTTGTTTATCATCTGATTAGTTTTGATCAATCTATAACCATAAAGAGAGTAGAACTTCTATGCGCAATGGTGCCTTAGCTTAGTGTGTTATTAACTTCATAGTTTTTGTTTTTGTCAGGAGCTAAATAAGTACCTGGTCTTAGTTGTAAAATAAAACGCTTACAATTAGGGTTTAAACATTCCCACTTAGTTTAGCGTAGACACCTGAAAGATGTTTTTTTAGCCTGAGATTAGTTACTTAGTACAACCTCCAGTGCTGTATGAATAACTTGATGTCTAGAGATACCATAGGATATTGTTTGATATGTAGTAATCTTGTCTCTGCAGAAAGGTTTCGTTGGTATGTCGTTCCATTTGTAATGTTTATCATTCTTGGAACAGAATCTCTTGCTGTCCACCAATGACAACAATTCCGTTTTGAAGATTGCAGATTTTGGATTTGCAAGGTAATTGGGTCTCCATCCTTTTGCCTTTGATTTCAAAACTTGTGTTCCATCTATTTGAAACAGCACTTATCCTTTCTTTTTTTGTTTGGGAAGATCTCTGCAACCTCGCGGTCTTGCTGAAACTTTGTGTGGTTCACCACTTTACATGGCTCCAGAGATAATGCAACTTCAAAAGTATGATGCAAAGGTGAACTTTTCTCATCTCAAGTGATGGCCAACATGTACAAGATGTTTTCCATTAACCTAAAACTGAATACGCAGGCAGATCTCTGGAGTGTTGGTGCAATTTTATTTCAGCTTGTGAGTGGTAAAACCCCATTCACAGGAAACAATCAAATACAGGTTCAATTACAAAATCTTTCCCCCTTCCTATTTCCCTAGCAAACATGAAGCGTTTAGACTGGGCCTAGGATGAGTACTAATCCTCTACTTTGGCCAAACTAGTAATATACCATGCCTATAACTTCTTTTTTTCCCTCTTGTGTTGGCAGTTGCTGCAGAACATTGTGAAATCCACCGAGTTGCAGTTTCCCCCTGATAGCAACAATTTGAGTTCAGACTGCAAGGATTTATGTCAGAAATTGCTACGCCGCAATCCAGGTATTTCAGTCTGCATAGTTAATTTGCATTTACATACTTGAAAAACCTGCCTAGGGAAAAAATAAAATGGACCAAAATGCTTCATGCTTGAATTTGTTTTAACTTTTCATACTCCCAGGGTTCCATATTTTTCAATGGAGTGCGAGAGATGGAAGCAAGTCATATATGATATATTTTTTGCTGCCCTATGAGCCTCTCTTGTGTTGATGGTGT
The DNA here is from genome assembly GCA_951800085.1 of Comarum palustre. Lineage (NCBI taxonomy): Eukaryota > Viridiplantae > Streptophyta > Magnoliopsida > Rosales > Rosaceae > Comarum > Comarum palustre. The sequence goes on along the minus strand of OX637574.1, from coordinate 25,041,114 downwards.
TTGGCTGACCAATCCATCTTGTATTACTTTGTCCGATTGGATTAATTTTGCATTATCATCAAATGCAAGATCTGAAATGATGCATGTACTCATAGTTGCGCTTCTGTAAATGCATCGAATTTGATATACTTCAACGTAGAATTCATAGTGGTCTTAATTATAAGCTAAAGAACCTCCATTTACTCGACTATACAAATTTGGAATGAATAACATAGGAGAGTTGGGAAGATTTCCCTTCTCTAATAATATTTGTTTCTTGTAAGTTGGAACCAAAGAGGAATTTAAAATGTGTGTATCAGGGAAAGACTGCTGGTAACACCTATGAATGGCAGGCCAAGCCATTATGTTGATATAGTATTGATATGTAATAAACCAGTAGATACACCACTGAGAAATAAGTTCAGGTTAATTGGAAGTTTCAAGAGGAAGACCAAATTCACACTGAATGAAGTTATGGAAAAGCATATTCAATATTTACAATAGGGAATACAGTATATGATATAAAGATTCATGGGAATTGTTGTGGCTAACCGCATATGTTTTGCAAAGGGGAAAAATTGATGTTGATGAATAAATGAATTCTACTGAGCTCCTATAATTCATAAAACAAATTTTGACTTGATAATAATGACTCTTTTCTGACACTGAATAAACGAATTTTGACATGATATAATTCATAAAATGAATTTTGACTTGATAGTAATGACTCTTTTATTTGACATTGTGTCCACAGTGGAACGATTAACATTTGAAGAATTCTTTAATCACCCATATCTTGCTCAGAAGCCCCTAGAGAATGCATCAAGGTAAGTGAAGCATATAATTTTTTCTATCTGGTCATGACTTTTTGTGTTTCTCACGTTTTTGGAGGATCTTCTGTGATGCAGGAACAGGAGGGGTTCAAGGATGGGAGACGGATTTCCTATGTCTGATGCCAGTGCCATGAGGAACTTGGAAGAAAGTTCTCAGGATGATTGCATGCCTTTTCAGTTGGATGACGATTCTAGTGGTCCTGAGGGGAGCCCTTCTTACTCAAGGAGGAGGCCCTCGATGAAGTCCACTTATGGATTTTCTCTTGATATGAAAGTTGATAGACGAGAAGCATCACCAAGCACTTCTTTCAGATGTAGCAGTGCAACACGTAGAGAACATTCTACTCATAGATTTGACAGCCATAAACCATTAGATAGAAATATATATAACCAACTAGGATCAGTGGACCAAAAATCAGTAAATGCTTGTTCAAGAGGTAATACTTCTCTTATGTTCCTCGTCATTTCTGTATATGGTTGCATTTAAACACACCTTAAAGAATTTATTATTTTGTTTTCATCAGCACTTGGGGATTCAATGAAGTTGATTGATCAAGATTATGTACTTGTCTCTGGACCCCCAGTTGATGTGTCATCTACTTCAGCAAGTGATTCAAAACCAAGCCACACATCATACAAATCTGAGAGTCTCCCGCAAGAATCACTAACCACCTCGACAAGTGCCCCAATGCCAATCATTGGTGCAGATAGTCATAACATGTGTGTCATAGGAAGCTTGGATAGTCAGAGTTCTGTTCCAGGGACATCACTAGGATCAACTGATATGGCTGATGCTTTGGAGCAGCCTTCATCACACTGCATGACAAGGCTGAACTCATTGCAGCAGTGTGTGTCTGCTATTACTGAATTAGTTCATGAAAAGGTAAATCATGAGTTTTGTCCTGTGCAATGAACTGTTTTACGCTTTCTTTCTTAAATGAGCAGAGTAGTTAGAAATGCGGCAACCATTACCTTCTCTGTTTTGAACTTTTTTTTAAAGATTGAGGCGGGCAAGCAACTAGAAGCGTTCTCAATTCAGCTTGTAATTCTTGCTATTTGGAAGCAAGCACTTCACATATGCCACACACAAGCTGCCTCGGCAATGGAAGGAAGTCCAAGCCAAGAAACTACAAGAATTAGGAGGGGCACGAGCAAGAAGCATGGTAGTCCTGATGCAGAGGAATGCCTTGAAGCTGTCAACTCTCAAGGGCCGGAAGATCTTTCCGCACAGATTGAAAGAGAATTTCTCCGGGAGGTTGAGCATGCAGAAGATCTAGCAAAGGCCATTGATCCTGGTATGGATTTAATTTTCACATATTTTCTCGGGTGTTTCTTCTTTTTCATGTGGGATCAGCTGTTAATGGTTGGCACCCTGAATATCAAGCATTGTTTTGCTACTTTTGCATGGTTATAATCTGGAGATTAGTGACTTTCTAACTGAGCTAGTTTTTATTGGTTCTTTCGGTAAAGAGTTGAGAGTCATTCTTTTCTTGTGCATCCATAATGCATATATGTCATGAAATATGGTCAACTGATTCTTCGACTTTAATTGATGCACAAACATATACTTATTTTGTTAGTCCCAAATATGTTGAGAACTGGAACACTATTGGTTTTATCATACAACCGATAACAAACTTCCCGGTTTTCTTTCTCATGGTTGCAGGACATACGGAGATGCCGGATGCAATGGAGACAATATTTCAATCTGCTCTAGTTTTCGGGAGACACGGGGGTGTGAGTATCTTAATCTCGTCTCATTTTCCTCATATTCCACACCTGGCTGGCATTACTTGAATTCTTCAATTTTACACAGATTAAACTTACAGGAAAAACATCATCGTTTTTCTTTTTTGACATTTTAAACTTTTGGCCAAATTCTCTGAGTTCGGGTTACCAGTTGATAGACTCGTTCAGTTGCCATGTGTCTGAAATTCTTTTTTCTTTTTAAACCTATGACTCTTTGATGCAGTGATTCCTGTCTTTCCAACCACTTTTCATTTTCTCTATGCTCATATTCAATTAGTAAAAAATCATTTTTGTCATTCAAAATTCATAACCTTTGATGTGTATGCAACATAGAGTGCCGTATTAAAAGCTAGATGGGTCTGTTTATAAACTCTTAACGTGTAAAGCTGATTAGAAACCCGAGATGATTATAACAAACAGAGCTACATAAACTCCAAACTAAACTTCCAAAGGGAAGTTTGGGGTAAATTACACAAACATCTTTATAAATTACGCAAATTACCCTATGAAATTGGTTTTCTATGTTTTCTATAATATGATGATATATTGCTTGGCAGGTTGATGAGCTTATGGGTGACATGGACAGTGCAGCAGTATTTTATTCAAAAGCTGTGTGTCTCTTGGTATTCCTTCTAGTGGAAGCACCATCCCTCATACTCAACCCGCCGTTCTCCCTGACCAGTTCTGACCGGTATAGACTTCGAACGTACATTGGTATACTCAACAATAGGCAAGGCTATTCAAGGTCTCAGCGGATGGCTATCTTGAAATGCGAGGAACAACAATGCCCTCCTTAGGAATTATATAAGCTAAGCGCAGAGTTCGTTGATGATTTTCTTTGACTACTGTACGTTGTATATAATAATTTGTTTGTACAGCTATTCTTTGATTGGAAAAATGTGGGAAGGTGGTGATACTTTGTATCAAAATAGTTGATGTAGTGATTCCATTTATCATTAAAAGAATGATGAAATGTGCATCTGTTGTTGCCAAGGTTTCAAAATGCTTGTTGAAGTGTTTGTTTCGAGATGAATGTTGCTGTTTTTTGCCCTAATAATTTCCAGTAGTCTTGTAGAATCTGAGACCGGCACCTCAAATAGTGTTGGATCCGTACGGTAGATGTATAACATTACATAACAGGTCTCATTTTCATGTAGAGCTTGTCATTATTTTCATTTTCACCTCATTGATGTTGTCCATTTTCCTGTAGATTTCTTTCCAAAGATAAAAGTAGGGCAGGCATCGGTAGATATATCTATTTTTTTCTACAATACCGTATATCAACCAACTTATAATTAGTAGACAAAATTTTGTACTAATATCAATCGTCAAAGTCGGTATGCTGATTTAGTTGGTAACGTTAGTATGGGCCTCAACCAAATTTAGATTATAGCCCAAAATCTTAAAAGGCCCAACTCATTTAAACAATCAATATTGCTATACTTCAGTACTTTTACAACTTCAAGTCTCCAACAATAGAAAAAAGTTTCAATTTTTGAATTAATAAGACAGATTACAATGTAAATAACCAAAATAACTAACCAGACATAAGTCTGGACAAGTGTTACTCGGAGTTCCTTCCGCTTCAAAGCTGTAAAGTGCAAACTATATATTTAGTGTCTAAACAGTTCATACATAGTGAGAGCAACAATCTGCAGCACACATAATCAGTCCCTTCTGCAATGCACATTTTCTAGCCCATACTCGTCACCACAAAATATCCAGCTGTAGCTCCCGTCAGTGCAATCAAAGTCATTGTCCATTTTTCATAACGAAGGAAGCTGAAGCATGACTTGCATAACTTAATCTTATACATAAAAGTTTGTTTACAGTGAAAAGACCCAACTTACTCCGATACTCACTTTCTTCACCCATTCTCTTCAACTAGTTTCTATCAGCTCCCAAAAGCCACACCAACAACCATTTAAAGAAGCACTAACTACCCAAAATCTACATGTTCTCTAGAAATTGGATATTCCAATGACCTTCAATATGCATGATAAACTAACTAGAAATTGTACCGGTAGAACAAAGCAAACTAAATTGGCAATTAACAACTGTAATAAAACCACAGATTCAATAGCAGAGACAACAAAATATACATAAAAACTAACCACAATCAACACAATCCAAGTAAAATTCACTACTCGAAATCAAACAAATCATAGATCAAACTAACATGAATTCAGAATTGCCTTCAAGATCAACTCTCCTGTGGGAGCTGCAACTAGTCCAAACCAGAGATTCAATAGCAGTGACCACAAAATATACATCAATTTTTTTTTGGTATTTCTTGGTAATACAAAATGGGAGTATCTCTTTTGGTAGACATAGTAAGTACCCTCCACTAGTACCGATCTAAACAAAAACAACACAAACCATGAGAACCCAGAAAAGCAAAATTCGAAATTTACATTTAGTGGAGAAGAGAGAGAGAGAACACATATAATTGCGCCCCTCAGAATTGACACAAATTCAGTTTGATATGTTGTAATTAAACATAATAGAACACATAGAAACTGAGGAGGATGAGATTGATACATACCGAGAGGTGTTGAAGAAGTTGATGCCACAACGAAAGGCTTGATGAACAGAGCCGATAGCGTCTTAAGTTGATACCACGTACCAATTGACTTCGGAAACTTGATACGGTAGTACCGTAACGAAAACTCAGTTACTAACTTTATGATATACTAACATAATTAATAAGGTTGGTACGGTTGATACACTTGGACATGGTTCAAATTGTCCACCCTAAATAAAAAACCCCATTTCGTGAAGGAAGAAAACAAAAAGGTTCTTAGATGTGATCAGATAAATGTGAAAATGGAATGGTATCTGGACTTTATATGACAATTCCATATTTTTTTAGGTGCAGAAGTTGTTATCAGCCAACTTCTTGACTTGGGTAGTCGGTGTAAACCCATATAATGGTCTCGCTCCTCCACTTCACCTATCTTCCTATGAATAATAATGATGAAACACATTCATGTTAGTATCGTATTGACCACAACACATTACGTAATGTCATTTTGTTCTTTGCCAATTAACTTGGTTTTGAAAACCAAGGTAAGTTAATCCGTCAAGCGACCTCTCTAGCTTCAACATTTTTTTGAAATTCTCAATTTTGGAGAATTTTGGTGGGTTTTATGGTACAACTTCATCTCATTCCTTAAAATAGGGATGAAAAAAGAGGCATTCATTTCTTAAATTTACAGCAAAGTCATAATTTTCTAAAATTTAATTATTCACGTGCTCCAATGAGAAATAGATATATTTAAAATATTTTATTAGGTGTTTTATAGATATAATTAATAAAACATAAAATATTTTATTAGGTGTTTTACAGTTATAATTAATATTAAAATAATATATTGTATTGTTCCATTAAATGTTGAAATCTCTAAAATTCAGAAGCTGTTGGAGTTTACCAATTTTTTTAGAGACTATGGTTTTTGCTTTCCTAATTTAATTTTTTTTTTAAAAACTGTTAGAGATGTTCTACCTAACAAAATATCGCAAGTTTGACGTCCTCATCATAAGTTAGAAAGAATACTAGTATTATTATATAATATTTTGTTTATAATTAGTTGATAATATGATACAATTTTTTAATTTGATTGATTCTCTTTTTCACATATTGGTAACCATGCACTTGAATGTAGAAATCGAAAGAACACACTTGTGCATCACCATGTGAGGACTGGCCGGAAATCAGCATCTATCTGGTGAAATATAGTACGTATCATTAAACTCTGGTAAGATCATTGTGTGATGAAATGTGATTTCACTTCGGAACTCTTGAAACCTTGTAAATATTTAACAAGAATGGAAGATCTTTCAGAGTCTTAATAGTTCGGGGCGAAAATAGATTTTCTTCGAACAACCAGGCTTGAGGCGTGCCAGTACCTATAAGTCAGGTACAACCTTAATCTTGATACTTGTTTGTCTTCTGACTTCGTCTCAAACAACTGTCGTACAAGCACCGGTCAGGCTGAGATTTAGGTTTTTCACAGACATAGCTAAGTAGCAGCTAGGATTTTTCTCATCTTCTCGCGAAGCGGTCGTTTTTTACTCAGACCGGAGTGGTTGACCAGAGCTATAAATCATGATTGCAGGGCGTTCGCTAAAGAGTTCCTTGACAAACTAGGGATATTTGCCAAGGTTATTCACCCTAACAATGGTTTTGCGGGTATTCGCTAACGGATATGGCTTTATGAAGCGGTGGTGGACTGTTTGCTCACGGATGATGCTTGGTGAGGTAGAAGCAGGAACTGCCGACGGATTAGGCTTTGGTGAATAGCAGCGGGCAATGCCTACGGGTAGAGCTTTGGTGCACAAAAAGACCCAAGGAATCTTTTTGATAGAGGTGCTCCGAGGGAGGCTTGTTTTGCAGTGTGCAAAAGTTGTTTGTTGATTGATTGGAGATGTCCTTCTTCATATGATTTGACCCCTTTATATAGTGAACGCTAAGATTTGTTCTTACTTGCAGATCAAGGAATATCAAATACCTTGAAGATTAGATCCTTAAGCAACTACAAATCTTCGCCAAGTATGACCTCAAATGGAAAAAAAAAGTTACAATTACTTAAACCGTAAGAATCAATCTAATAGGCTCGAGAAATCAGTATTTATCAAAAAATATTATTTTAACCTAGACATTAACCACTTCTGATCAAGTACATAATTTGGAGCTTTCTCTTAAACCCAAGACTTCTAATCTATGCGCGCATGAAGGGATCCAAAAACACGTGAGACAACAGAAATGATAACCATTGATGACTCTTCTCCTCCTTCTAGTATGTATATATAATTTGGAGCTTTCTCTTAAACCACTCTTCTAATCTATGCGCGCATGAAGGGATCCAAAAACACGTGAGACAACAGAAATGATAACCATTGATGACTTTTCTCCTCCTTCTAGTATGTATATATATAAGCAGTCAGTAGTTCACACTTCACAAACGTGCAAGCCCTTGAGAGCGAAAATGAGGTCTAAAGCTTTTACTGTCACTATTCTGTGTCTCCTATGTTTTGCAACCTCTAAAACCCTAACTAGTCTCAAGAGAGGTTCATCTCTTTCAGTAGAGGATGATTCAGATTTCCTAACCTCACCAGACAAGTCCTTCACATGTGGATTTCATGGTGTTGGCACAAATGCCTACTGGTTCTCAGTTTGGTTCACAGGCTCGAAAGACAGGACCATTGTTTGGATGGCCAACAGGGACAAGCCTGTCAATGGCTTGGGGTCTAGAGTCTATTTGAGTGGAGATGGCTCGATGGTCTTGACTGATGTGGATGGGGCCATCATCTGGAAGAGCAGCACTAACTCGAGTATTAGTACTGTTGCAGATAGAGCTGAGCTTTTGGATTCTGGCAACCTTGTTCTGAAGGACCCTAGTGGTAAAATTCTGTGGCAAAGCTTTGATTTTCCTACTGATACTTTGCTCCCATACCAACACTTTAGAAAGAGCAACACGTTGATTTCTAGTTTGGGAAGAGGGGATTTTGGTACCGGCTATTTTAGTTTCTATTTTGATAATGATAATGTTCTCAAGTTGATGTATGATGGTCCTGATATTTCAAGCTTGTACTGGCCTGATCTTGATTATAGTGTGTTTCAGAATGGTAGAAATGCTTACAATAGTAGTAGAGTTGCGGTGTTAGATGAACTTGGTAGCTTTTTGTCTAGTGATGAACTGCAATTTAGTGCTCTTGACATGGGTTTGAGAGTGAAAAGGCGGTTGACGATGGATATTGATGGAAATCTAAGACTTTATAGTCTTGATAGTTCAACAGGTTTGTGGTTAATCACATGGCAAGCTATGGTGGAACTCTGTAAGGTTCATGGCATATGTGGGCGAAATGGTATTTGTATTTATACACCAGGGCCTAAGTGTTCATGCCCTCCTGGATATGAAGTAGCCGATGCAAGCAATTTGAAGTTGGGCTGCAAGCCTAAGTTCAAGCGCACATGCTCGAAGTCCCAAGAAGAGAAACTTGTGCAGATTCCGCAAGTAGATTTCTATGGATTTGATCTCAATTTTAGTGAAAAAATTTCATTTGATGATTGCAGAGAGCTCTGCTTGGGGGATTGCCGGTGTGAGGCATTTAGCTATAGGCTAAATGGGGAAGGGAGGTGTTACACGAAAAGTGCTCTCTTCAATGGCTACAAGTCTCCAGAGTTTGTGGGCAGTATATATTTGAGAATGCCTGCAAGTGTGGAAGCACCATTAGTAGTCAACAAGCTCAATGCCTCGGATACATGTAAAAGTACTGAGGCCCAGAAAATGGGTTCTGCTTTGATGTATGAGAATACTAGTAAAAAGGTTAGATGGATATATCTGTATTGGTTTGCTGCTGCAGCTGGTGCAGTTGAAATTCTCTTCATACTTTTAGGTTGGTGGTTACTTTTCAGAAGACAAGGCGCTAGAGCTCCTATCGAAGATGGGTATCATGTGATTTCGAGTCAGTTTAGAATGTTTCGGTATGCTGAGCTCAAGAAGGCGACCAAGAAGTTCACAGAGGAGCTGGGAAGAGGGGCTTCTGGGGCTGTGTTTAAGGGTGTTCTGGAAGATGAGAGAGTGGTAGCTGTGAAGAAATTGGCAGATATTTATCAAGGTGAAGATGTGTTCTGGGCTGAAGTAAGCACAATTGGTAAAATTAATCACATGAACCTAGTGAGAATATGGGGATTCTGTTCAGAAGATAAACACAGACTCCTGGTGTCAGAGTTTGTCAAAAATGGATCACTAGACAAGCATTTGTTTCCCCCAAAATTTCTTGGATGGCAAGAAAGGTTTAAAGTTGCAATAGGGGTAGCGAAGGGTTTAGCATATCTTCACCATGAGTGTCTAGAATGGGTTATCCATTGTGATGTGAAGCCTGAAAATATACTTGTAGACAGTAACTTTGAGGCAAAGATTGCAGATTTCGGGCTGGCAAAGTTGACTCAGAGAGGAAGCCAGAGCTCAATGTTCTCTCGAGTTAGAGGAACAAAAGGGTATATGGCCCCGGAGTGGGCTCTCAACCTTCCAATCACTGCCAAAGTGGATGTTTACAGTTATGGGGTGGTGATTCTAGAATTGGTGAAGGGAATTCGACTTTCAAATTGGGCAGTGGAGGATAGCGAGGAGCAAGAGGCAGAGCTGACTAGCTGTGTGAGGATAGTGAAAAGGAAGATTCAATGTGGAGAAGATTCATGGATAGAGGATATGTTGGATCCAAGATTAAAAGGGCAGTTGAGCATGAAACAAGCAGAAAAGATGGTTAAGATTGGTATTTCTTGTGTGGAAGATGATAGGAACAAAAGACCAACAATGGATTCAGTAGTACAAGATTTGCTAGAATGTGAAGATGAATGTATATTGCATCTGTAAAATAAATAAATTTGCATGCAAGAGCTACAAGTGCATCTGTAGAAGTTTACTTGAACTGCATATCCTGTAGAATTTGCCATTATGTATTTGTTTTCTTCTGAAAATAAATAAATTACTTAATGCTATTTCTGGATGCTTTGTTATCTTAGAGGGTGAAAAATGAACACCGATTTTATGGTTTCGGTCATGCAGGAGAAGGTAGATGTTCTGGGTTTACGATTTGGTGCTATGTGTTTGTGTTTTCTTGATTCATTCTCTTCTAATTCATTAGAATTTGTGTTTTGCTTTTGGTTGTTCTCTTGAAAGGTAGAATGGAGTAATATAATCAGAAGGGTGTTGGGGTTCTCAAGTTGAACATGCATTGTTTTGTTCTGCAATATGGCTCCGTACTGCATTTGGTTTTTATTGCTGACTGAGTTGAAATTGTTTTTCCATAGATGAGTACCATGGTTCAATTTCTCTCAGAGTTGTCAATAACAACTAATGTCATACACATTCGTAGCTTGGAATTGAGAAGTGACAACTGTGGGTGAGCTTCAATCACAAAATCAATTTTGCTGTTGTTCTACAGAGCAAGTTTGTCAACATCATTCTCATATACAAAGATAAGATTAGTTAATTTAGTATCAACACAGAGCTTATATCCGTGGCCGCTCGATCTTGGTTGTGGATCTAATCATAAAGATCAATTGAAATCTTTACTCTTCTACTGTTGTAGCTTTGGTATATTATTCGGCTTTAAGTTATTTTGTTTTCCTTCATTTTTTTGTTTGGTTACTTTGATTTTCACATGTAAAAAAAAACTATGCAATTTAAATGTCAGATACAAGACGTATCTTTTTATAACTTTATAAAAAAATTCTGGGTTTTATTGTTCTTTCTTTACTGTTTGCAGATCTTATGTATGAATTTCTGGGTCTAATTTTTCATTTATGGATCTTATGTTCTGCATTCAGTTTTTTCCCTTATTCAGGTTTGTATATTAACCTAATTGTCTGCTAATTTTGATATGTAACTGATTTATTATTGCCCTATCAACGTACATTATTGATTCATTTGATTTAACTTTTCTGTGTTATAGCTTATTGTTATTTGAGAAAATTTCAGTTTACACTCATAAACTTTAGGTCTAAAATTTCATCATGTATAGTTACGCTAAACCGATTAAATGAAAACGATTAAAGAAAGCACTTAAATGAAAATGATAAATTTGCATCTTGATGTATTTAGCAGGATGGAATATAGATGTGTAATCATGCAGGTACGATCTACTGTTATTGTATAACTACTTAATTTTGATTATAGTTGTGTCAAATTTTTAAACAATATAGCATTTTGCATATTCTGATAAAAAATATTTACTACATCCTATAACTCTTTTAAACTCGAGTAGAGCCAATATCAGGAATTGTCAGCTATTATTGCATTATATTTTGTGAAAAGGTTTCATCCTATATGCTTTGTTTTGAGCTTTGTTGCTTGAAATTTTACTCTCTTTTTTCTCTTTTTTAATTTGATCATGACATCTTTTTTCAGAGTAAATTTGAATATTATGATTTAGTTTTACTTTTGGGAGTTGTAGGTGTGCTTGACTTTATATTTGGGCTTTCTAATCTTATTTGTATGGGATCAAATATTTTTGGGTCTTAACATGCTTTCTATTTTGAATAAGCTTTGCTTGATGAACTAAATGTTTTGGATGAGAATCTTAATTAAGAACCATATATGTGTGTTCAAATCAAGAAATTGTTCATTTTTTGTATGCATGTTTTTATTTAGTTTTCCTTTTGTTGCAATGCTTCTTGAATTTAGTTTGAGAATTGTTTATTGCTTCTGATTTTTTACTGTCCCTTCTTACAGTTTAGAGATTTTGCCAAATCAGTAGTCAAAGTAGTATACTTCTTACCGGCCCTTAATTTGAACTATCTGCTACCATATAGAATTTGAGCTATAAATAGTAAGTAGTATACTTCTCACTGATTAATTTAAACTATCTGCTACCCTAGCCTATAGAATTTGAGCTATAAATGATAATAGTATATCACATTTTAATGCTGGTTATTGTTGGTCTTTTAGGGACTTTGTTATATGGAATTGAATGACATTTGTGCTTCTAAATTATTTTTTTGGTGAATTCTGTGCTTCTGAATTTAGAACTTGAAGCTCCAACACCTGCAGCAGCGCGTGCCAACTTTCTAGTTTATTAGCTTCCAACAATGCTTTATCGGTAATTTTAGATACCGAATTTCAGCTGAAGAAAAAAATCCAACGAAACAATTTTGTTACGGTTTATGTGTATTTTTTTCTTCTCTATATATTAACCTAATTACTTATGAAGAGCTAAGCTAGAATGACCCAACAATGGATTCAGTAATAAAATATTTTCTAGAATGTAAGGATGAATCCAATGCCTCTACTGCAGAGAAGTTGATGCATCTGAATTTTTTTTACTTTAAATGCCTCCTGTAGTATTTGCAATTCTTAATTAGCTATTGTCCCTTAACATTTAGTCTTTGTAACTAAATGAGATATCTAGATGTTTTGTGTTTGAGTCACAAGACTAAAAGTTCCAACCCATTGCGGGGACTAAAAGTTCCTCAAAGTCTAATCGAAGGTAGTAAAAGACTTCCATTTTCATATTCCTTAACTAGTTGAATCAGTCTAATAAGTTTATTATAATTCATGGAAAAAGCAGTGAGTAAAGAAACGTAAATTAATTTGATACGGAAAACCAAATAAACAATACCTGTGATCTGGTAAAGCTCAAGTATTGAGTACGTGAAGAAAGGTTCTGCACAAAATACCAAATAGAAGAGATTATAGTTTGCATAATCTCATTCAAACGACACGAAGGCTACCTTCCAAATAGAATAGGTTATAGGCACACGGCACGAAGGCTACATTATAAGCCTACGTTGTCCATCATCTATCATCAAAGCTACAGCATCCATCAATCACCAAAGCTAAAGCATTTTCATAATATTCAAAATAGAAGTTCCCACATTTCTCCTCATTTTTCTATTGGCATGCAGCAACATTTGTTCAGAGTGGAGAAAGGTGACGAGGGTACCAAGATTAAGAATAAATAACTATCTTTTAACTTTAAAATTAATTGATTATAAAAAAAATAGTTTAAATTTTTATAAGCTCATAAGCAAGGTCTTATATTCCTGATGTGAGATAGATATCTTAACACGTTTCCGCACGTGTGGCGACCCCTCAAGCCTAACACGTGGAAATATTTTGGGTTGACGTAGAGTTCGTGTAACCTTTGAGCTTTACACGTAGACGTGGGTAACCCACTCTAATACCATGATAAAGTAGTCTGAGGTTCAACTCCAAAACCAATTGACAATAGAGAGAGTAGCCAAAATCCTTATAAGCTCACAAGCAATGTCTCATATTTTTGATGTGGGATAGATATCTCAATACGCCCCCGAACGTATGACGAATCTTCAAGCCTAACACGTGAACAACAAATTGAGATTGACGTGGAGTTCGTGTGGCTATTGGGCTTCACACGTGGACATGAGTAACCTGACTCTTTGTTTATCAAAAGTTTAGGTGAGAATCATGATAAAGTAGTCCGGAGTTCAACTCCAAAACCAATTAGCAATAGAGAGAGAGTAGTCCAAACCCTTATAAACCACAAGTAAGGTCCTATTTTTCCTGATGTGAGATTTATATCTCAACACGCCCTCGTACGTGTGATGAATCTTCAAGCCTAACACGTGGACAACGTTTGGGGTTGACGTGGAGTTCGTGTGGCTTTTGGGCTTCACACGTGGACATGAGTAACCCGTTCTGATACCATGATAAAGTAGTCTGAGGTTTAACTTCAAAACCAATTGGTAATAAAGAGAGTAGTCCAAACCTTTATAAGCCCACAAACAATGCTCTATTTTCCCGATGTAGGATATATATCTCAACAAGAACTTCTTAAAAGTTGAAAAGGAGAACAACATCTTGGTTTCACCAGATGGAACATTTTCTAGTGGATTTTACAAAGTTGGTGTCAATTCCTCCTGTTATTCAATTTGGTTCACTAATAGTGTCAATAAAACAGTTGCCTGGATGGCTAACCGAGGCAGGCCTGCTAGCAAAAGAGGCTTAAAGCTAACTCTCCATGCAAATGGCAACATGGTGTTGAAGAAGTTGATGCCACGACGAAAGGCTTGGTGAACAGAGCCGATAGCGTCTTAAGTTGATACCACGTACCAATTGATTTTGGAAACTTGATACGGTAGTACCGTAACAAAAACTCGGTTACTAACTTTATGATATACTAACATAATTAATAAGGTTGGTACGGTTGATACACTTGGACATGGTTCAAATTGCCCAACCTAAATAAAAAACCCCATTTCGTGAAGGAAGAAAACAAGAAGGTTCTTAGATGTGATCAGATAAATGTGAAAATGGAATGGTATCTGGACTTTATATGACAATTCCATATTTTTTTAGGTGCAGAAGTTGTTATCAGCCAACTTCTTGACTTGGGTAGTCGGTGTAAACCCATATACAATGATGAAACACATTCATGTTAGTATCGTATGAAACACATTCATGAATAATAATGAATAATAATTATTTAGTTTGGAAAATTCAAACTTAAAAAAGTTCACCTATCTTCCTATGAATAATAATGATGAAACACATTCATGTTAGTATCGTATTGACCGCAACACATTACGTAATGTCATTTTGTTCTTTGCCAATTAACTTGGTTTTGAAAACCAAGGTATGTTAATCCGTTAAGCAACCTCTCTAGCCTCAACATTTTTTTGAAATTCTCAATTTTGGAGAATTTTAGTGTGTTTTGTGGTCCAACTTCATCTCATTCTTTAAAATAAGGATGAAGAAGAAAAAGAAGCATACATTTCTTAAATTTGCAGCAAAGCCATAATTTTCTAAAATTTAATTATTCACGTGTTCTAATGAGAAATAGATATATTTAAAATATTTTATTAGGTGTTTTATAGATATAATTAATAAAACATAAAATATTTTATTAGGTGTTTTACAGTTATAATTAATATTAAAATAATATATTGTATTGTTCCATTAAATGTTAAAATCTCTAAAATGGAGAAACTGTTGGAGTTAGACCAAATTTTTTTAGAGACTATGATTTTTGCTTTCCTATTTTAAAGAAATTTTAAAAAAGCTGTTAGAGATGTTCTACCTAACAAAATATCGCAAGTTTGACGCCCTCATCATAAGTTAGAAAGAATAGTGGTATTATTATATAATATTTCGTTTATAATTAGTTGATAACATGATACAATTTTTTAATTTGATTGATTCTCTTTTTCAAATATTGGTAACCATGCACTTGAATGTAGAAATCGAAAGAACCACTTGTGCATCACCATGTGAGGACTGGCCGAAATCAGCATTTATCTGGTGAAATATAGTACATATCATTAAACTCTGGTAAGATCATTGTATGATGAAATGTGATTTCACTTCGGAACTCTTGAAACCTTGTAAATATTTAACAAGAATGGGAGATCTTTCAGAGTCTTAATTGTTCTGGGCAAAAATAGATTTTCTTCGAACAATCAGGTTTGAGGCGTGCCAGTACCTATGGGTCAGGTACAACCTTGATCTTGATGTTTGTTTGTCTTCTGACTTCTTCTCAAACAACTGTCGTACAAGCGCCGGTCAGGCTGACATTTAGGTTCTTCACAGATCTAGATGAGTAGCAGCTAGGATTTTTCTCATCTTCTCGCGAAACGGTCGTTTCTTACTCAGACCGGAGTGGTTGACCAGAGCTATAAATCATGATTGCAGGCCGTTCGCTAAAGAGTTCCTTGACAAACTAGAGATATTTGCCAAGGTTATTCACCCTAACAATGGTTTTGCGGGTATTCGCCTACGGATATGACTTTATGAAGCGGTGATGGACTGTTCGCTCACGGATGATGCTTGGTGAGGTAGAAGCAGGAACTGCCGACGGATCGGGATTTGGTGAATAGCAGCGGGCAATGCCTACGGGTAGAGCTTTGGTGAACAAAAAGACCCAATGAATCTTTTTGGTAGAGGTGCTTCGAGAGAGTAGTCTAAACCCTTATAAACCACAAGCAATGCCCTATTTTCCTGATGTGAGATTTATATCTCAACACGCCCCCGTACATGTGATGAATCTTCAAGCCTAACACGTGGACAACGTTTGGGGTTGATGTGGAGTTCGTGTGGCTTTTGGGCTTCACACGTGGACATGAGTAACCCGTTCTGATATCATGATAAAGTAGTCTGAGGTTTAACTTCAAAACCAATTGGTAATAAAGAGAGTAGTACAAACCCTTATAAGCCCACAAACAATGCTCTATTTTCCCGAGGTGGGATATATATCTCAACAAGAACTTCTTAAAAGTTGAAAAGGAGAACAACATCTTGGTTTCACCAGATAGAACATTTTCTAGTGGATTTTACAAAGTTGGTGTCAATTCCTCCTGTTATTCAATTTGGTTCACTAATAGTGTCAATAAAACAGTTGCCTGGATGGCTAACCGAGACAGGCCTGTTAGCAAAAGAGGCTTAAAGCTAACCCTCCATGCAAATGGCAACCTGGTTTTGACAGATGCACTTGGTTCACTTGTGTGGTCAACCAACACATTCTCTAATAAAGACACAGAACTTGTGCTTCTTGAAACAGGAAATTTGGTGCTGAGGAATCAAGCAAAGAGGGTAATCTGGCAGACTTTTGATTCCCCCAGACACACTTCTACCAACACAGCCACTCACCAAGAACACAACCTTGGTGTCCATGAGAAGCCAAGGTACATATTCTGTAACTTCTAGTTTGATGATAACAGCGTCTTGTTTCTCATCTACAATGGCCCTCAACTTTCGAGTGTTTATTGGCCCCGGCTTATTCCAAGTGTTTTTGAGAGTGGTAGAAATCTTTACAACCAAGGACGGAGCCAAGATTTGAAAACAACTTAGGCTAAATATTCATTCGATAAAAATTATGAATAAGTATATTCGATAAAAATTATGAATAAGTACCTGGTAGTGTACTGAGTACTAACTTGATCTAAGATTCTAATCTTGTTCTAGATATCTCTTTTGATAAATGTTTTTTGAAATATAAACCATAGGTTTTTATTGATAGACAAAAACTATAATGTCATCATACAAGAGCCCTGACAAAGAGGACAATCAAGCACCATTACATTGAAACGTTACGTTCATTCTCGATCTGAGTACCCGTAAAGATCCCACTGTCGCCTAACACGATCTAGAAAAGAAAAACAAAACAACCTATGACATATGCAAACATAAAAAATAAGCATTTATTCTGAAAATAAAAAACTTTTTTTTAAAAAAAAACCCTAGGGTTTGAGCCCAAATCAAGCCATCAAACCCAGGTACATGCCCAGTCCACCGCCAAACAAAACCTAGGGTAGGGTTTCTCACCCACACCCCGTCGCTGTCGCTGTCGCCGTCAGAAGCCGGAGATGCCGACCGGAGCCTGACCTCTACATCACACCTCTGAACAGAGGAACTCCACCATGGACATATGCGCCTAATTACGCTTCAGAAGAAAGATTAGTTTCAAGAATTAAATTCATTTTACCCCATTAAAGTTTAGGGGTAACTTCATGTTAGTCCTTAAACTTTCAATTTTATTAGAATGTCCCTTAAGCTTTTCAAATTTAATCAGTCATACCCAATTTGACAAGAATTAAATTCAGTTTAACCCCATGAAGTTTATGGGCAACTTCATATTAGTCCTTAAAATTTCAATTTCATCAGAATACCCCTTAAGCTTTCCAAATTCAATAAGTCATGTCCAATTTAACAGATACCGTCAAACTTGCATGTGTGATTTTCTTATCTAACAGCTGTGGTAGTGTGGGGGGCCGGCGAAAGAGGTAATGTTTAAGAGGTGAATGAATATTATAACATTTGAAATTAAGGAAAAGATGATGAATATTGCTCAGATGTCATTAAGAGCAATTTGGGAAGATTTTATGGGAGAGTATCGAAGAAGAAAGAGCATTGTCGTGTGTGTGTTTTTTTCTTAGAAATAAAATGACCCTTCTAGCCCTTTCAATGACCATATTAATAGACTTAACATCTAATTTGGACATAGTTTGTTAAATTGGGTACGACTGATTAAATTTGGAAAGCTTAAAGGGCATTTTGATGAAATTGAAAATTTAAGGACTAACATGAAGTTGCTTCTAAACTTCAATGGGGTAAACTGAATTTAATTCTAGTTTCAATATTATAAGATCAACTGAAGTTGTTGCTGTCTCTTATTCCCAAAAATCAAGATGAAGGAGGATCTTGTTCTAAAGCAAATGCAGAAACAAAACCAGGTTTGTCTAAAGTCATTTCTCATAATTGGATTATTGATAACGGGGCAACGGATCACATTACTTCCTCGTCTAACTTGATGCATTAAGTTCAAGATTGTTTTTTAGTGCCTACCTTATCATTGCCTAGTGGAGAACAAGTCAAGATTGTCGCAAAAGGAATTTTTCTAATGAATTCCAATTATTATTTGCATGATGTTTTATCGGTTCTTACATTTCAAGTTGATCTGATGTCTGTAAGTCGGTTGACAAGAAGTTTGAATTGTTCAGTGACATTCTATCCATATTGGTATGTTTTACAAGATCTGGCTATAAGGAGGATGATTGGTTTGGGTAAATTACATGGCAGACTCTATTATTTGGCGGCACTAGCAACGGAGAAATCGGCAACCAATTTACCATCTTTCACCTCCACACAAACCAACATTTAATCTCACCATATCCTCCACTGATCTCTGGCTGTCAGGGCCCATCCCGGGTTAACCCTTTGAACCCGAAGTAAACCCTGCGAGGTTCACCTCAAGGAAACTTTTTACCAAAAACCCCCCTTTGAAATGGACAACCCTACTGGAAAGCTAACGAAAACACTTCCACAATTGAATACAACTAAACACTGTACTGGGGTATTCAAAGCATTCTACGTGGAAGCAATACATAAATAGACTAAATAGCGACAACAGAGTAATTTGACTATGCCTCGTTTTCCGTACGTATGACATTTTCTCAGCAAACCTGCAACACTGGGCATTTGAAAACGAAGGGCCCAGGGGAAAACATTTAAAAACACAACGTTAAAGTGAGTGGACAAAAATAATATCCAAACGTGAGAAAATATCTTGATTTAATGTTCTCCCTCTTATTGTTCTAGAAATCATTTATGCATGCCTCCTTAGGATAGAATCTCAAATCTTCATTTCAAAAAACAAAACATTACTTGCCAATCTCATTGGCATACAAATCAGTATTAAAAATAGGGGAAGAGGTTTCACTATGACGGAGTCTCCCAGACTAGGGTCGGAGCCTTCTAGAGGCTACTAAGTAATGAACGACCCTTCATTGCAGAGAGATTCCACCATGACAATGAGCCTCTCAGGCTATGGCCGGAGCCAAATAAGGCTACTATTGTCCCGCTTCACTTCTAAACTAGGGGGCCCGTACGACTAGCTAGCAATGATAATATATATAACGACTTTTCATGGCGAAGAAAACAAATACGAAAAGTCATTAATATATGACTCATCCCTCTTAAATTCAAACATGCATCTCATACATAAGGCACGGTTCCCCGACCGTCCTCAAAACTATGACCATAAAACAATGCATTCCAAATTTAATCAATTGAACTCTGATTTCAGCCGACATAATATAGGGGTTTACAGAAGGGGAGCAACCCACCTTCCTGGCCCCACCGGCTCATTAAATCAATAAAATCCATGTTATAATATATTTAATAAAAACGTAAGTGCATGCATGTCATTGAAAACAAAGGTCAACTCACAGTACTTAATGCGACTGCTTCATTGCTCAAAATGCCCTCGAGCGTAACCTCGAAATAACCACATGGTCGAATTCGTCTCATGTTCAACCATAAACTGTAAAATTAATCTAATATATCAGTCTTAAAACTATTGACTTGATCTTTTCTTAGTTTGACTAGGAATTGACCAAATTCCTTCCTTTTTAAAAACTTTTTCACCAATACGCTTATTTCCGATTATCGACTCAAAATTTAGTTTTCGATTACAAAACCGTAACACCTCAACTTGCCTTACTATTTCATTTGATGTTAGGTAACCCATAGTAATTTGGAGAATTACTATAGACACCCAATCAACCGCTTAACCAATTTACTAATTGCGAGTCGATATTTCGAGTATGAAATTATCCGAATTATTACAACGATTAACTCAATTTTGACCAAGTTTTCTAAGTTGACCAGAATCTCAATTAAAGATTCGCTTGACTTCTTTTAACCGGCTGACTTTGATTGACTTTTTTTTTTACCGGTCAACTTCCAAAAATGGAAACTTTCCAAAAAGGGAAAGTTTCCCAAAATAGAAACTTCTTATTTAAGACATGTTTTCTATACTCGCTTTACGGCTTAACCACACTCTACGGCTCCAACTACCTCATCCCTTCAACTTTAGATCCAAACCACACATCTTATGCCAAATTCAAACCACACACACACAAAATCTCGGATCACAACTTTACAATAAATCCCTAAAGCTCAGAGATTCACCTTTCAAGTAGAAATAGTGAGCTGCACTCAGCTTTACTTTATACACCTGAGGATGAGCTCCTCATACCCACACACCAACTAGACTGCCCCAAACCTCCTCTTCAGCTCCTCTTTCCCCTTCTGACCTTCCCTTTGCCAAACACCAAAACCATTCTCATTAACATACAACAAACAACACACAATAGAACCACTACCTAAACCAAAACCAGGAATCTGCTCCTACCTCCTCTTATTCTCGTTTCTTTGCCGAGAGTGAACTCTGCAGCAAGCGAAAGGGTTACAAATTGTTTGATCTATCAATAAAAAAAGTTTTTACTAGCCGAGATGTCCAATTTCATGAGTCTATTTTTCCTTATGCATCTCCTGACCCTAAGTTTGTCCTCTCTCCGCTAGCCCAATCTGGGGGCTTATACCCATATCCATCTCTACTTGATCACTCCTTTGATCCTTCTCTTCTTGTTTCACACAAAAACTCCAATCATGTCTCCGTTCCTCCTTCACCAACCACGGCGCCGGCGACACCACCGCCAGCCTCACCCGACCCTGACACCGCTGCAATCTCACTAGCACAACCACTGCCACCTTAGATCCACCACTCAAAACATATTCTCAACGATCCAAACTCAATCCTGTCATTCCTTTATCTGTCCCTTTCTCCTTCGATCCCGAGCTGTCATCCCTTCCTGTTCGTTCTGACACCACAGTCACTCTGCCACTTCTTATGCTAGAAGTTGAGCCTGAGCCGATAGAACCTCCCCGTCGCTCTCGCCGTCACATAGCTCCTCCTGTTAAATTCAACGACTATGTCTACTTACACTTTTACTCCGACCAATCATCTCCCACCACTCCAGATCCCAGAAAAGGTACTCGTTATCTATTTGAACATTTTGTGTCTTATCATCGCTATACACCTGGGCATAAGTGTTTTGTTGCTCAAATCAGTGCTATTACCAAACCTAGAAATTACACAAAAGCAGCTGCTCATCTGGAGTGGCAAGCAACCATGGATTCTGAATTATAGGCACTTCAGTCTAATGTCACCTGTTCCTTAACACAGCTTCATGCCGGCAAAACACTGATTGGCTGCAGATGGGTGTACAAAGTTAAACACTGTTCTGATGGCTCCATTGAGCGCTACAAATCTCGCCTCATAGCTCAGGGTTACACGCAGTTAGAAGACATTGATTATCAAGATACCTTTTCACCAACAACCAAGATCATCACAGTCCGTTGCCTACTTACCTTGGCTGCAGCTCGGGGTTGGTCCCTGCATCAAATGGATGTCAACAATGCATTTCTTCATGGTGACTTACAAGAAGAGATTTATATCTTGCTACTGTCGGGGCTTCGGCAACTGGGGGAGGACAATTTGGTGTGTCGCCTTCATAAATCATTGTACGGTCTGAAGCAAGCCTCACGCCAATGGTTCACAAAGTTTTCTGAGGCCATTAGTTTTGCTGGCTATACACAATCCTAGACAGTTACTCCTTATTCACTTGAAAACAAGGCAAGCCATTTACTGTCCTTCTGATATCCATTGATGACATATTGATTACTAGGAATGATCTTGAGAGCATTGATGCAACTAAGTAGTTTCTGCATAGTCACTTTCATATTAAAGACCTTGGTAATTTGAAATACTTTCTTGGAATTGAGGTTCTTCAAGAAATGAGATTTTTATTTCTCAACGTAAGTATGCATTGGAGATAATTGAAGATGCAAGATTATTAGGGGCAGCCCCTGCTGATACACCTATGGAACGGGGATTGAAACTTTCTGACAAAACTGATATGCTCAAGGACCAAGATCGCTATAGGAGGTTCATTGGTAGATTTATATATTTGACTGTATCAGGACCAGATGTTACTTAGGTTGTACATGTGTTGAGTCGTTTTATGCATCAACCAAGGAAGACACACATGGAGGAAGCCCTTAGGGTTGGTCGTTATCTCAAAAATGCACCTGGTCAAGGACTTTTCTTCTCTTCGGAAAATGATTTGAGATTAAGAGCCTTTTGTGATTCAGATTGGGCAGGTTGTCTACTTACTAGACGATCTACTACAGGCTATTTTGTGTTTCTTGGCTCTTCACTTGTTTCCTGGAGATCAAAGAGACAAAAGACTGTGTCGCTCTTTTCCGCGGAAGCAGAATATCGTGTTATGACTGGCACATGTTGTGAGTTAACTTGGCTGCAAAGTTTACTCGCTGATTTAGGGATAAAACATCAAGAACATGTATTACTGTATTGTGACAATAAAGCAGTGTTGCACATTACAGCAGATCCCATTTTTTCATGAAAAGATCAGACACATTGAAATGGATTGTCATTTTATTAGGGATAAAATTCAAGAAGTGTCGATTGTAACAAGATTTGTGGGTTCGTCATACAATTGACCGATATTCTAACCAAAGTTTTGGGAAGGGAAACTTTCATCCCCATGATACGCAAGTTGGGAGTGCATGTCACACCCCGAATCTTGTGAAGTTAATAAAAGTTACCTTTCACAGAAATTCACGAGTTACCGGGGATTTTTAATTGCGATCGGTAATTCGATAAGTTATCGCTCGAGTTAATTTTCGAGTTTTTAAAAGTACTCCAAATACCTGAATTGACGACTCGATGTTGTAGTACGTGTCGACACGAGTCTCCCGGTATTTTCGGATTATTTTCCGGAGCTTCGGTTCATTTTCTACGGATTTTCGAAGGTTTCGGTAACTTTTAAATTATTAATCCGGTAAATCAGTTTTACCATTTACCCTTTTACTTTTTACCTTCTTTTAATCTGGACCGTCAGATCTTTCCAAGATCTGATCTAAGCCGTTGATCTTTCTATAAATAGAGGAAGAGAGGGTTGACCCGAGTCAAACCCAACTCGGGCGTTGACCCGAGCCAAACTCTCTCTCTCTCTCTCCGTTTCGGTCCTCCGCTCCGCCGCCCATCCCAGCCGCGTCCGGCCAACCCGCGTCGGCGCACCACCCTCGAAATACTCCCCTCACTCTCCTCTCCAAAACCCCCTTACCAATTCTTCCCGGTATCCACTGTGGAGGTGGATTGGCCGAGAGGAGATGCGTCGGTGTTCACCGGTTTTTGGTGAGCTCCGGCGACGATCCGGCGCATGGTAGGTGTTTTCGTGTTCCTCTCCACTTCTTCTTCCTTCCCTTGCTTCGTAATGCTTGATTTGATCACCCAATTGGAAAGCCTTAATTCACTGTGTTACTGTTTCGGGTTTCCTGGGTTTCGAGGCTAGCAGCTCCGGCAGCCGGTTCCTGGTGTTCTGGCGAGACTTGGACACCTTCGTGGAGCTTGGGGAGAGCTTGGAGGCGGATGGTGAGGTTCTGGAGGAACCTACAGTGGGTTTGGGCAGGGAGGAATTACTGAGTTCGGTTTGGGACAGTGGCAGACAGAGGGTAAGGATGTCTCCCTCTAAATTCTATTTGGTTGCTGCTGTTTGTGTTGTTGGATTTGTTGGAGATTATTCTGATATGGTTTTGTTGTGTGGTCGATAACTTGGTGACGAAGGAAACGGGGAAACTCTGGCGAAATTCCGGCAAGTTATCGGGATCCGGCGAAGATTCCGGTGACGCCGTAAACCGGCAGAATGCCGAAGAGGTAGGAATCGAATCCTGGTTAAGCTATTAGTCAAAAAGTACGGTTAATTCGTAATTGAGACATTTACGGAGAAAATGGACGTAATTAGGAAGTTTCTATTTTGGGAAACCTTCCAAGTTTGGAAACCTGTTAATTTGGGAAACTTTCCACTTTTGGAAAGTTTCCATTAAGGGAAAGTTTTCACTTTGGGAAGGTTGCATTTTCAGGAAAATGGTTAAAGGATTGAAGTCCAATGAATGTGACACCTTTTGGTTAAATGGGTAAAGTGTTAAACTGTTATCGGAAATAGATAACTGGAATGTATGAGAAAATGTTAAATCGGTTTATCGACTCGAGGTTATATTGATTAATACGTGACACTCTAATGTAAGGTTAAAGTGATAATGAAAGTTCGGAAACTGAGTCGGACTTCCGGTAAGTTGAGTTAAGAGTCGATAACCGGGAAAGAAAGTCAAAAAGGGTAAAATGTCATAAAAAGGAACTCGGTCAACTTGTGGTCAAATAAGAATTTCCTGGTCAAACTAGGGAAAAGACCAAGTCAACTGTGATTGACTAATTTGATGATTTGTTGTACAGTCTCGGGTCGGACGTGAGACGGGCTCGACTACGCGGGTAGCTCGAGGGTTTCGCTCGAGGAGCTTTCCGAGCAGGAAGGTCTCAATAGTACTGTGAGTGGACATATTATATTAAATAAATGCATGCCTTAATGTTTGATTTAATTGCATGGTTTTTTTTGATGGTTTTCGAGAAACATATTTTCCTCGGGTTCATGAATGTTTATTTGGAGAAAGTTTAGCGGGAATCTCGGTTAATGATTTTTATCATGTTGAGGCATTGATTTTGATGATTGAACGTATTTACATTATTACTCAATTTTCTATTTCTCCCGAAAATGGTTATAGACGGTGATGGCCGTCTTTCGAATGGATTTGAACCCGAGACTTCGTTGGAAATTGGTTTTATGCAAATATGTCAAGGAATTGTTTACTTATTTATTTTGGGAAGAGAATTTGATTAATGTATTGTTGGGAATTTTATTTTAAGGGTTGACCAATAAATATGCTAGTTAGAGTAGCGTGAGGGCGCTACTAGAGCTCTTAGCTCCGACCCTAGCCTGAGAGGTCAGGCAAATTACGTAGTGCACTATGAGGGTTGACCATTTCCACTTTATCCAGAGCTCTTAGCTCCGACCCTGGTCTGAGAGGTCAGACAAGCCTGAGAGGTCAGGTTGATATTATAAGGGTTGACCGTTATCACATATTCTAGAGCTCTTAGCTCCGACCCTGGTCTGAGAGGTCAGACAAGCCTGAGAGGTCAGGTTGATATTATAAGGGTTGACCGTATTATTTTATCTAGCTAGCATAGCGTAGCGTGAGGGCGCTACTAGAGCTCTTAGCTCCGACCCTTGGTCTGAGAGGTCAGACTTATTATGTTTGGTGAACATTTCTCTTCCCATATTCCTTGCTGGTTTACCTTATCATGCATTTGCGGAAATTTAGTAATTGTGGGCATGCATAAATGATGTTTAAATCAAAACATTTTTGGGAGAGCATTAAAAGAAATAGAGTTTTATAATTGATTTTCGTCCACTCACTCTAACAGTTTTTAAATGTTTCTCCCCTGGGCCTTTCGTTTTTAAATGCCCAGTGATGCAGGGTTCTTGAGAGGAGGTCGAGCGCGTACGAGAGTCGAGGCATAGTCGATCATTCCGTTGCTGCGTAAAATTCTTTGGGGTAATTATCTCTGTAGACTGCTCTGACTAACCCGGTTTAGTTAGTCGAGTAGGAAGGGTTGGCCATTTCAAGGGGGTTTCGGTAAGAAGTTCCCTTGAGGTGGTCCCCGCAGGATTTACTTCGGGTTAAAAGGGTTTAACCTGGGGTGGGTCCTGTCAATGGTATCAGAGCATTAGGTTATCGTTTCCTGTTACTATCTCATGTACTTAATATCACTTAGTGTCTATAGAGTGATGGTCCGACCGCGGCGGTTCCATCGGCATTTTATGCTTGGACGCTTAGTGTTATTGAGGATATGAGTTAGTACTTCCTGATTGAGATATGGACCGAGTGGTCCTATAAACGATCGAATCTTCAAGACTATGCCTCAGTACGCCGACCTCACTATGAACTCCTGTAAGGAACAAGGTAAGCTCGTTACGTATATATGTTTATGTGTTCCCCATTGATTTTTTTTAGATTTGAGTTGGGGATCGAGCGGAAACTCATGTTGTTTAACGTTTGAGCATTTTGTGTGAATATTCGGTGGTGAAACAGTTAATTCACACCTGGAAGGCTGTCATGGTTGTTGACAGGGATGCTGTAGAAGCCTAAGACAAGGCTTTGGTGTTCGAGTTATGAGACTCTTAGCAGTGGAGAGTCGTACGAGTTAATGAAAGAGATTTCATCCTGCCAAACACGATTGTTCAGAAAGGATGAATATTGAGATTTGACGATTGCCAAGATTTTGTTGAGGTTCGTCATTAGTGTGGTTTCAGAAAAACCCACTGACGTATGAAGAGGAATGACTCAGGAAAAATGAGTGTAGTCATTTTGTGAACAATGGACTTGTTTCTAGTGACGAGTCCATGATGTGACACTACTGGAGAATGTTAAGAAAGTAAAGGCTAGTTTGGTCACTTGATGCTTTATGGGACAACCACTGGAACTAATGGTGTGGGTCAGTCCTGGTGCTGACATCGTTGTCATCAGCTACGACCAGATTCTCTTCGCTCCAGCCACCCATGATTGGGGTACTAGAAGGTTTGAATTGTTAGTGAGTCCAAGCATGATTTGAATTGTTGGTGACAATGGTCATTGGGCCATTTACCGTGTCACCAGATCTTGGGGCTCATGTCAACCATAAGGTGAGTTATCCACCTATGGTCAGGGTATTCTAATTAGTACACCTGTGAAGGAGTCTCCAGGTTGGATGTGTTGGAGTCCGATTTTCTGATCGAGAAAGCGTTACTTGGGGTAATTAAAGTTAAGTGGTTCCGGAATTTTAAGGAACATGTTAGAAGTGGCAACAAGCCACCGGGTCTCGGACCAAGGGTGCTTGGGGTACCAGAGATAGTGATACGAGCCTTGATGGACTTGGTATTATTGTGGTGTAGGAACCGGTAGTTGTGCAAACGGCACTGTTTGACGGCTGAAGATGTACATGTGTATACCCCACATGAGCACGTGTACCCTCCTGTGTAGGGAAGTGGTGAGGTTGAAATTTGGGTAGCACATGCTGGTAAGGCATAATTATTGTGTGCAGTTATGTGTGGTCAAAATGACACCAGGTAGGTGACTAAGACTAGTGATGACATCATCTTAAGAATTTCTCATGAGAGTTCCATTTAGTGAGAACGGAGATTAGAGACGTTTGGTTGGAAGTTTCTGTACAAAACGTCCAGAAGATGGCCTAACCATTTAAGTATATGTCGGAAGTGGGTTATTGTTGGTGGCTCCGACTTTTATGATGGTTAGCGAGATTATTACATGTCGTTAGTAGGTGGCGGAGTGCATGTTGAGTTAGATGCACGGAAATGGTGAAGGGACAGCAGTGAGGCAAGGTTTACTGGGTCATTAATTTGAGAAAGAATGTTTGTAGTTGCTCAATCTTGAACCTGCAGTCCCAGTCGTCCGTTATGACACTTGGTTTCTTCGAGGACGATTAACTGAGCTTGATGGCATGGGAATTTGTGCACTCACTGGCTGTGGTCTAATCTAGTATTGTAACCGGAAGTGTACTTAGTCGTATTTAGGGTTCATAAGCTACCTTCACTGCAGCGACAGGAAATATCCTCAATCTTGATATGGGGAATAAGGATTAAGGTCTGGGAGATCAATTATTGAGGATAATTTAAAGAAATCCTGAGAGGATTAAACTATTGTAGGCATTGCTATGGTCATTGGTCATTTGAGTAGTGACCCTACTTGTTAGGAATGATTGACCTAACGACAATTCTTGGCGCCACGAGTGTAAAGTGGTAGCAAGAAAGATCATTGGAGATGACTTGCGAAATTGTCAACATTTCGGCGAGTATGAAATGCAGTGAAACTGAGGAAAGAGTTTCTTTGATAACTCAAAGGTGTTACGAGTCAAGGTTTTGGAAACCAAATTGTTACAAGAGTAGTAAAGTATGTTGCTAAGTTGTGCAACACTCCATCGGAAACCGTGGAGTGATTATGCCACGTCCAGATTAAGTTATGATCTGAGAGGATGTTAACGTGTGGCAGTGGATCTTGTGATTTAAGATCTAGAGTGGTAAGCGATTGAGAATTTTGAATCTTACCGAATAGAGGTTGCGGTGGATGGTAAACGCGCAGCGCTTGGGGGACAGTTTTGTTAGAAACTGTCCAGTTGTACGAGTTGACTCTGTGGTGTGTACTCGCCCCGTGCGGTGATGGCATTTGTTGAGTTGTGCCTTAAAGATTTGATGCTTGGTGATTAGCGTGGCTAAGTTCGGCGTGAAATTAATTTCCAGTGCTTTGATCAGGGGTTACCTTAGGTGTGCACCTGTGACACTAAATTTTATGTAGATGTCCGGTCTGGTTAAATGTCCAGATTTGTCGGTTATTACCGGACGATGCGGTAATGGAGGCATCTGGGAATGGAATATACTTGTTGAGCGGGTAAGGCTCTGAAATTCTTTTAAATGGTAAGTAAATCCCAGATTGTGATGCGGATATTGTTTAATAGACGCACGGTTGGTTGAAGTGCAAGTTCTGCACTATGCGTCATCCCAGGTTAAGGTAAGAGATAGGGAGGGCAGTGGCACCTCACCTAAGAGTAGTACGGGTATGTATTACCAGTTGTAAAGTACGCTATGACATCACCAAGTGATAATTGAGTTGGTGACTCTAATGTTTGGATTGTGAGTAAAAGTCAGGATTTGTGTGTCAGAATAGTTACGTGAGTGGTACGTAGTCTGACCATTGTCTTCATGCGAGGAGTAAGTATTGTTGGACCTCGATGTCTGGAGATTTGTATCTCCCTGATTAAAAGGCTATGATTTTGGATTTACGCTAAAATTCATGGCAACTCGTGTCCTGGGTGTACTATGGTTTGAGTAATGATAGAGTAAGGGAAGACAATTACTCTACAACATGACAGAATAATTTCTAGAAAGCGTAAACCAAATCAGGGAGCCCGGTTCAAATGAGGTGATGGTTTGTGTAACACAATGTGATCATGGTTTTCTCGTGGACTTGTTGTCAGTAGATTTGGCTCCACGTGGTATTGTGTTACCAGAGGATTTAAATCCATTAGTGACATCGGACCCTACTCCTCGGGCGTGGTAGTCATTTCCTGCAGAGGGAATGTGTTGAGTTGATATCTAAATTCAACGAAAGAATACGAGTGTTCTTGAAGAAATTTTACTCGCGACAAGCGAGGTGTTATTGGATCAGATGAGTATTAGTAGTATTGTGACGACGTCACTTGTGGTTAGTAAGGATATTGGGTTGTGTTTAGTTGGCTAAACCAGAAGGGATAGGAGGTTGGTTACTGGTCGAAGTTATTATGTTGATCGTAAAGGGCATGTGTTTAGAGTTTTGACAATGCTATTCGTGAGGCGTTTCAAATGAGTTCTCAGAAGGAAGTGATATTGGAGAACAATATTATTATTTTAAGTGGTACTATCCCCCACAGTATTGGACTTTGAGTATAGAAATTTCGAGGACGAAATTTTTATAAGGTGGGGAGAATTGTCACACCCCGAATCTTGTGAAGTTAATAAAAGTTACCTTTCACAGAAATTCACGAGTTACCGGGGATTTTTAATTGCGATCGGTAATTCGATAAGTTATCGCTCGAGTTAATTTTCGAGTTTTTAAAAGTACTCCAAATACCTGAATTGACGACTCGATGTTGTAGTACGTGTCGACACGAGTCTCCCGGTATTTTCGGATTATTTTCCGGAGCTTCGGTTCATTTTCTACGGATTTTCGAAGGTTTCGGTAACTTTTAAATTATTAATCCGGTAAATCAGTTTTACCATTTACCCTTTTACTTTTTACCTTCTTTTAATCTGGACCGTCAGATCTTTCCAAGATCTGATCTAAGCCGTTGATCTTTCTATAAATAGAGGAAGAGAGGGTTGACCCGAGTCAAACCCAACTCGGGCGTTGACCCGAGCCAAACTCTCTCTCTCTCTCTCCGTTTCGGTCCTCCGCTCCGCCGCCCATCCCAGCCGCGTCCGGCCAACCCGCGTCGGCGCACCACCCTCGAAATACTCCCCTCACTCTCCTCTCCAAAACCCCCTTACCAATTCTTCCCGGTATCCACTGTGGAGGTGGATTGGCCGAGAGGAGATGCGTCGGTGTTCACCGGTTTTTGGTGAGCTCCGGCGACGATCCGGCGCATGGTAGGTGTTTTCGTGTTCCTCTCCACTTCTTCTTCCTTCCCTTGCTTCGTAATGCTTGATTTGATCACCCAATTGGAAAGCCTTAATTCACTGTGTTACTGTTTCGGGTTTCCTGGGTTTCGAGGCTAGCAGCTCCGGCAGCCGGTTCCTGGTGTTCTGGCGAGACTTGGACACCTTCGTGGAGCTTGGGGAGAGCTTGGAGGCGGATGGTGAGGTTCTGGAGGAACCTACAGTGGGTTTGGGCAGGGAGGAATTACTGAGTTCGGTTTGGGACAGTGGCAGACAGAGGGTAAGGATGTCTCCCTCTAAATTCTATTTGGTTGCTGCTGTTTGTGTTGTTGGATTTGTTGGAGATTATTCTGATATGGTTTTGTTGTGTGGTCGATAACTTGGTGACGAAGGAAACGGGGAAACTCTGGCGAAATTCCGGCAAGTTATCGGGATCCGGCGAAGATTCCGGTGACGCCGTAAACCGGCAGAATGCCGAAGAGGTAGGAATCGAATCCTGGTTAAGCTATTAGTCAAAAAGTACGGTTAATTCGTAATTGAGACATTTACGGAGAAAATGGACGTAATTAGGAAGTTTCTATTTTGGGAAACCTTCCAAGTTTGGAAACCTGTTAATTTGGGAAACTTTCCACTTTTGGAAAGTTTCCATTAAGGGAAAGTTTTCACTTTGGGAAGGTTGCATTTTCAGGAAAATGGTTAAAGGATTGAAGTCCAATGAATGTGACACCTTTTGGTTAAATGGGTAAAGTGTTAAACTGTTATCGGAAATAGATAACTGGAATGTATGAGAAAATGTTAAATCGGTTTATCGACTCGAGGTTATATTGATTAATACGTGACACTCTAATGTAAGGTTAAAGTGATAATGAAAGTTCGGAAACTGAGTCGGACTTCCGGTAAGTTGAGTTAAGAGTCGATAACCGGGAAAGAAAGTCAAAAAGGGTAAAATGTCATAAAAAGGAACTCGGTCAACTTGTGGTCAAATAAGAATTTCCTGGTCAAACTAGGGAAAAGACCAAGTCAACTGTGATTGACTAATTTGATGATTTGTTGTACAGTCTCGGGTCGGACGTGAGACGGGCTCGACTACGCGGGTAGCTCGAGGGTTTCGCTCGAGGAGCTTTCCGAGCAGGAAGGTCTCAATAGTACTGTGAGTGGACATATTATATTAAATAAATGCATGCCTTAATGTTTGATTTAATTGCATGGTTTTTTTTGATGGTTTTCGAGAAACATATTTTCCTCGGGTTCATGAATGTTTATTTGGAGAAAGTTTAGCGGGAATCTCGGTTAATGATTTTTATCATGTTGAGGCATTGATTTTGATGATTGAACGTATTTACATTATTACTCAATTTTCTATTTCTCCCGAAAATGGTTATAGACGGTGATGGCCGTCTTTCGAATGGATTTGAACCCGAGACTTCGTTGGAAATTGGTTTTATGCAAATATGTCAAGGAATTGTTTACTTATTTATTTTGGGAAGAGAATTTGATTAATGTATTGTTGGGAATTTTATTTTAAGGGTTGACCAATAAATATGCTAGTTAGAGTAGCGTGAGGGCGCTACTAGAGCTCTTAGCTCCGACCCTAGCCTGAGAGGTCAGGCAAATTACGTAGTGCACTATGAGGGTTGACCATTTCCACTTTATCCAGAGCTCTTAGCTCCGACCCTGGTCTGAGAGGTCAGACAAGCCTGAGAGGTCAGGTTGATATTATAAGGGTTGACCGTTATCACATATTCTAGAGCTCTTAGCTCCGACCCTGGTCTGAGAGGTCAGACAAGCCTGAGAGGTCAGGTTGATATTATAAGGGTTGACCGTATTATTTTATCTAGCTAGCATAGCGTAGCGTGAGGGCGCTACTAGAGCTCTTAGCTCCGACCCTTGGTCTGAGAGGTCAGACTTATTATGTTTGGTGAACATTTCTCTTCCCATATTCCTTGCTGGTTTACCTTATCATGCATTTGCGAAAATTTAGTAATTGTGGGCATGCATAAATGATGTTTAAATCAAAACATTTTTGGGAGAGCATTAAAAGAAATAGAGTTTTATAATTGATTTTCGTCCACTCACTCTAACAGTTTTTAAATGTTTCTCCCCTGGGCCTTTCGTTTTTAAATGCCCAGTGATGCAGGGTTCTTGAGAGGAGGTCGAGCGCGTACGAGAGTCGAGGCATAGTCGATCATTCCGTTGCTGCGTAAAATTCTTTGGGGTAATTATCTCTGTAGACTGCTCTGACTAACCCGGTTTAGTTAGTCGAGTAGGAAGGGTTGGCCATTTCAAGAGGGTTTCGGTAAGAAGTTCCCTTGAGGTGGTCCCCGCAGGATTTACTTCGGGTTAAAAGGGTTTAACCTGGGGTGGGTCCTGTCAGTGCAGGATATCCACTCTCTAACTTGAAGGGGAGTATAGAGAAGCCATGCAGTAGCCAGTGACGTAGTCAGAATTTATGGCTAGTAGGACATAAATAATAATAATAATAATATATTTACAAGGATATTGGTTCTCGACGAGTGTTATGTGTTCAAGTTGTTGCATGATAGCTAGTCTCATCGACTATATTAGAACAAATTATCATTCTAGATATATGAAATCAAACAATCACTCACCGACACTTTACAATATTTATAACATAAAATAAGTGGCTCATAATTTTGGTTTTCACAACTCGAATAAATACATTTAAAGGTAGGTTGCAAAATTAAGAGAATTTTCAAGCTGGTTAAGTGAGTTCAGTTTTGAAGTTCATTTGTGAGTGAGACCCTTACCTGTTTAATTTATTTATTTCAAAAAATAATCCCTCTAAAATAAGAAGTATATATGAATAAATAAAATATTTGTGTAATGTTAATATGTGATCTAGTGAATCAAAGGAGGTTAAAAATTTGATTTTCATATAATATATATTTTTGTTTTTTGTTGAGTGAGACACTGATAGATACTGATGAACTAAAGTTCAAGACGGAAAGGTGAATGGGGCACGGACCCATTTTGTCCCCGTGTGCCTCTGCCCTCGCAGCAGCCATAGTTGAAAATATGCAGAGCAATGGTAGTAAAGTAATAGAGTCAATTGTCAATATATGTAGGGATTTAATTTCTGATTGCTAGCTGTAGATTGTAGTCATTGTAATTCTATATATTCTCATTCAGAATCAATGAACGCACTTTACCAAAATACCATTCTTTCACATGGAAGTTCCGAAATTTCTCATTCTTCTACTGTTTGCTGCAACAGTTGCTCCTTTTCAAGCGCAGTCACTAAAGTTGCAAACCTTAAGGCAAGGTAGCTCCTTGAAAGTCGAGGAAGATGATGTCTTCTTAGTTTCACCAAAAGGAACTTTCTCCAGTGGATTTTACAACATCAGCACCAATGCCTCTTGCTATTCAGTATGGTACACCAACACTGTCAGCAAAACAGTTGTCTGGATGGCTAATAGAGACACACCTGTTAGCGTAAGACGGTCGAAGTTAACCCTCCAGAGAAATGGCAACCTGGTCTTGACAGATGGAGTTGGTTCAACAGTATGGTCAACCAACACTTTGTCTAATGCAAGCATGGAATTTCACCTTCGACTTCTTGAAACTGGAAACTTGGTGCTACTCAACCAAGCAGAGAGGATCATCTGGCAGAGTTTTAATTCTCCAACAGATACACTTTTACCATCTCAGCAATTTGACAAGAGCAAAACCTTGGTGTCCATGAGAAGTCGAGGTACATACTTGTCTGGTTACCATAACTTCAAATTTTATGGCAATAATGTGTTGTACCTCATACAAGATGGCCCTCTAGTTTCAAGTGTTTATTGGCCAAAGATGGATAAGGTTATTTTTGGTACTGGGAGATCACCATACAATAGTTCTAGAGTAGCAGTCTTGGATGAACGAGGAAAATTTATATCAAGTGACAGTATGAATTTCACAGCATCTGACTATGGGGTTGGTCCAAAGCGCCGTCTAACCTTGGATTATGATGGCCTCTTAAGATTGTACAGTCTAGATGAATCAAGTGGGCTTTGGGAAGTCTCATGGTTGCCTGAATTTGATTTTTGCCGAGTTCATGGTTTATGTGGTGAGTATGGTATTTGCGCCTACAAACCAGAACCAACCTGTACATGCCCTCATGGGTTTTCCATGACTGATCCTTCAGACTGGTCCAAAGGCTGCTCACCTCCATACAATCTGACTCATGACTCAAAGAAGTTGGACTTCATGGAGCTTCCTTACACAGATTACTACGGATCTGATTTGGAGACATATCACAAGGGAATCTCTTTCGAAGAATGCAGGAATGCATGCCTGAATGATACAAGGTGCAAAGGGTTTGGATTTGCACTGGACGGATTAGGACAGTGTTACCCGAAGAACTTTCTTTTTAATGGATTTCGAGTGCCAAGTACTCCCAGCATCATCCATATTAAGATTCTGAAAGCTTCACTGAGTTCTCATGAAGTACTCCAGCCAGAGACATATGAGCTGAACTGTTCCAAAGCAGAAGTTGTTTACAAAAGTAGTGGCCGTCAAGTGAAAAAGAGCAATCAGTACATGAAGTACCTGATTGGGTTTGTAACTTCTTTTGCAATATTTGAAGCAATCTGCATTGGTTTGACATTGTGGTTCGTGTTGAAGCATGCTGGCGAGGACTATGTGAGCACTGGTTACATGGAATTAGTCATGGAAATCAGACGTTTCACTTATGCAGAACTAAAAAGAGCAACCAAGAATTTTGCACAAGAGATAGGAAAAGGCGGCTTTGGAGCAGTTTATAAAGGGATTCTTGGCGACGGAAGAGTTGTAGCTGTGAAGAGACTAGAAGGCATTGTGCAAGGAGATGCAGAGTTTTGGGCAGAGGTTAGTGTCATAGGTAATATCAACCACATGAACTTAGTTAAGCTTTGGGGTTTCTGTGCTGAGAATGAACATAAGCTGTTGGTCTATGAGTACCTGGAGAATGGTTCCTTGGATAAACTCTTGTTCTCTGATGTTGAATTAGAACTGGAGCAGCGATACAATATTGCATTAGGCACTGCAAAGGGTTTGTCATATCTACATGAGGAGTGTCTGGAATGGGTACTCCACTGTGATGTAAAGCCTCAAAACATACTGTTAGATGAACATTTTGAACCTAAGGTGGCAGATTTTGGCATGTCAAAGTTATTCAAAGTTGACAATGATGATGCAAGCATTGGATTTTCAAGAGTTCGAGGTACCAGAGGTTATATGGCTCCAGAGTGGATGGTTAACCTGAAAATCGATTCAAAGGCAGATGTCTACAGCTATGGGATTGTTTTGTTGGAGCTTCTGAGTGGAAAGAGTGCATCTATTCTGCTTACAGCTTTTGCACAAGAGTACACTGAGCACAATCAATTGGTACAATGTGTGACTGAAAAGATCAGAGTTGAAGGGCTTAGGGAAGTGATTGATCCTAGACTCCATCATAATTTCAACAAGAACAAGCTCGAAAGACTGATGAAGGTTGCTGTTCTGTGCGTGCAAGAAGACCGCAATGCAAGACCTGCCATGAGCAAGGTTGTAGAGCTTCTACTCGAGAATGATGCGCATACATTATGATGAACCAGTACTCTGTGGTCGGGGTTGGCTTGCTGGTGGTGCAGATCGAGGGATATGGTTGCAAGAACGCAGCTAAGAGGAGGCGGTGGCTTTGGACTGGAGGACCATTCTATGGCGAATCGGTGCGGTGGTGTGTCGGGAAGGTCTACCTCTTCGAGATGGATGGATTTGTGATGGTGCAAGGACGACGACCGACGGGTGAGGAAGGTGGCGGCGCTCCAACATGCGGTTTCCTTGGGCCGGGTTCTGTTTGCCTGGCTTTGGAGGTCTGTTGGGTGGGTTGGGCCTTAGGCCTTGTAGTAGTTGTTAGGTTGGTCTAGGCCTAAGTCCTTTTTGGGTCTAGGTCTTTGGTTTGTTTTTTAGGTTTTCTTAATTTAGTTTTTGTTGTCCCTAGCCTTCTCTTTTGAGTGAGGGTGTAAGGTTGTAGTATGGTGATGGGTGATCGTCTCTCCTCGTTAGAGAGAGGGTCGGGTTTTGGTATGGTGGTGTTGACGTGTCGTAGGGGGAGCCATGATTATTGTGTCGTTTTCAGAACAATTTTAATATCGGTTAGTTATTGTCCTCAATGTAATGAGGAGGTTACCTGTGCATATATGCTAGTAGTTTTGACATGTAGTGTTTGAAAAAGTTGTTTCTTCTTGAAGTTGACTGTAAGGATGTATCGGTACTTCTAGATTAAGTTAGGTTATAGTTGAACCCATTTCGGTTCTTGGTCATTGTAACCGTTGGGATTTCGGGTAGGTAGAGGAGAGTGGAGAATTTATTTCCACCACCGTTGTCTCTCATGGTTATAATTTGTATAACCGTTAATGAAACTCTTGTTATTGCTCTCAAAGAAGAAAGAAAACGGACAGTAAACAAATAAAGGGAAATAATTATTTGGTTCTACTCCTAATTACTTGTGAAGATACTAATCAACAGGTTTTCTTAATACCATGTTCAAGTCTTTATGGACATCGATGAATAAGGAGAAAAGAACGGAATATATTAGGGGTGGACAAAAAGCCTGAAGAAGAAAAAAAATCGGATCGAACTGACGGGCTCGGTCGGGCCGGGTTGGGCTTTTTCTAGGCTCATGTGATTTCAGTTGACAAATGAGCCGAGTTTTGTTATGTGCGGGCTGGGCCCGGGCTTTCAAAATTTTAACCAATAAACCTAGAAGCCCGGTACTTTATATGTAATTCTCTGATTGAGTGTCCTAAACTAATACCATACATTCAACCACACCGAAAATCTACTCTAAATTCGCATACATTCGCTAAAAAATTACGTTTGCGCCCGAAAACCCGGTGGGTTCGGCCCGTTTTATATCGGTTCGGGCTTTACCCGAGCTCTGCAAATAACACACTCGAACCAGACTTTATCCAGACCCTGATTTTTTAACAACTAAACCCGACTCGTCGTATTACCATCGGGCTAGGCCCGGACCCTGAAAAAACTAACTCGGGTTGAGCCCGTGCCCTATAATATATTACAACAATATATGAGAACGAATATCATTAACTTATTTGATATTCAGAAAAACATATAATATAGGCAAACTACTGTAAAGATAAGACAAAGCACTTTCTCTGGTAAAACTTATATTACTTGATCAGATGCCCTAACTTGGGGGATTAGGTCGCTCGACTCCATTTCTCAAGAAGTAATTATATTTGACTAGAGTTATAGATGTCTTTTCTTGTATCAGAAGTATAAACTAAAAACTACTACTGCATTTGTAAAAGTTAAATGTTGTTGAAATATCACATCTGATTCTTATTGTGTAAATTATCAAAAAGAAATTTTAATTTCAGCAGGTTAGAAAACAAATTGGGCTGACTACAAGTCAATGAATGAAGGCCAGGTCTTTAAAACGGGAACCAATAGACACAGGTCTTTAGCTTCATTCCATACCACACAATGGAAGTGAAGACTTACGACTGAGTCATTGAATTTCATACACATAATCGATAGAAAGAAAAGTACTACAAGAATTTTTGGTATATTAGGAGAAAATTGAGCACAAAAATCCAAGAAAAATTAAGAAAAGAGATAGACAAACCTGCTTATAGTCCAGATAGGCATTGCACTCATCTGAAGGCCTAAAGCAATATTGAAATCATACCATGGAAGTTCCGAAATTTCTCATTCTTCTACTGTTTGCTGCAACAGTTGCTCCCTTTCAAGCGCAGTCACTAAAGTTGAAAACCTTAAGGCAAGGTAGCTCCTTGAAAGTCGAGGAAGATGATGTCTTCTTAGTTTCACCAAAAGGAACTTTCTCCAGTGGATTTTACAACATCAGCACCAATGCCTCTTGCTATTCAGTATGGTACACCAACACTGTCAGCAAAACAGTTGTCTGGATGGCTAATAGAGACACACCTGTTAGCGTAAGACGGTCGAAGTTAACTCTCCAGAGAAATGGCAACCTGGTCTTGACAGATGGAGTTGGTTCAACAGTATGGTCAACCAACACTTTGTCTAATGCAAGCATGGAATTTCACCTTCGACTTCTTGAAACTGGAAACTTGGTGCTACTCAACCAAGCAGAGAGGATCATCTGGCAGAGTTTTAATTCTCCAACAGATACACTTTTACCATCTCAGCAATTTGACAAGAGCAAAACCTTGGTGTCCATGAGAAGTCGAGGTACATACTTGTCTGGTTTCTATAATTTCAAATTTGATGGTAATAATGTGTTGTACCTCACCTACGATGGCCCTCAACATTCAAGTGTTTATTGGCCAAAGATGGATGAGTCTGTATTTGGTAGTGGAAGATCACCTTACAATAGCTCTAGAGTAGCAGTCTTGGATGAAAGAGGGAAATTTGTATCAAGTGACGATTTGAAGTTCAGAGCATCTGACTATGGGGTTGGTCCAAAGCGCCGTCTAACCTTGGACCATGATGGCCTCATAAGATTGTACAGTCTAGATGAATCAACTGGACTTTGGAAAGTCTCATGGTTGCCAGAGATTGATTATTTCCGGATTCATGGCTTATGTGGTGAGTATGGTATTTTCACTTACAAACTAGAACCAACTTGTACATGCCCCCCTGGTTTTTCCCTGACCAATCCTTCAGACTGGTCCAAAGGATGCACACCTCCATACAATTTGATTCATGACTCAAAGAAGTTGGACTTCATGAAGCTTCCTTACACAGATTACTACGGATCTGATTTGGACACATTTCATGAGGGAATCTCTTTGGAAGAATGCAGGAATACATGCCTGAATGATACAAGGTGCAAAGGGTTTGGATATGCATTGGATGGATTTGGACGGTGTTACCCGAAGAACTTTCTTCTCAATGGATTTCGTGTGCCAGATACTCGCAGCATCATCTATATTAAGCTTTTGAAAGCTTCACTGAGTCCTCATGAAGTACTCCAAGCAGAGACATATGAGTTGAACTGTTCCAGGGCAGAAGTTGCTTACAAAAGTAGTGGCCCTCAAGTGAAAAAGAGCAATCAGTACATAAAGTACCTGATTGGTTTTCTAACTTCTTTTGCAATATTTGAAGCCATCTGCATTGGTTTGACATGGTGGTGCGTGTTGCGAAAGCATGCTGGCGAGGACTATGTGAGCATTGGTTACATGGAATCAGTCATGGAAATCAAACGTTTCACTTATACAGAACTGAAAAGAGCAACCAAGGATTTCACACAGGAGATAGGAAAAGGCGGTTTTGGAGCAGTATATAAAGGGGTTCTTGGTGATGGAAGAGTTGTTGCTGTGAAAAGATTAGAAGGCATAGTGCAAGGAGATGCAGAGTTTTGGGCAGAAGTTAGTGTTATAGGGAATATCAACCACAGAAACTTGGTCAAGCTTTGGGGTTTCTGTGCTGAGAATGAGCACAAGTTGTTGGTGTATGAGTACCAGGAGAATGGATCCTTGGATAAAATCTTGTTCTCAGATGAGGAATTAGGACTGGAGCAGCGCTACAACATTGCATTAGGAACTGCAAGGGGGTTGTCATATTTGCACGAGGAGTGCTTGGAATGGGTGCTCCACTGTGATGTGAAGCCTCAGAACATTCTTTTAGATGACCAACTTGAACCGAAAGTGGCAGACTTTGGCATGTCAAAGTTGTTCAAAGAAATTCCGGATGACACTGGTTTTTCAAGAGCTCGCGGCACCAGAGGTTACATGGCTCCAGAGTGGATGATGAATCTGAAGATTGATGCTAAGGTAGATGTCTACAGCTACGGGATTGTTTTGTTGGAACTACTAACTGGAAAGAGTGCTTCTATTCTACTCACACCCCAGGCTAGTCCCCTTCCAAAGAACAAAGAACACAACCAAGTGGTACAATGTGTGATAGAAAGAAGCATCAGAGAAGGGCTTGAGAATGTGATTGATCCTAGACTACACCACGAATTCAACAACAATAAGCTGGAAAGAATGATGAAAGTTGCTCTACTTTGTGTGCATGAAGACCGCAATGCAAGGCCAGCCATGAGTAAGGTTGTGGAGCTTCTAATGCCAAGTGAGTAAGATTCTGAAGCTTCTAATTCAGAATATAATTTCAGATATATATAAGAAATTTTTCAAGCACGGACGTCCGTACCTAAGGTACGGATTTCCACATTTAAACCAAGTTTTGATCACATTTTTTCATCTTAACCGTTCAATATCTAAGTATATATGAGTAGATAATCTCTATAAATTTTAGCTAATTTGATGATTATTAAAGCATTCAAACCTATGATTTACTGTTGAAAGAACGTACGGTTCCGGATGAACAGATTTGGTTCATTCATGGATTGAACACATTTTCAATACCGTAATGTCAACCAAATTAGATGAAATTTTGCAGAGATGATCTACTCATATATACCTAGATATTAAATGGTTGGGATGAGAAAATGTGATCAAAAAGTGGCTCAAATGTGGAAATCCATACCTTAACTAAGACCTTAACTGAGATACGGACGTCCGCACCTGAAATAGATTGTATATATAGGCCGGATCGAGAGCGGACGTCCGCACTCAGGCTAAAGTGTGGACGTCGCCCGTTTCTCTGCCGTTTCACGCCGGCAACGACTTCTCTTCTTCCCGGACGACAGCACAACCTCCCAAAACCTCTTCCATCCTTCCAGAACTCACCGCAATGAGTTTTTCGGCCAACATTGTATTTTCTTTCCAGAGCTTCATTCTGACAGGTAAACTCGTAGCCGGAGAGTTCTTGAAGGAAGGAAGCAGTCTTGGCTTTATAGTTGTCCGAGAGAGAGAGATGCCATCGTTGGAATGAAATGAATGAGAAACGACCGACGTCCGCACTTTAGCCGGAGTACTGACGTTCGCTCTCGAACGGCTATAAAGGTTAAAGATAAACAATTCTAGAATATGTAATTAGTGGTTATCATTCCCCTGCATTTCAATTGAATAAAAGTACTGTGACTCCAACAAGGCATTTAGAGGTTCCTTTCTGCAGTATATATGTATATCTGAAATTTTAGTGAATGAAAATTATATCAAGAAGACTATGAATGTTAGATCGATGATTCAAAACCCTAATGTGACTTCCTGAACAAATACTGAATCAACGAATATAATCAATCAAAACAATAACAGTGTAAAAGAAGATATGCATACGAAAAGGCGAAATCTTTAAACAATGAGAAAACAATTTGCATGACTCGTAATCATTCATGTTGAAATTTAGCTTCTGTTGTTGATCCTTCACCTACACACAATTTCACAACACAATATTGTTGAGGGGATAACAGACGAAGAGAAACAGAGAAAACAAGGAGTCGAGCTTACACCATAGCTATGAGCTATTTTCCTTATCAAAACTAAACTGATTTGTGAGGTTTAGGACATCACCCTAAGCCATCACTAAAGATGATCAGAGCCATACATATGGTATATAATCTGACCATACATAATTTACTACAATAAAACATTGCAAACCACAGTAAACAGCTAAGAGTGTAATTTT
This sequence comes from Comarum palustre, assembly GCA_951800085.1. Taxonomy (NCBI): domain Eukaryota; kingdom Viridiplantae; phylum Streptophyta; class Magnoliopsida; order Rosales; family Rosaceae; genus Comarum; species Comarum palustre. Next base: position 24,999,132 of record OX637574.1, on the reverse strand, counting down.
AACAGTTCAAATGTATTAAAAAACTTGCAAAAGCTTTAGAGGGGGCCATGAAAGATCACCTGCATGGATTGGTCTGGATCCGAAGTGCTCATGAGTGAAACACGGTTGCTTGTCTACCTGGAAGTTCTGCAGGTTCACCATGACTGCCGCCCAGCAGTAAAACAACTTCGACTACGGAAGGCCTAAAGGGCCAAAACCATGACTGTTTTTTTTTCGGTCGTTAAAACCATAATTGTTATATAAGTGTGTTTTTTTAAATAAATGGTGAGTAATTATTAGGTTGTCTGAGAAACATGAGTGTTGGTCTTTATCGGTCTCAACCAATATTATTGTTCGAATCATGTGAGGACCGGTAGGAATAAGAAAAAGAAAGTAAATTTAAATTATTGAACCAATTATAAATAAGTATAGAAATATGTGGACCTGTAGAATAAAAGATGACCACCACATTTGATCTATGGCACATACACCTAATAATTTTCCAAAAATTGTATGTTGTTGTAAATAGTTATTATTTAGTGGGTATTCTTATAATTATTTGACTAGAGTTGTTATTGTAATTTATATTATGATCTCATCTCTATATAAGAGAGAGCTTTCAACTCAATAAGATTGACTCAGTCCCTCATTCTTTAGTTGTTTCTCTTTTCTCAATCTCTCTTACCTTCGTTTTACAACACGTTATCAGCACGAATAGTTTTAACATTAAGATAGTTTTTATCTTGCAGGTTGAGAGACCGTTGATCAATCAATAGAAGAATCATTCAACAAGGTTTCAGAAATCCAATCACAAACAAGCTCTTGGATTGGTTTAGAAATTCCAGAAATGACATGTTCGATTATGCACATAAAAGATGAAGAATATTCATTCTGCAATGAGTAACATTTTCTATCCTAATGCAATCTATATTTGTAGCCTTGAAAATATGATGACCAAAATCACCATGAAGCATGAACCATATTTCGTTTATCATTTTGAAATTCGTATTTGAATGCTTATTGATTTATGCTCAGATGTAGAATATTTTGTGCTTTGACAATGAACACCAAATTTATTTTATTAGTTTATTTGATTAATACATATGAATATGAATGACATATAAATTTGTTTATGTTTTAAGATTGAAAAAGGAAAATTTGTCATCAAATATCATCGGAAATGCCAGTAGTTGTAGACATAAGCCTTATCATATGCCTAGTAGTGCATACCAAAAGACGCATGGATAAGCAAACTTCATATTCGGTATCTTGTTTCCTATGACATTCGAACACAAGAGCGTAAATGCATTCTGAAAGTAATGCATGTAACCGCCAATGTATGACCATTAGTTTTATCATTTATACCAACGGTTACATATATGAAATATTTATGCATGTAGCATTTAGTGATACAAATTAATAGTGTTCATGATGAGTTTTGAATACAATGACATTTTAGTCTGATTATGTTATTTACTCAAAATTTAATATATAATACATTATGTCTGTTACAATTTGAATTTTGTAAAATTTAACATTTTATTTAAGAGCATGTAATAAAGGAAACATTTACCATGTTACAACCCATTAATTTAAATAACCATGAGTTTCAAAAGTAACACATGTAACTATTAATTTGGTCATTTGTGCTAGACGTTACATCTAATCGTGTAAATTATGTTCATAATAATCAATTATGCTAGAAGCATGATAGGTGAATTTATTACGCAAATTATTATAGAAGTATACATAATGTGTGTTTAATTACGTGATTATTATATATCTGTTATGCCAGAAGCCTGAACCTAATTCACAGTTTGTATATAAGATGCTAGCAGCATTAATAAGATTTGAACTTATTTCTTTAGGTACATAACCGCTATGTAAAGGATATGTCGGTTACTATAGAAATACCATAAATTTAGTCATTGATATCAGCAGTTACATATTGAAAATATTCATTATGCCCGTAGCATATTATGATATAAATAAAGAATAAACGTTATTGCTCTTAATGAGATTAGAATATGATTCCTTTTAGTAACCGTCAAACCATTAGCATTGTGTAAGTTACAAATTTTATTTATGTTGAATTAATTTAAGAAAATATAATGGCAGAACCATTTACAAAATTTATAACTCATACATTATGCCAGAATCATTATGAGCTGAAACACAATTATTATAAACATGTCAAAAGCAGTTACTCGGTTTCACCATTTAATTATATTGCATCGGTTTCCAATTTATTTATTTCATCATTCATATGAATTAATGCCATAAGCAATTAGTAGCCGTTACGTTTTTTATATTTATTGGTTCAGTGAGTACCTTATTGCATATACATTATGTTAATAATAATGAAATTGTTTCTGTTATAATTTTAATTTATATCGAGTACATATAATTGCTCTCATATTAAATTGGATTGTTATGATTTAATTAATTTATGTTATATTAGTGAATATTAATGATGCTAAGCCAGTAGCGCAAATCAAGTATGAAAATATTATTGTGAAATTAAGCCAAAAGCTCGACTTAACCTCCAAGATAGCATAGAAGCTCGCCACGAGTCCATACAATGATATATTATAACTCTTCTCAAACTAGGCTCATCATGTTGGATGCGATGTCTAAGTAAGTTCTTTTGAGGGTGTGTACTTAAGTGAGCCTCACTCCACCACCTCATCATTGCTTACCTGGTTATATACGATTGGAGTTACCGAAAAGGTTGACGAATAACATTGTATTTCTTGATAGACCATTATGAGGAATATGAGCCCAGTTGGCCCACTTTCCCTATACATGACCTAGAAGCCCATCATACCTATCAGACTTTACCCTGTAGGGGCATATAGAGTTTTGTTTTATTTTATTTTCACTATAAAGTCAATTCTTTTTGTCCAGCAGAATCAAATAAAAGGAAAATAATCTAATGGCACCGATTTTCATACCTAGTTATTATTTATATCTATAAGGCACTATAAATACTTTCCCATAATGTATATTCACCATATTCAACATGTAGCTAATTGCGAGAAGTATATGCACATAATTTTGTGATATTCACGATGGAAAATTAGTATTGTGAAAGTGATTTCATTAATTGTTATATGATTCCAATCTAATTGTTCAAATTACATGTCTCTGATGAACCGGTAGTTCAGTTTTGAACCAGTAGTTCGTATATAATTGAACTTGTAGTTTCGGTAATAACCAACTTACGAAACTTAAAGTTTCATTCATAGATCACATGATGAAATCAGTAGCTTTTATTTATATCATATTATTTAGAAGTTTCCAGAAGAAACAATCTGAACTAAATATCCTATTTGCCTGAAGCAAAGATCAAATTAGAGAATATTGAAATCAAAAGGCTAGTTGCCTTAGAATCAAAATCAAAGTTGAAATATGTTATCAATATTAAGGAATTAAGTGTTCTCATCTAGCTGACAAGACAAAATACCTTTACATTCCAGAATGACGTTATTATTAGGTAAGGTCATTAGGACTAATGATTAAAACATTGAAACCATTGGAAAATGGTAATGTCTTTGCATAACATTTGATTGTGCGGTCTGAAGCGCACATTGAAGATACCCAATGCAAATAGTTATAGACCACAGAATATGCTCTACATTCATGATAACAGTTCACTTCATGTATTGAAACATTTCAGACGAAGTTGGTATAGCCGTCTAAGTGAATATTTGCTTGGACTAAGATATATGAATAATGATTTATGCCCATGCGTGTGTTATTAAGAAAAGAAGTTGTGGGTTTTTAATTTGTGGTGATAACATGAATTTGAATGGTGCTCTTGAAGAGTCCAAGAAAATCACAATTGAAGTCGGAGTTTGAGATGAAAGACTTTTGAAGAACAAAATATTTTGTCGACCTGAAGTCGTGCGAGTTCAGATAGAATTTTAGTCCATCAATCAAATTACATCTAGAAGATGTTAAGATGTTTTAATAAGGATAAAACAAATTATTCAAGCACATCGTCGTCCGAGGTTTAGAGGCACCTGCATTGTCTCATATAAAGAAAAGATATTAGGCCCAGAAGACTCATGTTGAAGTAGAATAAGCGCATTCTTGTATCTAGTTAAATTTCTTAGACCGAACCTCTCATCTGATATATATAGCTCATCGCTAACACACCGTCTCTATAAATGGCATAAAAGACAATTTTCCATTACTTTAAATGTATGACGGAAAATGAGTTAATTTATCCCTAAACATTATGGAATGGATCAACTGTCTATGATCCTTAGAATGGTGTTTTGCCTTGTTAGATATGTTGACACAATTTAGGTAAACTCACACACGGCTTATTCCCAACTAGTTATGTCTTTACTATAGGAAATACGATAATCTTAGAGGTATATGAAAACAAAAACTTTTTTAAAGCATAATGACTGTTAACTTATTCAAGAAATATGATCAAAGTATTAGTCTTATATAGTTTGTAATTTTCAGAGGGGGTATCTTGAAGCATGCTCTTGACCATTGTGTAGTCTTTTATCCTTCGTCCAGGGTTATTTTGTGCCATTGGGTTTTGTTACATGACAAGGTTTCAATGAGACACACGTTTAATTGGTCGCCCAACTCATACTTCATCTTGAAGATGCTTTTATTCGAAACATATGCATTTGCTCATCTTTTTCCTTCGACCACGGGTTTCTCCCACTGGGTTTTCCGGGCAAGGTTTTGGTGTAGCAATCATTGTGTATGATCTTCCACTGACTCACATTTTATGATCTAGACTAAACCACTCCACCGAAATCATGGGTTTTGATTATCACCACTATATTTGTGTTGTACTCTTTTCTCCTTCGACCAAGATTGTTTTTATCTCATAAGGTTTTTATTATCTGACAAGGTTTTTGACGAGGCACAATCGAAGCACATATCAGATAAAGCTAATGACAGAGAATACCTAAGGAAGAGTGTTGTAAATAGTTATTATTTAGTGGGTATTATTATAATTATCTGACTATGATTGTTATTGTAATTTATATTATGATCTCATCTAAGAAACCTCTCAACTCAATGAGATTGACCAATTCTCTCATTTTTTGGTTGTTTCTCTTTTTTCTCGATCTCTCTTATATTTGTTTTACAACACATGTGAGGTTCTTGATGTTTGCCAATAAATACAATGCTTTACTTGATCACCACAAATGAGATTCATAATATTTACCATTCGGCAGTCTACTGATAGTGTAGCATACTGATAGTGGTTCTTGCCGATTGATTTTGGTGTCAATGAATTAGATGAATACACCAAACAGGACGGACGACACTAAACCTAAATCTCATAATACAATAAAGCAGAAGAGGAGCTCATGATCGAACAATAACAAGTCACTACCTATGGTTTCTTCAAACAGGCACCTAATAACAAAGGGTGGCATATTCGCAACTGTATTCGCTTCATAATCATGAAAGCCTGAAAGATAAATCAGTGTCTTTAAATAACTTTTTTTAATATGTTAACCATCGACATGACAACTAATTTAAGAATCAACGCCTCATTAGAGCAAGATTAACAAAACCCTAATTCCCCCAAGCACACATTTCACATTCCACGTATTAACCGAACCAGCCTCCACCATTTGAAAGAAGAAGAAAAAGGAAAAGGGGACCAAAAAAATATCAGCCGTCGCTTTTTCGCGTCTCCGCTTCCCTCACTCCTTGACTCACTACCCTCCAAAATTTCAGCACTCGTTTCAACTTTGTGAAGCTTCATCTCCAACCCAACAAAAGCTTCATAGTTCCCCTCATTTCCCACTCAACCAGGCTTTGTTTGCAAAGGTATGAACTTCACAAGGGTCTTTAGTAATTTCCATTCTCAACTGTCAGATCATCATTTTGGTGTGTTCTGCAACTGAAAGCTGGTTTTGTGTTTGTCTAATTCCTTGTTTCTGGATATGTATGACTAGGTTGTGGTTGTAGTTAGTTTGGTTGAGTAGAAGTATGAATTTGGTTTTGTTTGTTTTTTATTGCGTAGGTTGATAAGGGGTGATAGCAATCACCTAATTCGTCGAAATTTCTGAGTTGAGTTATTTACTTGAGAAGTTTTTAAGATCTTGAAAGAAAAATGGCGGGCTGTTCTTCAAGTTTTGGAGCATCGAATGTTGTAGCCAGGCGGAACGAGGTGGTTTTGAGGAAGAGTTGGAGTCAGAATTTGGTTTTCGATAGTGTTTGGTTTAGGAGTATTGCAAAGGAGGTAGCTTTGCCGATTTTTTGTGGGAATAATAGCTTTAGAAGTGGGCTGAATTCGATTTCAATGAAGAAAGGGTGGAATAATTTGGTCATGAGTATGCTAGAGCCTCGGGGTGATAGGCAATTCAGCTTAGGTGCGGTAACGGTTTCAAATGAGGGAGGTGGTGCTGCTGTAGGGAAGGATTCTAGGATTTTGGATAATGAGGGCGGTTCAAAATTTAATAATGATGGAAACGGGGTTGCGCTTGATGGTAGTGGTGGTAATGGGAAGTATCCTAATGGTAGAGGAGGAAAAGGAGGAGGAAGAGGTGGTGGTGGTGGTGGTGGTGGTGATAATGATGATGGGGAAGACGGTGATGAAGAAGAGTTTGGGCCGATTCTGAAATTTGAAGAAGTTATGAAAGAGACTGAGGCACGAGGGGCTAGTCTTCCCCTTGATATGTTAGAAGCTGCCAAGAATGTGGGAATTCGTAAAGTGCTTCTCCTTAGATATCTGGATTTGCAGGTATAACTATGCTACGTTTCTTTTCCTCAATCTTGTATGTATGTCTTGTGAACTCGTGTTTCTTTCTCTCATATGGTTTACTGTTTTGAATCCAGCGGTCGGCCTGGCCTCTTGGGTTTGCAATGAAGTCATGCTCTATGCTTCGGGATCGTATGCTAGCTGACCCATCATTTCTTTTCAAAATCGGAACAGAGGTTTGTTTTGATTATTTGATATACTTACACGTCATTCGTGTAGGTTAATCTTATTAATGTTATACATAATTCCAGTTACATGGTGGCATGGTGGACATAAGATGGTTTTATATTAAATTATGAAAAGAGAACTGTATTTATCATCTATAATTAAAGGGAAAAGTATTAAAGTCTAATAGGGTGATTAGTTTTATCTTAGATCCCCATGATTAATAAGCTACTTCTGATCCGAATACATGTCTTGCTCTCTAATCTCTATGTTAAGCTATCCTAGATGTGGTAGGTTGCATAATGAATGCTTCTGTTATTCTGAATCTCCAGTTGCGTGTGTGTGTCAATCATAGATCCCTATGTGTTTGAGTTTTTATAAACACTGTATAGTGATTGCCACATTTTCCAGTATATACAGTAATCGTCATTCACTGAATGCTACATGTACAGATAGTCATTGATTCTTGTTGCGCTACATTTGCTGAAGTTCAAAAGAGGGGAAAAGATTTTTGGGCCGAATTTGAGTTGTATGTTGCTGATCTTTTGGTTGGGGTAGTAGTTAATGTTGCTTTGGTTGGAATGTTGGCACCATATGCTCGTATTGGACAACCATCACTATCAAAGGGGTTCCTTGGACACATGCAAAATGCTTACGGTGCTCTTCCTAGCAGGTGAATGATCAACCTTCATAATAGCGATCTCATAGTTTTTTATTGTCCATTCTTAATTGTTGGTCGCATTTGGTTTGCAGCTATAGAAAGTAGTGTTATTTTTCAATTTCTAAAGTGGCCATCTTATGCAGTGTGTTTGAGGCTGAAAGGTCAGGATTTGGATATTCTGTAAAACAGAGAACTGCCACTTACTTTTTCAAGGTAAGATTTACACGTGTCTTGAAAATATGATTTTGTCATCATAATTGTTGATCCAATCTTCCTGATTTTCAGGGGATCTTATATGGGGCAGTAGGCTTCGGATGTGGTATTATTGGCCAAGGGATTGCAAACTTAATTATGACTGCTAAGCGGTACGCTTCTATGACACATGCTGAGAGTGATTCTGTTGTGGTAGACATACTAGTAGCAATTTGCTTTCTCCATTTGCATCATTCCTGACCAAGTCAACTTCTGATTGTCAGGAGCATAAAGAAATCAGAAGAAGACATACCAGTGCCACCTCTAATCAAGAGTGCAGCTCTTTGGGGTATGCTTTACTTAATTACTCATGTTGTTTCTGGTTAACATGTCTTCTACTTTGAGTTGTCATAAATATATACAAGTTCAATAATTGGTCTTGCTTTTGTCCCCAAACTCCCAGGTGTTTTCCTTGCCGTTTCTTCAAACACCCGCTATCAGATAATCAATGGACTTGAACGCTTGGTAGAGACATCGCCTTTGGCAAAGCAGATCCCACCTGTGGCATTGGCTTTCACTGTTGGTGTACGATTCGCCAACAACGTGTATGGTGGAATGCAGTTTGTAGACTGGGCTAGATGGAGTGGGGTGCAATAACTAGATCAGTTTTAATGGGAGAGGCTTTCGTATTGACACGTCCTTTATTCGATGTCTAGGTGGTGCCTTGTATCATTCAGCACAGAATCCTGAATTAGGTTTTCATTCCCTCTCTTAGGATAAGATTTGTTTCAATGCTTTTGTATTCTGGAAAATTTTCAGCAGAAAATCTGACATTATATTCCTATTCGAAAGGCTGCATTTATGGATTATGCAGAGGACGAAACCTTGGTTCCATGGATTTGTCCCGTGCAGAAGTGAATGGTGAGGTTCTTTTGGGGTCATCTAAACCAGTCACACTGGTTCAAAAGAGACGTTTCCATCGCAAAGAGAAAGCTTGGGTGGCTTGTTTAAACTCCTTGGTTGGCAGATCAGCCAGAAAACGGTCATGGGCGGCGACGGCATCATCGGTGAGAGCAATCTCGCTGACCTCAACTCTGTCAACTAGCTAGGCGGCGCCCTCTGCCATGTAATCCTCTGATTTTGATTTGTCATTGAAGGAATTTTGAGAGATGGAAGACAAGGAGGGTTGGCGGTCTTCTGCGTTTCCGGCAGCTCCGGCGGCTTTTGTGTTTATCCAAGCGGAGAAAGAACCCAGAAATCGAAAGGCATACCATTTGGATGGTGTTGGGCGAAATGCAGGCCCTTCCTTCCCTCTCTCCTCTCATTCGCTTACCTAACTGTCTCCAAACGGCAACTGACGTCCTTACAAGAAAAATGATCCATCTGCCAAATCGGATGGTGGAGAAAACGGGTGCGTTCCTAGCGGGGTGCATTGAAATGAGACGTTTGAGAAGTTGGCTTCCATGAGTTTGGTGGCAAACCTGGTGCTGTATCTGCATACCAAGTATAACTTGGAAAATGTAGATTCAGCTATACACTATCTGGTCTGGTCTGGTTCATGCAACGTTTGACCTTTAATTGGTGCTTACCTTGCTGAGTCTTATTGGGAAGTTCTCCACTCTTTTATACAACTCTATAGCATCCCTCATGGTAAGAGTCTTCTATTTGTTATGCTTCAGGGTCCAAATTCATGACATAAATTCCGGAAGGATTCTACGAAGACTTCTTGTTTCAATCTGAGGGTATGGTGGCCTTGACATTAACTGCAAGTTTACGTGAACTAACTCCTCTTGCCTGCATTGGACAAGCGCATTGCAGACAACCCAATGCGTGGCAGAAGCTGGTACTCTATTCTGGTGTGGGATTGCTCGTTATTGGATCTGGAGGCCTCAGACCATGCAACATTGCCTTTGGAGCTATCAATTTGACACCACAATAGAAAAAGTTTAGCTGTAGAGATGTATCGATACTTATGGATTAAGTTTAGGTTACAGTTGAACCCCTATCGGTTCTTGTCCACTGTAATCGTTGGTGTTTCAAGTAGGTATAGAGGAGAGTAAGAAATTTATTTCCATCACTGGTGTTCCTTATGATTGTAATATTGCATTCTCGTTTAATGAAATTCTTTATATTTTTCCTCAAAAAAAAGGATTTCTTTTTCAATCTTCCAAAAGAACTATGCACCATCAATTTTGATTGTTGTAGCCGGATTAAGATTTGTACAACACTAGACTTTCATTTAAAATTTATGGTGCATTTGAAGTATTAATGTTCAATGTTCCATGTCGTTAAGACAGACTATGTTACGTTAGACATAGATTATGTTCTATGTCATAGAGACATAGAGTGTGTCATGACATCAAATTGTTTTTTTTAAGAAAAACACACTCTTTTCGCTTTTCCAAGGCAACCTGTCTCAGGGCATCTCCAACTTTTGATCTAAAACCTAAAATAGATTTAGGTTTTTCAATTTTGCATTTCCAACCCAAATGCAAGTTGAGTCAAAATAGGTTTAAACCTAATACGGGTTCTATTTTGACTCAACTATTTAGAAAGAAAACCTAAATTTCACACTCATGAATTAAGTGGTTTCTTACATGATTTGGGTTTAGGTTTTGGCTTAAGGGTTGTAGATGCAAAACCCATATAAAAAATAGGTTTGAGTGAGTCAAATTTTGAATTTAGGTATAGGTTATAGCACAATAGATGGAGATGTCCACACATGTGAGACCTAAATTTAGTGTTGGTCTATTGCTCTCGTCCCTCTACGTTGTAGCATTGGTGTCAGTCGATAGCCAATCAGGTGCACCATTTAGCTCTGAGGATGGAATCGAGTAGATCTAGTACTCGTCCCTCTCAATATTGGAAGGTTTATCTATACGAGGAAGTGCAAGCTGATAGCCCGAAGGTAAAGTACGAGCTAAAGTCGGTGGTGATCGAGGCAACATGAGATTAATGGTTATTGGGGCAATAGTTAAGGTACATGGGCCTGGATATCTCCAGTTTAGGCCCGAGGATTACATGCTCTCTTTGGGTCTGACATGTGGTTGTTGCCTCATGTTCTTGGATCTAGATCTAGGTTTTGGCCTGAGATTAAGTTGTGCGCTCGTAGAGGTAACTATCTTGATTGCTTGATTAAATTATGTTTCAAGTTATCGAGGGCCCCATGATTATTAGTACATGTCACTCTTGAATTCTTGTGGTTTTCATCCCTTTGTGAATAATACGATTTCTCATATCGTTGTCAATAAATTTAAACTTTTATAGCCCAACACCAAAATAACTAATCAACTACCATAAAGTGTAATTTCACACTTACCTATTTACCTTGACGGTGGTCTAGGGAGTAATATGTGTTCGTGATGTTTTATATCTCCACCCCCTCTATTTTCTTGGATTGTGGTTCTTGGGTCTAATTTTCGGTTTTCTTTTGTTAGTCACAACCTATTTATGGTTTGAGTTTCGACGGTGGATTATACGGTGTTGTTGAGAGATTTCTTCATTTGGGTCATGTTTCATATGATTAATTTGTGTTTTGTGTTCTAAGATTCGATTGGCAATCAATTACTCGGGCATCAACGCTCTAATTTAACACTCTCTCTACCTCACGGTTACTGGTGACAATAAGGTTACTGAGCACGGGTGGTAGATTTTTTTATTTGTTATATATTTCGGATACAACACTTTATGTTTATAGTTTATTGAGTTGTCGGTTTCCTCTCACTCTTTATAATTTGATTGTCGGAGACACATGCTCCTTGTTATTAGTTTTTTAGCCTCACATTTGCAGCTTTTGTGGTTCAGATGATGTGTGATTTGTTTATCGATTAGTATCAGTTATTCAGGAATCAACACTCTAATTTAACACTTTGGTCCCAACCTCATGATTGTTGGCGACAACATGGTTAGTGAGCACATGTGGTGAATGTGGTAGATTTGTTAGTATTGTTGCATTAGGATTTTCAGATGTAGAATTTCTGGTCCATAGTTTAGTGAGTTGTCAGTTTCCTATCACTCTTTCTAGTTTGATCGAGTTCAAAACTCATGCTTTTTATTATTATATGTTTTCCATCCTCGCATTTGCAAGCTTTGTAGTTGGGATGTTAGGGTTGCAGCTCAAAACTAATTCCTTGTTTGTTTTGGATTCTTTACTTGTGAAGCCTTTTGATGAGTTATTCTAGTGAATCTTTAATTCTTGAAGTTTTTGTTTCTTAAAAGTAAAGGTTTATGATTGTAAATCCTATTGTAAGTTGGACTAATTGTGAGTCTATAAATAAGATCTTAGAGATTAATTGAGACAGTCGAGTATTTGAGAGTTGCAAGTTTTAAGCTACAATCAAGGTTGTTTAAGCGTTATTTATTAAGAGTTAAGAGGAGAAAAGTTATTTGAGAGTGGAAGAAACAAATTATTTTTCAGTTGTAATCTGCTATGTTCTCTATTAGTGGATCCACCATCACCATTACCCAAGAACGTAGGTCAACTGTTTTAACTGAACCTCGTTAAAGTTCTTGTATGTTTACTTGCACTGATTCTGGTTATTGTCTTCATTCGATTTCGGTCTTGGGATAGGGAATTCAGAAGGTATTCTGAATTTGTTAACAAAGTGGTATAAGACACCGTGACTTGGCGGAAAAATGGAGATTGAAGACGTCGAGACAAAAGTTGATAAGTTTGATGGGCATGATTTTGTTATGTGGAGGTCTCAAATAACTGACTATTTGAATCTAAAAACAATGTTGAAGCCTTTGCTAGGAGTTAAGCCGGAAGACATGAAAAATGTGGATTGGGAGAAGCTTGACTCTCAAGCTTTAGGAGCTATTCGACTATCGCTATCAAACGAAGTTTGGCGTGATGTGATACATGAGAAAACTATTATGAGCATCTCCAGTAGCTTCTCTAAAATTTCTTCAAAATGGGAAAGCAAAAACCAAATTCTTCAAAAATATTATACTCCAATTCCAACAACTTATCTATTTTGAAAATTTGACATTTATTAGAACAACAAAATATGGTACATCATTATTAATTATGATTAAAAGAGATTATATATTTTATTGTAACAACAAAATAATTAATAAAATATTTTATTTTTGTAAAAATTTTGTTAGAGCCCTTGAAGAATGAAATTTTGGAAAGTGAAAGCTTTGCTGCAAATTTGGGAAAGCAATGCTCATTTTTCTTCTTCATCCCCATTTTAGGGAATGAGATGGGGAAGCTGTTGGACCTAAAAAATACTCAATATTCTTTAAATTTGACAATCGAAAAAATTAAGAAGCTGCTGGAGATGCTCTAAGAGGTTAATTGATACTTTGTCTGAGATGTTTGAGAAGCCAAGCATCGTTAAGCAAGTGCATTTATTGAGAAATTTGTTTTCAATGAAGATGGGCAAAGGTGGTTCTGTGCATAGACAACAAGCAGCGGTTTGCGATACTGTTGAACAATAGGCTACTGTCGATATCATAATTGGAGAACACCTTAAAGCATTAATGTTGTTGACCCTCCATGCAAAATACTTGGGATGTTACTGTTAATTATATTCGTAGTTTAGCTGGAAAAAATAAGTTAATCTACAACGAAGTTCGGGATACTATTTTGAGTGAGGAAACTTGGAGGAAGAACAATGATGATGAAGAGTCGTCAGCGACTACAAATGCTTTGCTTGTAAGAGGAAAATCTAATGTAAAGGATGGTTCAAATAATAGTATACCCAAATAAAAAAGTTTTAGAGATCAAGTTAGAGACAAAGATAGAGTGCTATTACTGTCATGAGTTTGGACATATCAGGTATAATTGTCCAAAGTTGAAGTTGAAGAGAGCTACAACTCCGGTGGTAGCAAATGAAGATGCTGAAGAACATTATGATAATTCGGTCATGATCACATAATGTTGGGTCTAATTTTCCATACTCTTTTTTCAGTTACAACTCATTTATCTGTATGGTGTTGCTTTGAGTAATTTTTTGTGTAGGTCGTGGTTCATTGATTTGTGCTTTATGATTCAATTGGTATCAGTTATTCAATCAATGTGTCCAGAATAATATCGGCATGATTAGCATCGTAAGTGTAATTTGAAAATCGAGATCTGACATTCTTCCGTGAAGGAGTGATTATAGTTTTGATGTCAACCATGACGACTGTGGGAAATGGATCCACATCGACTCAAGCTGTTGTTTTTTTACCGTCAACATCCAATTTGCCAGTATTGATTCACGTCTGTAGCTGATCTTTCAACCTGATACATTCAGAGGTATTATGATTCCACAGATTGTGGTACTTGCAGTACTTCTTTCCTCTGATTTGTTCTGGCTTCGGACATACTCCGAAGTCATGTCGAACCTTTCCTTGAGCGAACAGCTCGTCGAGGATCTCTGGAGCCTTGTGGGCATTATAGGTGTAGGACTCATATTCTGGCTTAGCAAATGCTCTAGTTGTTACCTTGACTGGGTTCTTTTCCATGCGCAGTGCCCTAGACTTGACCACTTGTCTTCCAGTTAACTCCACGACTGCCACATCCTCTTCGTGATCCTGTTCAGCATACCCCTGTGGCTCCACAAAGTGATATTATGGACTATAAAAAGGATCCAAGTGTGAGTACACTGTTGACATCATTCTGCCCCTGTTGCGACCACATCTGGGTTTTAAGGTTCCTGGAATATAAGATGCACCAGTTGATTGACGGAATCTGTTCACCAGTTGTTTGATAGTTAGTCTATGTTTAGAGATTACGTGTTATGGGGTTACAGTTCTTGCTAGCTAACACCACTGAGCTGTTTATCTTATTGACTTTACAAGTCAGAGTTGAGACGTGTACATTTCTCTACCGCTATAGTTAGAGCATTACAAAATAAATGTCACGGTTGGCCACTAGAGGCGTCTTGTTGAGCATCCCCACAGGAGACGTCATGTGGATGCACCAGTTGATTGACGGAATCTGTTCATTTTCTTCCTGTCAAGATGAACTGACTCGACACTTTGCCGATTTGTATATTAGTGAAGTGTTCGGACTGCATGAGATACTAGAGAGCATCGATCATCTCGGATCGTGACCCACGAGTCACATCCAAGCTTTGGAAATCATTGTAGGAAGAGTTGGGCCTTCCAGATAGCCCAGAGAGTTGGATACATTGTTTACCAGATTCACTTGCCGCCGCAGTTGCAGCATATGTATGACATGTCACACGTCACGATTACGGGAAGCCCATCAGGAGCCCCACAAACTATTGTTTGGACAGATGTGCAGCTGCACTGTGATGTTTCTTACGAGAAAAGTTTGTACCGCATCTTGGATCATGATGTGAGGAAGCTCGGGAACCATGAGGTTCCAATTGTGAAAGTGCAATGGGATCATCATGGTGAAGAAAAGCTACTTGAGAGCTTGAGACAGTTATGCGGAAGACCTACCCGCACCTTGATTAACGTCTTGTCTTATTTCGAGGACGAAATTTCTTTAAGTGGGGTAGAGTGTGAGACCCTGACTAATTTTATTAATTTTTCGACACATCTAGGGTTTATTTACGACTTCTTTTCGGTACGTCGAGAATGCACTCTAATATTTTAATATTAGAGCGAACGTCGTCACTTGCGTATAAGTATTTACGGAATATTTTTCCGAGACTCTACGTATTTGTCCTGTTTTACGGATGTGATTTGACAATCTATTTCCAAATGTGTGTTTTACATAAATAGTTTTCGAGTTTTTCGTTATTTTAAAAGTCAGAAGAGATCGTAGCCGTTGTATTCGTTCGACGAATCGTGGTCGTTAAAAGGTTTTATTAAAACCTTTCTTTCTCTCTCTTCCTTATATTCTTTCTTCTTTTCTTCTCCTTTCTTTTTCTTTCTTTTATCTCTTCTTTCCTCTTTCTTCTCCCTTCCTCTTCAACAACTTCTCTCTCCTCGACGGAGACCACCCCCAGGCGACCACCGCCGGCGCGCTTGCTGCCTCACTACCGCCACCATCGAGGTCGCCAAGCTCCGGCGAACACAACCCGACCTCCAGCTAAGCCTGCGCTGGCATATCCGCCGCCCAGCAGAGGGAAGAACTCGTCGGAGAAAACTGTCCAGATGTCAAACTGGGCAGGAGTTCTAGAGCTTAGAGGAGGAGGGAAAACGCCCTTGAACGCCTCGCCAGAGGAGGCGGCCAGACGCTGTGTTTTTCGACTTCAAGGGTAAAAATCTGTCTTTTCTCTTGATTTTTACATGGTTGTGATGTTGGGATATTGTAGAAGAGTGTGGTGCAGGTGTTGGGAGCTAGTTTGGCCGGAAAAGCTTCATTTTCCGGCAAACCAGTCGATCGGTAAACAGAGGGGAGGATTGTAACATGAGAGAAGCAAGGGGATCAACCTCTTTCAAATATACAACATGGATTATGGCAATGCAATGTAGTTGGACTCTCATGTTGATCTGAATGAATTATCCTTTCCACGGAGGTAAATCTTAGGCAAGGGGATAGCAAGTTCCAAATTCTGTCTCGGTAGGACATGTATTTCTATTACTATGAAATTCATAAATCATAAATGAAGTAGTTAATGGTGGGGTTACCATTATCCTTCTTTATTTAGAATTTAGATTTCAAAGTAGCACGATCTAATTCAAAAATTTCACCCAATTGAGCACGTCTAGCATATTTTTTCACAGTAGCAGGGTAGCTATAACTGACTCCATTCAGTTCGCCGCCATGGAACTCAAGAGTTACACGTACTTGTTCGACATTATATTTTGATTCTGCCCTTCGAAAAGGAACATCGGCTCTAACAATTCCGTCCCCGTCGACCAAAACAACTGGAAATGTTTCAAAAAACGTCGGCATACGACGTACAAAAAGTTCATGCCCCTCTTTATCTCTAAAGATAGTACACACCGCCCATCACACTATGGGAGCTGGCCATGCCCGAAGTCGTTACCTTAACCGCAAGGGGGGGATGCCGAAGGCAGGGCTAGTGACTGGAGTATTCGCGAGTTGGAGATAAGCGGACTCGAACCGCTGACATCCGCCACAGGGTAAACTACCGCCTCTCAGGCCCCCGACTAATTCTACCATAGAGGCCAACGATAGACAATAACTCCCCCCGAATACAGCTTACAACTTTCATCGTACTATGCTCTCCAAAGAGCAACTCTTCTCAAAATCTCAAAAAAAAAGGAAAGGTGCTGAGTTGGAATCCCATTCTAACTAAGGATTCTTGTGGTTCCAGAGGATCTAGCTACAGGAGAACCAGGAACGGAGAGCTTTCCCCCCTTTTCTTTTACACCCGACTCTTTGGTCTTAAGAATGCTAGTTTTAAGAATGAGTGATTGCCCTTCTCCGATAAAAACCCAGGTTTTTACCGCGGTAAATTTACTTTTTTACCGATTTATAGTGAGGTGAATTTACCAAAATGCCCTTGTTAGTTTTTAAAATTACAATCTGCCATTTTTACAGTTTTACGTTAGTTACTATTTACCAGGTGACTTTTACTATTTACAGTTTGACCGGTTGACTTTTACTATTTTCTAGTTGACTTTTACTATTTAACAGGTGACTTTTGACCACTGACTGTTGACTTTTACTATTCACTATTTGACCGTTGACTTTTACTATTCATGTTTGGCCATTGACTTTTGAATTTTACTGTAGAAGACCAATTTTTTCGTTTTACCGCTACGGTTAAGTGGTTTAAAAGTTTTAAAAATTAAACATGCGACGGAAAGACGCAAGTGCCGAATGAGTAACAATCCTGATTCTCGCCTGGTTCTAGAATCGAGGCATTAAATAATTAGACTAGTGTCGAGGAAAATAAACGAAAAAGTTTGTCGAGTTTACCGAGTTTTGGTCAACTTTGACCAAGTCAGTGGACGTGGTCAAATTCTTGGTCAATCCATGAATGACTTGATCAACCCTAAAGTCAACCTTTGACCTTTCCTGGTCAAACTAGGTAAGTGGGTAGCTGACCATAGAATGACCGTTATGTTTCTACTTTCGACTTTTTTAGTCGTTGACTTCTCTTTTGGCAGATTCAGGATTTCGCCTACACTCAGAGTTTGAGGACTGAGGCTTGGAGCATGAGGATTTCGGCTTCGTCATAACAAGTAGGGTGAGCCGTAACTTCTAGGTTAGTGGTATTTTAATTTGTGTAGTGCTCTACGATTTAAAAGTTATATGATATGATGTTTGTTTGTGCGTAGTCGATGCTTCGCGATATATGTTTTCTTACTTTATCGCTTCATAAAATGTTTAGAAAACCGAGGCTAGACACACATGTGATGATTCGGATCGAAAAGTAGTACCTTTGTCCTGATTTCCGGTGCTTGGCCTGAGAGTGACGGGACCTAGTTTTTAGCCTATGTTTTCCCACGGTGTCGATGACCGTGAACCTCTGGAAGGGCAATGCCCTGTTTTTTTTTATTTTCCCGTTTACGCCCGTCTTGCACAGAGTTATGCGAGTCGTAAGTGCGGTGTTATTATGAGTGATCTGTTAGACATTAGCTGTAAATTGACACTCTTGCTACTAGGTGTTTTCAAGCGCATAGGTAGTTGGCCCCGGTTTGCTGTGAAGACAAACGCGGGATTCGGCCAACCAGATCTGTGACGCCCTGCAGGCTGATGTTTGTTACTTTGAGCGCTCAGTCATATTGATGTTAGCATTGGCACATGGAAAATAAATTTATTTAAATCTTCCTATGAAAACCAAATACAGTTTTTGGTTTTTGCATGTTTTACAAACTGTTTAATCACCGGTGAAAGCTATATGTAGTATCTATTTATGAGAACTACACCTTTGTTTTCAAACCCTATCTTGGTTGGGTTCGCCCCCTTTTGGGTTAGCGAGGACGAGTGCTCACCCCTACTTTGCAGGTACCCAGTAGACTTGCTTTAGAAGAGATGAATCGGTGACTAGGGGCTTGGCAGTGCGTGCTGTTCAGCATCTGTATTTCGGGATCACCCTGGAGGAGCTTTTCATCCTTTGTGGTACTTCAGCATTTCGATCTCCGTGACTGTTGGTTTGGACTCATTTGGCGCACTCTGACCTTTCGAGCTTTTATCCACGTGTACTTGGATCGATGGCCCATGTTGTATATTTACTGACTTGGACTTTTCATGTATCTTGTAGTCTAAGTCTTGTACGCTACCTTCCGTACTTGTATACTACTTTATTTATTTATTTATTTATTCATTTGCTCCTCCCATTTATGTCATTTTATTTAAATTAGCCTTGTGGTTTCGGCCTAGTGGGTAGTCAATACGTCAGACGACGTATTGGTTATTAATTAGTCAGGGATCACGGCGGTTACCGTCATGTCTCGGGGCCGAAAATAGTCCCGGGATGCGACAGTTAGTCACCTCTTCAAAACTCTACGAATCTAGCTCTTCTTCGAGCTTTCCTTTAGCCCTTGCCATTCGTTGAGCCTCGAGGCTTCTTTCTATTCCCAAGACTTTCTCCTCCTCACGAAGGCGTTCGAATTGTCTGTCAATCTTGTCATCAGTCTCAACACTGTCCTGGGTAGTAGAATTCTGCAGCTTCTCGACACTTTGGGTTGTTGCCTTGATTTCTTGGTCATGCTGCATCTGAGTCCGTTTAAACTGCTGTATGGTTGTTTCAACCCGCTCCATCTTCTCGGCAAGTACTGCTATCTTGGCGGCCAGATCGGCTTGTAGACGCTTTGATTCGTCGTCCATGACAACCTTCTCGCAGCTGATGGACTATGTTGGTTTCCCTGATAATAAGCCGAAGCGCAAGATCGTTTCTTCGACTGACAAACCTCTACAGTTTGCTGAGTTATGCAGATTAACCCGTGAATGTTGTAGTTTATTGCAAGCTGGGTACAACTTTGAGTATCGTTGACACCCGTGATTTCTAGCATGTTGGTCCCATTGGGCGTGCCAAATGTTCGGTGTGAAAATAAATTTTCTTCGAACAACCAGTCTTGAGGCGTGTCAGTAACTATGGGTCCGGTACAACCTTGATCTTGATGCTTGTTCGCCTTCTGTCTTCTTCTCAAACAACTGTCGTACGGGCGCTGATCAGGCCGGCACTTAGGTTCTTCTTACACCTAGCTGAAGAGCAACTAGGATTTTCCTCCTCCTCTTGCGAAGTGGACGTTTCCTACTCCGACCGGCGTGGTTGAACAGAGCTAAAAATCAGGATTGTGGGGCGTTCACCTAAGGATCCTCTGACAAACTGTGGATATTTGTTAAGGTTATTCACCCTAACAATGGTTTTGCAGGTATTCGCCGACTGATCACTCTTTATGAAGCAGTGGTGGACTGTTCGCTCACGGATAAAACTTGATGAATAGAAGCGAGTAATGCTCACGGATGAGGCTTTGGTGAGGTAGAAGCGGGAACTGCCGACTGGTCGTGCTTTGGTGAGTAGCAGTGGGTAATGCTCACGGATGAGGCTTTGGTGAGGTAGAAGCGGAGAATGCCTACGGATAGGACTTTGGTGATACAAAAAGACTCGGGGAATCTTTCTGGTAGAGGTGTTCCGGGGAGGCTTGTTTTGCAGCGAGCAAAAGTTGTGTTTGATTGAGATGTTCCTTCTTCTTGTACCCTGACCCCTTTATATAGTGAACACTAAGGTTTGTTCTTCCTTGCGGATCAAGGCATATCAAATCTTTCTCGGATTTCTAGAGGATTCCTTAAGTAACCACAAATCCTTACTACGCATGACTCCAAGTCGAAAGGAAACACATTAATCATAAAGTAAACCACAAGAATTGTTCCAATGAGCTCTCATGCAAAGTATTTGTCGAAAGATAATATTTTGGCCCAAACAGTTTCAGACTGTCGATCCATTGCTCACTATATCAAGCAGGTCTGTTTACCTATATTCCTGAAATTAAATAATCTTCACTTGTCTTTGCATATATGAATAGAAGAATTACAAAGTTGATTTGTGATTGTCGTCAGATCTTTTGAAGGAACTAGTAAACCAATTTCATGTCAAAAAATTGGATAATCTTCAAAGTAGAAGATTTCAGCTATCACTTTAGGCTTAAATTAGTATGTTTAAAGTGGTATGAGTTCCTTTTTGTTAGAACAAAAGTTTCAATCTTTTAGTTCATGAGAGGTTCCTGATTAAACTAATCAAAAGGGTTTAGAGTGTTAAGTTCATAATTAAATTTTAGTGGTATGTATAGTGAAGGTCAGGGACTAGTATTAGGTTAAGCTTTAGAGCTGAATCTCTCTTGTGCTTCTGTCTGGAAAAAGTTGATAGTCTCTTACTTTCTGTCTGGAAAAACACCTTCTCAAAGTAGAAATGGGTCCTTTCCTTCGCTAGAAGTGGCAATATTGCTGAAGGCTCTAACTGTTGTAACTTTCACTTTAATTTCATTTGATCAATGATTCAATCAATTAGTAATGGGATTAAAATGCCATTTAACATCTTTACCTTGATCATATGCTTAATCGCTTTGACAAAAAGTGGTTGCATGGTCCCTAAAGATTTTGCAGAAGGAATTATCAGCTTACCAAGCTTTCAATTGTCCTGAGCAGAAATTTGATGACGCTTATGGTCCTGCCTGGCACTGTGTTGTGGGCAAAGACTTTGGATCTTGCATCACGCATTTGTGCGGAAGTTTCATTTTCTTCCATGTGGAGATGTTTAAGTTTCTCAAATTCAAAGATGGCACAGACTCTAGTGAAAGCAGGGAAGAGGCTATTGGGGTTCTGCAAAATGGAAGCTTATCAGATTAGGGTAATTTACATATCAAGTTGGTATATATTTAGTATCAGCATTGATCATGGCTTGGAATTTATCTCTTTTTCTTGTATGTGGATCAGAAATGTTATATAAAAGAGGAAAGAACACAGAAGCCAAGTTTTCAATCAACTGCAAAATATTTTATTGTACAATGTGCGTCTCTTCACTCATAAGAATAAAATTAGGAATTTCAATCCCATCACATCCTGCTACCTTTGATTGAACATCATGGAGAAATTGTCCTTTCCTTAAATAGAAATCAAGTCTGTGAAATTTTTCTGACAAGTAGTGTGATTCTTTTTCATGTAGAAAAAGTACATTTGACCATTCACCAAGCATGTCTGCTTGTCATGAATGTCAGGTATGCCCTTCATAGTGACCTTCACAAACAAAGAGACTTGCTCATTGTTTAGCAATGAAAAACCAGGTATTCCTTGATCTATTTATGAAAACAACAACAATAAAAGATATTCCATAGGATTCTTGCCCTCCTGAAGTAGAATATTTCTTGTAGCCTTTTACAGCCTCAGGATCACTGTGTAACTTTGATTTGATCTGTAATCGCACAACTTACCAAGGAAAAACTCCAAGATGGCGTCAGATTGGATTCTAAGCAGCCAAATTTGTTCATGTGGTGATACATATGTGATTGTAGTCCAGAGGATGTTCAATGCTGATTTACGTGAGTCCACGAACCGAAAACTTGATCAATTGAGCAGCATGCTGGAGTCCCTTCTCTATTGTTATTATGAGCTGAAAATGCACAAACAGATAATAAAGAGCATAACTGCATAAGAGAAATAAGGTGCATCAAGAAGTTTAGCTTCATGATTCTTGACAAGTATTGCATTGCCAGTGAGGACAAGGTAATCTGCATCCCAAGGGCTAGATGCAACAAACATATGAGCAGATCTAAACCTCAGGATGCAGATTACCTGATCCTCACGCAATAATATCAACCTAATGAAGAACATGTTGGTGCTTATGAGTATGGAAAGAAGGTTCTCACAGCAAGGAGTGTGTGAGCCTCAATCTTATAAGAGCATTCAGTATTAGTGTTCTTAAAGTGAAGATGATTATAAAATGCAATGAGGGGTGCATAAAGCACAACGATAAGGTGTGCAGCATCAAGCCATCAACACGATTGATTCTGTTCTCGCATGACCAATGAATCAATGATATTGTAGGGACAATGTAACTTTCAAAGACAGATGTTATTGCCTTGACTGCTTTTGCAGGATGTTAAGAGATCTTGCCTGGGCTATAATGAAAGATTCTCACCTAGTAAAGGATTAAACCCGAAATACCAGCTTGTAATATACTAATGTAGTCTAACAGTGGTGAAGTTCTACTCGAGGAAAGCTTTGTTCATAACTTCATACACCTACTAATCGTCATGATCAGGATTCTCTAATTCTAGTTCTCTTTTAAAGATGAACTGAAAATGAAAGCCATGCCACCACATTTACATGTTGCAATGGTCTCAATCAGCTTTTAAATAGCATTTTATTCCCTTGGCTATTCAAAAAAGTGTTTTATTATGAGAGAGAGTATTTCATGCACTAGTCAAACACAAAAAAGCAGAAAAAACAAAAGCGAACAGTGTATACAATTAACAGTGAGGAGATAATCGGACGGTGTAGATTGGACAGGTCACCGGCGGTGACGGTGCACCGAATAATTTTCGGGCAGCTTGTTATTTGTTAAGTTGTAGTGACTTCTAAGAATGACATCTAGAGGCACAGGCACTTGGCTTCTTCTCTTGAGGTGTTGATTTCTAAGGCAACCAAATCCCATATTCATATGAACCATGTAGAAAACATAACATTAACATATCCAGATTCGCATGGAGTGAGTTTCACTGTTATGAGGATAATCAGTGGCAATATGAATCAGTGAAAAGCGCAATATAAGAGTAATTACTGTTTTAGTGAGCTTTGATTGAAAATATATTAGGACTTGTGCTTTGTTCAAATTCTTAACAAAATAATTTGCAAGAGATAATTTGAACACAAGATTTGTTTACTAGTAAATCTCTCTTGAGGAAACATTACTGCGTGACTTTAAAGTAGTACACACTAGAATTAATCCACTATGAATCATCAGTATTACAGTATATCAAGTAGTGATCCCTATCACGTTTACTAACACAAACTAGCTTGATCTATTACAACTGAAATCCCTAATCTACTCACTGAAGAATTGAAACAGAAGGATCTGAACACGCACTACCAGATAAGGTAGTATAGCCGACGAAAAAAGCCTTCGTCGGCCAAAAAAAATTTGTCAGCTATACTGGACTTTAGCCACCGGTCGGCTAAAGTTTTTTTCGTCAGCTTTAGTCTCTATATTTTAGCAGACGAGAAAAGGAATTTATCGTCGACTATGATATAATAAATAAAATATAAAATATTTAAATATCATAGCCGAAGAAGAAGCAATATATTAGTCGGCTTTGGTATAATAAGGGTTTAGGGTTTATGATTTATGTTATAATAAGGGTTTAGGGTATTGTCGGCTATGATATAATAAATAAAATAAAAATATTTAAATACCATAGCTGACGATGACGTAATAAATTCGTCAGATATGGTATAATAAATAAAATAACATAATTTAATTTAAATATCATAGTCGACGATAAATCATTAAATTCGACTAAAGTACCATCAAAATTTTCAAAATTTCGACCAAAAATTTTGAACTTTTTCTATGTCTTTCATCTCTCTCCCTCCTCCTCTTCATCTCTCTTCCTCCTTCTCCTTCCCCTCACTTTCGAGCCTCTTGAGCTTTGATTTTCAGTTTCTAGACCTAATCCTTCATTCCTATCATTTTCTAGGTTGGTGTCTCGATGAGTTCCACTTCGTCCTTCGGTTACAGCATCACGCCTGCATGTACGGGGAGGAACCTTGGAGGCAGCTCGGACCAGCAACAGTAGAACGAGGCATGGGTCATGGAGGGTGTTGGTAGAGCTCGGTGGTGAGGCTGCAGGGCAGCATTGGGAGTTCTGGAGGGGTCTTGAGAGAGTGAAGCCTTGGCATGCAAGGCATCAACTTTGGAGGCTTTAGAACTTGGAGAAGAAACGAAGAAAAATGAAAAAGAAAAAAAAAATTAATCGAAAGTAAAAGAAATTAAAAAAATTATTATTTTTTAAACTTTAGCCGACAAAATGCAAACTTTAGGCGAAGAAATGCAAATTTTAGCCGATGAAATTCAAACTTCAGGCGATAAAATTCAAACTTTAACCGACGAGTTACAAACTTTAAACGACAAAATTCAAACTTTAGCAGACGAGTTGCAGACTTTAGGAGACGAAATTTCGTCGGCTAAAATTTACTCGGTCAATCATTTTGACCAATAGGGGAAGTTTCCGGCGAGGAAAT
The DNA here is from genome assembly GCA_951800085.1 of Comarum palustre. Lineage (NCBI taxonomy): Eukaryota > Viridiplantae > Streptophyta > Magnoliopsida > Rosales > Rosaceae > Comarum > Comarum palustre. The sequence continues at coordinate 24,974,322 of OX637574.1, read as the reverse complement.
ATCGTCGCCTAAACTCTAAAAATTGGTCGCCTAAAATCCAGACTTTAAGCGACAAAAAGTTTCTTCTTCGGCTAAAAGTCCAGACTTTAGGCGACGAAAAATTTCTTCGTCGGCTAGTTCAGACTTTAGGCGAAAATTGAAATTTATTTCGTCAGCTAAAGTATAGCCGACGTTCTTTTGCAGATGACCTTCTTAGGCGACGAAACCTCGTCGGCTAAGACTTTGACCGACGAAATTTTGTAACAGGCAGACGAAAATTTTTCATCGACTAAAGTAGTTCTTTTGGTAGTGACGCCTTCACAAATATGCACGACGGTAGCACATAAGAATACAATGAGAGAACACAGTGAGGAGAGAACAATGAGAACTATTGAGTTCTGAACTTAATCTGTGCACGACAGTAGCACATAAGAATACAAAAATATAGCCAGGGAACTCCAACGTTTTCACTAGCCTTGGAGACGCTTATATAGAGACCAAAATGAGATCTCTCCCTCAAAAATCTTTCCATGTAAATCAAGCTTCGAGATCTGCATTTAGGATCAGACTTGGAAAACTTCCATTTTGTTAAACGATAAGATATCCAAGTAAAAGTGAACTTATAATCTAGTGTAAATGCTGATTCTTTGCAGCAACGATTAAACGCTCAAAGATCACAGTATATTATCTTAGGGCATATAAAGACAACAAAAAGAACTTAATGTGATCATTGGCCAAATTGTTGAAGAATACATCCAGAAAATCTTGTACGGAAATGCTGTTCAACCCTTCTGTAGTATGTCTCTTTGGGGTATTTCATACAAATTGTTGAAGAATACATCCAGAAAATCTAGTACGGAAATACTGTTCAACCCTTCTGTAGTATGTCTCTTTGGGGTATTTCATACAAATTTAAAAAAAGTGACTACTCCAACTAAACAAGTTTTACATCACTCATTCTAACTTTTCTTAGCTAAATAGAAAATTGTACCTCTATAATTACACCACACACATCTCATCCATTCTCTATCAATTGTGGCCGACACCAAACTGATCCTCTCTCTCTCCGGATCGGAGCTCAACGTCGATGGTCGTCACCACAACCGATCTGAGACTTCTTCGTCAATCTCCTGCAAGCTAGCTCGTTGATCCACCACGAACAACAAGTGGCGCGAAGCACCGGCGACGAGAAGTACTGCTGAATCCAAACCGCAACCATAACAACAATCAAACTCAACAGATCTCATCAAATTCAACGCAAAAATCCAAACCGAATCAAAAATCCGAATGCAAAATAATCAAACAGAGCAAGTGAAAGATCCTAATCTGAGTACTACCTTTTCACACCAAATCGAATGGATCCATGAGCTGGTAGAAGCCAAGCTTTAGAGAAGAGAGTGATAGAAAAGCCAAAGAGAGATTTTTATGCCTCAAGCTTGAAGGTGCTTTTAGTGTTGCAGTGTTATCTAGAGCTTTCAAAGCGCGCTCTCTCTCTATCTATATCTATTCTATTTATCTATCTTGTTCTTCTTTCTTCTTCTTCCTCTGTGTCTGTGTGATTTTTTTGAAACCCTGTAAGGGGTAATACCAACACCTTTATTAGAGGGTAGAAAAGTTGGCTGTGACAATATAATGTGGTCTAGGGGTTTTGTGGGAGATTATTAGGGGGTAGTAAAGTTGGATATGGCGATAGGAATGTGGTTTAGGGGTTCAGTGAGTTTATTAGGGGATAGTAAAGTTGGATGTGGCGATAGGAATGGGGTTCAGGAGTTCAATGAGAGTATTATGAGGTAGTAAAGCTGGCTATACAATAAAAATGCGGTTTAGGAGTTCAGTGAGAGTTTATTAAGGGATAGTAAAGTTGGTTGTGCAATAGGAATACGGTTTAAGGATTCAGTGGGATTTTATTAGAGGGTAATAAAGTTGGCTATAGCTATAAGAATGTGGTTTAGGGGTTCAATGAGAGTTTATTAGGGGTTAGTAAAGTTGGTTGTGACGATATGAATGTGGTTTATGGTTCAGTAGGAGTTTATTAAGGGTTAGTAAACTTGATTCCATATTCTGACGACCGGTGACTAGAGTCCGACGGCCGATGACCATGTCTCCTCTCTCTTCCATTTTCTCTTTCTAAGTATGTGTTAATAGGTAAGGGTAGCATTGGTATTAAAAAATTATATGTTGTTTAGAATTGTTATAAGTTTTGTTAGAATGAGCATAAATTAAAAAATAAAAAATAAACTGATTAATGTTTTTAAAAAACTGCTAGAATGGGAAATAAAGTCTAAAAATTGTAGTAAATTGACATTTCTCTATCCTTTATACAATATTAACCAAGATTTACATGTAACCGGTAATTGAGATAATATGAGGATGAAATCCCTTGCAATTCCAGGTATAAATATATAATCCTCTCTTTGTTTTTTACATAGATTTCCCGACCTAGCATCAATATGATACTAATTAAATTCCATAACTATAAGATGGCATTCCTCAAACAATATACTGTGTCTACACAACACAATAAATTAAAAGTAAAACTAGAATATAAAAACAATCTGCAACAACAAAACTGTTCAGATGGTATCGCTCTCACCTACAAATACTTGTAAAGGTTACTACCTAATATTTCCAAAGGGAAACATGATACCAGTCAAGCAGCTAACTACCTATACAAGGAAAATATGGTCTTATAAAGGTTACTACCTAATATTTCCAAAGGGGAAACATGATACCAGTCCAGCAGCTAACTACCTATACAAGGAAAATATGGTCTTATGGCAGCAACCACAAAATTTACCATCTCTCAAATCTCTCAACTACCAAAAAAAGATCTAGTCTTCTATCTATCTTCTGTCTTCAACCAACTACAAGAAAACTAAACTAAACTAGGTTCCATGGCACAACAGATGGTGGATAACAAAAGGTGTAGAGGCAACTAGTCACTTGTGTGGATGCGTGACAGAAGCGTTTTCAATGTCTCATACATCATGAAGACGATGCCTACACTGGGAACAACCTTGTAATATTCTGGCAGAATTCCTCTATACAAGCCACGCAGGCCTTCATTCCGGATTATGTGCCTAAAAGTTCCTAATATGCTAGTGTTATAGACACGAGCACAACCACCAGCCCCTTCTAATTGCATCCTTCGCCTCATCAGATCTATAGGGAATGTTGCTGAAAAAGCAAAGAGCGAAAGATAATCAAGCAGGAGGAGAATAAATCTGAATCCTTTTCCACCATACCCTAATAACATCTAGAAACAGATATTCTGCTGTCCACCACGTGCATTTTTTTGAAAGGATGTAATAATTCATAGGAGCGTTTAGACAAAGGTTTAATCAACTACAAGAGATTTAAGTAGACCATAAATAGCAGAACATTGTGACAGGAAAATTCTAGCAATAAAGTCTTGGAACTCGTGAACGCTATATGTAAAAGTATAAACTTGCATCAAGTAGTCACAGATCACTTACCTGTTGATGAAGCAATGCCTGAAAGACTGCCGCAAGCAAGACTCACCATGACTGTAGAATCGTTGGGCCTGATATCAAATGAATTGAAACTAAAATTACAACTCAAATTAAGCACAGCAAAGAAAAATTAGACAAGACCCCAAAATTCAGCATCAATTTAACGCGCTGTCCAATCATGAATCTTCACCTTTCAGACTGCCAAAAAGACCTCAAAGCCTCATACACAGAGAAACTGATTGCTATGCTGGGTCCAACACCCAGTGTCACAAGTGAAAATTGACATTTAGTATTGAAAAAAAATAAAAAATAGTACAGAATGCTGAGATACAGATAAAGCATACCAATAGAGTTGCTCCAAGTCCTTTGTACAATCCCAAAAATCCTTCTTCTCTGCAAATTGTATTAAATGCATGTCCGACGCCTCTGTCGTATATTGCATTTCTCTACAAAATTTGAATACATAACCCACTATTGGAAGTTAAAAACTAAATTCTTGAAATAAAGTAATCGACAACCACTTGAAAAGTAAGAACAGATATATTTTCCTATTATAACTCAGACAATTAAGTCAAAATTACCTGAGCCGATAGACATCCCACCACCGAGAAAGTGTACACACATATTGGTAGTTGCATTACCCCTAAGATCCTCACCAATTGTTGAATGCAACAACTGCAATATGAATATGGGATCAGATAAAATCAAAGCAAGCTGCAAAGCAAGATATCTATTAACAGCTTAAAATTGGAAGAAAACATCTATTTACTGACGTTTCTTGAGCGTTCGTAAGCATAGAAGCTGACTGAAGAATATGGAAGACAATGCGCAATGGTCACGAGATTGCCTCTCCAAAATGCTCTAAAATCTTCCTCATTGACAATACGTGAAGCCTCTCTCCATATGCTCACCCTACTCAATGCTGAAACATCAGAATGCATTCCTTGCACCTGAAAGAAGCAAATGATTGTTAGCTAACTATTATTTAGAAGAAACAGCAGGCAACTACTTGAAAGAGAAAACTGCAATGAAATTCAATATAGGAACAATATGATATGATTCCCCTTTGGGCCATTATCATTCCAACCTCAGGATGACAGCCCGCATTAAGTTTATTTCATCAATGCCAGATAGCTTTTCACTCATCGCCCTCACTAAGTTCTTTTGATGCTATAATTTTGGGCTGCAAAACTGTTATGCTTTAGTTTATTGTATTTATGGCGTTTTGTATTACTCTACTTTTTATCTACTTATCTTATACTTCTGTTGTGTTAATAAAGTCTGTCTCTGATCAAAGACAAATCTCTGTTTTTCTCTGGCTAGTTACATTTGTCTATCTTTCCTATTCTCTCTAATATCTCTACTCATTTCTCTTTCCTTATACTCTCCAACTATCTTTCTTTGCATTTAACAATCTATACTAGTGCTACATCATCCACCCTACATTTTCACACAAACATCCTTGGGAAACACAAAGCCAATGAATAATCCAAACTATATTCATCATCAGTTATCCTTAACAAATACAGCAATAACTGCAGACTCGAACACAGCAGTTCCCCGTAAAACGAAACGCATTCATATTCATCATCCACCTAAGCTAACTTTCCCTCCGTTCCAATGTCTATCATAAGCACGTCAACTGAAAAGTGAAAAACCTTTACTTCAGTTTGCAACTGTAAAGGAACGATTCATGAACTAAGACAACCTTCTCCTCACATTACTAGATTAAACTAACTAAAAAATCAAACCTTTATGCTCACATCCCAAATTAACCATAGGCAGAAGCTTCAATAACGCTTAAAACCAAAAAACCAAACAAAACCCAACTCACAAAACAACACCAATTGCATGAACACGAATCCGAAATCTCAAAAAGATCAAAAAAAGATTGAACCTGAAAGAGGATGGTGAGGCGGGCAAGTGGAGCGGTACAGGTTTTGCTGAAGGCACCAGCAATCCCACCAGCCAAGAGCTGATTGATGGTGCCAATCTGCGACTGGGGATTGAGAGACTGCTTGGTTTGCTGATTGAAAGCTGAATTCAAAGCTCTCTGCCCTCCTTCTACAACCCCAACCGAGCTATCATACTCACGGCTAGGGCTGGGAATGCGACGGGTCCGGTCATGTCCGATGATATATTTTAAAACGGGAACGGATTGTATTTTTAGAAACGTATTGTTTGGACCATCCCGTTTAGTATCAAGACGAGATCGGGACGGGTATGTCACAACCATATAAAAATAATTAAAAAAAATATAAAAGAGATAAATTAATCTTAAATTTTTAAAGAAATTTTATATCTATTTTTATAAAGTCGTCAATACGAATACATCTAATATTGATGAGGGTTATTATGTATTAATTTCTTATATATATGTATATATATATATATGTATGTATATATATAGAATATATATATTCTATGGTGTTAGTTTTTTATGGTATAATTGTCATAGTTCTAAACTCTGAACTCTATAAGTACAAGACGAACAAAAATTGTAAAAATGAAAAAGAGAATCAACAACCAATTAATCAAATACTTGTAATTTGTATCTAACTAATTAATTAAGATCTCGAGAAAACTCTCAAGTTTGAAAATCAAAGAAACTCAAGTTATCACTACATAGCTTCGTTGTGACCGCCGATATCTTTCATATGATCATCATCATCAAATGTGAATGAATTATATAACCCTTGTTGTATAGAACTAGTACTGTGAATTTATATTTAGATTTTGGACGTATCATTGAGTGTTTTTGAGTTCATTGTAAGATATTATACATCTTAAAAATCAGACGGATATGATCGGATACATATATATTTATACTTTCCGGATGGTCCCGTCCAGTTTTCGAACTATCAGGGCCAGACGGGATGGTACCGCCATTTTAAAATTTTGTCCCGTCCTGTTAATTTTCGATATAGAATCGGAATTACGGTACGAAGTGCCCAGCCCTACTCACGGCCCTCTAGTATGAAAGTTTCAATCTTTTGGGTCTTGGGTGTTGATGATCTCATTTGGGTTTGGAGGGCATGGTGAGAATCTTTTAAGGAGATTGAATTTGGGAAAACTAGGGGGACAAGTAGGAAAATTCTAGGGAGGGAGGGAGTGAAAACCCTAAAAGAGGAAGAGGAAGAGTGTTAGACTATTTTCTTTTTTAAAGAGAATCAAACGGTTCACTTTTATTTTCATTATGACTCGAACTCATAACTTCATTAATAGATAGAGAAAAAGTGTTAGACTAAACACAAATCTAGAGGGAAAAAAGATCCAAATAATATCCGACTTTTTCGACAAACTAACTTTTAGTATCTCATATTTAAAAATTTTCAAAACAGTATCACACGTTCTTATTCCGGCCTAAAATTGATACCTAGAACGGTTATCTCCGTTAAAGATATTAACACCTGAATGGTACTTGTGTCTTTTATTATATGAACTTTTTTCCTAAACATTTTTTTTCATCGATGTCAAACACACAATTTCAAATGACGACCTAGATTCTAACCTCTCAGAATCCAAGAACAACACTCCGATATGAAACTTGAAATTGAAATTCTGACCACCTAGTATGTACGCCACTGAACTGGAAACGATAGTTGGATTTCCTCTGACCGTGGACGGTGGTGAATTGGTGGACGAACGGTAGTGATTGGTTACCGGTACTTCCAGTGCTCGCCTATGGTGTCGGAGAAGATGGAGTGGAACGCTATTAGTTTGATGATGTTCTCTCTTTGGTTCTGGAATTAAGCAAGTACATCATGAACACTATTAGTTTGATGATGTTGTCTTGTTATTTAGGTTATAAGAGGGTGAATTCACCGTTGATCTGGACGGCTGGACTATGTTCCTGTCGTCAACCTCCACCCATATGGTGCAATCTGGCCTCTCTTCCAACCTTATGCACAGAGCAATAGTAGTGGAACATCCTATCGAGCTCTTTCAACTTCACCTTGCAAGGTAGATTTGAGGTCGAGTAATCCGTTCAAATGCAAATGCAAATCCCCCATCGGCGTAATAGACTCAGAAGACTGGAACACAACAGCAGCAGTGTCACAGACACTCCTACATTGGATAGGAGTCTTCGTTCAACTACTCCTACCTCGGATAGGAGTCCTCATCAACAACAATTACTGATTAGCTAGGATTGATTGTAACTGTTGGTGATAATCTTTAGCTAGATATTAGTTAGTTATTCATTTCAATCTCGGGTAATCCCATCTGTAACAAACTCATCAATGATCTGTATATATAGGATGAATGAGATACAGGGAGGGCAGATTGGTTTTCTCTCCCAACAGTTCATCATCTGTTTCATATCTTTTATGGTATCAAGAGCAGGTTGAGATCTTCTACAATTTTTTTTCTCCCAGATGGCTTCCTCTGCAACCACTAACTCCAATGAACATCCTACCACTTCCTCCATTCCTGCTCCCTCCACCACCACCACTAATTCTCTTCGTCCCTCTTCCACAGACCACAATTCAAATATACCACACTTCTTGTCGATCAAACTGGATCGTACAAATTATCCTTTATGGCTGGCGCAGATCCAGCCCCTGCTAAAAAGCAGAAACCTCATGGGATTCGTGGATGGCACCATCCCCTGTCCTCCATCTTTCCTGCCTAATGCAGAAGGTCAGACAACTAATACCATTAATCCGGCATATGACGCCTGGATTGCTCAAGATCAAATGGTCCTTGGATGGATAAATAACTCTCTTACTCCACCAGTCCTTGCTACTGTCGCTCTTTCCACCAATTCCTCTTTCACTTGGTCTTCACTGGCCAGGCGATTCGCTTCTCAGTCCCAGAACCGGATTCTACAACTTCGTGGAGAACTTCTACGCACTATGCGTGGAAATTTGTCTATCTCAGATTTCCTAGACAAAATTAATTCTATTGCTGATAATCTTGCGCTTGCAGGCAGTCCAGTGACAGACAGTGATCTTGTTTCTATCATTATGAGCAACGTTGGACCCACATATGAGACCACCGTGAGTTCTGCACAAGCTCGTGATACTCCTATTACATATGACTCCCTGGAGGCTCTTCTGCTCTCTGCGGAGAGGCGTATTCAAGATCAACAACAGGCTGTTTTTGATGTGAACTCTATTACCACAGCACTGCATGCAACCCATGTTACAAATCCTGGACGTGGTCGTGGTCGTTTAGCATCCTCATACAATAGGGGTTCTGCTGTGCCTTTTGGTCGACGTATGAATACTCTACGGGGCCGAGGGTCTTCTGTTCTTGGTCCTCCTCCATCATCATTCTCTACATTCTCTGGAAGTTCTTCATCACGTCCTATATGTCAGATATGCAGTCGTTCGGGTCACACTGCTCTTGACTGCTACAATCGTCTCAATCTCTCCTATGAGGGCAAGGTGTCATCAAAGAAACTCAGTGCTATGGCTGCGTCATCTTCTACACATGCCTCATCTCCATGGCTTCTTGACACAGGAGCTAACTCTCATGTTACTACTGATTTGGGAACCTTGCAATGTCCAAATCCATATCACGGTACAGATCAAATAAACGGCATAGGTAACTCTCTTTCCATTTCTCATATTGGATCCAATCAATTACATCTGTCTTCCAACACTCTTCACTTAAATGGCGTCCTCCATTGTCCTTTTGCCTGTGCAAATCTCATCTCTCTTCACAGACTTACATCTGACAATCACTGTTATGTATTAATCTATCCTGATTTCTTTCTTATCAAGGACATTCGGACGGGGAAGATCCTCTATAGGGGACAAAGTGAGAATAGTCTATACCCTCTGCGTCTTCATCAATCCCACAGTCTTGGTTCTTCAGATCATCTTGCGTTTGTAGGCGCCAGAGTGTCTGCTCAGTTATGGCATTCAAGATTAGGTCATACCTCCTCTAAAACTTTATCTAGAATTCTTTCCAATAAAACTGTTCCTGTGAAAGGCAGTAGTTGCATTAGTTTCTGTTCTTCCTGCCCTTTAGGCAAGAGTACTAAGCTTCCATTTGTGTTATCTGATTCTGTTTCAAATAAACCTCTTGAATTGATACATTCTGATGTGTGGTCATGTTCAGATTTCTCTACTCAAGGTTTTCGCTATTGTGTTTTGTTTGTTGATGATTATTCACGTTATTCCTGGATTTTCCCAATGAAACACAAAAGTGAGGTCTTTCCAATATTTCGATCCTTTAAGACCTATGTTGAAAATCGCTTTTCTCATCAGATTAAACAATTTCAGTCTGACGAAGGTGGTGAGTACACATCCACTGCATTTCGAACTTATTTGCAAAAGCATGGTATTCATCACCGGTTATCCTGTCCAAAACATCCTGAACAGAATGGATTGGCCGAGCGTAAGCATCGACATATTGTCGACACTGGCCTTACACTCCTGGCTCATGCTCATATACCTTCTTGTTACTGGGTTGAGGCCTTTAACACAGCTGTGTATATCATAAATCGTCTTCCATCTCCTGTCATCAACCATGAGACTCCATATCAAAAACTCTTCCATCGTTCTCCTAACTATGCCTTTCTTAGGACCTTCGGCTGTGCATGCTATTCGTATCTTCGACCATACACTAAATCCAAGCTTGAATTACGATCCAAACGCTGTGTTTTTCTAGGTTACTCATTAAATCATTTAGGTTACAGGTGTTTGGATCTCACCAACGGTCGTATCTACCTTTCACGTCACGTTATATTTGATGAACATTCTTTTCCCTTTCAGCAGATCGTTCTCTCCTCTCCGACTGGTATGTCTCCTTCATCTTTCTCCAATCTTCACTTTTTCTCTTTAACTCCTCCACATCCTTCTCGCAAATCCACAGACACTTCTTACCCCCTCTCATCTTCTTCCTCTTCTATATCCTCTTTACCTACTACTACTTCTGCCCCCGAATCTCCTCGACTCATGACCAATATACTTGCACCTGATTCCTCTTCTCCTCTCTCTATCCCACACAAGGACAGTTCCCTAGTCTCCAGTTCTCTTCCCCAAACACCTTCAGATATTGCAAGGGTCCCAGGTCCGGTATGTGTTTCTCACAACACTCATAACATGATTACTCGGCACAAAGATGGAATCATTAAGCCTAATCCTAAGTATGCTTTGAATGCTGCACTGATACATGATATCACAGAACCTACTTCTTACAGTAAAGCTGTCAAGGAAGCTGTCTGGCGTCAGGCAATGCAAGAGGAGTTCACAGCACTTCAAATGAACAATACATGGGAACTCGTTCCTTATAGACCTTCTATGAATATCCTACCCAACAAATGGATTTATAGGATCAAAAAGAAGGCAGATGGCAGCATTGAACGATACAAAGCTAGATTGGTGGCCAATGGTTTTCATCAGCAAGAAGGTGTCGACTTTTCTGAGACGTTCAGTCCCGTTGTTAAACACTCCACAATCCGTCTCATCCTTGCATTGGCAGTTAGCAACAAATGGCATGTACGTCAACTTGATGTTCATAACGTCTTTCTTCATGGTCATCTTCGGGAGGAAGTGTATATGAAGCAACCAACTGGCTTTGCCGATCCTAACCTTCCCAACCATGTCTGCAAGCTTAAACGCTCTCTTTATGGCCTCAAACAGGCTCCACGGGCTTGGTTTCAATGCTTTGCTAATTACTTAGAAAGTTTGGGGTTCCACGAGTCTCTGTCTGACTACTCTATGTTTACATATGCTCATGACGGCGTGTTTCTTGTGTTGTTAATATATGTCGATGACATCTTAATCACAGGTAACAGCTCTAAGCATCTCGTGCAACTCATTCACGATCTCGGCAAGCGGTTCTCTATGAAAGATCTTGGCCTCATTCATTATTTCTTGGGGATAGAAGCTGCCTATGATGGTTCTTCTCTTTATCTGACACAAAAGCAGTATATTGTTGATCTTCTAAGGAAAACTCATATGCTTGATGTAAAACCATGCTCCACTCCAGCTTCCTCCGGTCAAAAACTTAGCACCAATGCCGGCACAAAGCTAACCAATCCGACTGAGTACAGGAGCATTGTAGGTGCTTTGCAATATTTGACACTTTCTCGACCAGATATCTCTTATTCTGTTAATCAGGTTTGCAAGTTTATGCATTCTCCTACCACAATACATTGGACTGCTGTCAAACGCATTCTCAGGTACCTCAAGTTTTCAGTCAATCATGGCTTGAAGTATCAACCTGGTTCTCTATTTCTCAGTGCCTACTCTGATGCTGACTATGCTGGCGATTCTGAAAACCGACAGTCCACAGGGGCTACTGTGTTTACTTAGGCCCTAATCTAATTTCTTGGAGTTCCAAAACTCATCGGACAGTTTCCCGATCCAGCACGGAAGTTGAATACAGACAGCTTGCCTTCATAGCTGCCGAAATTTTTTGGTTGCGTTCTATGTTTTGCGATTTAAGTCTCTTCCTTCACTGTCCCAAAGTTTGGTGTGACAATCTCTCTGCTATTGCCATTGCCTCCAATCCGGTCTTCCATGCAAGAACCAAGCATGTTGAGGTGGATTACCATTATGTTCGAGAAAAAGTTGTTAACAAGGAGCTTCAGTTTCATTTTGTGTCCACGACTGATCAAGTTGCAGACATCTTCACTAAAGGCTTGTCTTCCTCACGTTTTCACTTCTTGGTGTCCAAGCTTCCTGTTCTTGCGCGACCTGTCAGCTTGCAGGGGAGTAATAGACTCAGAAGACTGGAACACGACAGCAGCAGTGTCACAGACACTCCTACATTAGATAGGAGTCTTCGTTCAACTACTCCTACCTCGGATAGGAGTCCTCATCAACAACAATTACTGATTAGCTAGGATTGATTGTAACTGTTGGTGATAATCTTTAGCTAGATATTAGTTAGTTATTCATTTCAATCTCGGGTAATCCCATCTGTAACAAACTCATCAATGATCTGTATATATAGGATGAATGAGAGACAGGGAGGGCAGATTGGTTTTCTCTCCCAACAGTTCATCATCTGTTTCATATCTTTTACGGCGACCCAACCAAACCAGAATACAATTCTGACTCCAAACCCCTCACCCTTCACTTTCAGTCTCTCCACCGTTTAATCCGGGTTTCAATTTGCAGAGAAACATTTAGGGTGGGTTTGGGAGGACTTATAAGCTCCTATGCTTATAAGCAAGGGTGAAATTGGTGTTTGGTAAACACATATATAAGCTCATTTTATAAGAAGTCGGGTTGTTTTTAGGGCAAAAGGAGAAGTAAGGGAGACCTACCTTTTACTTATAAGTAGAAGTCAAAAAACACGCTAGTGTAGCAGCAAATTAATAAAATTTTCAAAATGACAGTGGGTACCCTTCCAAACTTCAGTAAATTACAAGGCAACCCGAGAGACAAACGCTCGAAGAACACTTAACTCTCTCGACTATTAGAATTCATTCCTCCATGGAGCCTCAACTCTCTCGTAGCTCGTTCTCCATCTCGCCTCCATTATTACAAGATTGTTTAGGATTTCTGGGTGCGTTTTCTTGACATTAGTTTTGGTCCTTTTGGTTGTGGAGACTGCAAAGTTCAAATTGTTCTTTTTCTTCTTCTGCGTATAATTGCTTTTATATTTTTTTTCAAGGTTTGGCATGCATCTGGGTTTTCGTTATTCAGTGGGTAAGGGGAATCAAATTTGGGTGTTGAGTTTTTATTGTTTCGTATTGGGTGTGGATTAGGATCCTAGTGTGTTTCTGATTGAAAATTAGATTTTTGCAGGTGTGTTGAATTGGACGTCTAGTATTTCATTTATGAAGGATCGTTTAAGATTAGTTAGCAGAAAATTTAGTACAATTATCAAGATATCAGGTTAATTGGTATTGATAAACAGAACCATGATATGTTGATTGTTGAACCAAACTGTAGAATAAATAAAAAATGGATATGTTTGATTGCTCTAGAAATGTGCATATTTTAGTAAGCTTGATGCCAAGTAATATATTTATCATCATCATTATCATTATTGATGATTTTTGTTGTGGCTATTGATTATTTGATCATCCTCAAACAAACTCATTGTTAGTATATATCAATTGGTTTTCACTTTTTTTTATTTGTTGCTTTGCAGTTTGCTTCATATGTCAATATAATTCACACACAGAAGTTGGATTCAGGTTCTTCCCTTGGGTAAGATCCCATATGTCTTTTTCATTGTTGTGTGCTTTAACCTGAATGCTAGAACTACAGCATGCTTTATTTAAGTTACCCTTGTTTGTATTTAGTTTGATAATCATACACCTATGCAACAATTATACATACATGATAATCATTGTTGAGGCAATGAAAACTTGACATGTACATTGTTGCAATTTGTAGTTCAGTCATTGGAAGATCAATAAGAATACCTATGTGGAGAGGTGCATAGGTTTCCAACACACTCATAGCGTTGTACATCTTTCCTCTCGTAATGGGAGGTTTCTGTGCATATGATCAAATGGTATGTTAAGTTTTTCTGCATATATGTTTCAGAAATTAACCTACATAGTTTGAGAATGAGCTAATAACATTGTTCTTCGTTCACATATACCAGAACATAGGGGTATGTTTGCAGCCTTGTTCGCCTTCCATTCAAAAGACACCTCCTTAACAGTCCTACGGCTAGCAAGTTTGTTTGTGATCATCAATGCATTGAGTTCCTTCCAGATCTACGGCATGCCGATGTTCGATGAAATGGAGTCACTTTGGAATGTTTGTATGATTCTTTCTGTGATTTGGAATAAGTTGCTATTAAGAATTGGTTTTGATTTTGTTATTGTTCATTCTGTGGTTAGAAGAATTGCTACATTTTTTGTTAGCCAAAGTACTTGTTTTACTTTATATGCAGAAGATCAATGTGCAGCTGCTGATGTTATATGCTTAGAGTTCTTAAATGTTTCTTTGAAACTTGAAAAATAGGCATGTTAGCAGATTTTATGCAAAAACAGATTTCATGTCCAAAATGGTCATTCTGCAAATAAAAGCAAAAGTCGGTTTAGAGTTTACCAAACACCATATCACTGTTTTTGTCATGGTAGCACTTATAAAAAGTCAGTTTTACCAAACACTCAGCTACTTTGCTTTTCAGCTACTTATTTTTAGAAATAAGTAAAAGTCACCTTTACTTAAAAGCCACAGTTACACCAAACACACCCTTACCCCCCGCTTCTTCTCTTGTTGTTTAGACATAATTTTATTTTGGTTTTATATTCTAATTAAAGGTAAGGGCAAATTGGTCAATTTGAATTGTAATATAAACGTTGTCGGTTTATTCTACATAAAAAACGATTTTATATATCAATTTTAGGTCGAAGTAAGAACCTGAGATACCTTTTTAAAGTTTTCTAAACATGGGATACTAAAAGTTAGTTTCTCAAAAATGTCGGACATTGTTTTGTTCTTTTTTCCAATCTAGAGAGGTGTATTGTACTGTTGTTTACTTTTGTGGTTTAGACTTGTTCTGTCGAGTGTTGGGGTCTGTTCACTCTAGCATACATAACTCTCAAACCAGAAGAACGAAGCTTAGTTTATTGAACGTAAAACTATCATTTTATAACAAGCCTTTTACCGAATTTTTTTGTATGCACGGAGTTGCAAATGAACTAAGTATTTATTAGAAAATCTCAACCGTTGATAATTATATTTAGTTTTTATTTAAAAAATAAATAAATAATGTCATAAATGCAATCTAACCGTCCATCTAAGTTGATTTAAGTGTATCATGGTGTATCCAAGACGCTCTATTTACAACTGAAAGAAACAAATGAAAACTCATGATTTACACTCTCATGATCATGGTTTACTAGCTAAGAAAGAGTCAAACTAAAACACACACTCCCTACATAATAGGAGTTATTAACAGAAATAGTAAATCCAATAAACTCAAATTAGATTTACTGCTAAGCTTCATCAATTCATCCCTTAAGCTGCATTGCATACAACAATCAGTTTACTTCATTTGGCATTTTGCAAACTCCAAGCAAGTCTCTCAATTTATCAAAAGTTTCAAGCTTGAGAGTCTTTGTCATGATGTCTGCCACCTGGTTCTATGAGCTGCAATATTCAAATTCAACAACACCATCTTTAGAGAGATAACGAAGGAAGTGAAACCTGAGTTTTGTGGTGCCGTGTGTCATGTTTGTGTTTCATATGTCTTGCGTAATATGTGTGTGTTCACGGTGTCGTGATTTTTGTTGCATGTTTTCATCTTGCATAATGTTTATGTGTTCAATTGCATATTGTTTCATGTTGCATTCCGTGTGTGTTCATGCCATATTGCATTTTTGTTTCATACTAACCAGTGTGTGTGTGCATTGCATTCATTCAGGTTGCATTCATTCTTGCATGTATGCCATAGCTTTAGATTTAATGCTAGCTTAGTTTAGTTTTTGGTTTCGTTTTTAATTTTATTTACAATGATGCTACTTTGATCTTGTTCAATTGTGCCAGATTGGTTTTACAGGTTATCATGAATGACCAATTTTGGACAAAAGGCATTGAAGTACTAGATAATGAGTTCTTTGGTGACGTTGGACGCAATGGTGCCAAGAACAATGGTGATGCCGAGCATACATAAGGCCGAGCACGACATGGAACATGATCGAGTAAGCACGATTCAAAAGGCAGCAATATAGCTGAGCCAAACAAGGAAGACTGAACGTCACCATAGCGGATAAATTTGTGATTAGCCACCATAACCAGAGGAGAAGTGACGCCACTTTTGGAGAGAGTCTAGGCTGACAGACTATAAACATTAAGCGATGCATGGGAGGCAACCCATTTCAACCGTAGCTGTGGAGGAGCCATCAACGAGTGTTTGAATATTTCTTATCCCTTTACTTTTATTGGTTGAATTGTATATGTGTTTTTTGTATGACTTTGAAGCATGCTTAGAGAATTACAAAATTATTTTTAGGTTTTACATTGAGGACAATGTAATTTTCTAAGTGTGGGGTAGGGTTACATGTTAACATGTTTAATTTGCTATATTTAAAAAAAATAAAAATAAAAACAGAAAATCGGTTCCACAAAAATATTGTTTTTTTTGTTTTGTGTGTTTTTGTTTGAGTCTTAGGATGCCCCTAAAAAGTCTAGGATGATTATGTCTTTGATGCATAGATGATGCTTTTGCATTTACTTAAAGAAGAAATTGTGAGTTTCATGAATAATGTGGATTGGTATGAACATTTGAGATTTGATTGATTGTGAAGCATGCATGTCTTATGTGAACTTTTGTGCCTTAATGCTTTCTTCATGAGTAATTCATTGAAAAAATTTTGATTTCTTACTCTAAAACCTCATCATTTCTTTACATATTCAATGACTATATATCATAACTTTTTAATGGACTCGAGAATTTACTAGAGCTTGCTCTTGTATGATTTTCGAAACTTTTATATTATAAAATGCTTTGATTTTGAAAATGATTGAAAAGATCTCTTTAGGATTACCACAATTGTCAAATAAAGCATGTGCCTTATTTGTGTCCGTCGTGTGACTCCTTAGCTAACCCCTTTAAGCATACATTGAGCTTTTTCTTTTATCACCTTCATAAAATTTCCTTGCTTAGAATAGTTATATCATTTACCTTGTTATCAAGACTTGGCAAAGCTTACATTCACTGTGGAGTTATGTTTGTGTGATGTTAAGAAACAAGTGTGGGGTGTACTTATGTAAAGATTGTGTGTGCCGAAACCTACATAAAAAAAAGAAAAAAAAAGAGAATGAAAATAAAAAAAATAAAGGGGCGACACTACAAAAGAAAAATGTTCGTGAATTTGGAGTTTTGTGATTATTTGAAGGTCTAAAAATGTATATGTGACCTTTGTTCTTGTTCATGATATTTGGAAGAGTTAAGCATGACATTTGGGTCCAACAAGATGAAATTCGGCCCTTGGAGTGAAGACATAAGGAGGATCGAGATTTGCTAAGTTTTGGTGATCTCTTAAAGCACCACTTATCCTAAAAATCCTACCTTATGCAACTGAGCCCCATTACAACCACCTTTGAGATCGATTCATGATTTTTAAGATGACAAAATTTGATTTGTGGAGATTTTCTCAAGAGTTGTTACATGATTTGTGAAGCATAGGATTTTGGTCCATTAGTGTATATAGTTATTACATGAGGTTTTTCTCAAAAAGCAAATTCACAAAGTACTTTTGTTTGATGAAATATGTAAGCTATTTGTCGTCTTACTATCTTTTCTCTTGCATATACTATCGAGTGAATAAGAGAGTATGCCTAGTGAGGAGAATCAAATCTACTTGATGTGTTTCATGCTTATTATTCTCACTTCTTACTTATTCATAACTTGAAGCATGTTCATGACGCTTGGAATTTTTATGCTTGCATTCGAATGCTTAAATTTGAAAGCTATGCATGATAAAGATTTTGAGACAAAGCGTTTTAGGGGCAGTAGTAGTAGAGTATTTTATTTAATTTTCTAAGGGACTAACAAAGTGTGGGGTAGTTGATAGGAGCATAAAATATGACATTCTTAATATGTTATTACCTTTATTTGTACTTTGTTTATCTCTTATTGTCATAGAATAGAGTCATATTATGGAGTCAAGAGTCTTTGGTTGTGTAAGGATTAAAATGTGCTAAACATAGAAGATTTATACAGGATTTTACTAAGTGCTACATGAAATAATAAGTAACCGATTTAGTTTGGGATCTTGACATGTTTTGTTGATTCTGTGAAGCTTTTACATTGTCATCAATTAATTTAACTTCTCTCATACTTAGGTGACATGTAGAAGAGTTCGTGGGAGGAAGAATCAAGAGAGTTAGAGCTATAAACAGGCGGCAACATCAGAGGAGCCGAAGCATGCAATTTCAGCAGAAAGCAGAAATTTCCTAGGCATATCACCCAACTTCTAGAATTTCTCCAAGACGACTCACAAGGAATTAGAAGATGTACCATATATGCACGGAAAGTTGTGTGAGTCTAGTTTCCAGAACATTTTGAATCATATATATATATATTTTCTAGAGGGAGTTATGCCTGAATTAGTGACGGAAGGTCAGACTGCTGAAACAGAGTAACATGTTGCCGCAGATAGAAAGTGTTTCTGATGGACTTAGGAAAGCAAAGCAGATGATCCATGAAGCCTAGTCCATGAAAGGGAGTCCAATTCCAAGTCCAATGAAGAATATAAGTCAAAAATTCGGTCAAAGAAGCCTCTAGAATCTCCAAGTCTTGTTGGCCAAGCAAACCAAGTTCAAGGAAAACCTAAACCTTTTTGGTTAAGGATTCTCTTTGGCCGACCCCTATAGGGTTTCTCCTATATATAGCACAACATAGAGACAGAAAAAAAAAAATATCATCTCACCACCATAGAAGCCTTGCCGAAACCCTACCAAAATATTTTCAAGAAATACATAGCCACACCACCACCGAAACCCTACAAATCTTCCTTCATCTTTCATCCTATTTCACCACCTTAGCCGAACCTCTTCCAAGGTTTTTAAAGTGTGACTCTATCATGGCTTTGTATTTTCATTTAGTTTTCGATTTTTGTAATGAATTCGTTGTTTTATTTTGGTTTTATACAATCAACAAGTTTCGAATTCAATGATGTTGTTTATGTTTTGATTGTATAATCTTGTACATGTTTTTAATTTGATGAATGATTTAGGGCAGTAGGTTCGATGTTTATCTTGATTTATTTTCATGAGCTTGCACGTATAAATCGATGCATGAGGGCTGCCTAAGGCCATGGCTTCTCCTTGTGTATCGGTTTCACTTGCCAAGAGAATTTAGATTGCATCATACACTAAGTTGTTTCATTCTAGATTGTCTATTAGGGTTATCATAGTTATGAAAATATGCATGATTCAAATATGATGAGTGACGTCATTACATGTTTGCATGTTTCCAATTCGGCTTACTATGCTTATGTGATTCTTTGTGTTTAATTTCTACGCTGGTGTGTCTTTAAACCGATTAGGATAATTTAGGGTTATACGCTGGAGTTTATTCTAAATATATTAGAAGTCTTAATGATTAGATGAATCGCTGGTGGTCTCTAATTAGAATTGGAATTGAGATAAGTATATGAATATGTCGAGTCTTGCTTGCTGCCCTGAATTGTTTTGAAAATTTGTTACGTATTCTTGGTGATTTTTCGTGCTTTGTTATGTGTGTGGATAATGATCACATGTATATATGTTAGTTCTAGGATTTATTTTCGATATTTATATTTTTAGAAATATATTTCAGACCCCCCATAATTCGATGTGAATATGTTTATATGTGAGTATATATGTTAATAATCTTTGTTTCGATCACCCTTTGGTTTCCCCGGCTAGAACGATCCCTACTTGTTCATACTACTAACAATTTGCAGGGTAAATAAATAAAAGTTGTTTGACCTCGGTTACGCGACATCGTCACTTTGGCATAGCCACTCTTCTTCTCCTTTGGCTTGATGGTGGACTCCCTTGGAGTAGTGTAGTCAATTATGTTTTCGGTCGTAGCTATGGTGGTAGCAAGGTCTTGCACCCCACGACGCCTTAACTCGGTCTTAGCCCATGGTTGGAGACCATCCATGAAATTGAAGAGTGCATCTTTGTAGGATAAATCAGGGATCTCAAGCACCAAATTGGTGAAGTCCATAACATAGTCACGAATAGGCCCAAATGCTTGAACCTTCGCAAGCGAGCTCTCGCCTCGTCCTCGGTATTCTCAGGATAAAATTGACGTTTAAGGTCCCTAGTAAAGTCATCAAAGGTAGTATGGTGCACATACCTTTCTCAACATCTCCTCACCTTCTCTTCCACCATAGCATGGCAGTTTCGGTGAGGTAAAGAGCCGCTGTCCGAATCTTGGTATCCTCCTCGGTGATGTCTACGGCTCCAAAATATTGGTCTAGCCTCCATAAGAAGTTATCAACTTCCCGAGCATTGCGCGAACCCCCAAAACTCTTAGGTTTTGTCACCTCGATGCGCTTAGCTTCCACAACACCACTAGGGCTAGCTCCCTTCCCCAATGCGCGCTTGCATAGGGCCAAGTCCCCATGCATCTCCTCCATGAGTGCAAGCGTGTTATTCAACTCTTTCTCGTGGACATGATGCATTTTGGTGAGTTCACCCATGAACTCCTCGCGAATCTTCTCCATCTCGCCCTGCAAGGATTCCTCTATCTGGAGCAACATCCTCTTAATTCCAATGTGGATGGTGACATCCTCTGCCTCTAGACTCTCTGCCCGTTGACCTAGTTCTTCTATTTGGGCACCCATGCCACTGACGCCCTCCTCCACTTGAGATAAATGTAAGTCGAAAGCCGAGATGATCTCCTTGGACCGCTTCCTCCTTGGAGAAGTGACGGGCTCGACATGCTCTTCGCGATGTCTTCCTTGTGTCGTCTCCTCGGAAAGGCCGGATCAAGCTGCACCTCTGTCTGTGTCTGGCTTTACCATTGTTTCGAGCGAGTCTTTGATTAAACTTTCGCTCTGATACCACCTGTCACGAGCTTAATTCTTTCGCTAAGTTACTCGTGCAGCCTTAGCACTCCGCTATGCTAAGTCAGCCTTATTTCATGCTAACTCGTCGGCTAGAACACAAGAACTCTTAAAAGTAAGAGAACTTGTATTAAGTTTTAAATGAAGCTTTACAAGACAAGTATGTTGATTTGGTTTCTATATGTCCAAATGAGAGGGGTGCCTCCTTATTTATAGGCATTTTTCCCACACTTAGTTAAGTTTCTAGATGATTCTAGCTAGCATATATACAAGTTGTAGAACATTCTAGAGAACACCGGTACCACACTACTCTAAGTTATACCTTGATTATGCTAGAGAGCTCTAGAGGGTTCTAGGCCTTTGAACCTAGCTCCCCTAGGGTTCTAGAGAATTCTAGAGTTACCTACAGGCTTCCCAATATTTCTTGATCCTTTCAGAGACCTCCGAGGCTTTTCATAGTGTTCTAGAAGTTTCTAGAGTAATTTAGTGTATTCTAAAATCTTCCTTGGACAAGATTTTCCTCAAAAATGCTTAAGGAACTTGACGGGTTGTGACAACAAGATCTACATAGTGCATACCGTAATATTACCAGCCCGACAGCTCTTCTTTATTCTTTTTCCCGCAGATGGCCACTTTTACTCTAGGCGGGAAGTAAATATGGTCAAAAACTCAAAGGTGCCTACCAATTTTATTGGAGGTTGGTGCACTTCCCTCTTTCACTGGCCTGGAATTTCTGCATGTAATCACGAACACTAATATAGCAACTTATAATAGAGATAATTAGAGAAAACCCAAAAAAATCACCCTCTTTTAAGATAAACCCTTTCACTTTTTGTTTTTAAATTTACACCCAATACAATAATTTAGCTTGTCTTATAGATTTTATTTCATAAATTTAAATTTATTTCAATTTTTTCACTGTCATTTTTATCCTTCTGATATTCATTTTATTTTCTGTCTTTAAATTATGTTACAAATAGAGGAATTGAGTTGGGCATATGGTTTTAAGTTAGGGTTTAGGATTTAGGGGTTAGGGTTTATAGAGCAATTGAGTTTTGGGTATAGGGTTTTAGGGGTTAGGGTTTAGGGGTTAGGGTTTAGGGTTTAAGGTTTAAGGTTTAGTGGCAAATCTTGCAATTTCATTCTTGAATATGTTCAATTTTTAAGATTAAATATAAATAAATTTTTTTAATAAATCAACCTAATTAATAGGTGTGTATTTTAAAATAATGTAAAGATGTGAGTTTAATTTAAAATAGACATTAGATGTATTATCAAATTTCTCTTATAATAACATGATTAGCATCCTCGATCATCTGGGTAGGCTCTGGAATAGTTGCACGGCCCGCCGCAGTTACTGAGCGTAAAATTCAAGATGAAAGTTAAAATCTAAGGACCACTACGTACTACCACTGGGGAACTCACTTTCCAGTGTACACTTGAACACAGTTACCAAACTTAGCAGCCAAGCACGAAGAAAGGAACAGTCTTATCCAGTTATCCCTCACAATCGATATCTCCCAGTTACAACATGCTATAGGTTTTCTAAGTCTCTCTTTTCTGGGTCAGTCTACAAAGTAACTAACTTTAATTCTGCATTTGGACATTGGGACTAGCTAAAGGCCATATTTTGTGGCTTCCAAGTCCTCAACACATAGTCATGAGATGAAGACAAACCCTACAAAGTTGGGGCAAATCATTCATGTCGGATTCAAGCACAATACCCTGATCAAAGGCCATGTCTAATCCCTGTTTTGCAAATAGACATTTGCTAACATAAGAATCTTAACACCAAACTCGGGAATATTATCCGGAACTTACACATTGTGGGGTGCAATAGGTGAAGTATACCGAAACACCAACATGAAAAGGCAAACCATTCACTCTTTTTTACCATTTGGAAGTTTTTGACAAATGACATCTGATTGCAATGTTGTTAGTATAAATTGATAATATCCAATTCCATTATGCCCAGATTCTCATATTCTTAGATGTTCATCCCACTAAGTCATGCAAAAGTTGCCCCCTACATGAATAGGCAAACCATTCTCTTTTTTACCATTTGGAAACTGGTTTTTGACAAATGACATCTGACTGCAATGTTGTTAGTATAATTTGATAATATCCAATTCCATTATGCCCAGATTCTCATATTCTTAGATGTTCATCCCACGAAGTCATGCAAAAGTTGCCCCCCTACGACATCCCTTCCAAAATGCTGATTTTGTGCATCAAAGCCACCCATTGTGTACCCATCGCTGTTTCCCTCAAGGCCAAGGCCGAAGCGTTGAGGTGTATTGATGATAGCATAGGGCGGCTCCGACAATCCGATACCATTATTTTGGTGAAGTCCAAGCGTTAGTGACACACCGCTGGTACTCCCTCCTGCCATACTCCCACCGACCTGACCAACATGATGGAGATGGCTTGGCAAGTTATTGTAAGACATGTTCAATTGTTGATGAGTGCTTGCAACTGTAACATCTGGAAACTCATTTCTTGGGCGCTTAGATGCTGTGTCTCGTGCTCTATAAGTGGATGTTGAAGGATTCTCAGATACAAATGTGTTTGTGGAAGGTAGAGGATCATGATCATCTGACCTATCAGCATTTCGATGAGCTTGCTGGGTTTCTAGCATGTGTATCTCTTCCACCATTGGTTTCCACAGCCTTACTCTTGCATTGATGAACCAATTTGAAACCTAATTTACAACAGGAAATATCAATACAATGGCTTGACTGATCAAAATTGAAATTAAATGATGAGAACATCTAAATCTTGTTAGAAACTAATCATATAAACAGGCACACACCTGGCTCCGTGATAGTCCAGTTTGTTTAGCCAATGATATTTTATCTGTATCAGTAGGGTAACTGCAGTGTAAAACAGACAAGAATGAGGTCGATACAAATAGAATGCTACAGTAAATGTTGTTCTGCCCAAGTAATTTTATACTTACGGATGCAAGAAGTGTTCGAACAACCAGGACCTAAGAACAGTAACTGCACACTCAGGAAGCCCCCTTTGAGGTCGCCAAACAGGCTGCTCACAAAACTCTGTGCTTTGGAAAGATCTGTGGCTATACATGCCTCGAGCAGCATTATGGAGCATTGGAATAGCTTCATCTTTGTCACAGCTCACGTATGCAGTAGAATCCCTACTTGATCTTGAATATTGAAGCTGATCAGTAATTGCATTCTTCAAGCACTTAAAATGTCTTGTCATGGCCTTTATTGCTAAGTTTGCATAGGGAGCAGCATTTCCAAGCCCAGCAACATACTCAAATGAGGTCACCACTGCCTGCATCTGGTGATAGTATTGCTTGTACCTCCTGTAAACCTAGGACAAAGACAAAAAACACAAATTAATAGTACTCAATAAATAGTAGCGTTTAGAAATGTACAGATAAATCTGCCAATGCCAAGTCAATATGTAAACTGGGGAGAATGCATAACTCTGTAGGTTCTTATTCAATTTCTCCTCTTGAATTTAGCATTGAGATGTCAGAATTAAGCCACAATAATTTATCAAAAACAACTTCAAAAACCAGTACAATCTGGCCCTCAAGATGTAAAGATTGAGTTTTAAATCCCCATAACAAAACATTTCAACCCATAGTTAAAATGAATTAGCAAGTTTTCTGCTTGGGTCATGAGCCAGACTCAAATCATAATCTATTCTCGTAATTACTACATGCAGTCAAATGAAACTGTTCAAATTAGTACACAACTAATTAGGTTTATGTGCGACAATCTAAGGTGTTAGCCAAACTTTGAACCTGATTACATATGCAAGTAGACTTAAAACTTGTAAACTGAGCAGGTTAATGGCCTATGCATACACAATTGAAATTTTAACTGCATCTACTCAATGCACAAGGAGGAATTAGCAAATTCATAAGCACAAAACTCATGATCTATCCCACCTTCAAATTTTAGGAACCATTATGCTTTCCATGCTTTTTTCCATGGATTCCCTCCACTATTCTGAAATTGTCATCTATTAAGGAACTCATTCCATGGAGTTGGAGTTGTCAGATGCTTTATAACCATTAAGCTACAATCTCAGTGCATATATTCCCCCCTATCACCTTTTCCAAAAAGACCTGATTTCTCAAACACATAGACCCTTTAATGCAACAAGAATCTAATGCACCAGCAACTAAAACAACAAACATGAAATTAACATTAACCCAAAAGAATTACCACAACTAATCTAAGTTACAGAACATACCTCGTCGAGCATGGAAATCAACCTTGACTTCTTTCTCCGACTCTCACCTACGCCGGCGGCCCCCGGATCGTCCAAGCTCTCAATCGGAGGATCGTCCAAAATCGAGGAAGACTCATCTGCCATAACTCTACTAACAGCAGCATATATATCACGACTAGAACTGCCCACATCGCAGAACTCCTCTAGCAACTGCTGAGCTGGCTTCAAGAACCTCGATCCCTTCAATATCGAAGCATAGCCGGTAAACGGTCCCAGAGGAGTTGGGCCCGGACTTCTTGTTGACCCGTCGTTAATGCCCGAACAGCCGTACCTCGGCACATTATGGACCTCAGTCGTAGGCTGTGAAGAGAGAGACAGAGACAATGGTTCCGGCCTGAACAGTCCCTGTTCATTGTGGAAGTCTCTGATATGATGATGATGATGATTCTGTTGGCTCGGATAATGAAACGAGTTGTTGAGACTCGTAACATCTTGGAAATTGGAAGGTTGAGGATCCAATAAGTAGGGAGAAGGACGGAAATTAGAAGAGTTGTTCATGTAAGCCATCAGATTCACGTGGTGGTTGTTCTCTTCTTTGACGGAGCTGTTGGAGCAAGTGAGAAAATCCGATGAGGAGAGAAGTGAGATTGAGGTCGGATCATAGAAAGTACAACCGTGAAGGTGGTGAGGTCCGGGCTCTTCACAGACCTGGTGGGGTTGACCCGGTAAGAACCGGAGCTTGTCTCTCCTGCTCTGTTGAGGAACATGGTAGGGCTCGTAACCCTCAGTCATGGACGATTTGAAAAGGAAGAAGGAAAGGATTGATGGCACTGGTAATTAAGTTGGGGTGATGATTGAAGGAGATGATGAACAGTGTAGTGAAAGAAATGAGAGGCTGGCTAGAGAATTGTGATACGTGAATACGAGTACGATGGGATGAAAGACACAAAGGTAGCTCTTCTTTTATGTATGGAAATCTAGCTTGCGCTCTTTAGCTCGAGCACAGATTTTGGACGCAAACAAAATCCAAGTCACAGTCCCTTTCTCTCTTTCTGGTGAGAGAGAGAGAGAGGGTGCATAGGGTTTCGAGGGACCGGAAGAGGACCGGCTATAAGCGGTAATAATTGAAGTCACTAGAGATATTTCTGACAGGTTTGGGGGTTGTCGTTTTCTGATGATTTAGTAGTTTAATGCTGTGGGTTTTTATTTTGTTTTGGTTATTTTGTGGGAATTTTGGAAAATACAAATGTGTGGTGGATTTTTAAAAATGGGTAAATTGGGAGTTGATACGCACGTGAAAACGCGGGAATAGAGTTTTACAGTGTGTGAATGAAAGGCTGAAGATTTTTTGCACTTGTCCACACTCATCAGCTGCCTGAAACCCTTTCTTCCTCTCTCGCTTTTCTCACTGCTCTCCCACTTCACGAGGTTGTTCTCTGTTTTTCTTGCCAAAGGAGGTTTTCTAGCTTCATTTTTTGAATTTTTACAATAATTAGTTACTTGATTATCCAATTTATAATAAGAGTATTACCTATATCTCTAATATAGTGGTTCATCCTCACAAGAAAAGGAAAATGTCTTAATAATAAATATACTTACAACATTGAGTTTTAACCTGAGGCGATAAATACATATAGTATACCGGTAATATTTTCTAACACAAAAAGAAAAAATCAAAATGGAAGTAGGGTCTCGTATGAAAAGGTAAATTCAAATCATCATATTCTTCGCAATTCAATGCAGTAGGAGTATCGCTAAAGATGAAATCATACTGTATAAGCTTAAATAGTTCGATTGATGTAGGCATTCAAAAGATAATTATTATAATATATACGCGAGCAAACTTAAATTTTGACATCATCAAGCCTTGCGAACTCACTATAGGTGATTGAATTACTAAAAAAAATTTCTTTTTATTTCACCTTTGTTAGTTTGAATAAGTAGTATATATATCATGTGAATTAGTAGATAGTCCCTACTTTGAATAATTAGTATATATATCATGTGAATTAGTAGATAGTCCCGTCTCTTATAATTCCTTTTTTCAGGATTGAACTTAGTGAACTGAGAAACTAACATGTACTATTTATGAGTTGGCCATATAATTCACATCGCATTACATGCATATACCCTAATACTGTTAACAAAATTGAAACACTCAGAAATAGTCCCAAGTGTTTCTAACTAATTAGGAGGTGAGAACCCGAAATCAAAAAAGGGGTATATTTTTGGTCGTTAAAAGAGGTATTGTTATTAGGGACGTTTAATTTGAAAGAATTAAAAATTAAAATTTAGGGTCTCTGGACTTCGTTCCATCATTTTATAGGATGATTTAAGAATGTATACATGAGAAGTGCAATGGTGCGTATAATCCGCTCTGGAATTGAACCTATTAGCGGTTATTTCTTTCGCTAATTGCAGATGTGGACACTATTTCAAAACAAAAACACACTCCTTTTAACACACTTTTTGGATTTCAGATAGGCAATCAAAAGGTAAAGAAACTATATAATAATTTACGTACTCGATTTTAAAGAAAAAATAAGGTGTAACTAGCTAGGGATCGATTCTAAAGCATCAGCCAAAAGAAGATGTAATTGTACTAAAGTTGCATGTTGATTAAACCTTATATTAAACACGAACGTAACGCCATTTGAGTTTGCCTTACTAATTAGGGCAGGGAGAGTCGCATTTAGGAAAACAAAGAAGCTGCAGGAGCCAAATTCCTCATCTCGGAGATTGAAATCTTCTTTTGTATACTTTTGTCTATTGAAGGTGAACTCTTTGACCTCTTTTGATTAAACAGTAAAGATCTAAATATATGTTAGGCCCTATAATCTCCAATCTAGCTTCATGCCGTCATGGTTTTTTTATTTTTGAAAAAAGCATTGGTCCCGAGCCTAATTAGACTCATAACCCCTCCCTGTTTGATTTATTGAAAACGAAATATGCATCTGAGAGGACATAGTACTAGACATTATGACAAAGATCCTTATAGAGAACATCTTGGATAATATCAGGTGTCTCATCTAGACTAAAAATCAAAATCACGACATCTAGCAAAGCATGCTAACTTATCGGCTACACCATTTGCTTCATGATTGACATATTGAAGTTGGAACAAACGAA
The DNA here is from genome assembly GCA_951800085.1 of Comarum palustre. NCBI lineage: Eukaryota > Viridiplantae > Streptophyta > Magnoliopsida > Rosales > Rosaceae > Comarum > Comarum palustre. The sequence continues at coordinate 24,946,092 of OX637574.1, read as the reverse complement.
TTAAATTACTAACATACTTCCAGCAATCTTCAATAATCCTTCCTACCATAGAGAGGTCATCACCATCTGTTTGTAATGCATGAATCAGGTTAATACAGACACTCTCAACCTCAATATCATGCCAACCTTGGATACATATTAATAATCATGCTTGAAGAGATTCAGCTTCCATATGAGAGGCTGACACTATAACTAAAAACGGTCAAGCAAAAACAGCTTGACAAACACCATTACTATAGCGGATCACCACACCAATACCTCCTCTATTGTTATCATAGCCAAAACTACCATCAATGTTTACCTTGAGGCAGCCGCGTGGCGGGCACTTCCATCGAGCCCTAGCTCCCCTCATCTTACTCTCTCTTCTTTTATGGCACTGATTATATTCTGTTAAGAGACATGAAGACCACTCAAGCATGTTTGCTACGTTGAAGTGCTTACCCTTCCACACTAAGTTATTTCTCTCCACCCATATCACCCAAAGTGATATTAGAAACCCCTCAAGCTGAGAACCACTCAGAGACGTCACTATCCCCCAAAACCATTCAGTAACACATGTAGAAGGATGAGAAATAAGATGAGCTTATAGCATACCTTGCCTCCAAAAATGTTGGAAGGCACTGCAATTCTTGAAGAGGTGCAAACTGTCTTTCACATCAAAATCGCAAAACACACACTTGACGTCATGGAGCTGGACCTGGACCTGTTTCTTTGTCAAGGCCGCTCTACAGGGTAATGTTCCCTTTGTAATGCGCCACGCGTGCATCCATACCTTAGGAGGTACTTGAGAACGCCATAGTTTGCTCCATAAACCCTCTTGTTTTGTCCCCATATCCGAACCTGATGCATACATATCCATTCCCTCAAGAAGTCAACCAATATAGTATCCATTCTTCACATAATAGGTACCTTTCTTATTAAAGTGCCACATTAAACAATCCTCTCCCCTATTCAGGCTTAATGGAATCTTGAGGATGTGCTCTTTCTCTGCCGGTGTGAAAAGTTCTTGCAAAAGCCACTCATTCCATTCTCCCGTACCCTCCTCAAACAGGTCACACACCTTCATCTCTTTTGAACCCTCCATCGGCACCGAGAAAGGTCTAATGCTATGAGGGATAAGAAGCCAGGGATCCTTCCAAATGGTGATACTCTCACCACTTCCAACTTGATACCATAGCTCTTTTCTTAGCAGCTCTACTCCCTTTAAACTACTTCTCCAAGTGAAGTAGATACCCTTCTCCACAGCAGCTTCAAATAAAGTCTCTTAAGGGAAATACTTAATCTTAAGAACCCTGCAGAGTAATGATTGAGGTCTACGCATCATCCTCCAACCTTGTTTTTCGAGGAGTGTTTTGTTAAAAATATGCATGTCTTGAAATCCAAGTCATCCCTGCTTCTTTGTATCACACATATTATCTCTTGCAATCCAATGTATCTTTCTATCATCTCCAAAATCCCCCACCAAAACCTTGCCATGAGTCTTTGCATTTCATCACATAACTTTAGAGGGAGCTCAAAACATTTCATGATGTAAGTTGGAATAGATTGGATAACCGCTTTGATCAAGACTTCCTTGCCTGCACCACTTAGGGTTTTGTCTCTCCACCCTTTTGTATGTCTCTTGACCCTATCAACAAGAAATCCACACTCCTCCGTTTTGGAGTAGCTAAGTTCTGTCGATAAGCCAAAATATTTCTCGTGTCGGTAGCCGGAGTACTGATGTCCATTTCACATCTGGCTTATATATATATATAGTTTTTCTAGGTAAGGATGTCCTTACCTTGAGTTTGATAAGGATTTATTGAATTTGTCAACTTTTATATTATATTTTCTCATCTTAACCATTAAGTTTCTAGATATATATGAGCAGATCATCTCTGCAAAATTTTAGCAAATTTGGTGATCGTTAAGGTATTCAAACTGTGATTTACAGAGAAGAACACGAACGGTTTTGGTTGAACAGTTTCTGTTTGTTCATTGTATTTGTACGTTTTTAACGCCTTAACTATTACCAAATCAGCTAAAATTTTGCAGAAATGATCTATATATATATATATCTATATTATAAACAGTTAAGATGAGAAAATTTGATCGAAAAATTAGTCAAATTAAAAAAATCTACACCAAAATTATGATAGGAACATCTTTAACCAAAAAAGCTATATATATAGAGGTTAATGATGCCCTTGTACTACATATACATGATTGATGCTAGGCAGGTGAGAGCGTTGGTGAGGTTTTTTTCATTTATAGGTGGAAAACATCTTTATTAAAGCTCAACAACAACTCTTGTTTAAAAAAAAGCTTAACAACAAATTATAAATTGATCATATAAAGTTTTCAACCAAGTATGAGAAGAAATTATTGAACCATTCATAAATTTGGAGAAGAAATGTCTTAATCTGATTGACATCTCATATATATGGAGCTCTCGTTTAAGGAAAACTACTGTTGAAAAGCTAGCATATATATGTGTGTTTGTGTCATCCATTAATTCACACGTCCTATCACACCAACAAAATGTTACGTACGTTCTCTTAATTTTTCCAACATCAATGATCAAATCTTTTGGTACGAGTATAATGTGGACAACTTTGAGTTAGATTTCTTGCACAAAAACTTCAACTATGTGACGGGAGAGGCCCAACTCGCATCTAAGTTCGAGTCCCGACAATCTCATTTGACGCAGGTTAAAAATGCGTATATTTACGGGTTTACCAAGTGGAAAACCTTTGTCATATGTCAGTTGGATTCTTACGAACCACAGTCGAACGGTTCAAAATGTTTGAGGATTGGTGGGTTGCCTTTACCTCAATCTAAATTCATTTCATTTCACCAAAAGAAGTTAGGAATGAGGGATCATTTCATTTCCAGAGTGACTTCATGAGATCAAAAGCTTGTCATTCATGAACAATAATCCATTCTATAAAATGGTGGCCGAGTGAGTTACCATTTCAAGCCACAGTTTTTTCTATGCAGATTCGTCACACATACGGATGATCGAACCAGTGACCTCTTTATTATTAAGAGTATTACTAAATATTCTCCCAACATAATGGACCCAACCTCTTTCATTAGACCAAACTCATATGAAAAAACAATAAGAATGCATGGAACATATATATATATATATATATATATATATATATATATATATATATATATATATATATATATAACACCAATGACACCATGCAATTATTAGACCCGCTTACACATAATTGTTGAGAGTTAAATACATCTCTGGTACCCAAACTTATGTGATACGGTCAAAGTGGTATCCATACTTTAAAAACTATCAATATGGTATTCAAACTTTAATTTTGCTATCAAGGAAAAACTTGAGGCCAATTTCTGTCACGAAACCGTCTGTTTGCTGACGTGGTCATGATGGGGACCATCTAAAAAAGGCAAAAGCGACATTCTCCTTGTTCTTCTTTTTTTGGTTCGGTTTTCAGTAAAACCCTATTGGGGAGAAGATCACATGGCACACCCAACAACCATTCCAACGAGCTGACTATCTCGTTGGAAATGAGCCCCAGAGCTTTCTAGAGCATCTGATTCGGTACCACACCACCTAATTAGAAGCCGACGCTATCTTATCTCTCCCATACCAATATCGATCAGTCACACGCCTCGGAAAATCTAGAAAGAAAGAAATTCAAGACAATGATAACCTCCACCACCTGTGGCTCAGAGTCTATCTCCATGAAAAGGTCCCCACCTTCTCCCGACGATCCTTCTTCTCTCCTCCGTTTTGACTACTCCAAGATCACCCTCCCTCTCCATCACCACCACCAACCCCTCATCCGTCGCTGCATCTCCGACCTCTACTCCTCTCCTGCTCCGCTGCCTCAGGCCAACCCATTTCTCTCTGCCGGCCACTTTCCCGATGTCAACAATCTTCGCCGCCACAGATCCACTTCAACTCCCCCTTCCGCCTCTTCTGTCGCTGATACTTCGTCGCTCTGTCTCCAATCTTACCCCCTCTCCGGCTCAGGCCTTCTCTCGCTCCTCCACCTCCAACAAGATGTCCGTCGAGACTGACACTGGTACTCCCAATTTCAAGGTTTGATCTTTGTGCCCTCCATGTGTTTGTGAAAATGTCTCTCTCACATTTTTGGGTCTATCTTTCTGGGTTTTTTAGACTGCAAGCTTCTTTCTTTTATCTTTGTTCGTTTGTGAAATTCACAGCTTGTTTCTTTATCTTATGTGGGTTTGTGAAATTGAAAGCTTCTTTCATTACAATCACAAATGTGTGGACTTACCAGTGTGGAGTATTGTTAGTTTATTTCATTACATCACTAGATATGACATTGTGATGTTTGTTTTGCGTATTTAAAACTATATACATAAAAAATTTGAATTGTAATGATATTTGATGACATTGTGAGTGTGTTGTTTGCAGTCATCTTTTAAAAAACTTCTGGTTTGGTTGTAGGGTGAACCAAACTTCCAACTCTTGAGGTTTATTATGTGTGTTACACTAGAACTTGCTAGAAAAGATATCAAACTTGTTTGGTACCTCTTGTTTAATTCTTCTCTGGCTTATTTTGTAAATTTGACCAATTTTTTGGTCATCAAACACAAGCGTTTTGGCCCTTCAGGTAAATAACAATTACCCTTATTTCACAAGTGTTTTGTACCTCTTGTTCTATTCTGCATTACATGTATTCAAGCAGGGATGTACTTGTTACTGTTCTTAATTAATAAGTGCATAGTGTGCTACAGAGGAATGAATCAAAGGCCCTGATGAAGATGGTGCCCTTACAAAGATGATTGATTTTCCGGTATTAGTCTCTTTGTGGGTTCAGTTAACTTTACTTTGTTCATGAAATTTACATTATTACTCTTATGTGACGATTAATTAAGGGGGCGTAAAGGCGTTAGTTTTATGCGGGGCGTATTTTAGAATCTTTCATACATACATGAAGAAATATGATTGGAATTCTTAGAACATCTCTAACAACTCATAAAACTAGAATTATATTTATTTTAATGAAAAAAAAATATGATTTTTTGCTTCAACAGCTCGTGTAAACCATCATCTATAATAAAAAAAAGTGAAAAAAGAGAGAAACATATCCTCTATATTTGTATAATTATAAGAATTTGTATATTTTATGAAGAATTCTTTAAAATTTATTGTTTTTCTTTTATAATTCACTATCTCTTCTTAAAAAAATAAAATAAAATGTCATTTACATCTATCTCATGGAAGATTGAGAAATTTAAGCATGTGATATGTGATTTTGATTTGAATAAATATATAGTCATTAAATTATACAAAAATATTTAAGTTTGTAAAGTATAATAGAAAAACTATTGGAGTTGAACAATTTTTATAGAGATTTTGTGATTTTTTCTTCTATAATCGAGAAATTATGTAAGAGCTATTAAAGATGCTCTTAGACTGTAAATAGCTCTAAATAGAAATAGACCAATAGTATACAGTTAGGTAAAAATAGAAATAGAATGTATACATGCATGAAACCCCTATCAGTACTCAATCGAGAGCAAAAGTCGTAGTTGGGAGCCAATGCTCTAAAAATATTAGGTGCTAGTCGGGCGGACATAGAGCACCTAGGGGATTAATCGGACATCTAGGAGGTTTTGTATTTTTAATTATTTAATAAAAAATAATTATCTAAATAAAATTATATAAAACATTATTATTTTTAAATAGCTAAAATACTTTAAAATATATAAAATGTTCAACAACAATGTTTTTAGAAATTAAAACACAATTTGAAATTAACAAAAAATCGTTTGAATTGAGATCGAGCTGATCGAACCCAGTTACAATTGATTGAAAAGGGAGAACACTTCAAGATCCAAAAATCTAAAATTAAGAAGTAAGATACTATAATTAGTTTGAACTCATACTGAATAATGTAAAAAATAAAAGATTTATGTAAAGCTGAAGATTAAAAAAAATCAAAAACATAAACCGATAAACGCGCTTGTTGAAAAAATAGTGAGAGAGAGAGGTGACTGTGGTGTTGTGCTGTGGCGGCAAGGTCGCGGTCTTGCGGAGGTGAGAGACAGTCACGATCTCCGGGATGTTTCCTGCTTTATCGGTCGCGATCTCTATGAAATAATGAGAACAGAGAAGCTAGTAGTTCGAGTAGATTTATTTACGTGGTAGATTTATTTACGTGGGCTGATACTGTGATACACTACTGACGCATGAACTGTTAAGATTAGATTGGTGGAGACGTCCAGGTGACATCGTCATGCTAACGTTTCGCAGAAAACCAAATCTTTTGCTTCATAGTGCAAGCAATCTGAGAGAGATACAGACACGTCTCGCCGGAGTCTCAGTCTGCACCAGTAATCGTTAATTTTGCCTCGACGGAACGGAGTTCAAAAACTAGCTTGCAGAATGACTAGTCTTACAAACTCTCGCCGTACGCACAGTGAAGTTGGCTAGCATTACTACTACAGCTACTCCAACTAGCTCCCCAGTAGTACTTTCAGTTATGACATTAATTTTTCCTGCTCAGAGAGCACAAATGGTTCCAGATTTTATATTCTAAACTAAAACTGGGAGTACAAGCTAAGTTTATGTTTACGAGGAGGAAGGGTGATAAAAGAAAGGACTGTAATGTCATCAGCAAATTGCGTGAAGCAAGGCTCATATAATATGCAGCAACTGCACGCAGTCTGCACTACTGTGCCGTCACTACTGAGTAAGATAGCTACAATGGTGAGTAACCCTAGCAAACCCTAACTCCCTGCTATGTGCTTCTCTGTAGGCTAACGAGTGCCTACGTTTATTTGACCGTCGGATGTTCCTCGATTCGAGCACACTAGCTTTGTATGAGCTTTGATCTAGCAAGGTGAGGTAACTAAAGTTAGAATTATATTTGGAGGCGACGAGTTCGGAGTCTGCAAAACCGAAATTCTTGTACGAAACTATTTCATATGGACCGAGTAAATTTGTATTTTATTTTTTTATTTTTGAGAGATTAATATTTTTTTCATTTAATTTAGTTTTGTCACGGATCGAAGTTCATCATCTTTTTTCTGCTCTTTTTTTGAACTTGCAGCCTTGTTAAATAACGGTCAACAATCCGGTCTAGTCCTGTCAATCGATCGGTTCGAATCAGTAATGAGTGTTATCAACTTCAAAACCAAACCTTTCGGTAATGAAACATGACTACCAAAAACCAACCAACTTTTTTGGTATGAGATAAATCTTACCAATTTCGGTATTTCGGTTTTCGGTATTTCGGTATTACCAAACTTTACAACAAATATATTTTCTGAATATAACGAAACAATAGAGGAAACAAATTTTTTTTGAAAATATAGTTATTGACACCATAACGTGTCTACTAATATGGTGTAACTTGTTTAGTAGGTTAATTGTATACAAGTGTACATCTTTGTGAACCAACCGTATAGAGTATGCAAAGTTTCTGAAAATATTATTAAATAGGATATGATCAATATGGTGAAAAATAACTATAATAGAAAAATCACATATTGCCTGTAACGTTTGGGTCTTGATCAAATCAGTTAATATTATTTATTCTTATAATTCCCCATGGGAGCCATATCATGGGGACATAAATTTCCTAATATTTTTTATACCGAAGCATTTCTTCTCATTCATACGAGAGATTAAGAGAGGAAGTATCGATCTAAATAAGACATAAAGGGCTAAATAATAGTGTTTTCATGTAATATGTGATATCATATTAAGGTTGAGTGCATTGATCACGTTCTAAACACTGTCGAAAATATGTGAAATTTGTTTTATTGTCGTATTTAAGTATACTGACCGAATCGAATGGACAAATTTTGATTTTATAAATTTCAGTGTTAGAAACCATAACATACATACTAATGTGATATAACTTGTTTAGTATGTTATTTGGAAGTGTAGATCTTTGTGAACCAATTATATGAAGGAAACATAATTTTTGATACTCATGTGAAATAAGATATGATCAGTATAGTGAAAACGGCTAAGGTAGAAAAATTACATATTTTGGGTAACGCGTGTGCTCAGATCAAAGTGGTTAACATTATTTGCAAATATAAGTGTTTAAATAACTAACATTTCAGTAAATTTGGTATTTGTCAAAAACCAAACTAACTTTTTCAGTATTTTTCAATTTTAATTACCAAGTTTCAGTTTATTAAATTAAAAATATTCAGTCAGATATTTACCAAACCAAATGACAGCCCTACCCGGTCTATATAAATTCGGACAATGCAAGACGCTGTCAAACCCTAATTTTAATTGAAATTGAACTGAACAATGAGGCAATGAGCATCTAGATGCATGATGTTGCATTTTGCAGCAACAGATAGTCTATAGTAAGATGATGTGTAACACTGCTTCGGTACTTTTTGGGTGGATGTTGAAATAAGAGGATATTATTTTTTTATACAAATATGAGGCTAACTTCATACCTCTTGTTGGAGAATTAAAATTCATGTTAACTAATTTGTATTTCACAATTTTAAAGCAAGTCACTAACTCAAAAATTCAAGTTAGGATTCCAAAAGGGGGTTCCACTTTTGAAATATTTTTTTGTATGAGTAAGCAACACAAGCTTTCACTTATATGTTTGAAATTTATTTTAAACAAACAACTTTATCATTTCTTTGGGTCATATTTTTTTTGAACGGAATGTTAACATATATTTCGGCTACAAAAACCCTCTATTACATCAATAAGAGCTTACATTTAAGCAACCTACACGAGATATGGAAAAACCTTGCTCGCTTCTTATATATGGTAAATCATTTCAACTAATCTGTGTCAATCACGCAATTGTGATATTAACTCCAACAACTTCATGAAGACATACAAGTTTCTTCAACCTCGTAGAAGCATTCATCCTTCAACAGAAAATCAAATAGACATAGGTCCCTTCATCTTATAATCAAAGCTGATCAAGATAGGAAAACTACTCTTGTTTTATTTGGTAAAAGAGTGTTGGTATATCTTTGCAAATTTACATCCATACCAGCTATTCAATGCTGGCTAGACATCAATCATATCAGACTACCCGGTTATATATAAAGGCAAGTCATCATACATTCGTAATCATGTACTCAATCTCAACGGTCTATCTCATTTATGGCTCAGAGCTCTCTTAGACACTGTCGACTACTGCTTCCTTTGAAATTTATGTTCGTTTGCGTTTCAATGATCACACTTGAAAGATGGATGTTGAAAATCCTTCAACAATACTTAATTTTTTTGCAGGAGATGGGAGAACCAGTCACTGAAAATGACTTAATCATCAAACAAAGAAAAATCTAGCTAGTATTTTATATAGGCCATTTCAGTGGTAAATAATGTCGGTTGTCAATTCAAAAAGCTTTCTGTGAGCTGCAATAATCTAAACGACATGACAATACAGAGCAGAAGTAATAATATTGATGATCGCTTGATGCATAGTTTGTGTGCTATATTTGGTGAAAGAATATGTCAATAGTAGTTCGTTTTTCAGTTGAATATTCTTGCTTGCAACCTTCTTCTTAAATATTTAAGATATTTCTTTAAAAAATTTATTTTTTTTATTTATAAATATCAATATTAATTTTTATAATTTTTTAATATTTTATATTTATTTTTCAAACAATTATGATCGTCCATATTTAAATCCTTTCCATACGAGAGCCAATAGCCCTCTATAATCCACAGAGAAATCTCTGCCAATATAATTAAGCAGATCAGACATAATTAAGCTGCAAGCTCTGAAGTGTAGGGACGTACTGTGCAGTCATGCACGCCGCTTTGGTTTATTAGGACTGCTCGGGTGCATGATACAATTTGAGGGACAAAACATGACGAATCAATCTTAACCGTTAGATCTTTAATGAATACATCCTACGGTTCTCATAGTAGCAACACTCCAATTTTCTTTTTTACCCCCACTTCTGCAGATCTGTTTTTTCTCCTCTCTAACTCTCCAAATCAGTTCATATTCGTCTCCGCACATCTCTATCATTTCATTCTCCTCTCAAAAATTTCTAGTTTAAACCATTTTATATGCTCCTGAAATCTATGTTCTGTTCTAATTGTGTAAGAAATTAGAAATTTGACTGAGTTTGATAAGAAGATTGCATCATGGGTTTGATCCTGAATCCAAGTGGAACGGGCGGACGAAATCACGTCCTCAACATCATCCTTTCTTATTCGATTTTAGGAATTTTTCAGGAAACCAATTAATTTATTAGATGGGGTTTCTTTGTTTGATTGGTCTACATGTTGTTCAATTTACACTAGTCATATGATATGTGAGGCTTGTAACTTCTAAGAACCCAGTTATGGAATGATGAGAAGAAGAAGAAGAAGAAGAAGAAGAAGAAGAAGATGATGAAACACCAGGATTTCAAAGTGCGAAAATGGGACATGAGAGAAGAAGATGGAACAGAAAACTGAAAAAGAATTGAAACGAAATCAGGTTTTCATGATAACCATAGGATGTATTTATTACATATCTAACGGTTGAGATAGATTCATCCCGTTTTGTCTCTCAAATTATGTCCCCGAGCAACTCCGTTTGGTTTATCAAGTGCAAATAGAGAAACCCTTTTATATGATTAATTGGCATCCCTAAACAAATTGAAAGAAGTGTAAAGGTAAGGAAGTTCTAATTTCTTTGATGATATATATGATGTGATTATGTTGGAATTTGTACGTTCATTGCACGGTTATATTCACTAGTATATATATGGATATGTATCTATATGTTTAATTGAATATAATATATACATAGGAAGAAGTCTTAACAATGTTTGGTTTGGTTATTATGTTGGATTACTAGAATCATATATTGATTAGGATATATGTGATATTGATTCTATGTGATTTAGATACTTGATTATATATTGATATCATTTGATTGATAACAAATTCCTTCATTCAGGAAATCAATCAAGATTAGGAAGTTAAAAGAAATGGGGGTCTTACGCAAGAGGTTTAGACCTCTATAAAAGAAGACGCAATACTTATTAGAAGATTGTCTTTTAAAGCATATTTCAACTGCAAACTAGATTGAGAAAAAAAGATTGAAGTTCAACTACTCTATGTTGAGTTGAACTTCGTGTTTATGTGATTAACACACTCTCTAGCCAATAGAGTTGTGATTGAAGATTTAAGGACGCGACCAGTTTGTTGAAAATTGAAGAAGAATATTACTTGAAAAAGAAGAAGAGTAGTTCAAACATATCTGCTAGTGTTCTAAATAGAGTAGTCGCATTCAGTGCTACGTAGGTTGTAATCGATTCATTTTTGATTCCTAGTGAATTAATTTTTTATTAAGGGCTTTTATGAGTTAAAGTCCCGACAGTGTTTTTCCTCAAATTGAGGTTTCACTGGATAAACAAACTACTGTTTTTGTTTTTTTATTTTCTTTCCAGTTCGTCGAGGATTGAAATCGCGTTTCAATCCCCGCTGCACATTCTACAATACCTTCAATTGGCACAAGAGCAAGTCACTAGATATACTTAGTGAGGTCCGTGGGTAAGGTTTAAAGATGAAATATAATGCAGTTGTTGGTTCGATCATTAGTCCTCATCTCTTTAATAAATCTTTGGAAAGTCATCCTGAAACTTTTAAGGTAAGAATCAAACTTAAGAAAAAGCTAAAATCTTTTTCTTCTTCTTCGATTGATGTTGATTTAAATGAGTATAAACGTTTAATTGATGAAATTGAGATATTTCTTAAAAGGAGAAAATATTCTACTAAACTCTCGAAGTCTTCATGTATTGAAACATCTAATTGTTGTGGTTGTGATGCTTTTGATTAATCTTTATGCAAGTGTGATGACAGGTGTTTAAGATCTGGAAATAAAGATGAGTTGAAGTCCTAGAATGAACTGGTACACAGTCTCACAGTTCCTTCAACAAATACTCTAAAATAAAAAGTATTAACGACAGATTGAAGAACCTATTTCAATCCCTAGATATACTGATTTCAAACATAAACTTGTCATTGTTGAAAAATGTTCTAAAAAATATTCTTTTATTTGTGTTGATGAAAATTCTTGTAAGCCTGATGTTTATCTTTGTTCTACATCACCTTACAATACAGGCCAATGTGTTGAACATATCAAAACCACATGTTTTGTTGTCCTAAAAATTGATTAGGAACTCAATAAAGATTAGGAAGCTAAAAAAGGAGAGTCTTGCATAAGAGGTTTGAACCTCTATAAAAAAAAAGACGCAATGGTTATTGGAAGATTGTCTTTTGACGCATATTTCTGCTGCAATCTAAATTAAGAAAAAAAAGATCGAAGTTCAACTGTTCCATATCGAGTTGAACTTCATATTTATGTGATTAACACACTCTAGAGGCTAGTAGAGTTGCGATTGAAGGTTCAAGAACGTGGCCAATTCCTTAGAGTTCGAAGAAGAAGAATACTTGAAGAAGAAGAAAAGTGGTTCAAAAATATGTGCTAGGGTTCCAGAGGGAGTAGTCGCGTTCAGTGTTACGTAATTTGTAATCGACTCATTCTTGATTCATAGTGAATTGCTTTTTCATTAAAGGTTTTCATGAGTTAACGCTCTGACAATGTTTTTCCTCAAATTGAGGTTTCACTGGGTAAACAAACTAATGTGTTCGTTTTCTTTATTTTCTATCAAGTTCGTCGAGGATTAAAATCACGTTTCGATCACCGCTGCACATTTTACAGTACTTTCAAACCCATTGTTCGTATACATTTTTTTTGATAGAGGGCAAATAGCCCATTTTTATGTAGAACGATGATCATAGTACACCAGAGGAGAGGAGTTGGACGAAAAGTCTAACCTTCTAAACCAAACAGTTCAAACTTAATTAAGATGAAAAATACATGTTTAAAAACACCCTCAAAGTGACCCTTGAACCAACAGCGTTTAATCTTTGTCCACCATACATGAAGCCATGGTAAACCTGGCTAGAGCCAAGGAATAACTCCTCACTCCTAGACATTAGTACAGGTAACTAGAAATTTTATCAAATAGGATCAATATTTATATATTCATAATTTTCATACATGCTAAAGAGTTATTAAAATTGAAGCTTTAGCAAAATACAACATAACTAATTAAACAAAGACAATAAAATGATTATAGACAATCGGACAAAATTTGAGGAATTGGAAAAGAAAATGCTTGACTCAGAATGATTACCACAGACTGCAAAGTATAGTTTGTCCGATCGTCAATTTTATGAGGGATGTCATTTTAAGTAATGTGTAATCACCGATTATTTCAATCAATGAGAAATCAGTTTGTTTAAAAATATATATAACGTTTAGTTTGTATGCCCAAAATGCAAGAACGTTTCTTTGCATATACAATTAAAGACTACGACTCTGGTTACTATGCCACCAAACAATGAAAGGCGATGTGAGGCTGCCATCATGTAGCCGATAACCCATTGTATGCCACCCACTTTTACTCGACTGGTGTAGCAATTTTGGAGACCTTATTGACACATGAAACTCTTTGTAATAGTTTGGGCTTGCTTGTCTTTTCTATTTGTGGAGGGCTGTAGGGCTTTGCTTGATTGAGCGATTCCTAAAGACTACTCTTAGGTAAAGTATAATAGGCCCAGAAAAAAAAATACGTGAATGCTCAATTTCAAATTTTCAACGCATGCATGATCATGATGTGCATATCAGAGTGGGATGATGATAAGGAGCAAGGGTTGTCAGCTTCTCTAAGGGGTTTCGGCCACTTACGTACTGTAATTCCAACTTCTTTCTTTCTTGCTGTTCATGATTTTTCATTGTGGCCGTGTTCTGGGTTTTTGCTATGACGTCATGCCTTAGCTTTGCATATCACTAGTGATGGAGGATGCGCTGACAGGAACAGTTAAGTTGTAAGTCATCCGCTTCACACTTTTTGTAGTTAGAGAGTGTGTTTAGAATTCACTCTAATTGATGTTATATTAATTATTCTATGTCGACTTAATTAGGGGCCTTCGGCCGTGAAAATTAGATACAGACTTGAGACAGAAGCCGTCCCAGTTTACCATATAAGATCGAATATGATTCTGACCAACTAGTGCCAGGCACATATATGATGATCTTGTTCCTCATTTTCACACCAATTTGTACACACTAAATCATGTTTAATTAATTGTATGGAATTATGGAAACATAAATACATATATAATGAAGCAGTTTAATAAGGCAAGCCAGAACTTCTTTTAATCACATACTTGCAATTTGATTCTCAAAATTCAACTGGAGTATGAAGTAGCTAGCTAGAGTACTGTCATATCAAAAGCGATCTCATCCCCAACTAAAGCCTCTATCATAGCAATCACCACATCTGCTGTATTTTAATTTTTAATTATTCCGATTAATATAAGGACGTAGCTAAGAAAGGGGTAAGAGGGTCAATTGTTCCTTCTTAATTTTAAGAATAAAGTAATTATTCTTAATTTGTATCGGATATTAAAGAAAATGATCAGTCTTTAATATTCTTCTTTAAATTGATCATTCTCCTTTAAGAAATCTTTGATCAGTCTTTAATATTCTTCGATAATAATGAAATGAAATAAAAATTTATACTATTTTAAATACTTAATCCAACTAAGACAAAGCGTGTCAAGGGTTTCTTACCTTATTGATCCATACTAATATGTAATTTAATGCTTTAAGATTCATTTATGATTTTTTTTAATTTTTTATAAATAAGCTAAATGGAACAACACATTGATGTTTACTATACATTGACGTACATTATGTCTCAAAAATAACATATTGAAATTTTGAAAATCTGAAGTTTATTAGAGATGAATTAATGGTTTGTTCGAGAGCGCGTTTTCATTTCGAATTGGTATAAAGAATATTGTTGAAATTAAGTTTGTGTCACTTTTTAAAGCAAAATCGTGTTGTTGCTAAAGAGTAACCGAAGATCATTTAATTTTTCGTTAATCAAATTTGATCATTCTAAGTGAGATGTCTGGCTACGTTACTGGATTAATAGCCAATTAATTTATATATTAGATAGTGATGATACAGTTCATGCACTTTTTTGTAAAATGCATGTTGTATTTCATATCATTTTGTAAAAATATTGATACACAGATCAATAGTAAATTAGAAGATGTTAGTATGCTATTTTACACTGCAGCATGTGTTTATCGATAGTTATACTGAAAATGATGTTCTGAAATTTACATGTTCGCAACTGCTCTCATAGGGCCAATATAGGATTGATCGATCGATCACATTTTGGTTGGACTTGGATGCACTTGTTATATATATGGCTACGACTATGGATCTTATCACCAGTGTTAAGGAATTGATATCCTCTCATTGGAGAAAGGATAATACCTAACGTTTTCGATCATGTAGCAAATTATATATGCCCCTTAATGGTTTTAATTCGAGCACCAAAACATTATAATACACAGCCTTTCTTGTTGTGCATGTCTTTGATTCATACCCCGACTGCCGGACAAAGCTGGTCCATTTGACTGGTGATATTTTAAGAAAGCCCATCACAAGAACATTATGGAATTGTCACCTGCAGACTTGGCACAGCAAATCCAGATGAAATGTAATGAAATTAATCCAATTGTAACAGAGTTTACTGCTTAATTAATCACGTATGCTAATTACTACTCTCTACATATGTTCGGATGTTCACGACAACAGAAGAAACAAACAATCACAGTTGACGAATACAACCAGAAATAGGTAAATTATGTCTAAAATGTCCATTACTCGAGCCTGCTCTTGCTTACGCTCTTCTCGTCAAAACTTTAGAATCGATGATCAATAAAACCTAGTTCATTTTGTGAACTATACCGATCGGATATGAAAAAAATGTGGACAGTCTAAAATAAAATTTTTGACAAAAATATCAAGAAACTATTGCTGTCAATGACATAAATTAAATTATAGCAAGAGGATGAGAGAAAACATCAAGATCTTCGCACAAACTAGCTTAGTACATTTAACAAAATATCATGAAATTACAAACGTAAAAACAGAAATCATCTTTCAAATTTCAACGATTTTTTTGATCTATCATTCCTGGATTCACCGGCTTTATTTCCACCAAATGATGTATTCCATAGTTCTTGAACACGAATTGAAAATTTGAAACTGGAGAATCAAAATTCATTTTGAAGTAAGTAGTTTCATACCTCAACCAACTAGAAGACTATTTTCAACTTTTTTTGTTGGAAAATAATTTTTCTATTTACATTGCTTAGTTTCCTTCGGGAGGACCCGCCTCGTCCTACCGTTACACTTGTCTGTTTGTAGCAGTTACAAGTAAAGTCGGAACCCCCGATCCGATTGACGCACTTGTTCGTCTTCTTCTATAGTAAAATCCTTACCTTCAATTGCTTTAAGTACAAGCTTCGACCTCACTCCTCCGACAGTAACAACCTCACTGTCCACCATGGCCTCCCTTCTCCCTTTACTCACACTTACTCTCCTACTCCACTCAGCTCTCCCCACACGTGCCGACCTCCCCGGCAAGTGGGACCTCCTCGTTGCCAACGCCGGCATCGCCTCCATGCACACAGCCGTCACCCGCTTCAACACCGTCGTCCTCCTTGACCGCACCAACATCGGCCCCTCCCGCAAAATGCTCCGCCGCGGCCACTGCCGCAAAGACCCCAACGACGCTGTCCTCAAGCTCGACTGCTACGCCCACTCCGTCCAGTTCGATCCCGCCACCAACCAAATCCGCCCCCTCATGATCCTCACCGACACCTGGTGCTCCTCCGGCCAGTTCCTCCCCGACGGCACCCTCCTGCAAACCGGCGGCGACCTCGACGGCGTCCGCAAAATCCGCAAGTTCCACCCCTGCGACGCCACCGGCGACTGCGATTGGGTCGAGCTCGATGACGTCGAGCTCACCGACGGGAGATGGTACGCCACCAACCAGATCCTCCCCGACGGCTCCGTCATCATCGTCGGTGGCAGAGGCGCCAACACCGTCGAGTATTACCCGCCGCGAAACGGCGCCGTCGAGCTGAACTTCCTCGCTGACGTGGAGGATACTCAGATGGACAACCTCTACCCTTACGTCCACCTCCTCCCTGACGGCAATCTCTTCATCTTCGCCAACAACAAAGCCGTGTCGTTCGATCACGCCACCGATAAAATCGTCAGAGAATACCCGCCGTTGGATGGCGGGCCCCGTAACTACCCCTCCGCTGGTTCTTCGGCAATGCTGGCGCTTGAGGGTGACTACTCCACGGCGGTCATAATCGTCTGTGGTGGGGCCCAGTACGGCGCGTTTATTCAGAAGAGCACCGACACTCCGGCGCACGGCAGCTGCGGCCGGATCGTGGCGACTTCGCCCGACCCGGTTTGGGAGATGGAGGACATGCCGTTCGGGCGGATCATGGGGGACATGGTGATGCTGCCGACGGGGGAGGTTTTGGTGATCAACGGAGCTCAGGCTGGGACCCAGGGGTTTGAGATGGCTTCCGACCCGTGTTTGTACCCGCTTCTTTACCGACCCGATCAGCCGGTCGGGTTGCGGTTCATGACTTTGAACCCGGGAACGGTGCCGAGAATGTACCACTCCACAGCGAACTTGTTACCCGACGGAAGGGTTTTGATCGCGGGAAGTAATCCTCATTACTTGTACAAATTCAATGCCGAGTTTCCGACCGAGTTGAGGCTCGAAGCGTTTTCGCCGGAGTATTTGGGCCCGGACCGGGCCAACCTCCGGCCCGTGATCGAGGAGGTTCCGGAGACGGTACGCTACGGCGAGCGTTTTGATGTGTTGGTGTCGGTGCCGCTATCGGTGGTGGGAATTGTGGAGGTTAATTTGGGGAGCGCACCCTTTGCCACGCATTCATTCTCGCAAGGTCAACGTCTGGTCAAACTAGCCGTTTCGCCTTCGGTCCCGGGCGGCGGCACACGTTACCGGATCAGCTGTGTCGCGCCGCCGAACGGGATGGTGGCTCCGCCGGGATATTACATGGTATTTGCGGTTAATCAAGGCGTGCCGAGCGTGGCGCGGTGGATACATTTGGTGTCATGAGGAGTTTGTAGGGGTATACAAATCATTTGTCAATTTTCTTTGAGAATTTAGACAATTGTGGATATGGAAATGAAATTGAAAGGATATTGCTTTGTGTGGTTGTTGCACTTCATGTCTAAGAACTAATAATCAATTTTAAAAAGGAACGTAGGGTTTATCATATATATAATGTACCTTTTGAAAGTGTAATGAAGAAATAGACGAATTCGGCCTCAAGATTTGTAGTGGTCCATTTATTCTTGAATAGAATTCAGAGTGCTTTCAAGTTCATTTGTTGCTATCATAGAAATCACATCGACTTCTATATCAATCCTTGTAAAAAAGTCATCAAATTTTGTCACTCTAACGCTATAGATATTATTTATGGACCTTTTCTACATTATTATATTGTTGCCTTTATAAACAACTTGGTAAAGGACCCTTAATGAAAGATAATGAAATTAGTATTGGACGTATTTTAAGCATTTGAGATGTACCACTACCATATAGTTTAGAGTAGTATACGTTCTATATCAACCGTATCAATATAACTGATTACACAATGGTACGTATGAGACCTGGATAAAATCCATCTATGCAAAATTACAAAATGAGTCGGTAAAAAAAATGTTAGAGCATCTTCACCGGTATAGCTAAATTAATTTAAAAAAAATTGTCAACTTTTAGAATGAATAAGAACTCTAACAGAATAATTAAAATATTGTTAAATCTTAAAATTGATAAATAAAATTGATAAATTTATTAACCTAGCCAATAATTGTTAATGAGAAACCTATGTTTTTTCTCATTTTTTCATCCATATGTTACTTTATTATTGG
The DNA here is from genome assembly GCA_951800085.1 of Comarum palustre. Taxonomy (NCBI): domain Eukaryota; kingdom Viridiplantae; phylum Streptophyta; class Magnoliopsida; order Rosales; family Rosaceae; genus Comarum; species Comarum palustre. The sequence goes on along the minus strand of OX637574.1, from coordinate 24,927,292 downwards.
TTGAAAATATTTATCAACTAATATATAACAATAATTGCTGGAGCTAAATGTTTATATCAATTGTTAAATCTCGTAAGGAAAATGATTTGTGGCCTTAATAAGGCCTAAGAGTTGTGGTCTTAATCCTAAGTGTCATGCCAATTTATAAAAACCAACGTTCAAAACTACGCTAGGCGAGATTAGGCGGTTCAGCTACTGCCTAACGCCTAACAGTTTAGACGGAGTTTAATCGGTGATTAAGCAGTAATTAGACGGATTATTTTATATATATTTATATCGTATATTATAATATAAATTATAAAGAAATATCAACAAAACATTCAAAACACATTGTCTCAAAACAATGTTATCAAACAATAGCTCAAAAATACAAATCCAAATAAAAGCACAAAAAAAAATAATTAGGCTGTTTAGGGTTAATTTTTTTTTTTAAATTACAGCGCCTAATCATGTTTAATTGCAAACTAATCGCTAGGTGTCCCACTTATTTACTGATTAATCGACATCCCGTCCAACACCAAAATTAAGCTTTATGTTTGGTTTTTCCGCCTAATCGGCCTAGGCGCCCGTTTTTTCGAACAGTGATAAAAACACATCATTGTGAGACCCCGAAATTTTAATTTTATTTTCCGACACATTTAGGGTTTAATTCCGATTACTTTTCAGTACGTCGTCATTTCGTCTAACGTTTTTACGTTAAGACATGCGTCGCCACATGCGTGGAAGTATTTACAGAATATTTTCCGGCACTTCACGTAATTTTTCGTACGACTTTTACGTTTAAATTTGACGTTTGGTTATTTGAAATGAATTTTCGAAAATGGTTTTGGTTTTGAGATTATTTTGGGTTTGGGATCGAATCGTGGCCGTTGATTCGATGGACGAATCGTGGCCACTCGTTTTTCTTTAAAACCCTAACCCTTTCCTTTTTCTTCTCACTTTCCTTTTCTTCTCTTTCTTCACTTTCCCCTTTTCTTCCTTTCCATTTCGGTCTTCGTCCGAAAACAGGAAGTCTCGTCTCTCTCCTCTGCCCTCGACCCAGCCACCACCAGGCGCACCGCCCCGGCGCGCGTCGAGTCTCACCACCCACCCCATCAGCCTCGCCTCACCTCGGCGACCTCAACCAGACCACCGGTGAAGCCAGCGCCGCCGCCAGCGCCGCCCAGCCGAGGCCGGAAGTCCAAGGTTACTGTGCAGCACAGATCGAGGCATTCCAGCCCATTCCAGGAGCTAGGACACTCCCAGGCGCCACCAGGAGCCGCCCAGGAGCAAGGAGGAGGAAGGAGAGAACCGGTGGAGCTCCGCCGGAGGTGTTTCGCCGGAAAACACAGTGGAAGCTTCAAGGGTATGAAAACTTGATCTTTTCCTTCGATTGTGATGTTGTTGGATAGCCTAGGATGTGTAGAAGATGTTAGGAGTACTCAGGGGACTCGATTTGGCCGGAAAAGCTTCGAAATCCGGCCAAAACAGTGGTTAGAACCGGCACGGTAAAAACCCTGGTTTTTACCGTGTCAGATTTACTTTTTACTTTAACCCAGGGGCAGAGTTACCATTTTGCCCCTAACTGTTTAAGTTATTTACGGTTACTGTTTTTACTATTCACTTTTACTGTTTACTGTTACAGTTTTACTTTTACTGTTGACTTTGACCGGTTGACTGTTTGACTTTGACTTTTTGACTTTGACCGGTTGACTTTTTGACCGTTGACTTTTTTGCCCGTTGACTTTACTGTTGACCGTTGACTTTTACTATTCCAAAGTTGACTTTTCTTTTATGCCGTAGAACACCTATTTTACGTTTTCGAACATTACGGTTAAACGTTTTAAAGACTTTTAACTTGTAAACGTGGCAAAAACGACGTAAGTACTGAATAAGAAACAATTCCGACTTCTCACCGGTTCGAGAATCGGTGTGTCAAACAAGTCAAACCCTAATGTCAGAAAGATAAACAAAGAGTGTTTATCGAGTCTTAGTCGTAGTTAGTAGATCCTCGAGTTACTTATACCTGACTATCACTGTTGTCTCACCCACAGACTCAGGAGCTCGTCTACGCAGACTTCAGGTGGACCAGGGATTGGACCGCAGCCAGCTGTACCATCATACCAGGTAGGGGGAGCACGCCCATTGGGTGAGCCGAAACCCTCTTGGGTCGGCGGCTCTTTTACTTTTACGTACTAAATAAAGATGCATTGTTTTAAGCTTGACCACATGCTTCTTATAGCACTTGGTGTGTGTGTGTGAGTTATGGATCGAAAAGTAGTACCGTCGTCCTGATTTCCGGTGCTTGGCCTGAGAGCGACGGGACCTAGTATTCTAGCACTCCTACGGTGTCGATGACCGTTAACCTCCGGAGGGGCTATGCCCTGTTTATTTTCATTCATATATCCCGCTTACGCTCGTCTCGAACAGAGTAAAACGTGACGTAAGTGTGGCCTGCTATTTGTTGGGCGTTAGCTGGAAATGGACGCTCTCGCTATTCTGCGCACTCGGGCGCTTAGATAGTTGGCCCCGGTTTGCAGTAAAGACAAACCCGGGATTCGGCCGCTCAGATCCAGAGAGTTCTTTCATATGTGGTCACATGATTTACCGAGCTTTGTGTGCGTGCCGTGCATTTACATTTCCACATGCTCTTTCGTACTTACGAGTACATATACATATATAAGAAATGTTTGCTCATGGGTTTTAAACCCCGACTTGGATGGCTTTGGCCCCATTTGGGTTAGCGAGGACGAGTTGCTCACCTCTACATCTTTTCAGGTCTACAGCACCCGACACTAGAGGAGCTGGACTAGGCCGCGGAGCGTCGGTTATCGTGCACTTCACTTTTCGAGGACTCCCTTTCTGGTGTGGATTCCATGTATCTTGATTTCCGGATCTTTATCATTGTTGTCTGTTGGATACTCTGAGACTTCTATTCGGGCCCAGTGTACCGAGACTTTTTCATGTACTATTTTAGTCTCGGGTATTTTCTATTATCTTCCGCTTGTAAAACATTTGTGTGCTACTCTGATCATTTGTAATTCAGTATTTGACATTCATATTATTATTCATTTGTTGTATGTTTCATTCATAGCCTTGTGGTTTCGGTCCGGTGAGTCATCAATACGTCGAAAGACGTATTGATTACTTGCTAGATCGGGACTACGGCGGTTACCGTCGTGTTCCGGGACCGAGAATAGTCCCCGGGATGCGACAGTAATTACTTGGTATCAGAGCATCGTTTTGGTACCTTCCATGTCATTAGTGTACGACCAGTTTGTTTTCTTCGAGTCGTATGCTTCGAGTTATTTGTGTGCGATGCTGACGTCATTGCATGATCTCATGATGTATTCATTCATACGGAAGTCAAAAGTTCATTCATGTTCCAGTAGTTGCCATTCTCATTGTCTTTAATCACTGGACATTGTTTCGATGACTAATCCTTGTTTCTTTTCAGTCAGTCACGATGCCGCCGCGCCGTGAGGTGGATGAGGTCACTCGTGCGTTCCGAGCCATGGGGAACGTAGCACCTCCGACTCCGCAGGACTTGGAGAGGGAGAGGAGGTCCAACTGCTTGGCGACCTTCCTGAAAGTTAGGCCACCTAACTTCACCGGTCTTACAGAGGCCGTAGATGCTGAGATCTGGCTCAAGCATATCAAGAAGCTGCAGGGGACGGTCAACACCCCTATTGAGTACCGAGTAGCTTTTGCAGTTCACTGCCTCACAGGAGAGGCTGACAGTTGGTGGGACACCGTTGCAGACCGCCATGATCCCGATCAGATTACTTGGGATCAGTTTGAGGACTTGTTCTACGAGCAGTACTTTCCCCCGGTCTTGAGAGACCAGAAGATTGGCGAGTTCTTCGGCCTTACACAGGGGGGCATGACAGTCCACGAGTATGTGGTGCGGTTTACTTCTCTGCAGAAGTATGTCCCAGGCCTCACCGAGAAGGTGAAGTCCCAGAGGTTTGAGTTTGGTCTACGGGACTCAGTTCGTCGCGAGTTGCTCTCTAATACCACTCGCACCTACAGGGAGATTGTGAGCGCAGCTTACAAGATTGAGGCTGATCAGGCGACCTTTCCTCAGGGCAGAGTTGACTATGGCGGTAGTGGCAGTAGGTCCCACTCTCGGAGCAGAGACAGGAAGATGACCAAGAGAAACAACAGGAGACCTTTTGGCGGAAACGTCAGTGCTGGCAGTAGTGGCAGTGGGTCCTCAGGAGGCCGGTCAGGGCCATATACTTGCTATGAGTGCGGTCAGGTGGGACACACCCGTTGGCATTGTCCCAACAGAGACATGGGTACGGCTTCAGCTTCAGGTTCTTCCGGCCGTATCCAGCCTCAGGGTCAGCAGCAGTATCAGCAGGGATCGCAGCAGCAGTCTTACTCCCAGGTCCCACAGCAGCAGCAGTATCAGCAGGGCTATGCACAGCCGTCTTACCCTCAGGCACCTCAGCAGCAGCCTGCCCCGAGTCAGGGCAGTCAGGCTAGTCAGAGTTCACGCACTAGAGGCCGGAGTGGACGCAGTGCCAGGGGACGTGGACAGGTCTATGCTTTTGCAGGAGGTCAGCTAGCTCTCGATGCCTCGACAGCTCTAGATGGTACGATCATTGTTTCTAATTCAGAGGCTAGAGTATTGTTTGACACAGGAGCTTCTCATTCTTTTATTGCCACGTGGTTTGCGGATTCTTTGGGATTAGAGTCTGAGTCCACGGGTAGTACGTATTGTTTTAGTTCTGCCCTTGGAATGGGGGCAGCCACAGACAGGATCTTTCGCAAGTGTCAGCTGCTGGTCAACGAGGGAAGGTTACTAGCAGATCTTTACCCGTTAGACATTGATGGGTATGACTTGATACTTGGGATGGATTGGTTGGAAAAATACCGAGCTCTCATAGACTGTGAGAAGAGGACAGTCACAGTGAGGACTCCAGGCAAGGACAAGGTGATGGTGATCAGGATGGATGAGCGACTCACACAGCCGAGTCCACTCTTGCGACCATGTTTTCGTGGGAGGAGGACTTTGACTTGCTACAGTATTGTGAGATCGTCAAAGGAGAAGGATGAATCTAGTGGGGACAGATATATTCCGGTTGTTGATGAGTATCCCGGAGTATTTCCTGAAGATTTACCAGGATTACCGCCACAGCGGGAGGTAGAGTTTCAGATTGAGTTGGTTCCAGGAGCCACACCGATTTCGATTCCACCTTACCGTATGGCACCAGCTGAGTTGCAAGAGTTGAAGCTTCAGTTGGAAGATCTCATGAGCAAGAGTTTTATCAGGTATAGCTCATCACCGTGGGGAGCACCGGTGTTGTTTGCCAGAAAACATGATGGGACCCTTCGACTCTGTATAGATTATCGGAAGTTGAACAGTGTCACTGTGAAGAACAAGTACCCACTTCCGAGGATTGATGATTTGTTTGATCAGCTTACAGGAGCTCAGTTCTTTTCCAAGATTGATCTGAGGTCCGGTTATCATCAGCTTCGGGTACGGGATAGTGACATAGAGAAGACAGCTTTCCGTACACGCTACGGGCATTTCGAGTTCCTCGTCATGTCGTTCGGGTTGACGAATGCACCCGCAGCTTTCATGGATCTCATGAACAGAGTCTTCCGACCATACCTGGATCAGTTTGTGATCGTGTTCATCGACGACATCTTGGTCTACTCCAAGACCCAAGCAGAGCATGAGTATCACCTTCGCACCATTCTCCAGACTTTGTGGAATCATCAGCTTTTCGCCAAGAAGTCAAAGTGCGAGTTTTGGCTTTCAGAGGTGCAGTTTCTTGGGCATGTAGTCTCAGGAGCAGGCTTGTCAGTGGATCCTTCCAAGATCGAGGCAGTGTTAGATTGGGAACATCCTCGAAATGTCACAGAAGTGAGGAGTTTCCTTGGTTTAGCTGGATACTACCGTCGGTTTGTGCAGGACTTCTCAAAGATTGCCACGCCACTAACCAACTTGACAAAGAAAGGAGTCAAGTTTGAGTGGAGTGACGCATGTGAAGAGGCTTTTGCAGAGTTGAAGAACCGGTTGACCACAGCCCCAGTCCTCGTTCTCCCCAACGGTGTAGATCCGTACCAAGTGTATACGGACGCTTCAGGGACTGGTCTAGGTTGTGTACTGATGCAAAATGGTGGGGTAGTGTGTTATGGCTCTAGACAGTTGAAGCCACATGAGAAGAACTATCCTACACATGATTTAGAGTTGGCAGCTGTTGTACATGCTCTGAAGGTCTGGAGGTGTTATCTCTACGGAGCCACCTTTGAGATCTACACGGATCACAAGAGCCTACAGTACATCTTCACCCAGCGTGATCTTAATCTACGGCAACGGAGATGGATGAAGTATCTTACGGATTATGAGTTCACCCTACGATACCATCCAGGGAAAGCAAATGTTGTTGCCGATGCCTTGAGCAGGAAGCCGAGGTATGAGCTTGCGAGTATTTTCCTCTCTCGCATGGAGGCTTTGGAGACACTGGAGGATTATGATTTGGACGTACGGTTTGGGGATTCTCACGGATTCCTGGCCAGTGTGTCACTCAGGCCCCACATCCTACAGCAGGTGGGGGAGTATCAGTGGAATGATCCAGAGAGCCACTTGGTTCGAGCACAGGTCTACTCAGGTGAAGCTGACAACAAGTGGAGTGTCAGTGATGATGGGCTCATCAGGTACAAGGGACGTGCCTTTGTCCCCAGTGATGATTATATCCGGAAACTAGTGTTGGAGGAGTCACACCGGACTAGTTTCACCATGCATCCAGGAGCCACCAAGATGTATCAGGATATGAAGCGTCAGTTTTGGTGGAAGGGCATGAAGCAGAGTATCGGAGAGTATGTGTCTAGATGTGACGTGTGCAGGCAGGTAAAGGCTGAGAACAGACATCCAGCAGGACTTCTTGAGCCTTTGGCAGTTCCACAGTGGAAGTGGGACCACATCACCATGGATTTCGTCACCGGCCTACCCCGTTCACGGGAGGGTCATGATGGGATTTGGGTGATAGTTGACAGGTTGACGAAATCTGCACACTTTCTACCTGTCAAGATGAGCTCACGTACACAGTACTTTGCAGATCTGTACATTAGTGAGGTGATCAGACTTCATGGGATACCCAAGAGCATCATCTCAGACCGTGACCCACGTTTCACCTCCAAGCTCTGGAGGTCGTTGCAGAAAGAGTTGGGTACCGAGTTGCATTTGAGTTCAGCTTATCATCCACAGACAGATGGACAGTCCGAGCGTACGATCCGTACCTTAGAGGACATGCTTCGTTCCTGCATAGTTGATTTTGGTGAAAAGTGGCATGAATGCCTATCTCTTGCAGAGTTTGCCTACAACAATAGCTACCACCGTAGCATTGGTATGGCTCCATTCGAGGCACTGTATGGACGACCATGTAGATCACCTACATGTTGGTTGGACAGAGAGGACAGAGTTCTACTTGGTCCAGATGTGATACAGGAGACTTCAGAGAAACTCCAAATTGTCCAGGAGAGGCTTAGAGCAGCCCAGAGCAGGAGCAAGTCGTATGCAGATACACGTCGGACACCCCTTGAGTTTGCAGTGGGAGACTTTGTGTACTTGAAAGTCAGTCCCCGCAAGGGAGTTAGACGATTTGGGGTTAAGGGGAAGTTGGCCCCAAGGTTTGTAGGGCCCTTCCAGATAGCCCAGAGAGTTGGATCAGTTGCATACCGGATTCACCTGCCACCACGACTGCAGCATATACATGACGTGTTCCACGTCTCACAGTTACGGAAGAGCCCACCGGGTGCCCCACAGAATGTTATTTGGACTGATGTACAGCTGCGCAGCGATGCTTCGTACGAGGAGAGGCCGTACCGCATCTTGGATCGTGATGTGAGGAAGCTCAGGAACCGAGAGGTTCCAGTGGTGAAAGTACAGTGGGATCACCATAGTGAGGAAGAGGCTACTTGGGAGCTTGAGTCAGTCATGCAGCAGGCTCACCCACACCTCTTCTGATGTCAGGTAAATTTCGAGGACGAAATTCAATTTAAGGGGGGTAGAGTGTGAGACCCCGAAATTTTAATTTTATTTTCCGACACATTTAGGGTTTAATTCCGATTACTTTTCAGTACGTCGTCATTTCGTCTAACGTTTTTACGTTAAGACATGCGTCGCCACATGCGTGGAAGTATTTACGGAATATTTTCCGGCACTTCACGTAATTTTTCGTACGACTTTTACGTTTAAATTTGACGTTTGGTTATTTGAAATGAATTTTCGAAAATGGTTTTGGTTTTGAGATTATTTTGGGTTTGGGATCGAATCGTGGCCGTTGATTCGATGGACGAATCGTGGCCACTCGTTTTTCTTTAAAACCCTAACCCTTTCCTTTTTCTTCTCACTTTCCTTTTCTTCTCTTTCTTCACTTTCCCCTTTTCTTCCTTTCCATTTCGGTCTTCGTCCGAAAACAGGAAGTCTCGTCTCTCTCCTCTGCCCTCGACCCAGCCACCACCAGGCGCACCGCCCCGGCGCGCGTCGAGTCTCACCACCCACCCCATCAGCCTCGCCTCACCCCGGCGACCTCAACCAGACCACCGGTGAAGCCAGCGCCGCCGCCAGCGCCGCCCAGCCGAGGCCGGAAGTCCAAGGTTACTGTGCAGCACAGATCGAGGCATTCCAGCCCATTCCAGGAGCTAGGACACTCCCAGGCGCCACCAGGAGCCGCCCAGGAGCAAGGAGGAGGAAGGAGAGAACCGGTGGAGCTCCGCCGGAGGTGTTTCGCCGGAAAACACAGTGGAAGCTTCAAGGGTATGAAAACTTGATCTTTTCCTTCGATTGTGATGTTGTTGGATAGCCTAGGATGTGTAGAAGATGTTAGGAGTACTCAGGGGACTCGATTTGGCCGGAAAAGCTTCGAAATCCGGCCAAAACAGTGGTTAGAACCGGCACGGTAAAAACCCTGGTTTTTACCGTGTCAGATTTACTTTTTACTTTAACCCAGGGGCAGAGTTACCATTTTGCCCCTAACTGTTTAAGTTATTTACGGTTACTGTTTTTACTATTCACTTTTACTGTTTACTTTTACTGTTTACTGTTACAGTTTTACTTTTACTGTTTACTTTTTACTGTTGACTTTGACCGGTTGACTGTTTGACTTTGACTTTTTGACTTTGACCGGTTGACTTTTTGACCGTTGACTTTTTGACCGTTGACTTTTTTGCCCGTTGACTTTACTGTTGACCGTTGACTTTTACTATTCCAAAGTTGACTTTTCTTTTATGCCGTAGAACACCTATTTTACGTTTTCGAACATTACGGTTAAACGTTTTAAAGACTTTTAGCTTGTAAACGTGGCAAAAACGACGTAAGTACTGAATAAGAAACAATTCCGACTTCTCACCGGTTCGAGAATCGGAGTGTCAAACAAGTCAAACCCTAATGTCAGAAAGATAAACAAAGAGTGTTTATCGAGTCTTAGTCGTAGTTAGTAGATCCTCGAGTTACTTATACCTGACTATCACTGTTGTCTCACCCACAGACTCAGGAGCTCGTCTACGCAGACTTCAGGTGGACCAGGGATTGGACCGCAGCCAGCTGTACCATCATACCAGGTAGGGGGAGCACGCCCATTGGGTGAGCCGAAACCCTCTTGGGTCGGCGGCTCTTTTACTTTTACGTACTAAATAAAGATGCATTGTTTTAAGCTTGACCACATGCTTCTTATAGCACTTGGTGTGTGTGTGTGAGTTATGGATCGAAAAGTAGTACCGTCGTCCTGATTTCCGGTGCTTGGCCTGAGAGCGACGGGACCTAGTATTCTAGCACTCCTACGGTGTCGATGACCGTTAACCTCCGGAGGGGCTATGCCCTGTTTATTTTCATTCATATATCCCGCTTACGCTCGTCTCGAACAGAGTAAAACGTGACGTAAGTGTGGCCTGCTATTTGTTGGGCGTTAGCTGGAAATGGACGCTCTCGCTATTCTGCGCACTCGGGCGCTTAGATAGTTGGCCCCGGTTTGCAGTAAAGACAAACCCGGGATTCGGCCGCTCAGATCCAGAGAGTTCTTTCATATGTGGTCACATGATTTACCGAGCTTTGTGTGCGTGCCGTGCATTTACATTTCCACATGCTCTTTCGTACTTACGAGTACATATACATATATAAGAAATGTTTGCTCATGGGTTTTAAACCCCGACTTGGATGGCTTTGGCCCCATTTGGGTTAGCGAGGACGAGTTGCTCACCTCTACATCTTTTCAGGTCTACAGCACCCGACACTAGAGGAGCTGGACTAGGCCGCGGAGCGTCGGTTATCGTGCACTTCACTTTTCGAGGACTCCCTTTCTGGTGTGGATTCCATGTATCTTGATTTCCGTATCTTTATCATTGTTGTCTGTTGGATACTCTGAGACTTCTATTCGGGCCCAGTGTACCGAGACTTTTTCATGTACTATTTTAGTCTCGGGTATTTTCTATTATCTTCCGCTTGTAAAACATTTGTGTGCTACTCTGATCATTTGTAATTCAGTATTTGACATTCATATTATTATTCATTTGTTGTATGTTTCATTCATAGCCTTGTGGTTTCGGTCCGGTGAGTCATCAATACGTCGAAAGACGTATTGATTACTTGCTAGATCGGGACTACGGCGGTTACCATCGTGTTCCGGGACCGAGAATAGTCCCCGGGATGCGACAATCATCAATTTGCCAAATCATATTATGTATTAATTGAAGAAAAATACTATCTTATCTTTACTTAATCTTTTGCTCTAATTATATTGTTTTACTATGACATTTCTTCTTTACATTTTCATAACATAATGTATTGAAATTCATGGTTGGTTTTGCAAATTATGTTCATACAAATATATATATATATATATATATATATATATATATATTATATGTTTATAAACAAGCTTTTTTACATATACAAAATCATATATGTATATATAGTTACACAAGAAATATTTTCTTACCTTATTAATTTGCATATAATTTCATATTCAAATTTAAGGTGTTATTTTTTTGGATGAAATTAATTCGAATTTGGAAGAAAAAAAGTTCATCGATATTCACCTAATTCAATGTGTAAGAAACATTCCTTATATTTTTATCTAATTAATGGTTGTTATTATTATGTAATATGATTTTCATCACCTCATAAAGTTCATTAATAACATTAATTTATTTCTTAAAATGTAAAAGGAAATAAAAAAGGGTATGATTGGTAATGCCATATTATGATTTGGCAAGATATATTATGTGGAATTGAAACAAATATTTTTATATACCTACATGACATGACACATAGGAATTAAGGTCATAAATCTTTAGTCTTATTAAGGCCCTCTAAAACTACCCATCTCATAATTACAATAGCTAAATTTAACAATGATTCTAGTTATAATGCTCTTATGGATTGTAGACCGATTTCAATCTTTAATACGTACCGTAGTATTGTCAATAAAGTGGATTAGGCATTCATTAAGAAATAGGATTCTTTTCAATTCAATTTGAACAGTTACATTATTCTCTAGACACACTGCATATATCATCACTACAAATATAACCAACTATGCCAATGAACCTCCATTTTCCACTTCACCATTATAGCAATCAGCCACAGCCACCTTCTGCACATTCTTGTAAGAGTAACGCCGAGCCAGGAAGACATAGGCGCACAAATTTGTTGCAGTCATACAAGCTAAGAGCCAGTAAAACTTGTCCAAACGACTACTATTCAAATCCTTACCGAACCAACTCTTCCCTCTCTTCTCAGTGATGTGATCAATGGCCGTGATCAAGAGGCTACTAAGAAAATTCCCAGCTCCAATAACACTTAGGTAAAACGCAATGCCTAAGCTTCTCATCGAGTCCGGGACTTGATCGTAGAAATACTCCTGCAGACCCACAAGAGTAAAACCATCTCCAAATCCAATGATCACAAACTGTGGTGCTAACCAGAACACACTAATGGAATGTGAGCCCTTTAAAGGGTCTCTCTCGACAATCCCTAGTCTTTTTTTCTCCACCAAGGCAGCTGCTACCATTGTGCAGATTAAAAAGAGCATTCCGATTCCGATTCTCTGGAGGATGTTGATCCCCCTCTCGTTTCCAGTTGTTCTTCGCAGTACGGGGACTAGGATTTTCTCGTAGAACGTGACGGATATGATCATTCCAATGGCGGCCAGAGCGTAGATTGAGGCAGGGGGGAGCTCGAAACCGTTGCCGATGCTTCGGTTCATGGCCACCCCTTGTTTGATGAAGAATGTGGAGGCTTGTGCTACACAAATTCCAAATGGTAGGGTGGCTAGCCAAATGGGAATAATGTTGAGGACTAGTTTCATCTCCTCGACCTTTGTCACAGTTGCAAGAGTCCAAGGATTTTGCTTCTCAGCTGAACTCTCTGTGCTTATGATGGCTGCCTTGTCAAGAAACCTAAACAACAAAAAATGTTTGACATGAGTTCAATAATAAGGTTCAGATTTTTAGAGATAGGTTGTGACTTCAGGATAACAAACTAATAAGAACAGCATTTCACTTACTTGAGCTTGTTGGTGTGGCATATAAGCCTCCCATGGACCTTCTCCGACTGCGAAATTTCATATAATTGAGCAGTATCAGAAGGGTACGGCAGCTTTCTTTTCGAAATGGCTGCGACAAGAACCTGCAGCATTGGTGTCAAGGGGCTCCCCGTCGGTCTGCGATAACGGTAATACGGCCGTCCAACAATGAAGATAACCAGTGAAGTAGCCATGACTGCCGTGAGAACAATATCTGCAATACCCCAACTTACATGGTCTTGTACATAGACAACGACAGTCACCCCAAGTAAAAGACCACAGCAAAGACCAAAGTTCCACCAGTTGAAGTAGGACATCTTTTGCTTTCTTTCTTCACTGTGATCATCATCGAATTGGTCAGCTCCAAAGCTCTCCAAAGAGGGTTTGTGGCCTCCCGTTCCTATGGAGATCATGTATATGGCTAGGAAGAACACCACTTCATGGATTTTCCTTTGTTCAAGACATGGTTGTGTGTCACAAGGCTTTAGGCATGGTACGAACCAGGACATGGTTAGAAGAATCAAACCCTGCATGTGTTACATACAAATCAATAACCGATCTAGCCATGACACTAGTACTCGCGTGCATGAAAGCTAGTTAAGTAGGTGCATGTTAATTTTTCTTAAAATGAGCAATGAATTTAGTTATTACCAGGAGGTAAATGATGGATGATACGATAACAGTTGAGAAGCGACCCAAATAAGCATCAGCTATGAAGCCTCCAAAGAGTGGAATCAATGTGGTAACACCAGACCAGTAGTTGACACTCTTTGCTGCACTCTTGAGGTCTTCGTGAATTACTTTGGTCAGGTAAATAATCAAACTAGTTGCTATTCCAAAGTAACTCAGCCTCTCACTGAACTCAATTGCTGCACATATTATAAGATCAAATGTTCCATTAGTAAGTAGAAGATCGATCAGCAAATAACCCAAAAAGCAAATCAAGGTGATATGTCATTCAATCTTTTCAGCTGAAGAAAACTATATAGTGCATAATATATGATCAATCAATCAGTATGCACTATCATGTTTTGTGCTGCAACGATTATAATTACTCAGAGTAGCATTTCATAAAGTATACAACTATGGAAACTGATGTCACAGACAGCCGTCGATCACAGAATTAGAAATCCATTATGTGACCAAGTTGTTAACTACGTCAAAATCACGGCCCTGCATCACCGATCCTCTTGTCTGATCTTCTTTCCCCACCAAATTTCCATACTTGGTAACCAGATAAGAAGAATAAAAACACAGCTAGCTTGATCGTGTCCCTTTAGTTGAGCTAAGCATACTTCCATTTGATACAACAGGATATGGCTCTTATCTTATGGACCTAACTAAAACGGTGGGGGGAACTTAACTTTATTCTAATAATGCGACATATCCTTATCGGTACCAAAAATCGACATTTTATGAAGAATGGAGAGCTTCTCATTAAATAAAGACTTTGAAATGAATTGTTAGATTAGAATTTAGATATATCAAATAAAGTTAAGAAACTCATCCACCTGTTCATTTGAATATATCAAGAAGAATGACTGGATGAATATTATGGCACATAATTAAAAGTTTAAAACACACATATTATAGCTAGCGTATTGAACAATATATAGCAATAGGTAGAGTGAGCTTTGTTGGTGATCTGTTAATGGGGTCTGGGGTGGCCAGAATAGAGCATAGATCGATCAACTCACATGCAAATTAGTGCTGGACAGGACCCTCCCATATGAACTCGCTTACGGATGAGGGCATTGATTCTTTCACTATGATATGTAAATCTCATGCATATATACTGAGAAAGATAATAGAAGTATATATATAGTTGCATATGCATACTTAGGGTTTATGTAATCCATGAGCTATAGTTGATGAATGATGAGGAAATGCATGCATGAATGCCATATATATACGCTCAAGAATAGTAAGCGTGCTTCAACTGCGCGCATGACCATATCAGTTCAAGAAGAGCAATATCAGAGCAGCATGCATGAAATTATTTAGCTAGCTTTCTCAGCAACTAATTAAGAGGATAGGAGTACAAGGAAATAACCAGATTGTTTGAACTCCTTACCAACAATAAAGAGAGAGGCTTTCCAAACACCAGTTGAAGCTCGAAGAGGAACGTTTCCTTTATGATCCAAAGAAGAATCATAAACCCATTTCTCCTGATTCTCAGTTGCCACCTTGCTCGATTTTGTCGATCCCCTTCTCTCTTCCATTTTCGATCAATCCCTCAGAAGCAAAGCTACTATTGATCACAGAAGTGGGGGGATGAGATCGAAAAGCTTTAATATGGCTGGTGATTCCTAGTTTCCTGTAAGACAGAAAATATCACAGAAGTGGGTTGGAGATAGAATTGGAGGTGAGAAAAGCGTTTACTTTGGTTCTCTTTATATAGAGAGAGGATATAATGGAGAGGACGTTCGATTTGCAGCTCACTTTTTTGAGAGTCGCTGTTGAAACCTTCCAAGATATGACCGAGATCTAGAGATCATGAAGTCTCAGCCTCTACTAACATACTGGGGAAAAAAGGAGAGAAAAGAACATTATAGTGATCGAAATTTTGAAAGTGGAAAAATGTTGATCCAATCCATTTCAATTAAGACTCGATCACTACGTACGTTTATTAGTTCCATAGGAATGGCATCTACAAGAATTATGGGACCAAAGTTCCATAGTCAAAAAAGTGGTTTTCGAGCATACCGGACACATTTATGTTGGTTACTAAATCAATGGTGAATACCAAACTCATTTGTTTACCGACCTAGGTAATGTTGACAGATGGATTCGAATTCCTTTTCCCTTGTTAATTTATTCTAAAAAAATAAAATTTAGTGCGGCTGACCCCAAACCTAAACCTTCATAATACATGGGCGGGGATGGGTGGCACATTATGTATGAACCCCTTAGTATAATAAGTATAGAGAGAAAATCCGTAGATAATCAAAATAATTTCTACTACATATGCATTTTATGAAGTGTCATTTAGCAAGGTGTGCATATTGGTTACTCTATTTGACTACATACTGAAAAAAATAATGCTCATAAGTTGCTATGTCTGTCAACTTTTCCATTATGTTACCACTGAAAAATTAATCTGGTAGCTCTTAGTTTAATCATGTTACTGAAAGGTTGCGACAATTTGATGAAGAAAAAAACTCACCACCTAACCAGATCAATCAAACACAAAAGATGTGGTACATGATATAGCTTACACCATCATACCAAACAAAGGTAAGATCTTATTACCGACATAGAATTGTGCGAAAATTATTCGGTGCACTGTCATCGCTTGTGACCTGCCTAATTCACATCGTCTAATCATTTCCTCACCGTCAGATGTATGCACTGTTCATTTTTGTTTGTTTTTTTGTTTTGTTTTGTTTTGTTTTTTTTTTTTTCTGTTTTTCTGTTTTTTAACGATGCATGAAATACTCTCCCATAATTGTGTGTCTTTAAAATAACAACACTATCTATCTAGATGAGCTTATAAAAGATATAGAACTTATTATAATACTTTTTTTTATCTTTTATCCATCAAACCTCTCATTTTGCCCGTTCTTGTGGTTCTATTCATTCATTTTATAATTGACACTTGGTTCTATCATTTTTGCCCATAATATTTGATAATGTTGTTTCTTACAACTCATTCTGATATAACGTCGGTGATGAGGTTATTTCCACATTATTTGGGATATGACTAGTTTGGCTAAGCATAGGATTAAGTAAATGGCGCTCGAATTTTCTTAGTTTATAGTTGATCCACATTGTTAGTTTAATCAAATCACTATTAAAAGCTAATGGATTTCATAAGAAAGCTGCAATCATGACAAGAGTTAATGGATCTCTTTCCGGCCACTTTCCATTGTATAACCAGTCTAAACATTCCCTACTAATGAACCAATTCGAATTAGCCTCGTGATTAAAATTTTTCACATTAAAATGTTTACTGAATTTGAATCCCCATACATTCAGTTTGCCAATCATGACAATAAGTTCCCGTAGAGTATCATAATTTGTCTTACGTACCAGCCATTTTTTGTTAAAACAGAAAATAAAATTTAGGATAAAGGAACTTGACATTAGGGATGATCATAAATAACCTGATGACTAATATGATTTTGCATGAGCATTATTTTTTGAATTTGTCCTCAACTTGTAATGATGTTTGTTAGAATGCATAGATTATGTAAAGACTCGTATTATAATTTTTGAATGTACTTACATTATAGGATTTAAACACGATATGCTTGTATTCTATGGTTTTATTTATAATTATAGAGTTTAAAGAAAACGAAGAGTAATTAAGATTAATATCGCTTAACATATTTAATAGCGAATCTAGTGATGAAGGTCTCCATGTATTGACGAACATATTTATTCGTGGAACTACTATTCAATATTTGATCGATCACATAGGTGGTGGATAAGTAGCTTATGCCACCTTAAGGGAGAAATGACATGTGATGGATCATCGATATATTGCTGCGTGATTTGAACCTCTTCACATCACAGCATGCATTGGAATAGTCTCGAGCATAAAAGAAGAATTAAGCTTAATTTTGCCCCATCATGATATGGAAGTATCAGATAGTGACTATCAAGTATCAACTGTGAAATGCTCGCAGCGCATCAGTTTGTATATGTTGTAGAGGAGAGATCCCACATCAGAGACAAGATAAATAAAATATAACTTATAAGTGGATGAATTGTATCCAATTGTACTGAGGCCTTTTGTGATTAAAACCCAACACCTTAAAGGTGGTTAAGTTGGGACAGTATCGGTACACAGATGATCTACGGGCCACACTTGTCCCAGTTTGACTTGGTATCAGAGCGGGTACCTCTTTAATTGCGTCTCATTGGTTGGTGGGTTTGATTGGTGTGACATATGTACACGTGCTAAACCCTTGAGTCTGGTTGCACGTGAGGGTTAGTGTTTGTGTGGATTGTCACCAAGTGCCAGATAGGCCGGGTTAGTGGTCGGATTGGTTTAGACATTTGTACACTTGCTAAACCCTTGAGTCTGGTTGCATGTGAGGGTTGGTGTTTGAGTGGAGAGGGTGACATAGATTCACGTGCAGACCTTGTCAGGTTGCACGTGAGGGGGCGTGTTGGAGAGGAGAGATCCCACATCAGAGACAAGATAAATAAAATATAACTTATAAGTGGATGAATTGTATCCAATTGTACCGAGCGTTTTGTGATTAAAACCCAACACCTTAAAGGTGGTTAAGTTGGGACAATATCAGTACACAGATGATCCACGGGCCACGCTTGTCGCTGTTTGACTGTATATAGAAGGAACAGCATTTCCGTTCATTAGCTGAAGTCTACTCAAACCGTGAGTAGACATACTTTTGTAATACAGCAAGACTGCAAGAGCGATCAATTTATTTCTGAAATGCTCCAGTTATTGCCAAAGTAAAATATTCGAGTTTTTCTTAGTTGTCCATATTGGTATAAGAATCTTATGAAATGCTGCGTACCATCCACATAACTAAGACTTATAGCTTATCCAGATCAGAAAGGAATTTCTTATATGGGAGGCGAGGTACCGTAGAATTTCCCTTCTAATTTTCCATCTTATGTGTAATTTGGTATACGCGGCATTAATGGAAACATCGTTCTATACTAAAAATTTCTTGTCTATTTTACTATTCTGGTTAGTTCAGGTTACTGCGGATTCTCCTGAACTGTAATGGAGATTGCGGCATTGCACGCACAGGATGCTGTTTCCATTTTTCCAGTTTCTATCTCTTAGTTTCACTGTGCAAGAACGAAGCTATACTAATTGCGGTTGGAAAAAGAAAACTGAAAAGATCCTCGAATTTAGTATGTCATATGCAAATTAAACATGCCAAACTAAATAATTAATTACATTTTTCTCTCACTC
The DNA here is from genome assembly GCA_951800085.1 of Comarum palustre. Taxonomy (NCBI): domain Eukaryota; kingdom Viridiplantae; phylum Streptophyta; class Magnoliopsida; order Rosales; family Rosaceae; genus Comarum; species Comarum palustre. The sequence goes on along the minus strand of OX637574.1, from coordinate 24,908,878 downwards.
ATGAGACTGTGAGAGGTCGTAATGAAATTGTGGTCTGAAAATTGCCTTCCCACCTTCTACTGATTTTAAAGGAGTGGTTGATGTTCATCAAATCGTTAATCAGATTCAAAGTTTCAAACCACTATGTGAAACTAAAGCAATATAATTACTTGTGGTCGAAGTCAACTGCTACTAGTCTATTATTCTAGTAATCAAATGGGATCAATTCAAATGTTGGCCATGCCAACTTCCATTTCATTATTTGATTCGATCACTCACCAGAATTAAGCAATAAGCCTAGTTTTCATGATGAATGTTTACTTTTATATATGAAGTTTTATTTTGTCACAACCAAATCAGCAATGCTAAATGGTAATCTTCATCTTTGTGCAGATTAGTGGGGGACAATTACTTGCATTATGAACTTTGATGATGGTAAGTAATTCTTAGTTTCAAGTTCAAAGCACCATGTGTCTCAATTCTTTGCTTCTGCAGCTGTCATATGAACAGTTCTCCCTTTCTCAGTGGGATTCCTATAGATATGTGGGGATGTATTTCATATTTTTGTTGAACAGTCCTTTCATGTCAAGGTGTGTAACTTCGAGGCTTCTGAGATTTGGCTTATATGAGGCCCTGATCGTGCATGTTTACCCTAGCCCCCACTATTCTGCATTGGATGTTTTTTTCAGCCGAAAGTGGCCGTTTATATTTGAGAAGCCATCACTGTTTGTGCTTGTTTTACATGTTTCTGTGCTAAAAGGGGGGCTTGAGTAACTTTCAAGGGATATATTCGATGGTCCTTGCGAAATAAGAATATTAGCACATGAATCATGCAGGCGCACTAAAACGTCATGTAACTTTTTGTAAGTTTTGTTTGTGGGGTTCTCTGTTCTCTCCTCTTTGCAACTGATATATGCGCACTGTACAGGTAAATATGCTCCCTCTGTGAAGTGTACCACACATTTTACATGGATTCTCAGGTGCTCTATGACTTCAGCACATTTTTTATATAATTTTTTGGGTAAGCGAGATAAGAACTAAATCATCGTTCTTACTCAAAAATTTATAAAAATAATGAAAATACAATAGAGAGGAGCGACTATGCCAAAACTATTCCTTGAAAAATAATACAAAGAACTAGAAGCTGATAAAATAAAAGTATTGAAAAAAAGAAGATAAAAAACTACACGTCTCAACCTACCAACATCTGTTGTACGAGAAATAACAACCAAGAGATGTCTATATCAACCTCATCCAAACCATAGTAATAAACATCAAAATCAATGAGTACGAAGGTAAGGGTAACCAAGTCCGTCCATATTTAGATATGCAGTGATCGAGGTGGGAGGAGTTTGATGCCAAACAAGCATGTTTGAGGCCAAGCCCAAGTTTGCCAAACTATCTGCAACTGAATTGTTTTCCTTGAGAATGTGAGAGCAATGAAAATGCATTGACCGAATACGACTCAAGCACCTTGACCAAGCTATTCGTAATGGCCACGAATCGAAGGAAGGAAGATGAGAAGATACCTGCAATAGCACTTACAGAGTCACTTTCCAACCAAAGATAATGCCAACCGACCTGAAAAGCAAACTCAATCCCAATGATGATGCCCATCAGCTCAGCAAAAAAAGAATTTTGATGGCCTAAGCCTTGGCAAAAACCACCCAAATAATGTCCATTTGCATCTCAATAGACACCTCCACATGCAGCAGACTCAGAATTACCTTTAGCTAGACCATCTGTATTAAGCTTGACCCATGTTCAGCACATTTACATGTTCTTACCTGAAGGCATGAAAACTGATTGAGACTCGTCTTCGAGTACAAGTATGATTCTTTGGTAAATTTACCATTGGAGCTACAGAAACAAAGACAGATTCAGGCTAGGATGCAAGAACCAAAATTTTGGTTAACGTAAAACGTGAATCAAAGTTTAAATAGTGTGTACCTCTATGAATCAATTGTTTGTGATTGAAATGACCAAAGTGGGATAGTGGATGCATTTCTTTCTTCAAGTCCCTTCAGTTAAGGGACTGTGACCATCAATGCATTTCTTTCTCCATTACAAGAGTAATGCATTTAAATCATGGGATAAAAACCAAATCCCCTTCAGGACTTCCGATAGTTTTCTCCGATGATTTTTGGTACCCCCACTTCTACCAATTACACTAAAAATTGAAGTTTAAGAGCATCTAAGCTAAAATTTTAGTTTAAGTGAGGCACAATAAAAACAGGACAAAGCTAAGAATATTAATATCAGAATCAAAATATTTAGCAGGCCATTGGCAAAAGATATGTAAATGCTACTTCTTGTTCTGCATTTGGCTATAATTCCCAAATGTAACATAGCTAAATCTGAAACATACATCAAGAAACTTTTTCATACCTCTTCTCACATCTTAATCTTAATTAAACTTCCTACAGCACCAACTATCCACCACAGAAGTGAAATTTACAGAACCTTCTTAGTTGGGAATTTCTACAACAAGAAACCTAATCCATCCACATTATATGATGGGATAACATTCCACGGATTATTATAATCTGATACCAAAGATATAGGAAAAGCTTGAATCAAAAAATCATAAATGGAGCTTTGTTCATACACCAATATCATTTCAAGAGGTTATGTTGGATGATGTCCATTTATTTCGAAATTCTTCGGAACAAATTGTTTGGGGGAAAGATATATATGGTCAAAGGACAAGAATACAAGTAATCAGTACTTGATCTGAGTCAAAACCAATGTATTATCGATTAAAGTACAAACTTAGCATCAATTGATTAGAGAAAATTCTGAGATACAGATAGAATCCACTCAAATGGATTTGATATGAGTGGCATGAAGAATGACTGTAACATTCCACTAAACCTGTATTTGTGCTTTAAAGTTCACAACATGTGTGGAGGTGATAGGCTTAGCAAACTTCACAGTCAAACTGATATGCTAATGATAGGAGTCTTATAGTGCTTCTGGACATGATTGGGGGTGCTGATAATCAAGATCTCAATCTTTACAACTGAACAAAATAGAGATAAGAGACATCAAATTTAGAGTGGAGAAAAACCTAATATTCCATGAAAATTTGCTTGCAACAGACGTAGAACGAAGAGATCAAGATAGATAAGGATGGGTTTCCTGATAATTTGAAGTATGAGGAGTGCAGTCAACCAAAAACAAGATCTATGCATTTGTACAACTAGATATACATACAGAATTCTGTGGCTAAAAAACACAAATAGTTTAGTCAACACCATATAAACAAGGATAAGGTGACAACAAATAAACCAGTCATGATAAGGTGATTGATATGCACTAGTGTTTCAGGCTCGATGATCTGCAATGGAATACATAAACTCAAATGGGAGCTTTTCCAAAAAGAGTGAGTCAACACTTTCTACTCCATTCATGAAACACCAACCTGCACTACCCACCAAGACCAACACAAATTCCACTACCGACAGTTCCCTGCTGATAATCAATTTCAAAATGGTCCTAACATTTAAAGTAATTGATCAAATCAACATTTAGGATTAATTACAAAAGACCACACGATCTGTGATGTTATTTTCATTTTCATACCTAACAATTAAAACCTTGCATTTGAATACCCTAAGTTTCATTTTGTTAGCATTTTGATACCTAAACCACTAACACTATTAAAATTTAATAATACTCAAGGACATTTACGTAAATTCCTAATATCTTTGTAATTGATTAAATAAAAAAATTATACATTAAATTATTTATTAAAATTAAAAATTTGTTATTGCTATTGTTCAAACTCGAGAACATCATTTCTTCACCCAAATCAATGAGTTATTGTGATCACGGACTAAAATATCCACTATATCCTTGATATTTTCTATAACTTTTGGTTTTTTACAAGCATCTATAATTAATTTTCATATCTTTTCGATATTTTATATTTAATCTATTTGTGGCCAAATATACCAATTTTATATAAAATTTGATAAAATTTGCATGGATATTCGATTTTTTCTCTATATATCCATCTAGATTTTCTTTTTTCGAACCACCTATATTTTCATGATCGTTGATATTTTAGTCCTTGATTGTGATTAGTTATTCTTATTGGCTTGTAATTTATCTAATTATAATTAATTCAGTTGTAATGTTTTAATTTAGTTTATTTTTCTTAACATGCAAGTCCAAAATATATATACATACAGGAGTTCTACTAAATTTTATCATTATATTGTTGCAAAAACAAATATTTAATTATGTGTGTTTTTTTAATATTTTTGCTAAAGTAAATTGTTCTATTTGTATTTGATAATCTCAAAAAATAAATTATTTTGTTAAAGTAAATGCCTAAATGATATATTTGATGAAATAATGAAAATGCCCTTAAAATTTAAGGGTGTTAACGGTCAATGTATCAAAATGCTAACAGAATGAAACTTAGGGTATGGAAATACAAGTTTTTGATAGTTAGGTATGAAAATGAAAATAACATCATAATTTCTGATAATTCATAATTGTTGGGAATAACATCGTAATTCGAGTGGTGTTTTGTAATTATTCCCAACAATTATGAATTACATTTCGCAAAAGACAGTCGGTAAGCGAAAAACATTAGGCAAAAGGAAATGGGGTGGCCTGAAAGCATGAGAATCCTGTTCAAAATTATCAGAAATCTTTCCTGCCCCGACTGAGGTGAAGAGGCGATCATAAATTCACAACTTTCCAGCAAAACAGCTGAAAAAGAATATACTTTACAGCCAGATCATTAAGGTGTAGGTGGATTGAAACCCCTTTAGGCCAATGTCAGTGTGCAAGGTATGCATACCAACAGACAACACTTTCATTTTGGTTAAACTGACGCAGAATTTCTTTTAATGTAAATGATTCATGCTGTGGTTGTTTCAGACCATGAAAAGCAAGAAAGGGAGCCGGTAATATCTACAATTTCTGTGGCTCATCAATGATCATCCACTAGCTTTAACCTTTTTTCTCAAGAGCAAATCAAAGGTTGATGTCCTAAAAATCTAAAATTTGAATTGTAGTTACAATTAAGCTACAAAGTGAGTTTCAGTATACCCGTTTGCATGTGTGGTTAATACATTTGCCAAGCATGTAAATAGAGCATCACCCCAACCGGCCAATTCTTAAAGTTACATTTTATCCATCTATTATGATAAATCATAGTACATGATGTAGTGATTTTAGGTTATAGTTTAGGGAGAAGTTTTGGTATTTCACTATGGCTCTTGCACTCCCCACTAGCTACTTAAAAGTGGATAGCAAGTGCAAAATTGATACTCGATTTAGCTAAATGGTGGTTTGAAATAAACTGGTTCTAATTTAACTCCAATTTGGTATACACTTCTTTCTTTTTAACTTTTTCTTTTTGTTTGTGGTGTGTGTTTCAATCTATGGGGACAATGTATGTGTGTCTATCAATCTGTGGTGAAGAAATATGCTTGCTACAGATTTGATGAAAAGCAAGAAGGAAATTCCATACATCTATTGCATATGTGGTTTAAGAAACCTCACACTTAGCTTGTTGCCAACTTTGCTTCTCTAGAGAGCACATCAATGGTCACTCTTTCATTAAACTCTGATATTTGAACTGCAGTTTTAAGTAAGCTGCTCAATTAGCTTCTATTTGGCAAGTATTCGTGTGTGCGTGTGTGCAGTTGGTGGATGTGCCAAGTATGTGAACAGTGTACCCACATCAACTCATGAAGTACATGTTAAACATCATCGTTAAAATCAACGCTAGTGTCCTATAGGATAGAGTGATTCTAGAATAAATGTCCAGTTTTGTTTTGGGGTTTGAAGTCAATTGTTTTGCATATCACTACTCAAAAGTACACTAAGAGCACACTCAGAACATGACACCATATCCATGCAATGAATTTATAACACAGAATCATCGACTACTCAACAAAATTATTGCTAGATATACTTTGATTGAATAATAATTTTCATCCAACTATTTCAGCATACAAAAACTAGAAAACATAAATATTTTACATACAATTTGGGAGAATAGTAGCTCTTTGCCTGACCTTTTCCCGAATCATGTCCGTCATTGTTCTGGGCTGAGCATTGCTAAAATGAGCTCTTCATTGTCATCTCAAGTCCTCAGGATCGTCCACTTAGCATTTCCATAGTTCATTGTGCCTCACTTCATAGGATCATACAAATTCATTTCCGGCCAACAAACTACTGAAACTCATAACTCCCGTCTTCCCTCAACCTCATATCGAAAACTTCAGACTCTGAACTATTGAAGGAAAGAATCATTCCTAGTTAATAGGTTTCCTACTACAACTAAGAATTGTATACCAAAACCCTATCCCTACAGGGTTTGCACACCTAGCTGTCTCTATATAAGACACCTCTTGTAGTTGTTTTTTATTCAAGTAATACAGAAGCTTTTACACACAAACTTCTATATGGTACAAGAGCAACCAAGTTCTTGAGGACCTAAATAACCACCACCACAAACCAAAGCCCTAACCTAATGACAGGAGACATCGAAACCAAAGACACCAGGGACACCAAGTCCTCAAACCAAGCACCTGCATGGGAAAACTCAAACCATGCGCTCTACCTTCACCACTCCGATCAAACAGGCGCGATTCTTGTGCCGCAAGCTTTGGAGGAAGACAACTATGTTGAATGGAAACAATCCATGACATATGCCCTGACGATCAAGAACAAGATAAGGTTTGTCAATGGAACCCTACCTTGTCCTCAGATGAACGAGGAAGAAAGAACGCAGTGGACTCGCTGCAACGCCTTGGTGAAAATCTGGCTAGAGAACTCAATAAGCAAACAGATCCGCAAATCAGTTGTGCACTGCAAGGATGCGAGAAGTGTATGGCTTGAGTTGCAAGAAAGGTTTTCACAAACCAATACTGTGAATCTTTTCAATATCGAGACTGCCATCCATGAGTGTGTTCAAGAAGGAAACTCGGTAACTTCATTCTTCACCAACCTAAAAGCGCTTTGGGATGAGAAGGACGCCTTGTGCTCATCTACACCGTGCACATGTGCGGCTGCAGCCGAGGCCGCTATTGCCCTTGAGACACAGAGAACAATGAAGTTTCTAATGGGTCTCAATGATGACTATGCTGCGGTGAGAAGCACCATCATTGGAATCGATCCATTGCCTACACTTAACAAGGCCTATGCTATGGTATTGAGACAAGAAAAGCAAGCAGTAGTGTCGGCAAATAAAGGAGCATCCTCCACTGAAGCAGCGGCCTTCTACTCCAGCAAAGAAAACCGGGACACAGGGAGGAACTACTGGAACAAGGCTGATGGTTCAAAATGTGCAAAGTGTGGTAGAACAAATCACACAACCAAGAATTGCAAGGCTCACCTCACATGTACCTTTTGTGACGGCAAAGGCCACACTTATGATGAGTGCAGGAAGAGAAAAGCCGCCATTCGAGCAGCTGGAGAAGGTTCCAGTCGGGCTGCCAGTAACCTTGTCTTGGCCAAGGATGAGAACGTGAGCCTTACCTTCTCGAAAGAGGAATGTGACAGATTGTTCAGCATCTTGAAGGACGCCACCACTGCCTCGGCTAACCAAGTTGGTAAAGTGAATTATGAAGAGCTCTCGGGTAAGATTATTTCACAATGTGACTTAGATACATGGATCATTGATAGTGTCGCTACTGATCATATTGTATGCAATGGAACACTGCTTACTTACTCTAAACCGGCAGTGAACTACACTGTTCGATTGCCGTCTGGTCACAAAGTCACAGTTACACATGTTGGAACAGTACAATTTACATTGGACTTCACACTCCATAATGTCCTATGTGTTCCATCGTTTTATCTAAACCTGATATCTGTGAGCAAATTGGCATATGATTCGTTCTTTATCACCATCTTTCTGAGACATGTTTGTGTTATACAGGACCTACGATCGGGGAAGACGATTGGGATGGGCCGTGAGGAAAATGGACTTTACTGCCTCAAGTCGGATCGGAAAGGAATGTGTAGCATGGCCAACACCATCACCTCAAAAACCGACCCTATCTTGTGGCATAATCGGCTTGGTCATCCCTCTTCAAAAGTATTATCTAAGTTTTCCTTTCTTTCAAACACAAGTCATGTTCACAACAATTGTTTAATTTGCCCTTTAGCCAAACAGACTCGTCAAGTTTTTCCCTTGAGTACCAGCAAAAGTAATGCATGTTTTGTTTTAATTCACGTTGATATATGGGGTGGTTATCATGTTCCCTCACTTTCAGGTGCCAAATATTTCCTCACCATTGTTGATGACTATTCCAGGGGTACATGGGTTTTCCTCATGAAACAAAAATTTGAGGCACGGTCTCTCCTCATTGATTTTCTTCAATTAGTTGAAACACAATTTGAAACACGAGTCAAAATCGTTCGTAGTGACAATGGTCCTGAATTTATCATGCCTACCTTTTATGCTTCTAAAGGGATTGAACATCAAACATCTTGTGTCAACACTCCTCAACAAAATGGCGTCGCTGAACGAAAACACCGCCATCTTTTAAACATGTCTCGAGCTCTTCTTTTCCAGGAAAATTTACCAAAGAAGTTTTGGGGTGATGTGATTCTTACAGCTTCCTATCTGATTAATCGCACACCTACTCCTCTTCTTCAAGGACAAACACCTTTTGAACGACTTTATGGACAACCTCCTAATTACTCACATTTGCGGGTTTTTGGATGTCGCTGTTTTATTTCCACTCATCCATCCAAGCCTTCAAAGTTCGATCCACGCTCTACCGAGTGCATCTTTCTTGGTTATCCCCATGGCAAGAAAGGTTACAAGGTTTATGACTTTAAAAGCAAGACAATTCATGTTTCCAGGGATATTCTCTTCTTTGAGACTCACTTTCCATACCAGTCTCCTGCGTCTGTCTCCAGCCATGACACTCTACTTCCTCAGCCACAACTCACTGCCATGTACGACACTACCACACCAACCACGCCTCCTCCAAACCTTCGGCATAATCCATCTTCTACTTCTCCTGTCGATACCTTATCTTTTCATTCCGCTGCATCACCTCCAGACATCCACAGTCCTAACCCTACTCCTGTCCCCGACGACATTAATCCTCACAGTCCACAACCTTCTTCTGATCCAACTACCTCCACCTCCCAACAAAGTGACCACACCGAGCCACCTTCCCACACATCCACCGAAGCTCCACCACCGAACACCCTTCCTCGACGGTCAACACGACCAACCAAGATTTCTTCCATGCTACAAGACTTTCATATTGAGGCAGCCATTCCCTCTCGCACTGTCCCGTCGCCTTCCCCGGACTTGGTCACCACACAAGGTACTCCTCATTGTCTCTCTACGGTTCTCTCTTATGATCGTCTTTCGCCTACACATAAGGCTTATACTGCTGCACTAACCTTGCACCGAGAACCAACTTCCTTCTCACAGGCTGTCCTTGATCCACAATGGCGTGACGCCATGCAGAATGAAATCAAAGCCCTTCAGGCCAATCATACTTGGAGTCTTGTCCCGAAGCCTGCTCATAAGCGTCCCATTGGCTGCAAATGGGTGTACAAGATCAAGTACAACCCTGATGGCAGTATTGAATGATATAAAGCGCGGCTGGTTGCAAAAGGTTACAGCCAGATTGAGGGCATCGATTACCGAGAGACCTTTGCTCCTGTGGCCAAGCTCACAACAGTCCGCGTTCTTCTCAGTCTTGCATCCATTCACGGTTGGCATCTCCATCAACTTGATGTCAATAATGCTTTTCTTAATGGTGATCTCAATGAGGATGTCTACATGCAACTTCCTCCAGGTTTTGGACGAAAGGGGGAGCACAGAGTTTGCAAACTACACAAGTCTTTATACGGTTTGAAACAGACATCACGACAATGGTTCATTAAGCTCTCCAATGCACTAAAAACTGCTGGCTTTACTCAGTCATGGTTTGATTATTCACTATTTGTGCGGCAACGTCAAGGTAACTTTACAGCCTTGTTGGTCTATGTTGATGATGTGATACTAGCAGGAAATAACCTTGACGACATCAATGCTGTAAAGACTTTTTTGTCAAACCGTTTTAAGCTCAAGGACATGGGGGTTCTAAAATACTTTCTTGGCATTGAGGTAGCTCGATCGAAACAAGGCCTGGTCCTATGTCAACGAAAATATGCATTGGAAATACTAGAAGATTCTGGGTTTCTTGGAGCTAAACCTGTAAAATGTCCTATCGAGTACAACACTTCGCTCAGCACAGGAGATGGAATCTTGCTAACTGAACCGGGTCTTTACAGAAGGTTAGTTGGTAGACTCATATACCTCACTATTACACGTCCCGATCTCGTCTATGCCGTACATGTCCTCAGTCAATTTATGGACAAACCAAGAAACGTTCATCTTGAAGCAGCTTACAATGTGCTTCGATATCTTAAAGCTACTCCAGGACAAGGGTTACTGCTACCGTCTACTGGTTCACCAAATTTGAGAGCTTTTTGCGATGCTAATTGAGCACGGTGTAGAGATACTAGAAGATCAGTAACTGGCTATTGCGTATTCCTTGGTAATGCACTCATTTCCTGGAGAACAAAGAAGCAAAGTACGGTTTCGAGGTCAAGTGCGGAGGCGGAGTACCGCTCTATGGCTTCTACGTGCTGTGATGTAACTTGGTTACAGAATGTCCTCAAAGATTTGAATGTTTCATGTGCTAGTCCAGCTCGGCTTTACTGTGACAATCAAGCAGCATTGTACATAGCGTCAAATCCAGTCTTCCATGAACGCACCAAACATATAGAAATTGATTGTCATGTTATTCGTGAGAAGATACAAAGAGGACTCATCCAGACTGCACACATCCGGACAAAAGATCAACCGGCTGACCTATTCACCAAACCATTACATCCGAAGCAATTCACAGAGCTCTTGAACAAGTTGAATGTTCTCAACATACATTGCAACTTGAGGAGGAGTATTGAAGGAAAGAATCATTCCTAGTTAATAGGTTTCCTACTACAACTAAGAATTGTATACCGAAACCCTATTGTATACCGAAACCCTATCCCTACAGGGTTTGCACACCTAGCTGTCTCTATATAAGACACCTCTTGTAGTTGTTTTTCATTCAAGTAATACAGAAGCTTTTACACACAAACTTCTATATGAACCACTCAATCTCCCGACCCCTTTTCTCCTCCCATCCCTACTACCCCCACCCCGTCCTCTCCCCTCCTATCAACACTCCCTCCTCTCGAATTATACGCATCCGAAGACCTATCACTCCCTTCCAAACCACCATTTCTCCTGACACCCCCATTCTTGCCACCACGCACCACATTGCCCTGCCCTCTCTGTTTCCTCTCAACATCATCTCCCTCAGAGTTCAACTCACCCGAAACATCAACATTTCCCCTACTCCCCTTCCCCTTCCTCCTCATTTTCCCATTATAAGACGTCGAATTCGAACCCTGCCGATTTGAGAGCCCATCCACCAACTTCTTCACACCTCCAAAACCATCGCCTTCCTCCTCCAGCTCCGATCCTCCTATACGGCCTCACACTATGCACCACTCCCTTGGGAAAAAATCTCGCCGACGGCAAGTCCTCGGCGGTCCGAAACAGCTCCGGCCCGTCCCTCTCGGTCCAGAAGTCAAACCCGCCGGGCTTCTGAAACCGATCGGTGAGGACCTTGACCTGCTCGTCGGCGGAGACAGAGAAGAGGTTGGGAGGCTTCTCGACGGGGTCCCAGGGGCGTTCGAGGTCGGAGACGGCGGCTCTGAGCTCGGCGCGCTTGCGCATCTCGTAGATTTGGCGCTCGCGGGTGAGGCGGGCCTTGAGGAGCTGTTTGGATTTCTTGGCCTGCATGCGCTTCCACTGCCACTTGGAGACACCGCCGGGGAAGGTGCGGGGGCCACCGCCCATGCGGATGAGGGTGGGATTTTGGTGCAAGATAAGAGTGCACTGTTTTCTTTTTCAGCACCAGCAAGATCAGAAAGGTGGAGCTCTTTTCTTTTTTGTTTGCAGATCTCTATCTTTCTTAGTCATTGTCAAGTGTCAAAAGCATCAACACCACTAGCCTCGAGAGTGAAGCTCTGTGTCACCAGCAAAAGAAGTCCACAGCTAAGCGCTCAAACAAGGCCTCGATGTTGTTACGAAAGGATGCCGCCACAGATTACCTCAAGATTTCTGCCAGAAGAGGACCTTACTCTTGATGTTTGGAAGATTCTCACAAGTAATGGAGTATTTTCTGTTTGCAAGCAATAGGAGGAAGTCAAAATTAGAGGCTGTTTTATACCTACAAGCATGAGGAGGGAGTCAGAATTTGAAGCCGAATGTGTGTGTGGCGGAGGAGCTCAAAAAAAGTGAAGTCTGGAGAAGTGTGGCGAAACTCACCAGATGGCACAACAAGCAAATTGACTTTCCTGTCTACGAACGTTGCAAGAGCAAAGTGACACTTCCCCTGCATGGATCCATGAAAACAATGAGCACATGAGGATTTGAAGCTAGGAAGATGATATTCAAGCATTAAGTGAATAATCAAAGTATGCAAAACACACGTTCAGGAGCGTTTCAATGTGACTATCGAAGGCATGAATTACTGAAGGCATGTTCAAAGACACAATGAATAAAGAGGAGTCTCGAAGTACTACCAAATCTCCACAGTATATGCCGATGTCATACCAAAATACTTGGAATTAAACAACAAAAATAGATGGAACAAATGGAACCTGCGGGAGTGTAAAGACTCACTTGATCAAAATGGTGTCATCAAAATAGAGTCAAAATCATGCACAGACAAATCAAGAGTCCAAGAGGTGGAATATGACTATCAAAATGATAATTGAATCATGTTTTACCCAGCCATAATTGACACGTTCACTTTGCATATTTTGGGTGCATAAAAAGACAAAGTTGTTGTAGAATCATATTGAGGAATGAATTAATGAAGCCCCTTTATATAGGGAAATATATGAGTCTCTTACATAGATATGTGTAAAACCCTATTATAATATGGTTTACTACATAAAGCCCGTATACAAGGCATGAACCAAGACACACACTGTTTTTCGGGTAAACTCGTGGCCCCTTTAGCGGGTTGCACGGTTCCAGAAATAGCGAACTTCCTTGTACTCCGAGTTTTCCTGTGTAAAGAACAAACACGTCAAAGGGCGTCCCCGGGTTTACCGAGGGAAGCCACTCCGATGCTTAAGTCAGACACTGTCAGATAAGCAGAAAACTCAAGAGTAGTTAAGGAATTGTCCGTCCCCTTACCGGGAGGTCCTCAACGGTATTTATAGTAGCATTAAAGGCAGCACTTTGTCTTTTTCCAATGTGGGAATGAACTCCCTTGCTTTGCCTCAACCTTACAATGAACTGGGCCCTGACAAAGGACCCAGAGTGGCTTCTCAAATCTGACTGGCCTTTGACCCTGTAAACAGTACTTCAAGCATAATAAACGATGCATATTTAATAATTGACCACACTTGGTGTTATTTCTTGAATTGTAACCCGGTAAAGGAGAAATATTAGGTTCCACATATAAACAAGTCCCCCAAGTCCTCAGTCAAGGGGTACGCTTGGGTGGGGACTTGAAATCATTTCTTTACCGGGTTACAAGGGTATCATCCAGACCCGGTGTACCCAGTCCCCCAAGTCCGTACGCAAGGGTGCCCCGCAGACACGTTGACTATGGGAACTGAAAATGACGTCTCCGTGTTGTAGTGGGGGAAACTGAAAAGATTTCGGTTTGAAGTGGGGGAAAACGAAAAGTTTTCAGTTTTGAAGTGGGGGAAACTGAAAAGTTTTTCGGTTTTGGGACGCGGCATGCGCGACACGTGTCGATTTTCTCGAAAAACCGAAACGTCCCTTCAGTGTACGTCTCTTAACTGTATAAATAGGGGTTGAGGGTGACAGTTTTGTCGTACCTTCGAAATCGAAAACTTTTTCGTGCTTTTGCTCTCGTCCTCTGTTGTCGCTGTGCTTGTTGGATTTCCAAACTTAAATCGACCTCAAAATCCTTTCAAACCCTCACAAGTAAGGTACTGTTTTCTGTTCCGATGTTTTTGAGTGTTTTGGATCGATATTGTGTACTGTTTTCTGGGATCCAAACTGGGTTGCTGCGTTAGTGTGTGCGTTTATCGTTGTGGTCGCCGGGGTTATCTGGGTTTTTGACGATGTTCCCGTGTTTCTTGTTTTGCAGATGACAAACCCCGCGATGGATGCTCATGTTCCCGAGTTTGCCTCAGTTACCTTCACTGATGGGACCGCTCTCGACCCTCCCGGGTACTCGCTGACCGCGGAGGAGATTGTGGAGCTAAGGAGCAATTGGAAGATTCCCGAGTCTGTTGAAATTCGGACTTTAGAACCCGAGGATCAGTTCTTTGCTCCCGGGGATGGGTGGACGCTATGCCACGAGTACCAGCTACGTTGCGGTCTGTCACTCCCGCTAAAGGTGGAGGTGCAGTATCTCCTGGCTGCGAGCAACTTCGCCATCGGGCAAGTTGGCCCGAATATGTGGAGGCAGCTGCTAGGGTTGTGCGTGATGTACAAGGTGTTGAAGCAGCAGATGCCGAGCTACCACGAGTTACACGCCATGTACCGGGCCGAGTACTCCCGGAAGGCGGGTTTCAGTGGGACCATCCAACTGAAGTCCAAAGGGGTCTTCAAGAAGATCATCGAGGACCTGCCGACCTCCGTGAGCCGGACCTGGAGGGAAAAAAGTTTCTTGATAAGAAACTTTCAAGACCCGGGACACGCGTTTCAAGTACCGGGTGACTTCCAGCCACTGATGAGTAAGTCCTTTCTCTCCGGATTCTTCTTTCTTTTCTCTTTCCCGGGTTATAATTATATTGTACGTGTTGCAGATGTTCCCGACATTCCTCTGGAGCCGGTGATGGAGAAGAGGATCCGGAGGATGCTATGGGCCTTCAGAGGTCAAGATGACCGGAGCTCGTACCGGCTTTGCAGGCTGTATGTGTACAGCCGTTGTCGGTTGATGGAGCTTCCAGGTTTGTCTCGTTTCCTTTACAATTTTTGTTGTTTACATGCTCCGGTCTAACGGGTTATATCTTTTGTTGCAGCTCTTCTCCCGATGGAGTTCACGAAGCGAAAGAACCCGGGAATATACGACGGCTTCGAGGACAAGGCTGTATGGGCCGGGATCCGGGCGCAAGGCACGGAGGGGCTGGCGTACGACATCGACCTGACATCGAAGGCGGCTTTTCTGCGCCCAGACGCCGAGCAAGGGGAAACTCGGCAGTTCCACGTTGACGTCTCTTACTACAACGAGGTTCCCGCGTACTTGGCTGAGATTCTCGGGCCAGAAGTCTACCCGGAAGGAGAGGAGGTTGAAGGGAATCCCTCGGAGGCGGACCATAACCCGGTATTTGAAGAACCGTTTGCCGATGAGACTGAAGAACCGGTGGTGAGCGCGGTTCCCTCGTCTGTGTTCCCGGGCGAGGAGGAATTTACCGAGGAGGATGACGAAGGGGGTGAAGAGGTTGGAGGGTTAGAAAGGGAAATAGGTAGTGAGAACCCGGAGGGGAGTGAGGGGAGTGACGAGGTTCTTGAAGTGGAGCCCGTGCCTTCTCGCAAGCGTACCCGGGAGGCATCCAGCTCGGGGAGGTCCGAGAGGAGGAAAAGAAGGAAGGAGAGGAAGGAGAGGAGGGAGAGAAAGCAGCAGCGGGACACTACTGAAATAATGGAGGAGTTGGCGAGCGCAGGAATGGCGGACGCGGCCATCCAAAGGATGGTAGCGGATTTGAAGAATTGCGCCGCTGACTCCTATGTCCTGGAACATGAGGACCCGTTGACTGTAGCCCGGAGGGCGCAGGAGAAGCTGATGCGGGTAAGTTAGTCTTCTGCTTTAACTCGTTCTCTTTTTGTTTTTGGTTCCTTGCACTAACCCGTTGTTTTATTTGTGTAGACTGTCAGGTTGTCGTACTTGGCGACTGATCGGCTCATAACCGAAGGCATCCCCGAGCGAGAGAGAGTCCTCAGGGATGATCTCCGGGCCGCCCGGGACCAGGTGACGGCGAGTGAAGAAAACCTGGCTCGGGTCCGGGAATTCGCAAGCGCATCAGCGATCGCGTCGAGTGCGAAGTTGGCCAAGGCGGAAGAACACATAGCAGACCTGGTGGCCAAGAACTCGGAACTGGAGAATGTTATCGAAGGTCACCGGGAGGCCGGTGTGCTCAAGACGCCGCGATAGCCCAGCTGACCGAGCAAAACCAGGGGCTGCAGCAACAGGTTACCTCCCTGGAGCAACAAAAAGGAGATTTGCTCCAGGCAGTTTCCCGGGCCAAGGACTTAGCGGTCTCCGAGTTTCTGGCGAGCCCAGAGTTTGACCTGAAGCTGCGGTCGGCCAGGGCCGAGGCTCGTGCCGAAATAGTGAGCGCTGGGATTCGCCAAGGCTGGCTGGACAAGGCGGGTTATGACGGTCATCAAGGTCATGTCAGACCCGACGAGGCTGCAGGCACCTCCCGGTCGACTCCTGCCGTGGCTGCGAACCCTAGGGCTCCTGCGAACCCGGCTCGGAGTCCCCCGGTTCGTTCTTCAGCAGCCGGGAGAGGTGCTTCCCGTGGTGGGATTGTGGGTGGTCCTAGGAACCGGCCACCTCTGCGTAGGGGTCAGTTCATCATACAGCCCCGGGGAGGTCGTGGCGGTTCTAGCACTGGCGGGGGTAGGGGGTCGGCACCGGAGCCTTAGGATGTTTTTCATTTCTGTAACAGATTAGTCTACCTGTAGCGGTTTGCTACTTTTTGTAATTGATATTTTTGAAGTAATAAAATTTTTCCTTCTCGCAATCCTTCCTGTGCCAAAACACGGTAATCTGATAAGTACAAAAATGTACACATAACGCCGGTTTGCCATGTGAATAAAGATAGTGCCGCTAAGGCTTAAAGGCCGCTAGGGCTTTAAGGATCCGTTAGGAATTCCAACCCGATGCATAACCTGCAAGTGTTGAGAAAATTCACACATATAATGCCGGTTTATGGGAAATAAAAATAGTCCCGCTAGGGCTTTATGGGTTCATAAGGACTTTCAACCCGATGCATAACCTGCAAGTGTTGACAATTCACACATAGTGCCGGGTTGGCATGTTAACATTATAAAGTGAAAATAGGGCCAGTAAGGCTTTACGGGTCCGTTAGGACTTCCAAGGGCTTCTTTGCCAAATAACACGGTAATCTGATGCAAAATATGCAAATGTGATAATTTACACATATAATGCCGGTTTAGCATGTAAGTAAAAATAGTGCCACTAGGGCTGTATGAGTCCGTTAAGACTTTCAAAGACTGAAACAAGGCCGTGATAGGCTTGCAATATTTCAAGTTATGGAGATTACCAGAGATTATTAGAGATCTATCGGAGCTTGCCGAGTTTTGACCATGAAATAAGGCCGTGAAAGGCTTGCAGTATTTCATGTCATGGAGATTATCGGAGATTATCGGAGCTTGGCGAGTTTTGACCATGAAATAAGGCCGTGAAAGGCTTGCAATATTTCATGTCATGGAGATTATCGGAGATTATCGAAGCTTGGCGAGTTTTGACCATGAAATAAGGCCGTGAAAGGCTTGCAATATTTCATGTCATGGAGATTATCGGAGATTATCGGAGCTTGCCGAGTTTTGACCATGAAATAAGGCCGTGAAAGGCTTGCAATATTTCATGTCATGGAGATTATCGGAGCTTGGCGAGTTTTGACCATGAAATAAGGCCGTGAAAGGCTTGCAATATTTCATGTCATGGAGATTATCGGAGATTATCGGAGCTTGGCGATTAAGGCATATAAGTAGGGCCGCTAAAGGCTGCATTCACTTCAACAAACTCTTTAATAAAACATAACCCGGTAGGGGGATTCATGCATTGTGGGCCTGAAAGGCTTTATATACAACATCATAAACAATAAAATTGGACATTCATAGATAACTCGGTACCTATTTGGGGAAGAGATGCAGATGTTGGGCGTTCCATGGTCGTGGAAGCGTAACTCCATCTGTACCCCGGATGTAAAACGTTGCCGGGCCCACGACTTCAACGATTTCATATGGACCCTCCCATGGAGCTTTAAACCCCGTTGGCTTAGGGATAACTTCCTTCATTACCCAATCCCCGAGTTTGAGTGGGCGCTTGATAACCCGGGAATTGTAGTGTTTAGCCACCTTTTGCTTCTTGTTGATATTTCGGAGATGTGCACGCTCCCGGCGTTCCTCCAGGAGGTCCAGGTTAAGGCGGATGCCTTCATTGTTGGTTTCCCTGTCAAACAGTTGTACCCGGTCACTCGGGACTTCCATCTCTACCGGGATCACTGCTTCAGAGCCAAAGGTCATAAGAAATGGGCTCTCCCCATTGGCTTCTGTTGGAGTTGTCCTTAGTGCCCACAAAACCTCTGGAAGTTTCTCAGCCCATAAACCCTTTGCGTCCTCCAGCTTCTTCTTCAGAACTTGCTTGATGAGCTTGTTAACGGCTTCAGTTTGTCCATTAGTCTGCGGGTGTGCAGGGGAGGCATATAGGACCTTTGTCCCATTGGAGTGTAAGAATTCCCGGAACTCATCGTTGTCAAACTGCGTCCCGTTATCTGTGATAAACGTCTCCAGGATTCCAAACCGGCAAAAGACATTGTTCCAAAGGAATTTCTTAACATTTGCCGTCGTGATCCGTGCCAGGGGTTGAGCTTCTATCCACTTGGAATTATAGTTCACTGAGACAATGGCATGTTTGAGCTGTCCCGGAGCTGTGGGTAGAGGCCCGATGAAATCAATCCCCCACATGCAAAATGGATATGGAGAAATTATTACTGATAGTGGGACTGATGGGGCACGGGGAAAGCTTGCAAATCGGTGACATTGAAGGCAGGAATCTACGACGATTCTGGCATCGTGTTCCAAAGAAGGCCAGTAATATCCCATTCTTAGGGTTTTAAAAGCC
Organism: Comarum palustre; assembly: GCA_951800085.1. NCBI lineage: Eukaryota > Viridiplantae > Streptophyta > Magnoliopsida > Rosales > Rosaceae > Comarum > Comarum palustre. The sequence continues at coordinate 24,889,994 of OX637574.1, read as the reverse complement.
AGGTTACGGGCTCCAAAGTGATTTCCACATACCCCGCTATGAAGCGACTGCAAAACCCGATCTCCTTCCTCGGGTGTAATACACTTCAAATCAGGAAAAGTTTGTCCTCGTCTGTACAGTTAACCATCACGGATACTATACCGCGCCGCTCGAACCCGTAGTCGTTTGGCCGCTACCGGGTCCTCAGGTAGGGTTCCATGTTGGATGAAGTTGATGAACTCATCCATCCAAGACGGTGGCGGGTTTGCCTCTACCGCGAAAATCTCAGAAAAGGAGAGTGAGATGCTTGGTTTCTCCAATGTCTCGACCAGTAAGCTTTTAAACTCGGTATTGGAATCGTCCCCTGTTGCAATCCTAGCCAGGGTATCTGCTCTCACATTCTGCTGCCTCGGTATCTGAGTAACCTTAAAGGTGTCAAATTTCTCCAGCAAGAAAGCCGCTAGCTTTTGATAGGACGAAAGATGTGCTTCCTTTGCCTGAAATCCGCCGTTAACCTGCTGCACTACCAGCTGTGAATCACTTAGTATGCGGAGATGCCGGGCGCCCATATCTTTAGCGAGTTGGAGCCTTTTGATTAGGGCTTCGTACTCAGCCGTGTTGTTTGATGCTTTGAAGTTAAAGCGTAAGGCATAGTCAAACATATTACCCTCCGGGTCTACCAATGTAATGTCTGCTCCACATTGCTTCTGATTGACTGATCCATCTACAAATATCTGCCAACTCTCCGGTTCAGCTTGTGTAGGAAGAGTTTCAGCAACTGTTGAATCTGCTGGGATTAACTCGGCAATGAAGTCTGCTGCTGCCTGCCCTTTGATTGCCGTTCGCGGTTTAAAGTGCAAATCATGCTCCCCCAACTCAATTGCCCATTTGACCAGTCTTCCCGAAGTCGCCGGGTTTTGCAGAACCTGCCGTAGCGGTTGGTTGGTGAGCACATGGATGGAATGTGCTTGAAAATAGGGTCTTAACTTCCTTGCTGCTACAACCAAGGCCAGGGCCAGTTTTTCAATATCTGGATAACGAGTTTCAGGATCATTGAATCCTTTCCCAGTATAGTAGACCGGCAGTTCTTCAGAGTCTGGCTTTCTTATCAAGGCACAACTGACAGCCGTTTACGACACCGCCAGGTACAGATAGAGTATTTCCCCAGGGTTTGGTCTGGATAAAGAAGGGACTGACGCCAAGTATTCCTTCAATTTTTCAAAAGCTTGATTGTGCTCTTCCTGCCATGTAATCCGCTCGCGGTGTTGACTCTTGAGAATTTTGAAGAAGGGGGCACATTTATCTGTTAACCTGGATATAAACCGGGATAAGGCTACCAGCCTGCCAGTAAGTTGCTGAACTTCATTCCTGGTTTTTGGCGGTTGCATGGCCAAGACGGCTTGAATTTTGTCGGGGTTTGCCTCAATTCCCCGAGCGCTGACCATAAACCCGATAAACTTTCCTCCCGAAACACCGAACACACACTTCTCTGGGTTTAACCTCATCCCCTTGCTCAAGGCAATGTCGATGACGGTCTCCAAGTCATCCGGGTGTTTGCTTGTTTCCCGGCTTTTGACCAGCATATCATCTATATAAACCTCCATAGTATCCCCGAGTTGGTTTGCAAACATGCCCACTACGAGGCGCTGGAACGTGGCTCCTGCATTCCGGAGTCCAAAAGGCATCACTCTGTAATAATACATCCCCTTGTCTGTTGTAAAAGATGTGTGCTGTTGATCCGCGGGATTCATCGGAACTTGGTTAAATCCCGAGTATGCATCTATAAAGCTCAACTGGGGGTGGCCCGCGGTTGAATCCACCAGTTGATCAATCTTTGGAAGGGGAAAACTATCCTTCGGGCAAGCCTTATTCAGATCTGTGTAGTCGACGCACATCCTCCACTTTCCGTTTGCCTTCTTGACCATCACCACATTGGCCAACCAATCCGGGTATGTTGCATCTCCAATGAACCCGATGTCTTTAAGACGTTTAACTTCTGCTTGAATGGCCTTGTACTTCTCTGCGCAAAATGCACGACGCTTCTGTCTTACCGGTTTAACACCCGGGATAATATTGAGGGAATGTGTCATAACGTCTGGAGAAATCCCGGGCATGTCTGCATATGACCATGCGAACACCTTCTGTTTCCGGGTTAGCAGCTCAACCATTCGGGTTCTGACCTCGGGGTCAAGGCCTGTGCCAATGCAAATCTTCCTCTCCGGGTATTCTTCTGAAATCTGAATCCATTCTGTTGCTTCAATTGGGGCTGGCCGGGGGAACTTGGCAGGATACTTCTGGCTCTTCTTCTGTGCCGTCTTGCTGATGGGCAAAGAATCCGGGTCATCCCTGGGGTCATCGGGTTTGTCAAATGGAGACAAGGAAAAACCGGCCGAAAACATCTCGTGCTGGGACTGAGTTGCTATCGCGTTGCATCTGACAGCGGCTTCTTGATCTCCGCGAATTGTAACCCAACCCCCGGGTGTAGGCACCTTCATAAGCAGCATGTGACCCGCTATAAAACTTTGTAGGCCCCAGAGTGCATCTCTCCCGAGTATGGCATTGTAGGAGGATGGGCAGTCCACAATTATGAAGGGAACTACAATTCTTGTGGACTGGTGCCCGGTTCCAACTGTAACCGTTAGTTGATCAGACCCCAACGGTTGAGTCGTCTCACCTGAAAAACTGATCAATGGCTCGTGGTTCCTATAGAGCTTATCTCGTCCTCTTTTAAACCCCTTATAGCAACTGCTGAACATGACGCTGACAGCGGCTCCCGTGTCTATTAGAACCCTCCGAGTTCTCCAGTGGTCAATCTGAAGAGTGATAATGAAAGGATCATTGTGATGCACTTTCAGCGTGTCTTCAGACTGAGAAAATGACACGGTATCCCAAGGAACCAGCTCCTTGCGGCATTCCTGACGAAGCTGCATTATCTCAAACTCCGGGCCTCTTGGGCAGAGTCTTTTGGCCCGGTGACCGGACACCCCTTGGGTGCCGCCCCCGTGAATCGTCATTATCTCCCCATATACTTCAATTAGGTTGACACCTATGGCGGGTGACTTATACTGCTGTAACTTGCCGTTCTGGATCATGTACTCAATGGTGTTCCGAAGAGAAAAGCACCGGTCGGTTGTGTGGCCAGACTCGTTGTGATAGGCACAATGTTGCCCGTTGTCCGGCCCTGCCCTTTTGGGAAACTTTCTTTTTGGAGCCGGGGGAACTTCATTCCTATGGCGGTTCCAAATTTCTTCATAGGAGGCAGTCAAGTTGGTCAACACTTCATATCGGGGGATGTAAGTGTTCTTTTCCTCCCGGGTTGGATGTCTTGGGTATGGAGCCTCTCTTGGTTTCTCCCTTGGTCTGTTTGAACTTTTGCCGTAGTATCCCTGGCCACTCTTATGCTGCCCTTCCTTTTTCCATCCATCAGCTCGCTGGCTTGTGAACCCGGTGTTCGTCCGGCGTTCCCCGAAGGTGTCGTACTCGGCTTGAGCTTGCCGAGTTACTTCATTAATTAGATCGTCGTAGCACCTGAACCGCTGCTTCCTGAGCTCCACCACAAAGCGGGTTGGTTTGAGCGCCTGTAAGAACGCCTCTGATGCTACTGACTCGTCCAAGTGCCCACACTTGGAAGTCGTGGACAGCCAACGGGTTACAAAAATTTTCAAGCTTTCATCATCCCTTTGCTGGACTTTGAATAACGAAGTGGTGCTTCGGTTGGCACTTGACAGCAGGATAAACCGGGACAGGAACCTCTGTGTCAACTGACCATAGGTCTCTATTGACAAAGCCGGTAACTTGAGGAACCAACTCAATGCCTCCTCACTGAGTGTTTCCTGGAAAGCATGGCATGCTTGGGCGTCTGTGAACCGGGTTGAATCCAACTGAGACTGGAACAACTCAAGGTGTGCATACGGGCACCCCATTCCGGCATATCTCTTAATCTTAAATGGCTTTGCTTCTGGTGGCTTTTTGTCTGCTTGAACCCGTGCGGAGAATGGGCTTGCACGGGTAATAAAGGGTTGGTATTGTTGTGGTCCCGTTCCCGAGTTTAGGCGCTGCTCAAGTTGGGTCACAGTTTGTGTCAACTGTAACAGCAGCTGGGTCTGGGCATCTGCTGGGGGAAGTGGTTGATTTAACAACGGCTCTGGGGGTGGAGGAGGTCCTGTAAGATTGTGATTAAACAAAGGATTGGAGAGATGGATCATTTGTGGATTTGGGTTAGGGTGGGCAGTGGTTGGGAGAATAGCGGGTGGTATGTATGCACTGTCAAAAGTTCGCGGGTTTCCACAACCCGGAGGATTCCCTTCTGGGGTGATGATATCAGCAAGTCTGGCTGACGTCCCCATGGCATTTGCTCTTTGAGTTAAGGTTGCTTGAAGAAGCCCATGCTCGGCCTGGATAGTCGCTAACTGCTCCCTTACCGTTATTAACTCGGCATGTTCTCGAGTAGATTGCTCCTTTTGAGCGAGAAAGTCCTTTTTCAAGAGCTCGAACGCTGCTGCCAAATCTGTATGGCCAAACTGGGTCCCGGAGGTCCCTGGGTTATCATCCCCTGAGAAATTAAGCCTTCTAGTTGGATCTTGTTCTCCTGCCATTTCCACCGTCCTTCGAAATACGAATTGGGAGGTCTTGAGTTCAACTCTCAACGAGAGCACCAATTGTTTCCGGGTAAACTCGTGGCCCCTTTAGCGGGTTGCACGGTTCCAGAAATAGCGAACTTCCTTGTACTCCGAGTTTTCCTGTGTAAAGAACAAACACGTCAAAGGGCGTCCCCGGGTTTACCGAGGGAAGCCACTCCGATGCTTAAGTCAGACACTGTCAGATAAGCAGAAAACTCAAGAGTAGTTAAGGAATTGTCCGTCCCCTTACCGGGAGGTCCTCAACGGTATTTATAGTAGCATTAAAGGCAGCACTTTGTCTTTTTCCAATGTGGGAATGAACTCCCTTGCTTTGCCTCAACCTTACAATGAACTGGGCCCTGACAAAGGACCCAGAGTGGCTTCTCAAATCTGACTGGCCTTTGACCCTGTAAATAGTACTTCAAGCATAATAAACGATGAATATTTAATAATTGACCACACTTGGTGTTATTTCTTGAATTGTAACCCGGTAAAGGAGAAATATTAGGTTCCACATATAAACACACACACACACACACACATATATATATATATATATATATATATATATATATATCAAATATCCTAGAATATTCTCCCTTGTGTCGCGTGTCTTCATGCCGGTATGGTGCTTACGGTGTTGTCTCATCAAAACCTTGCCAAGTAACAAAAACCCTGTGGGAAAACTAAACCTTGGTCGAAGGAAAAAGAGTACAACGCACCAACTACTCCATTGAGAACTCGCCATGTGATGCTCCCCCTGATGTGTACTTCAATCGGATTTTCTAGATGAATGGTGCATTCCAACATGCTTCTCAAGAGTAGATGTGAGCCAAGACTTAAACAAGTCTGCCATGATCAACCACAAATGGGGATCAATGGTCTTAGCGGTACATGCAATGTTACCTCGTTAAAAACCTTGTCAAGCAAAAACCTAGTGGGACAAAAAGCTGTGACTAAGGGAAAAAGAGTGCAACATGGTTGACACAAACAACCACACCCTTCACATTTGATCATGACATGTATATGCTAGACTTTCTTTCAAATCTGCATCTTTCCCTTATCTCAAGATCATTCATAGGACGCTTCCGGATCCTTAGTGACCACGAAGCTGTTTTGACAACTTGGCATATATACGCTCTTTCAACATGTCTCAAATGTGGCATTACTCAGTGCCAGCAGCTATGTGCACGGTGCCTAGCTGCTGTATGCACATCGCTCGGCAGCTGGCGTGCACAGCGCTCAGCAGCTGGGTGCACAGTGCTCGGCAGCATGGTGCATAGCGCTCGGCAGCAGTGTGCACAGCGCTCGACAGCAGGTGCACAGCGCTCGGCAGCTGGTACACAGTGCTCGGCAGCTAGGTGCACAGGTGCACGTATAGTTTCTGGCAGCAGTGCACGTGTGCACAGGCAGCGCCCTGGCAGCGTACAGGCAGGGTGCACAGGCAGCGCTTAGGCAGCATGCACAGGCAGCGCTCAAGCAGCGTGCACAGGCAGCGTGCCATATGTCCGGCAACTTGGCCACTAAACCAACCGGTGCCTAGATCATGATTCCGCTTCTGATGCATCTCGATTCATGCATGGCTAGTGATGGCATATGCAACAACCATTCTCTCATGCCATAGGGATTGAATATGCCAGATACTCTTAGAGTATTCAAGTGATGTCTTTTGCCATATCATTGACATTGCGTGGGCGCAAAGCGACTTAGCTTTATAACGAATGAAGGTGAGATCAAGTCTTTCTTTTGATTAAACGGATCACTCTCTCTTGGAGTAAAGATCTCAACTAATCATGGGAGCATATGAAGGTTTCACTCTTCTTCAGAGGACCTAAGCCGATTGATGGAAATACATCATCAATACACAATCGATCGACTTCAATACGAGATTGTGTCTTTCTCAAGATACTTTTCATTCCAACATCAGATATCCAGCATATACTGCGATCATCCGGAATCAATACCCAATGACATTATTCATCATATCCCATCCGAAATCAAGGAGTCATGTACTATGCGTCCAAAACACTTGGCCAACGCAAGCTCCACTTGATTTGGCTTATGAAGTCTATTTAAGATCTTATGCATATCTCTGATCCCATAGAGACGTCACTATGATCATATTCATAGGGCTGCATATACAGTTATTGGGGAAACTACCAAACTGACAAGGTAGTGGAGTACAATAACATCCATTACGAGAGTACATCTCATCGTAGTCGATCCCAGTGCGTGTTTATGAGAAACCTTGCGCCATAAGGGAGTCTGAGACTCTTGTTCTCACTACGCTAACTCACAAGGTTTACTTGATAGGGTTTACACTTGCGGTGTCGGCAACACCTGCCCAAGGACCTATCCCTTTGTCTGGGTCGCATGTTCCCATTTTAGGTCAATACACTTTGTCGCTTTATCAACAAAATGTGGTTCGATAAACTCAACATCCCACGTCCTCATGTACACTAGTGTAGTCATTGTAGAGATCTCTTTCTATGAATTGGATGTTGACGTTGAGGTGTTCCCCAACGAAAATCACAATTCAGACTAACATGAGACAGAGTGAGTATCACTGATCAATGGACAAGTAGTGCCAAACTCGCTTTCTCTTTCAGTGCGAGTGTATATCGAACCCAAGGGCCTCAACCTAACCTTCAAGGAGCCACAAGGCCTAGAACACCATGTTGTCACATTATGACGCCCTCACATCACCACACAAGGTGACGGCGTCAAGACCATCTCAATATGGCCGAGCCATGGCATCAAGACCACCTCAATTTGGTCGAGTCATGTCCTCTTAGTAGGACATCATTCCTTACAGACATATGCAACATTGATCTCGTCACTATAGTTTTTTGGGGATCATGTTGAGACTTAACGGTAACCAACCACGACATTCACGTCGTTCCCACTTGAACCCTGGTGTTCGTATCTCCCCCTAACAGTGGGAATACAGTCTCAAAGTGACAATCCGCAGTGTAGCTGTTAAGGAGATCGTCTGTCAAGAAGCTTAAGGTGGAGAGCAATAAAATGACTCCTATCCAACCTTAGAACATATTCATCTCATGCGACACATCATCATTGGGCACTGTGGCAGTCCAATTTGGCACATTGTGGAACTCAAGGCTTGGAGATCCGTTACTATCCCGCCGAGTTCAAGGATTACAACCTCTTGTTAATCCTAGCACACAGTTACGAGTTGTCGTGCATCAATGCAATGATGGTAAGTCGTAGACGAATTAATACATGCATGTCCTTGTTCAGGGATGGGTAGTGAGCCCATAGATACATAAGCAGCATGTGGTAGACGATGGTGCAACACATGACCAGTGTGTTAGCCCTTCAACCAATACCATAAAAGCGTATACGGTATCCATACGTTGGTTGCATCGTTCTACATAATCCCTCTTGGGATTTTCAATAAGAATGACATCTTTTGTGGCATAGCATAAGAGGATCTTTCACTTTACTTAGCTAAAGAACAAGCGTTACAACGAAAACATGAGTACTGTGCGGCTGCCGAGGACATTATGTCGGCGCACAAACACAACATACAATCATGACATAGTTCGTTGTTGTCAGGGAAATGGACGCCCAAGAACATCAAACAATTCTGGCTCGCATATCTCACCCGGTATGACCCAAATGTCATAGCTTGTCTGAGTCAATTGTCCCAAATATAATTATTGGTGACACCTTAGGACTCATGCTCTTCTCCATGATGTTCTCAATCGGCACTCATGAGAATTATACACAAAAGTTTCAATCATTCTTATCATGGTAATCGTTGGTGTGTATGTTCATAACACACTTCAATGTTCGATTGCCTCTCTCACCATAAGGAGGGCATTTGTGACTTGGATCATCAAGCCAAAGGCATCAAGAATTGATTCAACCATGTTATAAATGATGGTGAAGATCCAATCAAACTTAGTCACAAAAAGGATTCACAATCTGCGAAGAGTATGCAGTTTTCATGTAGTATGACATATACTCACTAAAACGGCCATAACTCTCTCGTCTGGATGGATATGAATGAACCTCTTAAACCATTGTAAACTAGATTCACATAGATTTCCAATGATATAAAGTGCGCATTCTAGTTCATCCGGAGCTAATCTGGGGGCTCTGACGAAGTTAAGGGACAGTAGGATACAGTCTGTTATGACCTGTACGTACTTAAACTGTCATAACTCTTTCTTCGGGATAGGTATGAATGAGCCGCTTAAACCACTGGAAACTAGACTCACGTAGCTTTCCAATGATATAAAATTCGGCTTCTATTTCATCTGGAGCCGTTCAAAAAACTCTAACGAAGTTACGATACAGTAGCTTCAACTTACTGTGGTCGCAGATTTTGACATGATGAAGCTTTTAACTTTAAAGTGGCATCGCAGGAGTTATCCTTGACCCAAAAGTAAAGCGTACATATGGCATTACAAGTCTTCAACGTCCATGAAGGACGACATTTGGTAACAGCAACATAGGGGGATCCAAAATCAAGGGAGTAGGTAACCTTTGTCGAGGTTAACCACGTCATCCGATGATGGAAAATCTGCTGTTAGGTAAAGACTAAACCACGAATATCGGCACACCTTCATAAGGCTGTGCATGATCATGTCATAGTGTGAATACACTTATCAAACCAACAATTTCATCGATATCTCATTTAGTTTGGAGAAAATCAAAGAGCCATGCATGACGTCAAATGTCAGAGGCATCCATTTGATGTTCCGTACACCCTTTTGTACGTTTCTTTGTATGCATTCATTCTTTTGCTCAGGACTGTGTGGGTAGTCCCACCGTCTGCAAGACACTCAATTTCTTCATATAACATACCTATCGAACAAGGTAGATATGTGAGAAAGAGACATAAACACCGAAGGCAACAATCGAAGGCAACCTTGTGCATTGCAGAATTCCTGGCAGCATGACCTTTGCTCACTCAAACAGTCATAACTCCTTCGTTAGGATGGATATGAATGAACCGCGAAAACCTTTGGAAACTAGACAGACGTAGCTTTCTAGTTATATATGGTTTGCATTCTAGTTCATCCAGAGCTATTCACAAAGCTCTTCGGAAGTTGCTATTCAAAAAAGTGGCAGATTCACTGTTTTTGTTTTTGGTTGCCCGCATTTGCAGCTTGCACGTATGTCAATGTACTAGGCACTTGGCAACATTTGGCAGCGCATTGTACCTACACATATGCCATTGCACTAAGCACTTGGTAACATTTGGTAGTGCATGAGGAGCTACACATATACCGGTGTACTGAGCACTCGGCAACATTCGATGGCTGCACAACCGCTGGCGCCCATGGCGCATGGTATGGGGCAGTGGGGGGAGCTCGACAGCTTGTCTCAAATTCACAGCATGAGGTGCACAGAGCTTCAGCAGCTGCTGCACAGAGCTTGGCCCTGGTGCTCAGTGCTCGGCAGTCGGTGTCCTGTGCACGTCCTCGAGTGTTCTGTGTTATGTAGCTCACTTAGTGCTTGTCCGTGATGTAAGTGCACAACCATTGGTGATCAGTGCACGGTTTCTTGTGTTCAATGCTAACATATGGTTCTTAGCGCTCAACACCTAATGCACAGTGCACGATAGTTCATGTGTAAAACACAAAGCAACAAACACATAACTATCGATATCTGACAAAAAAGATGGTGGCATTCCTCACACAACATGAAGCAACAGACACACATGGGAGGTAACTGACACACAGTTGGAGCAAAAACAATCAAGGGGCAGTAGGTAGCATACAGGGTTAGCAACAGGCACGTTGGGCGGCAATAGGCGTATGACTATCGGCAGCTGGCAGCCAGGTGCACATGGGCTCGGCAGCGTGCACGGCAGCTCGGCAACCATGCCAACAGCTTGTGTAGCGCTTAGTAGCTCCTAGGCAGCGCTCAAAAGCTGCATGCCTTTAGCATAAAACAGTGTTGCTCAGCTTCTAATCTCCGTTTGAGACTTAGAGCGGCATTCAAGGGTCAATATGTAAGTGAGCGGCAAATTTCCTTGCTCATGCATACAAAACCAAACTTTGGAGACTCGAGAGTGGTCATCTCGCTTTATAGGTTGGAGGTGCAGCGTAGGAATCAGTGGCTAAATCTCGAGTAAAATCTATGTTATGCTCGGCAACTGGGTGCTCAGTGGTTGGAAACTAGCACTCGGCAGCTATGCAGCACTGGTCCTCTATAGCTAGGCACTAGGTGCACTACAGCTGGTAGCTGGGCAGCCTGTTGTCACGTCCCGTTTTCGGGAGTGTCACTTGTGGGCGATGCTGGTGGGGTTGCACTCCAGGCCACGGAGTGTAGGAGCATATGTGCTGTCCCTTCGGAGTTCAGGCAGGCCGACCCGGTTAAGTTTGGGGAGCTTGTCGCTAGTCGAGGACTTGACGCTGAAGAGGGGACTAGGCCATCCCTACACAAACTGGTCGGGGTCTGGAGCCGATCCCCTGATGAGCCCAAGGCAGGGCGAAACCAGTATGCTGCCCCGATGGATAAGGCTGGCTCCTAGGTGGGGGGAGCGCCGCATGGACCAAATGTGGTGGCCGAATGGCTAGGTCCGTGACAAGTGGTATCAGAGCCGTCCCGGCATCATTGTCCGTTGTCGCCGAGCGCTCACACGTGCCGTCGTGTCCCCGAGTGGATGGGGAATCCCGTGGAAGAGGGGTCGAGTAGGCAGGGTTCCTCGAGATGGTGAGGACCAGATGTGTCCGCTGCTGCCGAGTGCTCGCACGTGTAGGTGTGTCCCCGAGTGGATGGGGGATCCCGTGGGAGAGGGGTCGAGTGGGCAGGGTTTGGACAGTCTGGCGCGGAAGTATGTTGGGCGATCCTTGGGAAACTCCTTTCGTCGCTCGGGCATCGTAGTACGAGTAGAAGTGCGTGCTGCGGGTGCCGTGTACGAGGACGTACACCATGTTGGGTGGGGGAGGATGTCACGTCCCGTTTTCGGGAGTGTCACTTGTGGGCGATGCTGGTGGGGTTACACTCCAGGCCACGGAGTGTAGGAGCATATGTGCTGTCCCTTCGGAGTTCAGGCAGGCCGACCCGGTTAAGTTTGGGGAGCTTGTCGCTAGTCGAGGACTTGACGCTGAAGAGGGGACTAGGCCATCCCTACACAAACTGGTCGGGGTCTGGAGCCGATCCCCTGATGAGCCCAAGGCAGGGCGAAACCAGTATGCTGCCCCGATGGATAAGGCTGGCTCCTAGGTGGGGGAGCGCCGCATGGACCAAATGTGGTGGCCGAATGGCTAGGTCCGTGACAATTGGTATCAGAGCCAGGTGTGTCCCCGAGTGGATGGGGGATCCCGCGGGAGAGGGGTCGAGTGGGCAGGGTGCCTCGAAGGAGAGGATTGGACAGTCTGGCGCGGAAGTATGTTAGGCGATCTTTGGGAAACTCCCTTTGTCGTTTGGGCATCGTGGTGGGATGCCGCGATACGTCGCTCGGGCATCGTGGTGCGAGTAGAAGAAGTGCGTGCTGCGGGTGCCGTGTACGAGGACGTACACCATGTTGGGTGGGGGAGGATGTCACGTCCCGTTTACGGGAGTGTCACTTGTGGGCGATGCTGGTGGGGTTGCACTCCAGGCCACAGAGTGTAGGAGCATATGTGTTGTCCCTTCGGAGTTCAGGCAGGCCGACCCGGTTAAGTTTGGGGAGCTTGTCGCTAGTCGAGGACTTGACGCTGAAGAGGGGACTAGGCCATCCCTACACAAACTGGTCGGGGTCTGGAGCCGATCCCCTGATGAGCCCAAGGCAGGGCGAAACCAGTATGCTGCCCCGATGGATAAGGCTGGCTCCTAGGTGGGGGAGCGCCGCATGGACCAAATGTGGTGGCCGAATGGATAGGTCCGTGGCGTCAAGTCCTCGACTAGCGACAAGCTCCCCAAACTTAACCGGGTCGGCCTGCCTGAACTCCGAAGGGACAGCACATATGCTCCTACACTCTGTGGCCTGGAGTGCAACCCCACCAGCATCGCCCACAAGTGACACTCCCGTAAACGGGACGTGACATCAACTGATGTCACGTCCCGTTTTCGGGAGTGTCACTTGTGGGCGATGCTGGTGGGGTTGCACTCCAGGCCACGGAGTGTAGGAGCATATGTGCTGTCCCTTCGGAGTTCAGGCAGGCCGACCCGGTTAAGTTTGGGGAGCTTGTCGCTAGTCGAGGACTTGACGCTGAAGAGGGGACTAGGCCATCCCTACACAAACTGGTCGGGGTCTGGAGCCGATCCCCTGATGAGCCCAAGGCAGGGCGAAACCAGTATGCTGCCCCGATGGATAAGGCTGGCTCCTAGGTGGGGGAGCGCCGCATGGACCAAATGTGGTGGCCGAATGGCTAGGTCCGTGACAAGTGGTATCAGAGCCGTCCCGGCATCATTGTCCGTTGTCGCCGAGCGCTCACACGTGCCGTCGTGTCCCCGAGTGGATGGGGGATCCCGTGGTAGAGGGGTCGAGTAGGCAGGGTTCCTCGAGATGGTGAGGACCAGATGTGTCCGCTGCTGCCGAGTGCTCGCACGTGTAGGTGTGTCCCCGAGTGGATGGGGGATCCCGTGGGAGAGGGGTCGAGTGGGCAGGGTTTGGACAGTCTGGCGCGGAAGTATGTTGGGCGATCCTTGGGAAACTCCTTTCGTCGCTCGGGCATCGTAGTGCGAGTAGAAGTGCGTGCTGCGGGTGCCGTGTACGAGGACGTACACCATGTTGGGTGGGGGAGGATGTCACGTCCCGTTTTCGGGAGTGTCACTTGTGGGCGATGCTGGTGGGGTTGCACTCCAGGCCACGGAGTGTAGGAGCATATGTGCTGTCCCTTCGGAGTTCAGGCAGGCCGACCCGGTTAAGTTTGGGGAGCTTGTCGCTAGTCGAGGACTTGACGCTGAAGAGGGGACTAGGCCATCCCTACACAAACTGGTCGGGGTCTGGAGCCGATCCCCTGATGAGCCCAAGGCAGGGCGAAACCAGTATGCTGCCCCGATGGATAAGGCTGGCTCCTAGGTGGGGGAGCGCCGCATGGACCAAATGTGGTGGCCGAATGGCTAGGTCCGTGACACTGTGCTCTATAGCTTGGCAGTGGTGCTCTACAGTTAGACACTGGGCATCCTACACCGGTAGCTGATTCTCTTACCATGTTCTCAACAGGACTTCTACCCGGAGAAATGTGCTAACGTTGATCAAACACAACGCGGGTTCAATGAATGAGATGATTCTCTAATTCCGAACTCTCTTTAATAGCATAACACAAACCAACTTTGGATACCTCACAACGTGGATCTAAAAACATATTCGGTGCATGGTGCACGACAACTAGTGCTTGTCACTCGGCAGCTACCCTAGGCAGCGCTCGGTAGCAATCGGCAGTCAGCGCTCGACAGTGCATAGCAATTAGTGAGCAAGGCTTCGGTAGCTGGTACCCATGTGCACAAATAGTGCCTGGCAGCAGCGCACGTGCGCAAATTCAGTGCCTGGAAGAGCGCGCGGCAGCGCCTAGGCAGGTGCACATACAGTGTCTGGCAACAGGTGCACATACAGTGTCTGGCAGCAGTGCACGTGTGCACATGTGGTGCCCGACAGCGCCTAGGCAGGTGCACATACAGTGTCTGGCAGCAGTGCACACGTGCACAGGGGCAAGCCCTGGCAGCAGCATGCATGCCCACAGAGGCACGTGCATGCCCACAGAGGCACGTGCATGCCCACAGCCTTGGCAGCAGCGCACGCGTGCACAGGTGCAAGCCCTGGCAACAGCGTGCACGCGCACAGGGGCAGGCCCTGGCAACAGCGTGCACGCGCACAGCGTGAACGGGTCCAGAAAGACTCATTCCTTCACTTTGCATCTCATGCATGATCAATTGAAACTTAGAGAATTGACTCATTACAGTCTTAGAGTCGACCATTTTCCAATCAAGGAATCGGCCCATAATGAACTTCTTGGCCCCAGCATCATCAGTCTTATATTTTTTTCTCCAAAGACTCCCATAAGCCTTTAGCGGTCTCTGAATGAATATACACATTGTAAAAATTATCAGACAAACCATTGAGGATGTAGTTCATGCACATATAGTCAGAGCTATTCCATTCATTCACAGCAGCAATCTTTTACAAGTCACCATTTTCCTCATCAGTGAGCACGGGGGTAGTCTTAGTAAGGAATCTTGCAAGGTGCAGGGTGGTCAAGTAGAACTTCATCTTTGCTTGCCACTTCTTGAAATTCAATCCAGTGAACTTCTCTGGTTTCTCAGTATGAGAGACAGATAGTGCGAGAACAATTGCATTTGGAGGTACCACCGTTTGCATGGTGTTCTCACTACCATTGTCACCACCCGAGTTATTTTCTTTTCCATTAGTCATTTTGGGTTTTTTTTTCTGAAAAATACACACACAAGTTAGTATAATTTTTCAGAAATATATAAACAATAAAAACAGTAATTCGTCTTAATATTGTTAGAAAAAATATTGTGATTATATATTGTTTATATGCTAACAAAATGAACTAAAAAAATTAATTATAATTAATTAAATTGCATGAACATGAATAGAACCATAAAATGATAAATTGAGGATTTGAGAATAAGAATTCAACCAATGGAAGTTTGTCGTTTTGCCATAAAATTATAATTATTCAGTACTTACGTCGTTTTGCCACGTTTATAAACTAAAAGTCTTTAAAACGTTTAACCGTAGTGTTCGAAAACGTAAAATAGGTGTTCTACGGTATAAGTTAAAAGTCAACTTTGAAATAGTAAAAGTCAACGGTCAACAGTAAAGTCAACGGTCAACGGTCAAAAAGTCAAAGGTCAAAAAGTCAACCGTCAAAGTCAACTGATCAAAGTCAAAAAGTCAACGATCAAAAGTCAACCGGCCAAAGTCAAATAGTCAACCGGTCAAAGTAAACAGTAAAACGTAAATAGTAAAAGTAAAACTGTAACAGTAAAACAGTAAACAGTAAAACAGTAACTGTAATTATTTCAAACAGTCAGGGGCAAATTGGTAACTCTACCCCTGGGTAAAAGGTAAAAGTAAAACTAACACGGTGAAAGAACTGAATAGGAGCAGAGAAGCTTTTAGGAGAGGAAGAGAAGTGTTTGTTGTTGGTGTATTTAGAATGAAGGATTGGTGACCTTTATATAGTGTTAGGAATCACCTACAAATTGATGGTTTTTTGGCTGTTACATACAATCATAAACAACTCTTAATAAGTATGTTATAAAATCATAATCAAACTTAATAGGTCTGTTACAAGGTCATAACCAAATTTAATAGGTCTGTTACAAAGTCATAACCAGACTTAAAAGGGTTTGTTACAACTTTCAGACATGAAAAAGGTCAAAAAATAAAATTCGTCAGTTCAAAAACAACCTGGGATCTCGGGCCACAAATTTAAGCTACATTCGTGTCCGCAGGTCGCGTGGACCCAAGTGAAGAAATTGGGCTTCTGACCTGGGATTTGCAACCCCTCCCCCGTGCGCGCGCGAGAGAGAGCATGGGTGGTAGTCATGGTTACACCTTCAAGGTGTGAGATTCTATTTAAAGCCTTATTCCTTTTCCACTTTTCTAATGTGGGACAAAGTTCATTTTCATATTTAAACTAGTCATCTTTGGGTGACAATTTCTCATTCACCCTACAAACAAATTATGCATATGAATACATGATTTTATAGCCCTCATTACAAAGATTATCAATTCATGCATGCAATCATCTAATTAAAAATGCAACTCACTTTAATTATTTAGTTTAATCAATGGTCCTTTAGACCATATTTCCAACATAGTTTACCTCCCACCGTGTAACACGTATGACCGACTTTGTATGCATGGAAGCTAGACAATTAATAGTACGGAGGTTCTTCAGTTCACCAGGTGAAATTTCACCTGGCTGATGTGGCAACATTGTAGCCACACATTTCAGTCAAACTCAAAAATCAAACTGAAATGAGTGACTATGGTACTGTCACGTCAGCTTGGTGAAATTTCACCAGGTGGACTGTCGCATCCCGGGGACTATTCTCGGCCCCGGAACACGACGGTAACCGCCGTAATCCCGATCAGGCGAGTAATCAATACGTCTTTCGACGTATTGATGACCCTCCGGACCGAAACCACAAGGCTATGAATGAAATAAACAACACATGAATAATAATATGAATGTCAAATACGGAATGACAAATACACAGAGTAGCATACAAATGTTTTACAAGCGGAAGATAATGGAAAATACCCGAGACAGAAACAGTATAAGAAAAAGTCTCGAAACAACGAGCCCGAAAAGCGTCTCAAAGTATCCAACAGAATACAACATCAGAAATACGGAAATCAAGAAACATGGAAACCACACCAGAATGGGAGTCCTCGAAATCGGAAGTGCACGATAACCGTCGACGCTCCGCGATCTAGTCCAGCTCCTCTAGTGATGGGTGCTGTAGATCTGAAAAGATGTAGAGGTGAGCAACTCGTCCTCGCTAACCCAAATGGGGCCAAAGCCATCCAAGTCGGGGTTTAAAACCCATGAGAAAACATTTCGTATATATATGTAGGTACTCGTAAGTACGAAAGAGCATGTGGGAATGTAATGCAAAGCCACGCACACAAAGCTCGGTAAAACATGGGACCACACATGAAAGAACTTTCTAGATCTGAGCGGCCGAAATCCCGGGTTTGTCTTCACTGCAAACCGGGGCCAACTATCTAAGCGCCCGAGTGCGCAGAATAGCGAGAGCGTCCATTTCCAGCTAACGCCCAACAAATAGCAGGCCACACTTACGTCACGTTTTACTCTGTACGAGACGAGCGTAAGCGGGATATATGAATAAAATAAACAGGGCATAGCCCCTCCGGAGGTTTAGGGTCATCGACACCGCAGGAGTGCTAGAATACTAGGTCCCGTCGCTCTCAGGCCAAGCATCGGAAATCAGGACGACGGTACTACTTTTCGATCCAAAACTCACACACACACACACCAAGTGCTATAAGAAGCGTGTGGTCAAGCTTAAAACAATGCAACAGTATTTAATAAATATAAAGTGAAAGAGCCGCCGACCCAAGAGGGTTTCGACTCACCCATTGGGCGTGCTCCCCCTACTACCTGGTATGACGGTACAGCTGGCTGCGCTCCAACTCCTGGTCCTCCTGAAGCCTGCGTAGACGAGCTCCTGAGTCTGTGGGTGAGATAACAATGATAGTCAGGTATAAGTAATTCGAGGATCTACTATCTACGACTAAGACTTGATAAACATTCTTTGTTTATCTTTCTGACACTAGGGTTTGACTTGTTTGACACTCCGATTCTCGAACCGGCGAGAAGTCAGGATTATTTCTTATTCAGTACTTACGTCGTTTTGCCACGTTTATAAACTAAAAGTCTTTAAAACGTTTAACCGTAGTGTTCGAAAACGTAAAATAGGTGTTCTACGGTATAAGTTAAAAGTCAACTTTGAAATAGTAAAAGTCAACGGTCAACAGTAAAGTCAACGGTCAACGGTCAAAAAGTCAACTGTCAAAAGTCAACTGGTCAAAGTCAAAAAGTCAACGATCAAAAGTCAACCGGCCAAAGTCAAATAGTCAACCGGTCAAAGTAAACAGTAAAACGTAAATAGTAAAAATAAAACTGTAACAGTAAAACAGTAAACAATAAAACAGTAACTGTAATTATTTCAAACAGTCAGGGGCAAATTGGTAACTCTACCCCTGGGTAAAAGGTAAAAGTAAAACTGACACGGTAAAAACTCTGGTTTTTACCGTACCGGTCTCCGATCGACTGGTTTCGCCGGATTTCAAGGTTTTTCCGGCCAAACAGAGTTCCTAGGCCTGCCAGACAACTTCTTTACTAATCCAACAACACAACAGGCCAAGATTCGAGAGAAAAGATGGAGATTCATACCCTTGAAGTCAAACTCACTGTTCTCCGGCGGTTCTCCTCCGGCGGAGCTCCGCTGGTCTCCTCCTTGCTCCTGGGCAGCTCCTGGTGGCACCTGGGAGCTTCCTAGCTCCTCAAATCTCCTGGTAAGCCTCGATCTGTCTTGCACAGTGCAACCAGAAGTTCTCCTCGTTGCTGGGCGGCGCTGGCGTCGCTGGTGGTCCGGTTGAGGTCGCTGGGGCGAGGCGAAGCTGATGGGGGCGGCGGTGAGGCACGACGCGCGCCGGGGCGGAGGAGCTGGGTGGCTCTATCGAGAGGAAGAAGAGAGAGAAACTGTGGCTCTCGAAAAGGAAAGGGAGAAAGTGGAAGGAACCGAAGCGGAAAGAAAGGAGAAAAAGGAAAGATAAAGGAGTGGTGAGGGAAGAGAGAAAGAGATAGGGTTTTAAAGAAAAACGAGTGGCCACGATTCGTCGATCGAATCAACGGTCACGATTTAATCCCCATTCCCAAAATAATTTCAAAACCAAATCCATTTTCGAAAATTCATTTCAAATAACCAAGCGTCAAATTTAAACGTAAAAGTTGTACGAAAAGTACGTGAAGTGCCGGAAAATATTCCGTAAATACTTTCACACATGTGGCGACGTGTGTCTTAACGTAGAAACGTTAGACGAAATTGACGACGTACTGAAAAGTAATTGGAATTAAACCCTAAATGTGTCGGAAAATTAAATTAAAATTTCGGGGTCTCACATGGACTGAAGAATTTTCATTAATAGTATGCAAAGTCTTCTCTTTGCATGAACACGTGTAGTTCACCTAACAACAAATCGCATCAATTTCTATGGATGCCCCAGCAAAGAAAAACACATTGCTAGATCGTGAAACACAGAAAATAGCTCATTGTAAATTCGAGCGTATCTTGGCCTATCTGCATTCAAACTGTCATAACTCTCTCCAGGAATCTCGGAATAATGAACTGTAAAAACCTCTCAAAAATAGACATATGGAGAGCTAGCTAGTTCTTTCTGGATTGTTCCAGTTTAATCCGCGAAGTTTGCAGTCCTGCTATGGATGTTGCAGTTTTCAGCATCAGATCATTCATCAATTCAAACTGCCATAACTCTCTTCAGGAATGCCGAAATGACAAACTGTAAAACCCTCTGGAAAGTAGACATCCAGGGCTTTCTGTTGAAATAAGGCGAGCCAACAAATTCTTCCTAAATCGATCCGTAAAGTTGGCTGAATACTGTGACTGTTGTAGTTTCAAATTTTATGTTTGCATGTCTTTTTTGCTTCGACTCCGTTCACAACAGTAAAGACAATATGCAATATCAAACCATTGTCTAGGCGTTTATCAAAAAAAACATTGTCCAGGCTTTAGGATTGGCCTTGAAGTAGAGCTAAAGCCTTATGTAGGCAAAAAAAATTCTCTTGCATTTCAGCAAGACATAGATTCTCTTTTTGTGTTTTTTTAATAAGATAAAGAAAGAAAAAAATGAAAAAAACGAAAATAAAAGCTAGAAGTAAAGAAACAAGGGCACCATAGGATGAATAATTACCCTTAGTGAGGCCAAGGGGGAGGCTATTGATACTTCACTCCAAGCCTCTACGCCGTTGTTTCCCGGCATGAGACTCTTGT
The DNA here is from genome assembly GCA_951800085.1 of Comarum palustre. Classification (NCBI taxonomy): domain Eukaryota; kingdom Viridiplantae; phylum Streptophyta; class Magnoliopsida; order Rosales; family Rosaceae; genus Comarum; species Comarum palustre. The sequence continues at coordinate 24,869,919 of OX637574.1, read as the reverse complement.
TTACGAAAACTTCCAAGTGTTGAGCAAAGATGTTTCACATCAACAACTTGAAAATTGGGACAAGGTAAGTCGTAGGGTACATTTCGTTGTCCCCACGTATCTTTGTTATTTGGCCAAGTATGATCTTCCACTGCGTTCTCGCGGGTGGTACGACGTTAAGATCTGTCTTGTCATCGACTATCATGTCATAATGCATGATCTCATCAGAGATAGCCACACATTGGTTATGAAAGATGACCATTTGTTGGTCTCTATTCATCATATCTAGAGTTTCATCGAGGTTGAACTCTTGTGGACTCTAATTATCAGACGGGAGCACCACCATATAGTTTTCATCATATTCATTATAAATTGGCTCTGTGTCATAATCAAATTTGGAGTCACCATAGATTAGCAAATCCTTCTTGGTCTCAACTGCAGGCATATGGAGGCCATGCACACCATGTTTTGATGTCGTTAAACTCCTTGTAGCATCACCTTCGTTAAACCATAATCGAGATGACACCGATGATATTCGATTATACACCCATGTATAATGAATTTGAAATTCTAGGTGTAAAAACGTTTCCCACATACAATACTAAAGACATAATTTGGCCTTTGATCCTGCATGAAAAGACTCCCGTTATGTTGGAACATAAAGCCACGGACTGGCTTGGGTATACCATGGCTTAAATGGTAGTCAACTTGTAAAGTCTGACCAACTTCTTGCACACGTCTAATGGCTAGGTGGAATTGATCATATATTTGATTATGGTCATGTTCAATGGCGTTATGACTATCACCTTCTTTAATAAAGCTAAAAACCCCTCATTTATCGTATAAGACAACCTGAACACTCATAGGTTCTTCTGGGCTAGTAAGATCATCTGTCATGCCTCAGTCTGAGTTTACCTCTCTAAATTCGGGTAGAACGTGCGGGACCCATCTTAAGAGAGATTTTCTCGTAATTCCCCTTGAGAATGGATAACCCTTAACCCAACACATTTTCATCTAATCCAAACGACACCGAATAAACCTCACTACACCTGAGGTTATCCTGATTACCGAGTTGGATTTCAATACGAATTATTTCAGAGGACCTAGGGTCTAGATGATATTTGTGACTGCACCTGAATCACGGTTAAGCTGCTTATGTACCTTGTACTCAAGGATCAAACCACACGTAGTTCTTATTTTAATTAACATCCTAATTGGACGAATCACACTTTTCTATTTATCGGTCGAAAAACTATTATGGATAGCATACTCTTATCGCAAATCCAGAGTTTAACCTCTCCGTTGAGGTATTCATAAACCAGCTATCTATCAGGATTATCTCAAACATTCAACCATACATAAATACAACATCAAGAGAATATTAAACAGATAATTACAACATAAAGACAACCAAATAAATAAACAAATCTACCAAGGGCATAAAAGTAATATCAACTAGAGGGTACCCTTATAATTATCTTAAACTGCCAAGGGCAGTATAGCTAGTTTGGTCTCAATGACAGTTTGGTAAATATGATAAGCTGCTAGGGGCAATATTGTCTTTTTGGTCTCAATGGCAGCCTTGTAAATATGCAAAGTTGTCAAGGACATTTCTAGGATTTCATCATCAGTGGCATTTCTATAATTAACCTAAATTGCCAGGGGCAGTTCTGACATTTCATACACGCAGTAAATGGTAAAATACAAGTTCGACCACGGTAAAAACCCGAGATTTACCCTTTTTCATCTAAACTGTCTCGGTCGGCCTACTGACAGGACTACACCCTTCTTCCGACCACATTTCTGCCTCATTAGACTCCTCCCATCATTAACATTTTAAAATGTATAAGAAACTGCCCAGAATCGGCAACGCCGTTGCCAACTCCGTCACCAATGGCTGCCGGCCACCGGAGTCTGGCCAACCTAGAAACCTATTAAAATTTCACAGAATGATCTTCACATCATTCCAAACAACTTTCTAGTACAACACTAGGCTCAATTTTAACTCTAAACTGGTCAATTCATCAAGAACACACAAACCCGAATTGGGGGTCAAGTCCTTAAATTTCAAATCTCAAATTCTAATCACACAACATGAATCGATCTATAAGCTCTTAGAGGCTTTACATACACATTAAGAGGAACAAAACCATACCTAGATTGCACGAGATGGTGGTCTGAGGAAGTAGAACTCTGGCGAGATGCCAACATTGTGCAGTCTGGCTTCTCAGCGTCGTTGCTCCCTCACGGCGGCGAGGCACACTTCACAACCTACCTAGAAATGATCTAGGGGTAGTGGCGAGTCGAACAAGACCGGTGACGCGGTCTGTGGTGGTCCGGTGGCAATGAAGGGGACTACCCGAAACGGGTCGAGGAGAGCTCGATTGAGCTCTACAGTAAAATCTTTCGATTTTTACTTCTTACCATTTTCAACCCTAGTAACTTATATATATATATATAATCATTTTACCGCACAATAACTTTATTTTTATACACACATCTTTCACATACGAACTCTGATTAAAGCACACGACATGTCTACGGGTTCGTATTAACGTCCTCTACAACTTCCCCGAAGGAAGCTTTCTCAAATTATCGATTTAACAAAAAGTCAACTATTACGGTAAAACCATTACTAGAAACAGTAATTATAACTTTACTGTAAACTTCATAAATCCATAGAAAATAACTCATCTCTCTGAAAAATAATCCAAACATACCGGTGAGCTCCCATTATCACCTACTACGACTTCAGAGCTTTAAATCTCTTATTTACCGATTCTAGAAAAACTCGTTAATAAGCTCGAGCGATAAACCTATAGTATTTATGAACGTTGTCAAAAATCCTCGGTAATACTTACCACCCGGTAAAAAGATAACTATTAGATTTTGGTCGTAACATCATCACGTTGGCGAAGTCGTTCGAGGACAAAGTTTTGCCCCCATGTATTTGACCAGTGTCTATCCACAGATCTCCACCCATGAAAATGACTTCTTCTCCCGACGTTTTTCACTATCACCAGAACAACATTGTTGTTCATGTATTTGAGTCGGTTAGCTTTCGAGTGTTCGGACTTCATTAAATATTGGGCCTGGTCGGTTAGCCTTCTAGCTTCTTCGGATCCTAACCCGAAACCCATTTGAGGTCGCCGATCAGGAAACTATATCAGTATATACCACAAAGCCTTCCCCAACTTCCCGAAAGCTCTCAATCCTCTCTCTCAAGAAACAAACTCTCTAGAAAACCCACCGCGTTCGATCAGAAGAAGCAGACGCAAATGGAAAACCACAAGTCTGTTATGGCCGTCATCCGAGCCGCACGCCCATCTTTCCGCAACGCAAACGACAAGGTCGCCTTCGCCGTTCACGCTTCCTTCGTGGCCTCCGGCTACCACTTAATCGCCGCCGGCCGCTCCGCCTTTTCGGAAACTGCCCTCTCCTCTTCCTCGACCGGTACGTCACTCTCCCTTTTAATTTCCACAAATCCCCGTTCTGTCCCTAAAACCCTAAACCCTAATTTGATTAATATGGGGGGTTTTGCAGAGGAAGTGGGTAGTGAGAATTGGAACGAGCTGGAGAGCGAGTATGCGTTCGTGTATTCGAACCCGGATAAGGGTTCGAAGAAGGTTGTGGTGAAGTGTCTTGAGATTAATGGAACGTTGAGTGTGGATGCTGTGGTTGATGGGGCGTCTCAGAATGTTCACTGTGAATTGAAGTAACGTTTTTGATGTGATTTTGTGTTTATTGGAATTGGGTGGTGTTTGAAATGTTGGGTCTTGATTCGGTTCTGGGTGTTTTTTAACAATTTTGCAGGGTTGTTGATTATGTGCAAGAAAGTGAGGGGAGTAATTACTCTGCACAGTTCAAGAATATGGACACGTTGGTGAAGAAGCTTGATGCTCAAGTTCTGTCGAAATTGGAGGAGAGCTCCACACCTAAACTAACAAGGTAAATTCTGTTCCATTTTGTGACTTGTGGATCTATATATTATGGAGTTGATGTATTTTATCAGCCGCTGATGGAGTGCTGAAAATGTTGGTTTAATATGGTTGCAATATGGATTAGATATGCTATACTATTAGTAAGACTGTGTAGTTATGTTAGATAGCCAGATTTTCATAGAGTTTATTGATAAATGAATGTGCTGAATATGCTACTTTCTCTTTCATGATCGTTTTTGTTAGGGAACTTGGCAGCTCGGACTCAACTAAAATATCTGCAAATGAGCCTGGGTCTGGTGCTGGATCTGCAGGGTATGTTGCTCTCTTTTTCCCACACAGCCATGTACATATTCACACGTACACAAAAAATTCTACCCCATTGATCATATGGAAATTCTTGATTAACTGCAGCCTTTACTGTGAAATGTTTCAGTTTTGCATTGTTTATACTCATGTTTCTGTTGACGATTTTGTTGTGGAATAACTTGCTTTATCTATCATGCCCAAATATTCCAAATTATGTAGTTTACTCTAGATCCTAGCTTGGTTTGCAGAGTTGGATGTCAACCTGATAATGTTGGTGGTGGTGATGATCTTTGTCCTGGAAGGTATCTTACTGGGTTTCCAGTGGGTGGTGGCGATCTTTATCCTGGACCTGGTGCTGGAATGCCTTACAGGTATTTTACTTACCAAATGATTGTGTGGCTGGTCCTTGCAATTTATTCCCATTTGAACTGTTCCATATTGAACACATATTTGTTATGTTTATCTTCCAGGGGTGGTTTTGAAGATGGAAGCATGTTTGTAGGTATGTGTTCTTCTTAACTTTCACTGTAAACAATCTTGTCAAGTCTTTGAGACTAAGTTTATTGTCATTTGAAAATAGGACCCAATGATCGTAGATTTGGGGGTGTTGGACAACCTGGGTTTCCGGGGTTTCCTGGAGGACTACCGTGAGTTTTTTCTAGACTCTATCTTTTACGTGATATGGTATAGTTGATGTTACTGTTCTAACTTTAGGTGTTCTTGCAACAGTGGTGTTCCTGATCCTCGGTTTGGTGCTGAAAGACCATTGTGAGTAGATTTATTACTTTTATACTCTCCTCATCTCATTTTAAACTTGTAGTACTGTTCTAAGTTCGATTAAACCTATTTTGGAACAGTGGTCTTCCTCCAGGTGCACGCTTCGATCCATATGGGCCACCTGGTCTTCCTGATTTTGATCCGGATTTTGCAAGGTATATGAAATAGAAAATTTACTTACGGACATCACTAATCACATGATTCACATCCAGTTGGTGGTTCATTCAATCACATTTCACCTTTTATCAAAACTGATGGAATTGTTGAAGCCTTTACTGGTTTCCTCTTGAGAACTAATATATTCTCAATCTTGCTCTTTCTATCTGTACAGGCGCCCACAGGGTCCAGTAAGCAGGATACACCCTGACTTGGAGCAACCCTGGAGTGGTTCAGACTTTATCTAGAACCGGTCAGACCCTATCCGAGAGAACTTACAAGTGTAGTAGTTTGCTTTTAGCTTAATCTATATTGTGTGAGCTCTTATTTTGACGTAAGAATCAGTTTCGCTTTCAACAAACTTATGGCATCTGGTCCGTGATGTAACTTTGTAAATGGGTGTTCAACTAATGTAGTAAAGCTGTTTGGCATATCAGGCGCTTCATGTATATCTTGTTCTGTAGGATTTCAGCTTCCGAGTTATGATCAGTAGTGTTTCGTTCTGTGTTCCATGTCACAATTCATTCACGTTTACTTTCCTTGCCTCTAAGTAGCAATTGCTCACATTTTTCATATTTTACCAGAAAATGATTTCTACTATACCTAATTTTTCCGGCAAAGGTTTTCTCAGTTTCTTCTAATCAATTGTTATTGTATTCTCAACTCTTGAAACTGAAGGCTACAGAACAGGTGTTTTTGCATAGGTAGTTACCTGGAAAGTTTCATTGCAAATGTGCGACAACTCAGGAACACAATAATTCCACTTTCTGTCACTTTCTAAACAAGGCCATGATTATATTCCAAATATGAACTGTATGAAACACACAAAGATCCAAAGATTTCATGGACTAGTGTTATAGAGGTTAAAATAGAAAGGGTCCCAATTTGACTCACCGCCTCAAAGACTTGAGACTGATTGAGAGAGAAGCTTCTATGTAATTCCAGATTATCCCACCCCGTGGAGACGTAAGAAACTTGAGAAGTTGTGGTGTAATACAGGGTTTGCCCAGCCTCTACTCTAGAAGCCCATCATATTTCCATACTAACCAATTTCATCCGGCATAATAAGCCACACAACCAATATGAACAGAACAATAGTGTTCCACTCGACTAAAAGATTCATGTTCAGTTAATTTTAAAGATTAAAAATAAAACAACTCAACTTAAAAATAATTCTCACCACCGTTAAATTTAATCGATCACTGATCTGATAAACAGAAACAGCCAACCTTCCTTCTAGATTGACAAAGACATGCAACTATTTCTATGGTCTGATATTTATATAGTTCTGAATCATCCGCTACTCCAAGGTATAACCCAGATCAGATATGGGTGTCTCCAATTCCAGTAGCTCTTTGCTAGCTTTGGTGCTTGTTCTAGTTGCTTGTGCTTCAGGGAAGTCTCTAGCTGTTGATGATAGGCCACTTTCCCTCTTCTCACAGCAAGGTAAGGACTTTATGGCTCTAATTAAGCTACCCAAAATCACTGTTTCTGCCAAGTTGATCTGTGAAACTGATCAGGATTATGTTCTGTGTTGTAGGATATTCAAAGGTTTTTGGATCCCTTGGGATAGCTTGCGCGTGTTGCGATGGAGTTGGAGGTGAATGCAAAAGTAGTTGGACTGGTTCTTGCAGTAGCCTCAAATGTTCTCCCTGGAAGCAACATAATTTGAAGCTAAATTAAGCAGAAGTCCTTCTTCTTCTTCTTCTTCTTCTTCTTCTTCTTCTTCTCTCAACTTTGTAAATACCTATATGCAGATGTATTGTAAATACCTATATGTATATGCAGATATATGTAATGTAGAGAGACCTTCTTCTTCTTCTTCTTCTTCTCTCAACTTTGTAAATACCTATATGCAGATATATTGTAAATACCTATATGTATATGCAGATATATGTAATGTAGAGAGTTTTTGCCTTCTTAATGTTTTTTTCCTTTCCTGGGTTCTACATATCCTGTGCTATTGGTTAATGAAGGTTGAGCAACTATAATGAATAGGAGATTCTGATGCTGTTGGAAATGGAATTGTGCACTGGTTGTACTTCAATCTTTTCTAAAAGACAGTATCCTAGCCTATGATGCACGGATACAGCAAAAATTTTAGTATGCTGTATCGTACCCGTATCCGATACGGGTACGCACGGGATACGTCATGGATACGTACCCAAAGATATTCAAACGTATCCTAGATCATTTAGGGAGGTTTTGACCAAATTAATACTAGGTTGTTGACTTTTTGTAGTAATATCTTATCTAATTTGTAGCAATCTCTATTCTGTTTTAACTCTTTCACGATTATAATTGAATATTCTTCTGTATTTTCCTTAATTAGATGATTTAGATTAGATTTATTTGGAATTTATTTATTATTATAATTTTTTTGTGATAGATCTAGTAAAATTAGGTTATTTTCGTGTTATTTCCCATTAAAATTATCTATATATTTTTAAATTATATTAAATATATATAATATCAAAACATACCCGTATCCTATTTTTTCGATAAAAAACGTATCTGCGTATCGTATCGAACCCGTATCCGTGTCCCGTACCCGTACTAGTGCATCATAGATCCTAGCTGCCCAGATGAACTGATGCTGGTCAAAATGAAAAAAGAAACTAATTTGGTCTCTGATCTCTCTTGTTCCTAGTGTCCATCTATGCAGAAGCCAAGATTGAACATATGGGATTTTCCGACCGACATAAAAATGGAAAACTGAAATGACTAGGCTAAAATTTCTTCAAAGGGATGACTTGGTGGTTGGTCTTCCTTTACTTGAGCTGTAAAGGTCTCCTACTCTCCTTATCATAAGTTGCAATGTGCTATGATTCTATGTAGGTAAAAACACAAACGCAGGACCTCCACTCAATTGAAACAGAAAATTGTCTTTATGCCAACGAGGTTTGGCTCAGTTGATAAGGACGGGCTTGTGGTGGAGACCCTATCCGAGTTCGATCCCTGCTACCAACAGACCTCGGTGGTTCGCGATCTATAAATTCTCCTGTGGAAATCCATATCTGAAGGCTAGTGTGACAGGTACGTGTCCACTGTAAGTCCTTCAGGGTTAAGGTCGCAGGTTTGCCCTGACGATGGTGGTGTAGCGTATCCAAGCTCTCACCTAAACTTTTATGAATTGAGAAAATTGTCTTTATAATTCTGCATAACAGTTTAGGTCAAAGTTTCAGATAGTTTTAATTCAAATTATTTATACCTCTTTAGGCTTATGAACACAGAAAATTATTGTAGGCATCTGGTGTAAGTGAATCGAAATCTACGTTGCACTATCATGTTATTCATATATAAATACACTAACACATTAGCAAAATTAAATAAAAAAAACCTAGTCCCAGTGAATCAAACACTGTGATAAGTGAATCAAAACATTTCTGAAACGAGGTCTGGAAAATTGTACTCCCAGATCGTGATGGTCTAGAAAAGCCTATATGCAGTATATTTTGGAACTCGATCCAGAAAATATTTTCATCATAATAAAGGAGAAGAATAACGTCCAAGACTCCTGTCGGAGAGGAAAAATCTAATATCAGAAAAAAAAAAAAAAAAAAAAAAAAAAAAGACAAATAAAATATAACATATAAGCGGATAGATCATACCTAATTGACCTGAGTCCTTTTGTGATTAAAACCCAACACCTTAAAGATAGGTAAGTTGGGACAATATCGACACAATGATAATCTACGGGTCACGCTTGTCCCGGTTTAAGTACTCTGAGATGCCATTTAGGGACATTTTGGGTCTGTTTGGTACAGCTGTGGCTTTGAAAATAAGCTGGCTGTGGCTTATTCTGAGCATAAGCAGCTGACAAGCAAAGCTGCTGAGTGTTTGGTAAATTGGCTTTTTATAAGTGCTGTGAATGATAGAAACAGAGACAGACTGTTTGGTAAATTAGCTTTTTAAAAGTGCTTTGAGTTTGTAAATTACTAGTTTAGCCTTACAATATGTTTTTGCTTTATTTATTTGGTAATGTTTTATAATATAATTGCTCATGAACCCTTATGTCTATATATTTTTTATGATTTATATATGAAGTTTTATAAATCATAGTTACCAAGAGAATAATATTAGACACTATCATAAATATATGAATTACATGTTGTTCCATACATTAATAATAATTTATCTTTCATTGGCTCATATGAACAACAAAAATTTCATATTACCTTCAAACATTCCTATTACACGCACTCATCAAACATTGAGCGATCCTATCTCTTACTAATTCCATTTCTTGTGCTCTATGAGCTCTCAGACATCTGTAAATAAATTATTCAAAATTATGTGACAATTCACAATGAACCAGCACTTGATAAAGAAAAAGCACCTTTTGTAAATTTCTGTATCAGTTGATGTCGTAGTACAAAAGACAACAGCTGCGATTTTATCCTTATGTTTCTCTAGAAACCGTCGTACAGTCCCTGAACAAAACCAGACAATAGATGAGCTGGCTGGAGAGCAAGAATAAATGAAATGCAATCTTGAGGAATAGTTATTTGGAACAACTAAAAATGGATATAAATCAAAATTTTAGTAATTCAGCATGGATGCTCATTACAACAACTTCATGTCAACATCATTACAACAACTTAATTTCGAAGAATGTAAAACACAAACTCACTTATAGCAACATGGGCAGCTGGCTCACGAGGATAGTTCTTAGCCTCTGTATATATACAGCCCATTGCAATGCTGCAAATAAATTTTCCAAGAAAAGTGACTTAATGAGGGAAACAAGTAAAGATAAATAAAGAGCTGAATAAATGGAAACTTCAATGTAATATTTAGCTATCACCCCCACCTTTGCAGACCATTTTCAATGAGGAGTTCAAGACAAGAACGGTAGCAGTGGCTCAGAGCATTTTCTGCAGCAGTATGGTACTTCACAGCATACTTGGGACCAACTGTATGGATAACCCTCCTAATTACAGAAGAAAAAAACACCATTTATTGACCCAAGAATCTTGTGTGCAGCACCAATACTAGGAAAAAAACTCCATGGACAGAATAAAATGCTAATGCGAAGGGAGAATCTAAATGCTAGAGCATGAAATTCAACACCTACATTAAGCTAGCTCACAAGTAACCATGAATTACTGAAACATCCTTTATGCTGAGAAAATACAAAAGAACAGATTAAAATCAAAGGAGTTATCTTCAAATACATCCTCATAGCCTACTTGGACATCAAGAGAAGCTCACACAACTTCAAGTAATGATGCTGATAGCGGACAATCCCTATAAGTACTGCTAAGCATATCCTACAAACTAGTAATGTCTTGTGAATCTAAAATAGCTAGCTGGAAAATGTCAATACCTAGCTGGAAGGTCATATGCTTTAGTAACCTTTGCCATCCCTGTTCGGCACCCACCCTATCAAACAAAGGTTCCAATCAGTTGAAACTTGATATAAATTAATAACAGTAGAACACTAGGCAGAAGGATTTTATAGAAAATGACAAATAGTTTATGTCATAAAAAAATTGTATGCCGCATCCTATTCTATATCAAGGATCTTATGTCTGAAGACTGAAGACAACATTCAACTGCAATCAAGTGTAAACCATACATATTTCCCATAGAATAGCTAAGTTTGATTAAGAAGTAGCATACCAATGCTGCACATTCTTCAGCAAGATCAGGTCCAGCTGCAGCATGCCAGCCAGGGCTGCAGTGTGCTTCATCCATGTTCTGCAAATGATCGAATTGAAAGCACGTTAGGGAATACCATTCATTAGCCACGTGCATCCATTGGTTCCCAATCCAAATGTAATTGACGGTATTTGCTTATTAGGAATTTGGTGGAATAATATATTTTCAAATACAGAGAAGGTTATACGGTAAAGCAATACACATACATAGTACTAACCTCATTTGTAGAGTTTACTACAACATCAACTTCCAGATTCCAAGGGTTCCCCATCCACAAATATATCTTCGAATTAATCTCATGATCAACTGGAAACCTCGAAGCTATTGCATTGAGACCATTTTCAGCCCCGGACTTAGAAGTCAAAGGATCAGGGAAGTAAGAATTTGAAAATGTGGGATCTTCATTGTCATATTCCAAAGAAGACCGGTGCTCAGCATTGCTCCACCGCGGCACTTGATACAGCTATATTTGCAGGGCGGATGAGCTAGCAGAAGAGGTCATTGGTATTTTGGTCAGGAACAGAATCAACCGCTTGGTCCTCTATAAAATAATGGAGCGAGGGAGGTAATTGGTAAGCAGCAACTGAGTCAGTGTTCTTACCAGCCTTCATTCTCAAAAAAACCAATGCCTCAGAGGCATTTCTTCAAACAGATGGTGAGCACAATCATTTGGATGACGACCCAGTATCGAATACCTTACTTGGATGACGACCTCAGCGCGGCGGCCTCAGAGGTCTCAATTCTCATCAGAACCTCTCTCAGTAGCTCCTGAGGCATGTGGGCCCAGAAGCTCTGCTTCAACGAGCCCCCCACCTCCGGCGCCGACCGGTCCTGAACCACCCGCTGCGACCGGGAAAACCTCATGTCCTGGATTCCCATTTTGGTCTGAACTAGGCCTATTCTGCTTTGATTTGTTTTTCTTTTCTACAGTATTTGAGGTCCGTCTGAATGTGGCAACATAATGAACACATTATCAAATCGTTGCCTATCTTAATTTGTGCTATGAGAGAGCAACCAAAGGGAGAAAGTACAGGCATGAATGACATGGAGTTGAGTCATGCATGCACAAACTGATAACGAAAACGTTGATACGAAATGTTCATAAATCAAATGTGACATGCACCTTCAAGTGGTTTGAACTTGTGCAATGTGATGAGCAAGGCATTTCTGAAATCAGAGGTCGTTGCTTTTCTGGATTTGATGTTATTCCATGCAAGTTTTGCTTTACGAAAGTCTGATATCGAGGGAGCTGGAACCACTTACCTGAAGTTGAATGATTTAATATCTGATCACTTTAGAGAAGGCCATGATCAGCGCACATATGATTTTTCGAATAGTTTCAACGAATCGACAACTCTAGGTCCCTTCGGGGACATCCGATAAAATTAGCCTATTACATCAAGACTTCAAACATACTGGTTCAAATCTAAACAAGGACCGATTGCCAGGAAAAAAAATCTAAACAAGGACCGAGTGAAATAAGTTTGATAACTAGTTGTCTTGTTTCTTTCATTTTCCTAATTCCTCTCTCTGTGTTTATTTTATTTTCTTTCTTTTCCCTCTTCCATTATTCCATTATGTTAGTAGTAAAAAGTAATGAAAAGCATAATATCAAACCATTCTCAGTTTTATTTTAGGGTTTGGCTATCATACATTAATGTATAGCATACATATCAAGCGTGAACCGTTCGATCATCTTTTTAAATCTAATCAGACGGTTCACATTTGGTATGTATGCTATACAATTATAAAATTTTCCTTTATTTTGTACACAAAAATAGAATGGCATGGCTTGTCATTATGTAGGTAGGAAACAGAATGAATATGAATTGAGTCATGATTTCACAAAGTTATGAGAAACATGTTTTACTACAGATGCTTCTAATTGAAGGGTGCGCAAAGTACTATGAACTTCTACAATGTTATGATGAGCGGAAGACCCGTATCTTTTGCTTTTCTAATTTTGATAATAATAGTACACAGTACTCTGAGGGCAAATTAGCTTAAATTCCTCGTAGAATTTTATCTAATTTGATCAAATTAGCACTAAAAATTCAAAATTAAATCAAAATCAAGTGGGGGCCATAGCCCCCCATGAGCATAATGTGTGTCCGCCCGTGGTTGTTTGTTCTTCTAAATGTTATGGTATACGTTATTTTATGAAAGTGTTTCAATAGAAACTATGAGATAAAGTAGATAGAAATCTAGTAACAACGATTAGCTTGTCATGATGCTACGTTGATGAAGTTTAGCTATAGATCAACCAAATGTACATAAGCATGGCCATTTGCATATAGATGTTCACGAACCAAGCAAGGTTTGATGGAGTTGAACCTAATGTTCCGAAGGCTTGTCATCTAATTTTTGGGTAAGTGGTTGCTTCTAATAAGGTCAGTTTTGGATGTATGTACATTGGGTTTTTGATCTTACCATTCTGAAGAAGTTTGGTGTCCCTTGCAATCTTAGTAAAGCTCTGCATTGTGGAAGTCAATTGGCATCCTCCGATACTTGGTTGGGTCAAAGTTAATATTGATGGTGTATGGCGTAACTCTTCTGGTCAAGCAAGTTATGGAGGCATATTTCGGGATTTTAGAGGTCAATTTCTTGGAGCTTTTTGCTCTAATTTTAATATGGCGAGTTTGGAATGGCTATCGAGTTAGCTTAGGTGCGGGATTGGAAGCATGTATGGTTGGTGGTCGACTCTTCCTTAGTTCTCACATTTCTCCGCTCACCACTTTTGGTGCCTTGGAAGCTAAGGGTTGAGTGGAGGAATTGTTTACATCACATATCATAGATGCAGTTTCGCTATACTCATATTTTTCGTGAGGGTAACCAGACAACAGATGCTCTTTCTAACTACGGCCATTCTTCAAGTGGGTTAACTTGGTGGGATTTTCCTCCCCGTTTCATTCTTTCTCATTGTCAGAGAGACAGCATGGGGCTTTCCAGTTTTCGTTTCAAATAGTATTACTATTGCTTGATTTTTGTTTTTATTTTCATGTCTGCTGGAGAGTGATATCTTTTTAGTTACTTTTCTTTTTTAAGGAGTTGGGTTTTATGTCCTCTCTTTCCTTTTGTATTCTTTTATTTTCCTTTTAATAAAACTCAATAAAGATTTGGGCATTTAGACCGTCCTCTGTTTATCCAAAAAAAAAATGTACATAAACATGGCCGAGCTTATGCACATTAAGCTTATGCTTCTCAAATTGATCGGCTACCATATATCACTGCTTCACGTATTATGTCGAAGTCATGAAAACCATAACAGAGCATCCGAGCTCCACAACCGTTGTGCTCTGCCAAGAGCTGGCTCATCACGTTTTCTCCATCTTCCCTTGAAGCAACACAAATTTCCGAAGGAACAAAATCAAACGCAAAACCATTGCACTGAAACTTGCATAGCCAAATCCCAAAAATTGGAGGCTAGTGGAAAAGGCACACGCGGGCCTCGCTAGGGCTTAGGGCAAAGTGATATCATGCATATCCATCGTCTATCTTCATGTTGTTAACGTGGATCCTTTTGGATTCTTGCACTTTTATCTGGCTTTGGTTCTTATCCTTATTGCCATCCTAAACTGATAGAAAGAAAGCGCATGCGTCTGCGACTGTTCTCCTCCGCAGAGAGTTCTTCTTGATTCGGGTCTGTATATTAATCATAACTCATACGCTGGTGTTGTTGTTTGCCCCTTATTTGATCCACATCTCTTATCCCTAATTAGTTTATGAAAAGAACAGAAGCTTTCTGCCTTTTTGACTAACTCGAAGGATTGAGAGGGACCCTAGCTTGTTGATTAGATAATAATCGAAAACGCACAAACAAAGCAGATACTGTATTTCACTGTTTTGTGATGGAAATAAGTGAGAGACTTGTGATTATAAAGGCTCTCATCACGTTTATGACAACCCAGCGTAAGTATCCGTCGTGTCGACGGAATTATTAATTATAGGTATGTACGAGGTTTCTTTATTTCTTGCAATGCCAAGAAAAAAAATTCCTATAGCTAATTCAAAAGATGCACAGGTTCAAATTGTTGTATCCACACAGTAGTTTTGTTGGACAAGTAAAAAAGCGAAAGACAGAATAAAAGAAAAAAATAACAAACAAATTAAGATGATTCAATTGTTACCTAATAAAGATGTATTTCTATGGAATTGCAGACAACAAAGGAAAGTTTTTGCAGCTTCATCTCTCTTAAGTGGTTGGGTCAAGATTGACCTAACCTGGCAGTGTATGACGGTGCGAGACGCATCTATCATGTCACGCCCCGACCCAAGATTACCTCCCTAACCCTGGGTTAAGACGTGCGGGACCCAACTCAAGTGAGATTTACTCGAAATCCCCCTTGAGCCAGGATAACCCTATTCAAACAGTCCAAACGGTACCGGAATAAACCTCAAATCGGAGGTTATTCTGATTCCTACATTTGGATCTCAATATGCCAATTAAAGAACCTAGGGGTTCTAATAATAGTTGTGACTGCACCTGAATCTCAGTCAGGCTGCCTACGTACCCTGTCCTCAGGGATCAAGCCACACGTAGCTCTGGTATAAGATTCACCCTGGCCGGGCAGAATCCCGCTTTTCTAAATATCGGTCGATTTATTAGTATGGATATCAAACATCTAATGCGTATCCGGAGTTTAACCTCTTCGCTAAGGTATCCACCGACCAACAAATCCTCGGGATTAAACCGAACATTCTATCATTCATAACAATAACATCCATACACGACAAGACAGATAACAAAGGCAATCACACGATTATAAACAACCATCACACATAACTATAAATATAAGACATAGTGGCATCCACGTAAATAAACCAAACCATGGGCATTTAAGATATTTCCTCCTACTTGGCATCCCTGACAAAACTATAATTACCAGGGGTATTTATGGAATTACCATCTCAATGGCATTCCTGTAATTAGCCCAAAACTGTCAGGGGCAACATGGTCATTTTAGACTTAATGACAGTTTGTAATTAATCTGAAAACTAGGGGCATTTTAGGAATTAAAGCCTTAGTGGCAGTCCCTGTAAATATATACAAATTAGCCAGGGTAGTCTGGTCTTTTTTAACCTCAATGGCAGCCCCGTAAATAAACAAAACTGTCGGGGATATTTTAGAAATTTCAACCCTGATGGCACCCCTGTAATTAACCTACATTGCTAGGGCAGTTTTGCCATTTTACAATCACTGTAAAACAGTAAAAACCCGGATCTACCATGGTAAAAATCCAGGAATTTACTGTTCTCCTTTAAAATGTTTCCGGTCGGCCTACCGGCCGATTTCTACACCCTATAACCGGCCACAACCCTCCCCCAGTCACTCCTCACAGCAACCATATTCATCAGCATGAATTGCACATCCAGCATAAGGGAAAATAAGGATGGAGGAATTTTCTTACCTCTCAAGCTCCTGCCGAGGGACCCCGAACCCACCGGCACAACTGCACAGTGCCACTTGGACACTCACATGCACCAGCCGTGCCGGCGTCTCCCAACGGTGCTCCCCACCTCACCTTCATCCTCCACAGCCTCTGGTGCCCTCGATCCCCTCCCCTGCACGTCTGGACCTCTGCCCGCCTTGCTCGACAATCGAGGTGATCGACGAGAGGCGCGACAGCCCCGGCGTGCGCCACAGCAGGCTTGATGGAGCCCTGGCTTCGACCCGAGAGAGAGAAACGAAGAGAAAGAGAGAAAACAGGGGGGAAGGAGAGAGAGTCCGAGAGGAAACCGAGAAGGATCCGGGCGGAAATCCGAGAGGGGAGGAAGAGAGAGAGTGAGCCTGAGTGAGAGAGATTTCCCATATATATATACCCAACACCAACGGCCCAGATCAATCTCTGATTGATCTGACGGCCCAGATTTGATTACAGAAGTTACCATGAATAGTAAGAAGATATTTTTCCTATTTACTTTTACCGTACGGTAACAACACTTTATTCCGCATAACTTTCACATACGAACTCCGATTAATTCATAGGACATACCCACGAGTTCGTATTATCGTCCTCTACATCTTTCCCGAAGAAAAGTTCCACGAATTCCCGACTTATCGCAAAGTTATCTTTTTCTACGGTAAAGTAACTTAAGATTTGTTACTTCCGGAAATTGAATAAATTCGTAACTAACAACTCGTAACTCCGGAAAATCTTCCGGACATACCGGGAAACTCGTAATAACATAACCTACTCCTCGGAACATTAATTCTATTTTCCCCCAGAACCGAGAATACCTCGATATTAATTCAGGGAAAATTAGCAATGCGGTTACCATTCTCTGTAACTCGCCTAATCCCGGTAAAAATGCTAATTTCGGGACGGGGTGTTACAATCTACCCCCCTTATAGAAATTTCGTCCCCGAAATTTCCTTTGCGAAAGGTAAAACCAACTGTCAAGGAATGTCGTCAAGTTCATCGAACAGAGCTTCAGGAAAACCAGAATCACAAACTCTATGTATCATTTCCTTTAGCATTCAGAGTCTCCCCGCATTTGCAATACGGAAAACATAGCTACACTCGCTTAAAACACTAGAGTACGATACCCTAGTCTCATCCTTTTCGTCGTAATCGACTCCATAAGACTTGCCTCTTAACTCTTCACAAGCTAATTTCCAAAATGCCAATTTCGACAATCCAAACGTAACCCAAACTAACTTGAAGTCGACTCGAATGCTCTACTTACACGACTGCCACACTTGGCATTTCACACCAAAGTCTTCCACATGGAAGGGTAAAAATGCTACGGTCCCTCACCGTGGAGGAAATTCATACATCTCTTGCACCTTTCGAGACTAAAGAGATATGAACTTTCTACACTAGGCCCTGAGACCACAGACGGATTATCTCCTGCATCCATAATCAAAACTCATCAACCCACGTTCCTAATACCCCAACTTTTAACCACAGGGTTCGAACAAACTCGCATACCACAATGCGACCTCCAACTGCTCACTTGAGCTGATGAATCCGTTATGCGACTTCGCGCCTACATGGATGTCATCTTCACATACTTAGAAATAGTGAACCTTCCTCATCCTACCCCTCTCTTATAAAAGAGTCTTCAGTAGGGCATTTCCCAATAACCTGAGCTAACAAGCTCGCACACTAACTCATGCGTGCTAAAGTCTTGCCTAAAGGACGGAAATTTTTGGCCCAACGTCCTGTATGCTTCTCATCGTGCTTCTATAATCAGTTTCTACTGTCACACCGATTAGCTCAACATCTACTATACCTCATGGAAATATATTTCGAAACCAAGTCAAATCCCCCATGACTTTACCCCAAACCTTAATCCTTATTAGAAAAGTTCACGCACACCAAAGAAATAATAAGTCTGACTTCTCAGACTAGGGTCGGAGCTAAGAGCTCTAGTAGCGCCATCACGCTATGCTAGCTAGATAAAATAATAACGGACAACCCTTATAATATCCACCTGACCTCTCAGGCGTGTCTGACCTCTCAGACCAGGGTCGGAGCTAAGAGCTCTGGGTAAAGTGGTAATGGACAACCCTCATAGTATCCACCTGACATCTCAGGCGTGTCTGTCCTCTCAGACCAGGGTCGGAGCTAAGAGCTCTGGGTAAAGTGGTAATGGACAACCCTCATAGTATCCACCTGACATCTCAGGCGTGTCTGTCCTCTCAGACCAGGGTCGGAGCTAAGAGCTCTGGGTAAAGTGGTAATGGACAACCCTCATAGTATCCACCTGACATCTCAGGCGTGTCTGTCCTCTCAGACCAGGGTCGGAGCTAAGAGCTCTGGGTAAAGTGGTAATGGACAACCCTCATAGTATCCACCTGACATCTCAGGCGTGTCTGTCCTCTCAGACCAGGGTCGGAGCTAAGAGCTCTGGTAGCGCCCTCACGCTACTCTAGCTAGCATATTCATTGACAACCCTTATAACAAAAATTCATAACAAAACTTTACCCAATTACTCATCCCAAAACAATAAGTAAAACCATTCCTCGTCTTATATGCATAATTCCACATAAAACATTCATGAACCCGAGGAAAATATAATTCTCGAAACCATCATATAAACCCTGCAAATAACTCAATAATTAGGGCATGCATTCATTTACAAATAGTCTGTCCACTCACAGTACTATTGCGACCTTCTTCCCGCTCGGAAAGCTTCTCGAGCGAAACTCTCGAACTAACCGCGTAGTCGAGCCCGTCTCACGTTCAACCAGAGACTGTACAAACAACCCAATACATTAGTCATTTCATCGTTGACTTGGTCTTTTCCTAGTTTGACCAGGAACTCCTATTTGACCACATGTTGACCAAGTTCCTTTTTAACTTTCTTTCCCGGTTATCGACTCTTAATCTCAATTTACCGGAAGTCCGACCCAGTTTCCGAACTTCCTTTATCACTTTTCAAACTTTACACTTATTTCCGATTATCGACTCGAAGTTTGGTTTCTGTTTACGCCACATTAGCGTAAGTATTTTCTCTTACTAAATGTGAGTCGATGCGTCGATAACAAAATTATCCGATTGCTTTTCCACGATCCACTTGACAATACCGTTAATAGAAGTCAACATCTCCCCCAACCACTAGAGTGGTCATCATAATATAGTTCCCATATTTCACTAATTATCTTCAAAACCCTTAACTTGAATTCTACATTTTCTTTAACCTTTTCAACCCGATTTAACATCTTCTCCAAAAATAGAAACCTTCCAAAAGGGAAAGTTTCCCAAAATGGAAAGTTTCCTAAATTAGTAAGTCTTCCTACTTACGTTCACTTTTCCGTAAATATCCCGATTACGATTCAACTGACACTTTTCGACTCAAATGGGATTCGGTTTCTACCTCTTCGGCATTCTGCCAGTTCAACTGCATCACCGGAATCTTCGTCGGATTCCGATGTCTTGCCGGAATTTCGCCATAATCTCCCCGTTTCCTCTGATCTACCAAGTTCCGACAACAAGCAAACAACAACACCAACAATACTGCAATTACACAATGATCAAGAACACTCACACAGGAGCTCTAGGTAACAGTAGTTACCTTCAAAATTGATCCGAGGCAGAAATACCCAAACCTCTGCCTCTGTCCAAACCCCCAACAACATAACTCAAAGAAAGAATTTATTTAATTCTCGCAATCTTTTGGTCCGAGATTTGAACCTAGGCTCTGATACCATTGTCACGCCCCGACCCAAGATTACCTCCCTAACCCTGGGTTAAGACGTGCGGGACCCAACTCAAGTGAGATTTACTCGAAATCCCCCTTGAGCCAGGATAACCCTATTCAAACAGTCCAAACGGTACCGGAATAAACCTCAAATCGGAGGTTATTCTGATTCCTACATTTGGATCTCAATATGCCAATTAAAGAACCTAGGGGTTCTAATAATAGTTGTGACTGCACCTGAATCTCAGTCAGGCTGCCTACGTACCCTGTCCTCAGGGATCAAGCCACACGTAGCTCTGGTATAAGATTCACCCTGGCCGGTCAGAATCCCGCTTTTCTAAATATCGGTCGATTTATTAGTATGGATATCAAACATCTAATGCGTATCCGGAGTTTAACCTCTTCGCTAAGGTATCCACCGACCAACAAATCCTCGGGATTAAACCGAACATTCTATCATTCATAACAATAACATCCATACACGACAAGACAGATAACAACGGCAATCACACGATTATAAACAACCATCACACATAACTATAAATATAAGACATAGTGGCATCCACGTAAATAAACCAAACCATGGGCATTTAAGATATTTCCTCCTACTTGGCATCCCTGACAAAACTATAATTACCAGGGGTATTTATGGAATTACCATCTCAATGGCATTCCTGTAATTAGCCCAAAACTGTCAGGGGCAACATGGTCATTTTAGACTTAATGACAGTTTGTAATTAATCTGAAAACTAGGGGCATTTTAGGAATTAAAGCCTTAGTGGCAGTCCCTGTAAATATATACAAATTAGCCAGGGTAGTCTGGTCTTTTTTAACCTCAATGGCAGCCCCGTAAATAAACAAAACTGTCGGGGATATTTTAGAAATTTCAACCCTGATGGCACCCCTGTAATTAACCTACATTGCTAGGGCAGTTTTGCCATTTTACAATCACTGTAAAACAGTAAAAACCCGGATCTACCATGGTAAAAATCCAGGAATTTACTGTTCTCCTTTAAAATGTTTCCGGTCGGCCTACCGGCCGATTTCTACACCCTATAACCGGCCACAACCCTCCCCCAGTCACTCCTCACAGCAACCATATTCATCAGCATGAATTGCACATCCAGCATAAGGGAAAATAAGGATGGAGGAATTTTCTTACCTCTCAAGCTCCTGCCGAGGGACCCCGAACCCACCGGCACAACTGCACAGTGCCACTTGGACACTCACATGCACCAGCCGTGCCGGCGTCTCCCAACGGTGCTCCCCACCTCACCTTCATCCTCCACAGCCTCTGGTGCCCTCGATCCCCTCCCCTGCACGTCTGGACCTCTGCCCGCCTTGCTCGACAATCGAGGTGATCGACGAGAGGCGCGACAGCCCCGGCGTGCGCCACAGCAGGCTTGATGGAGCCCTGGCTTCGACCCGAGAGAGAGAAACGAAGAGAAAGAGAGAAAACAGGGGGGAAGGAGAGAGAGTCCGAGAGGAAACCGAGAAGGATCCGGGCGGAAATCCGAGAGGGGAGGAAGAGAGAGAGTGAGCCTGAGTGAGAGAGATTTCCCATATATATATACCCAACACCAACGGCCCAGATCAATCTCTGATTGATCTGACGGCCCAGATTTGATTACAGAAGTTACCATGAATAGTAAGAAGATATTTTTCCTATTTACTTTTACCGTACGGTAACAACACTTTATTCCGCATAACTTTCACATACGAACTCCGATTAATTCATAGGACATACCCACGAGTTCGTATTATCGTCCTCTACATCTTTCCCGAAGAAAAGTTCCACGAATTCCCGACTTATCGCAAAGTTATCTTTTTCTACGGTAAAGTAACTTAAGATTTGTTACTTCCGGAAATTGAATAAATTCGTAACTAACAACTCGTAACTCCGGAAAATCTTCCGGACATACCGGGAAACTCGTAATAACATAACCTACTCCTCGGAACATTAATTCTATTTTCTCCCAGAACCGAGAATACCTCGATATTAATTCAGGGAAAATTAGCAATGCGGTTACCATTCTCTGTAACTCGCCTAATCCCGGTAAAAATGCTAATTTCGGGACGGGGTGTTACAATCTACCCCCCTTATAGAAATTTCGTCCCCGAAATTTCCTTTGCGAAAGGTAAAACCAACTGTCAAGGAATGTCGTCAAGTTCATCGAACAGAGCTTCAGGAAAACCAGAATCACAAACTCTATGTATCATTTCCTTTAGCATTCAGAGTCTCCCCGCATTTGCAATACGGAAAACATAGCTACACTCGCTTAAAACACTAGAGTACGATACCCTAGTCTCATCCTTTTCGTCGTAATCGACTCCATAAGACTTGCCTCTTAACTCTTCACAAGCTAATTTCCAAAATGCCAATTTCGACAATCCAAACGTAACCCAAACTAACTTGAAGTCGACTCGAATGCTCTACTTACACGACTGCCACACTTGGCATTTCACACCAAAGTCTTCCACATGGAAGGGTAAAAATGCTACGGTCCCTCACCGTGGAGGAAATTCATACATCTCTTGCACCTTTCGAGACTAAAGAGATATGAACTTTCTACACTAGGCCCTGAGACCACAGACGGATTATCTCCTGCATCCATAATCAAAACTCATCAACCCACGTTCCTAATACCCCAACTTTTAACCACAGGGTTCGAACAAACTCGCATACCACAATGCGACCTCCAACTGCTCACTTGAGCTGATGAATCCGTTATGCGACTTCGCGCCTACATGGATGTCATCTTCACATACTTAGAAATAGTGAACCTTCCTCATCCTACCCCTCTCTTATAAAAGAGTCTTCAGTAGGGCATTTCCCAATAACCTGAGCTAACAAGCTCGCACACTAACTCATGCGTGCTAAAGTCTTGCCTAAAGGACGGAAATTTTTGGCCCAACGTCCTGTATGCTTCTCATCGTGCTTCTATAATCAGTTTCTACTGTCACACCGATTAGCTCAACATCTACTATACCTCATGGAAATATATTTCGAAACCAAGTCAAATCCC
Organism: Comarum palustre; assembly: GCA_951800085.1. Taxonomy (NCBI): domain Eukaryota; kingdom Viridiplantae; phylum Streptophyta; class Magnoliopsida; order Rosales; family Rosaceae; genus Comarum; species Comarum palustre. The sequence continues at coordinate 24,846,923 of OX637574.1, read as the reverse complement.
CCATGACTTTACCCCAAACCTTAATCCTTATTAGAAAAGTTCACGCACACCAAAGAAATAATAAGTCTGACTTCTCAGACTAGGGTCGGAGCTAAGAGCTCTAGTAGCGCCATCACGCTATGCTAGCTAGATAAAATAATAACGGACAACCCTTATAATATCCACCTGACCTCTCAGGCGTGTCTGACCTCTCAGACCAGGGTCGGAGCTAAGAGCTCTGGGTAAAGTGGTAATGGACAACCCTCATAGTATCCACCTGACATCTCAGGCGTGTCTGTCCTCTCAGACCAGGGTCGGAGCTAAGAGCTCTGGGTAAAGTGGTAATGGACAACCCTCATAGTATCCACCTGACATCTCAGGCGTGTCTGTCCTCTCAGACCAGGGTCGGAGCTAAGAGCTCTGGGTAAAGTGGTAATGGACAACCCTCATAGTATCCACCTGACATCTCAGGCGTGTCTGTCCTCTCAGACCAGGGTCGGAGCTAAGAGCTCTGGGTAAAGTGGTAATGGACAACCCTCATAGTATCCACCTGACATCTCAGGCGTGTCTGTCCTCTCAGACCAGGGTCGGAGCTAAGAGCTCTGGTAGCGCCCTCACGCTACTCTAGCTAGCATATTCATTGACAACCCTTATAACAAAAATTCATAACAAAACTTTACCCAATTACTCATCCCAAAACAATAAGTAAAACCATTCCTCGTCTTATATGCATAATTCCACATAAAACATTCATGAACCCGAGGAAAATATAATTCTCGAAACCATCATATAAACCCTGCAAATAACTCAATAATTAGGGCATGCATTCATTTACAAATAGTCTGTCCACTCACAGTACTATTGCGACCTTCTTCCCGCTCGGAAAGCTTCTCGAGCGAAACTCTCGAACTAACCGCGTAGTCGAGCCCGTCTCACGTTCAACCAGAGACTGTACAAACAACCCAATACATTAGTCATTTCATCGTTGACTTGGTCTTTTCCTAGTTTGACCAGGAACTCCTATTTGACCACATGTTGACCAAGTTCCTTTTTAACTTTCTTTCCCGGTTATCGACTCTTAATCTCAATTTACCGGAAGTCCGACCCAGTTTCCGAACTTCCTTTATCACTTTTCAAACTTTACACTTATTTCCGATTATCGACTCGAAGTTTGGTTTCTGTTTACGCCACATTAGCGTAAGTATTTTCTCTTACTAAATGTGAGTCGATGCGTCGATAACAAAATTATCCGATTGCTTTTCCACGATCCACTTGACAATACCGTTAATAGAAGTCAACATCTCCCCCAACCACTAGAGTGGTCATCATAATATAGTTCCCATATTTCACTAATTATCTTCAAAACCCTTAACTTGAATTCTACATTTTCTTTAACCTTTTCAACCCGATTTAACATCTTCTCCAAAAATAGAAACCTTCCAAAAGGGAAAGTTTCCCAAAATGGAAAGTTTCCTAAATTAGTAAGTCTTCCTACTTACGTTCACTTTTCCGTAAATATCCCGATTACGATTCAACTGACACTTTTCGACTCAAATGGGATTCGGTTTCTACCTCTTCGGCATTCTGCCAGTTCAACTGCATCACCGGAATCTTCGTCGGATTCCGATGTCTTGCCGGAATTTCGCCATAATCTCCCCGTTTCCTCTGATCTACCAAGTTCCGACAACAAGCAAACAACAACACCAACAATACTGCAATTACACAATGATCAAGAACACTCACACAGGAGCTCTAGGTAACAGTAGTTACCTTCAAAATTGATCCGAGGCAGAAATACCCAAACCTCTGCCTCTGTCCAAACCCCCAACAACATAACTCAAAGAAAGAATTTATTTAATTCTCGCAATCTTTTGGTCCGAGATTTGAACCTAGGCTCTGATACCATTGTCACGCCCCGACCCAAGATTACCTCCCTAACCCTGGGTTAAGACGTGCGGGACCCAACTCAAGTGAGATTTACTCGAAATCCCCCTTGAGCCAGGATAACCCTATTCAAACAGTCCAAACGGTACCGGAATAAACCTCAAATCGGAGGTTATTCTGATTCCTACATTTGGATCTCAATATGCCAATTAAAGAACCTAGGGGTTCTAATAATAGTTGTGACTGCACCTGAATCTCAGTCAGGCTGCCTACGTACCCTGTCCTCAGGGATCAAGCCACACGTAGCTCTGGTATAAGATTCACCCTGGCCGGTCAGAATCCCGCTTTTCTAAATATCGGTCGATTTATTAGTATGGATATCAAACATCTAATGCGTATCCGGAGTTTAACCTCTTCGCTAAGGTATCCACCGACCAACAAATCCTCGGGATTAAACCGAACATTCTATCATTCATAACAATAACATCCATACACGACAAGACAGATAACAACGGCAATCACACGATTATAAACAACCATCACACATAACTATAAATATAAGACATAGTGGCATCCACGTAAATAAACCAAACCATGGGCATTTAAGATATTTCCTCCTACTTGGCATCCCTGACAAAACTATAATTACCAGGGGTATTTATGGAATTACCATCTCAATGGCATTCCTGTAATTAGCCCAAAACTGTCAGGGGCAACATGGTCATTTTAGACTTAATGACAGTTTGTAATTAATCTGAAAACTAGGGGCATTTTAGGAATTAAAGCCTTAGTGGCAGTCCCTGTAAATATATACAAATTAGCCAGGGTAGTCTGGTCTTTTTTAACCTCAATGGCAGCCCCGTAAATAAACAAAACTGTCGGGGATATTTTAGAAATTTCAACCCTGATGGCACCCCTGTAATTAACCTACATTGCTAGGGCAGTTTTGCCATTTTACAATCACTGTAAAACAGTAAAAACCCGGATCTACCATGGTAAAAATCCAGGAATTTACTGTTCTCCTTTAAAATGTTTCCGGTCGGCCTACCGGCCGATTTCTACACCCTATAACCGGCCACAACCCTCCCCCAGTCACTCCTCACAGCAACCATATTCATCAGCATGAATTGCACATCCAGCATAAGGGAAAATAAGGATGGAGGAATTTTCTTACCTCTCAAGCTCCTGCCGAGGGACCCCGAACCCACCGGCACAACTGCACAGTGCCACTTGGACACTCACATGCACCAGCCGTGCCGGCGTCTCCCAACGGTGCTCCCCACCTCACCTTCATCCTCCACAGCCTCTGGTGCCCTCGATCCCCTCCCCTGCACGTCTGGACCTCTGCCCGCCTTGCTCGACAATCGAGGTGATCGACGAGAGGCGCGACAGCCCCGGCGTGCGCCACAGCAGGCTTGATGGAGCCCTGGCTTCGACCCGAGAGAGAGAAACGAAGAGAAAGAGAGAAAACAGGGGGGAAGGAGAGAGAGTCCGAGAGGAAACCGAGAAGGATCCGGGCGGAAATCCGAGAGGGGAGGAAGAGAGAGAGTGAGCCTGAGTGAGAGAGATTTCCCATATATATATACCCAACACCAACGGCCCAGATCAATCTCTGATTGATCTGACGGCCCAGATTTGATTACAGAAGTTACCATGAATAGTAAGAAGATATTTTTCCTATTTACTTTTACCGTACGGTAACAACACTTTATTCCGCATAACTTTCACATACGAACTCCGATTAATTCATAGGACATACCCACGAGTTCGTATTATCGTCCTCTACATCTTTCCCGAAGAAAAGTTCCACGAATTCCCGACTTATCGCAAAGTTATCTTTTTCTACGGTAAAGTAACTTAAGATTTGTTACTTCCGGAAATTGAATAAATTCGTAACTAACAACTCGTAACTCCGGAAAATCTTCCGGACATACCGGGAAACTCGTAATAACATAACCTACTCCTCGGAACATTAATTCTATTTTCCCCCAGAACCGAGAATACCTCGATATTAATTCAGGGAAAATTAGCAATGCGGTTACCATTCTCTGTAACTCGCCTAATCCCGGTAAAAATGCTAATTTCGGGACGGGGTGTTACATATCATATCTCAGACGGAGTCGTTTTGTAGCGGAGAAGTTTCGTGCAAGGACGGCGGTGGCAGAGATGTTGTACTAGGACAATGGGCCAAGCTTTGGTTGACGTAGTTGGGCTCGGTAGGTCATCAGCTGAGCTTTGTGATGCAATTGGGTTTTGGTCTAGATCTTTTTGGACTTAGGTCTTTGGTTTTATTGTTAGGTTTTTATAGTTGTTTTTTGGTGTCCCTCCTCTTTGAGAGAGGGTTTGGGGTTTTTTATGATATGTTGGTGTTGTTGGTCGTGTCGTGGGGTGAGCCAGTGTTTTGGTGTTGTGTCCAGAGACTATTTTAATGTCGGTTAGTTTTTGTTGTCAATGTAATGAGGAGGTTACCTGTGCATATATGTTGGTAATTTTGGCATGTAGTGTTTGAAAGGGTTGTTTCATCTTGAGGTTGACTGTAAGGATGTATCGGTACTTCTGGATTAGGTTACGGTTGAACTAATTTCAGTTCTTGTCACTGTAATCGTTGAGTTTTCGGGTAGGTAGAGGAGAGTGGAGAATTTATTAATTTCCACCACCGTTGTCTCTCATGGTTGTAATTTGAATTCTCGTTAATGAAACTCTCTATTGTTTGCTTTAAAAAAGACTGAAAATCTATGAATTTTTTTTTTAAAAAAAAGACTGAAAATCTATAAATTTTAATCATCAAATCCAGCATGAGGATTCGGTAAAAATGTATTTGACATACGTTTTTATTAATTTCAGTATGTGGTTTTGGTCCAGCACCTCATTATCTCGTGTAATGACATGATGAGATGTATGGTGTCTGTATCTCATTTTCTCATATGTTCGAGTGAGACCTTTTGTTTTTAGGAAATAAGTTAGACACTAGAACATGTAATATAGCGGTTAATATTGATTCCTTATCTGATTATATTTTATCATATTACCTTCTTTGTCTAGATTAATTTCCTTATGTTTCCTATATTACATTGATTTCCTTATGGAATGCAAAAGTGACCCTGAAGTTAATGTATATTTTACTTTATCCCTTAATTAGTGGAATTCCCCATTTAGACTCAAAGTCCAAATAAGAAACTGATCAAAATGGTAAAAACGCATGAAATGAGTACAAAATTAATTTATCAATCATGCAAGGTCAAATGTGGAAGTAGGAAACATGGAAGAGTAGCCGCCGTGATGGCGCCGTTCTTGAAAATATTAAGGGCAGGAAGGAACTGACGTTGCATTTGGATGAGAGTTTTATAAATTTTTGAGAAATTCTGAAATGATGGGATTTAGATTTTCATTAATCGAAATTCTATTAATTGTAATTTTCATTGTTTAGATATGTTTATTTGTGATTTGAATGTGTGATAGATTAATAAAGTTTGAAACAAATATAAAAAAATTGTAAAATGTCTTGTTTTGGAAATAAAACTTGAATCTGGCGAAATTCAGAAATGACACCTACTTTGATGGAATTTCAAATGAGAAACTTAAACATTGAATTCCTTTGTTTTCAATTTCATCAAAATTCAAAATTCTTTAGCTAATAATGTCAAATGTGGAAATAGGCATTTAAGAATTATGAAATCCTTATTTTCAATTAAATTCCTTCATATTTTTCTTCATACAAACACAAGGGTTTCTAATATTTAATTTCATATTAGTGTCTTTTTAAAGGAGACTAGGCAAACCCTAAATGGGTGCCTCAACCATATTATTAATAAGATAGTTTACCACATGGGGATTTTTCGCCTAAACCCCAATCAATATTACAACTATGATGGAAGAGAACATTATAAATAATAACAGGAGTCTTCTCAATCCAAAACTCATCTAAATTACTCAAACTAGTAATGTGTGTTAATTTATTAGCAAACCCTTTTGTTTCACGATGGATGCGCCGGCATTAAAAAAAATTGAAGAACTGAGCGTACTTTCTACAATCATCAATAGCAACGACTACCACCATCTCTTCCGTCGACGTTGTTACTTCCATTGTCAAAAACTGAAAGGTCACGTCTTATCACTCTTATGTCCCGATGGGTTTGGAACCGATGAAGAGAAAAAATATTCGGTTAATTAACATAGAAAAAAGGTTAAAATTAGAAATTTTAGGTAATAATTTGGAGATGAGGTCTAAGTAATGAAATTAGAGATATGAATAAAAACTAAACAAATGTAAGTGAAAAGGTATGTATGGTGTGGATTGTCCGAAGTGGCACAAAAATGAACATGTACACCATGCGGCGATCCTCAGTGGTGCTAAACACCTACTGCTGTGTCTATATTATTGTCCCATATTTGTGGCCCCTTAATCTTCATTATCAACCCGTTGTCCTTGAAACCCGTTCAATAATATTATTGTCTAGATTAGAAAACTCAAACCATTGAAAACCTTGTCCTTGACACCAACGTACAAATTTGGCTTCAAAGAAATTTGACGCAAATTTCTTGAGCTTGAAGCCCTCTTATCCATAATATAGATCAAATCCCATGAGTATAACTTTTATATCATAAGATTGATTGACAGTATAACATGTTTTATAATAATAATAATAATAATAATAAATAATTAAACAATATTAGTTTTTCGTAGATGAACAATGAAGGGAACAATTAAACAAATCACACCATCGATCCTAAAAAAGTTCTGCCACACTCTGGAGAGAGCGGCTGGGGTGCACCTGGTGCATATGTACCGGGTCATCTACCGTTCTTTTAACAAGGATACAAGTTTTAAAAAATGACAAGGAATGGAAGCCGAGTTCAGATCGACGGTAACGAAATCAAACCAAATTAAAATAAAAAAATAAAAATTAAAAACTAAGTTAAAAAAATGGCCTACGGTGCATATGCATCATGTGGATAACAGAATTTTCGCACTCTGGGAGTCCACCTTTCTCGAAAAAAAACCAAAACATTGTGGCAAATACCAAGTAAAACTTCATCAGGTAAACCAACGAGTCAATATATAGATAACATATCATCTAACAACGATTAATTTACAAAAGATCAAGTTTATGGAATGTCGGTAATTAACCTAAAAAATTTACTATTATTCCTGGATAATTTTTTATACACCATAAATTATTAACAAACCGAAAGTTCTTTAATTTGATAAATATATTAAATTTTTCGTCAACTAACTAATATAAAGCAATTGTTAATTAACATTGGAACAAAAGAAGTTGCTTTGTACGAAATGGATATCGTTTTTTTAACATAAGCCAGAAACATTTATTGATCATAATTTGAGAGTAGGAACACAATATAAACATTATCTGTTCAAGGGCCTATGTGAAAAATGAACCATGTAAAATTATCTAATAAGACATCGTACTTTCAGTAGTCTTGTACCTATCAAAGACACCAAAGCCATAATCACGAACCCAACTCGCCAACCTGAGCCAATTCATGCATCCATGACCAGAGTACCTTCAAACTGCCGCTAGACCGGAAAACAACAATTTGATAACTCCGCTGAAACCAGATCAACCACCACCACTCCTACTGATCCAAACCAGCCTTGCCACTTAAAAGACCCACTCACCATAATCATCCACCTTGAAGGTAGTCTCCCTCATCGTCGATCTCGCCACTAGAGACCAAAGCACATGCCCAGAGGGCTAACAGATCTCGTTGGACGACAGCGTCACCGGATGGAGAAGAAAAAGAATTTTGAAAAAAACCCTAGCTACGCTCTCTCGAAGGGAAATTCTCTCGGTTGAGATATGTATTTATGTAATAGTTAATTGTTTACTATTTACGAAATGAATATCTTGATTCAGACACAAATGATTTATAATATGACACAAAGTAATAATAATAATAATAATAATAATAATAATAATAATAATAATAAACATAACACATGTAACTAGTCGATTAACATGGCATGCATGTTAAAACAATACTTGTCAACGTATAACAAACATCATCTGTCACGAAATCAGAATCTATATAGAGTAACGTATCAACTTAGTTAGACTGATTAATCCTAACTAACAAGACGATCACAACATGCATATTATGCAAATCAAATCAAATCTAAGATTAACATATGAAACTAGTTTATAATTAAACACATCACTTATGTAATTTACATAACGTACTACATGTTCCAACTATCTAACAATGCTTACTCGATCACGTACATAAGTTACTGAATTGTGTAGAGAATCATGTGATCATTGTGTTGTCCTTCTGAGTTTCTAACTCCCAAATGAGAAATATATTGGAGGGTAGGAGAAGACCCCATCTCTATTTTGGTCCGACAAGATAAAAAGATAAGGCTACATAGTTTTGGTTCTCTCAACAAACCATCTCAACAAACCATCTTAATACCTTATACCCCATTTTCGTGTCCAAAACAAAAGGGCAAGAAAATGGACAGAAAAAATATAGTTAAGTAGGGCAGGGTGGTTATTATCAATTAGGGTACTCGTGGCAATGAAACATTGGAACATAAACAGAGGACCTACAAATCCACGTGGCGGAAATCTGCGGACAGGTTGAAGAACCAGAAACAGAGACGTAAAACGAAGCCTTATAAATCAGAGGAAAACAGAGGAGATATCTCAGGCGAGACACGAGAGAAGAGAGAATCACAGTACGAGATTTTCATTTTAAAATGAAAAATAAATTAAAGTTTGAATTGGGTAGGCGTCGTTTTTGGCTTATAAATTGGGTGGGAGCAACGGTTTCGTTTTTACTCGATGCCCTTTGATTTTTCACGTGTCCTTCCCTCTTCTCTCTGTTTTTCCATTTGCGCTGTGTTTCTGTGTGTCGACGTTTCGTTTTTGTTTTTGTTTTTGTTTTCCAGCGGAGAAACCATTTCCAAGGGCAGCCGTTTCATATATTTATTAAGCTTCCTTCTTCTCGTCACGGTGCTCTCTGTGCTGCCTTCTATATAAACCCACCTAAAGACTCTGTTCAGGCCACAAAACATATGACCTAGAGATATCAGGGGTTTTTGGGATTGTGAGGATTACCAGAGACAGATAAGAATGGAGGGAAGAAAGGCAGCTGACTCGTCTTCTTCATTCACTTCTGAGCTGTTTGGGTCCAAAGACTCCTCCTCCTCCTCATCTGGGATTTTCAGTGCCATTTTCGCTCCTCAATTGAACTCCCCAAAGGTATTGCTTTGTGTTTTTGCTGCATAATGTTTGATTCTATTGAATCTGATCGTGTGATTGTTATCCCCTGCATTCGAGAGGTCTCTGTTTTGGTTTTGGTAATGGGGTTTGGATCTTATGACTGTTTTTGGATTCAATATAGGTAAAAGCCATCGTCTTTGTTGGATTGTATCATTTTTTGTTATTCTAAAATCTTCATGGGGTTTATCCATGTTTTTTCCCCAAATCTAGTGAAGGTTCTCAATCATGGTATACAAGTCATTCTTCCCTCCCCCCTTCTTATCTGAATTAGGACTGATGATTAAAACAAGATTTGCAATGAGGGTTTGAATTATCTAATGCAATGGTGGTGCATGTATGTTGGTTTTACCATTTCAGTGTGATTTGTATGCATTTGTTTAGTTTATGTTGTACTAGATTCTGAGAAAGGTGTGTTTTGGCGTTGATCTAGGTGCTAAGCAGGGAATCACTGCGTTCTGAGCTCACTAGGAAAAAGTTCACTGATCAGCCGTTTCACCTCAACTCAGCACAGCCAGGTTTGCATGGCTTTTCTTGCTTATTCTTACAAATCAGAATTTGGATATATAATGTTTTACTAGGCCCTGTCTTGCTCCCATTGTTTGATTAAAGAAAAGTATGTATTAAGTTCTTGTTTTTTTATCAAATAGCTAGTGAGTTACACCTGGTCCTGTTTCAGTTATGCAGATTCAGTGATTTCTTGGCTTTATTTGTGTCTGTGATATAATTCATTCTTTCTGTTTGTGAAGGTGATTACTCTAATGGCAAAGCAGTTGAGGGTCAGAGCACACTGATTAAGGACAGTTCATACTATTATGATCAAAGATCGCAACAACCATGTCATCTCAGTTCATCAATCTATTATGGTGGGCAAGACATCTATAAGCCCCAGAATAGCCAGGACTCTAACTCTACGGTGAGTTTCCTTCTTTTGTTACTTTCTGTTTTAATCCGTGAAAACAGTACTCGACCATAGTGTGCTGCAAATACATAAATTTCTCATTTAGTAATACTGCAGATATAAAATTGTGTCTAACATGATGATTTGTTTTGTGTTTGCTTCAGTATAAGAAAGATGGGACCGACGATGATGGCACTGCTTGCAGAGGAAACTGGTGGCAAGGTAAGAACCTGCAATTGTTCATTGTGGTGATGCATCAACAAGCTTTTATGGAATCAAGCTGTATTGATCTGACATTTCATTTTCTGCCTACTTTCTCGATTTGTAGGGTCTCTCTATTACTGAGACGTCTCTCGCTATCCTCATCCAGGTAAATTTTCAACATTTGTAGGAACTCTAGATCAAGATAGATTCTTCTTGGCTATCTACGTTGTTACCCTTGGTTGTCTTTATACTTGCCTGAACTACGAGTAAAAAGCTATAGAATCTGAGTCTCTGGTTTGGGATGCTTATTTCTTTTTCAACGGAATGTTATTATTAGTTCTAATCCTGTCATTCTTTGAGGTAAAAACTTAAATTCTATCTTTCTTTCCGAAGAATATTGCTTCATAGAAATCATTCATTAGCTTTGGTGGTTAAACGCCGTGATAAACTCATTCACCTAAACACATGAATTGTGATACGAAAAGGAAAAATCCATGCTTAAGTAGCTTGATGAATTATGTTTTGAATAAATTCATTTCCTTCCTGCTGCCAATAGAACATTGTTTCATGTTATGGTGTCTTTCCTAGTTTGAAGTTGTTGTATCAGAATAGTTTTCTGTTTGCAAATATTCCTTGCAGGGTTAATAGGAAATAGAGCAGCATGAATATTACCTAAAGGCATGAATTTTGATAAGAAATAAGGAACGATGCATGCTGCAGTAGAATGATGGATTCTGTATCGAATAAATTCAGTTCTATTGAGATATCTATCCCATATTGGGAATATGAGACATTGTCTGTGGGCTTATAAGGGTTTGAGTTGCTCTCTCCATTGTCAATTGGTTTTGAAGTTGAACTCCAGACTATTTTATCATGGTATCAGAGCGGGTTACCCACGTACACGTCTGAAACCAAAGGCCACACGAACTCCACGACCACTAAGTTGTTGTCCACGTGTTAGGTTTGGAGATTCTCTACACGTGCAGAACCATGTTGAGATATCTATCCCACATCGAGAATATGAGACATTGTCTGTGGGCTTATAAGAATTTGAGTTACTCTCTCAATTGCTAATTGGTTTTGAAGTTGAACCCCAAATTACTTTATCAACTGCTAATAGAACATTGTTCCATGTTTCGGTGCCTTTCTTAGTTTGGGTAACGAAAGTTTTCTGTTTGTACTCCTTGCAGGCAAATAGGAAGTACTGAAGTAGTTTAGTAGCAGCAGCAGATCGTTGTGGAAGCTGGTTTCTTTTCTTCTCATCCGGTCACACAGCGATCCGCATGAAACCACAGTTTATAAATGCATGCTTTTTCTTTAGGGTCACTATAAAGAAAGATGAAGTACTCTTTCTCTCTCTGTCCCTCTCTAGCTCTCATGTAAAATATTCCATTTCTCAACAACTGCTAATGTAATGTAGTTGAAGATTTGGATATGTAGCAACTACAGATTATGCTTATCTATGTAAGGCCGGTTGAACTTTCTAATGTTAAGGCCTGGATGAATGGCTTGTCAACTCTCTTCTATTGCACTATTCCATTTCAATTTTACAACTGCACGCTCATCCCTACAGTTTCTTCTTCTTCTTCTTCATCTCAAGACTGAGGTCCCATATTTGAAAGTGTCACGCACTACTAACTACCAAATCACTCTTCAAAGTCGGTGTGGCCCAGAAGCCAAAATTATTTTGGCAACCTGTCAAGCTTTATGAACTCTAAACTGTCCTTTCAATTTTCTTATCCGAGCTTGAGATTGCCAGCTGAGGTTATTCCCCTATCCATATATGATCTACAGTTCAACCCAGTCCTTATCCCATGTCTGGTGGGATATTGCTTTCTGTTGTAGTTAGTTTCGGTCGTTAAAGGAAAGCACAGTAGGTGTTTAAAACACGAACGCTTGTGTCAGTTTATGGTTTAGTGTCCAAGGTCAAGTGCAAATGAGTTTAATCACACCGCACACGACGTATGTCGTGCGTCACTCGTTAAATTAATCTAACACCTCATGTAATTAATGTCATAATACTCTAGATCACTATTGAACGCGTACACACTTGCTATTTTAGGTTTAGAGTAGTACAATATCAAGAGTAAATGAGAGTCAGTGGCCTCGTCAGGATTTTTCGGTTAGTGAAATATAAATAATAATAATATATTTATAATGATATTGGTTCTCGACGAGTGTTATGTGTTCAAATTATTGCATGATAGATAGTCGTATTGACTATCTTAGAAAAAATTATCATTCTAGATATATGAAATCAAACAATCACTCACCGAGACTTTACAATGTTTATAACATAAAATAAGTGTCTCATAATCTTGACTTTTACAACTCTAATAAATACATTTAAAGGTAGGTTACAAAATAAAGGGAATTCTCAAGCTGGTTAAGTGAGTTCAGCCTTGAAGTTCATCTGTGAGTGAGACTCTTGTCTGTTTAAATTTTTTTATTTTGAAAATAATCCCTTTGAAATAAGAAGTATCTGTGAATATATAGAATATTTGTGCAATGTTAACATGTGATCGAGGTGGTCTAATGGATCATCCTTAGATCTTATTTCATTGAGAGGTTAGAGATTTGACTCTCATATAATACATATTTTTGTATTTTATTCAATGAGAGACACTCGTGAAACACTAATGAACCAACATTTGCGACTGAATGGTGAATGAGACACGAACCTCACTTTGTCCTTGTGTGCCTCCACCCCTGAGATTAGTCACACTACATACGGCATACGACCTGCATCACTCGTTAAATTAATCTAATGTCTCGTGTCATTAATGTCATAATACTCCAGATCAATATAGAACACGTCTTGTCAGTTTCAGGTTAGAGTACAAGATCAAGAGCAAATGAGATTAATCATGTCACTCGTTAAATTAATCTAACGCCTCCTATCATTAATGTCATAATCCTTCAAATCACTACATAACACGTAAGCATTGGTCAATTTCGAGTTTAGAGTACAGGATCAAGAGCAAATGAGGCAAGTATCAAAAGTAGGAAAAAAAAACAATTATTCAAGCATACATAATTCTCGAACTAAAATTCCATATTTTGTTATTTAAGATACGGTAAATTGATACAAGCTACTAGCTTTATTTGCCAAGGCACAAGGAGTAATATATACTTGGTTACACTAGCTAGTAGCCAAGAGTTCCAATACATGGCCTTCTGCACTTTTTTCATTAGATCCAATCATGGAAGTGTATAAGCTGCAATATTAGTATTGTGTTACTAGGTTCATTGACTGAGTATGAAATTGACAGTGATAACAATCACTGGGGATCTGGTCTTGGCTTGACTGGGCTGGAGCTCAAGTGATATTTTTAAATTGAAAAAAAATCATAAACCGATGAAGTTTTGGTCCAGTTCAGTTGGTTAAGTCGTTAGAGTTTCTCTTCTCTTCACTAGTTCGAATCCTAGTGAAGGTTATTCATCCTAGTTTTGAGCTGCTTCCCCAATTTCTTCTCTTGATTTTTAAATTTTATTTCTTTTTCCTTTACTTTACCTCATTTTTTCTTCATTTTACTACTCTTTTACATGTTACTCATTAGTATGTCTTAAAATCACGTAATTAACATGTGTTTGAGCTCTTACACTTTATATAGTTATACTAGAAAAAAATGGCTTTTGGCCAAAGTTAAAGGCCACCCCATATTTAAATCCTGGATCAACCATGGATGTGTCACAATTGCAACATAACAACATTATATAAGGTTTAGTTAGTTAGTTTCCTCCACACTTGTAACCAACTGGGCGGTTGGCGAAGTTACAGCGCTTAGGAATGGTAACGGCGACTTCAGGCTTGACACCGGAGCTCTTGGCAGTGTTGGAGAGCAGAACAGCGCAGACAGATAGGGTTTGTGCCTATTCTCTTCACTTGCTTACAACTGCCATCAGAAACAGCAGCTTTTGCATCTTGTGCAGCAATTGCCAATTGCACAAGGGTCAAGGTTCATTGCCTTTTCATCTGGAGTCGACTTCCCACATGCGCTCGCTGCATCAACCACATTGTAGCTGATAGCCACTGCAAGCAATCCCAGAATGCAAATGAACTGCATTGTTGTCCTCTCCATTTTTCAAAATGTTCAAGTTCTAATACTCGAATGATCCCACAATGTTGTTATGTTACAATGAGACAGGGTTTTTATAGTTGAGTAGCAAACAAAATGTGGTTTCTCCAATCATCCACTGAGGAGTAATGGAGCTAGCACTAGAAGCAAGCAGCTTGTTTAATCAGCACTTTTGGGTGCAGAATTGATGTGAGGGTTGGGTGTTTTCACTTTACTCAAAAATAAGTTGGCATCTTCAATATAGACATCATTAAGGTGTAGCCATTAGTGACAGTGAAGAACCTGGAAGCTCTTATGTTATCCAGACACCTCACCTCAACTACTCTTAAATCTATTACCGACCATGGAAGCACCTCTTCCTAGTCAAAACGTGTAATCAACTAGCACATTGATCTTCCAGAACCATTTTACTTACAAAAACAGAAAACTCAAGACGATGCAATTTGTAAGAGCTGCTTCCCTGCAGTCCATGGAGCTGTATTCCATCAACTGGAAATTTGTTCTATTGAAACTCAAGTTCATCTTCATCTAAGATAAAAGATTATGATTTCTTTGTAGTTTGTGACAGAAACAATGAAACCGGGCATTTGATCTGGTAGTATGATTCTCACTTAGGGTGCGAGAGGTCCTGAGTTCAATTCTCGGAATGCCCCTCTTTTTTCTTATTTTCCTTATCTTCCAGTACTCCCCTCAATAGCAATAACAATGAGACCTTAACAGGTTAGAAAATCAATCTTCCATAATCCTTCCTACTTAGAGTAGAAGATTTGTATATATTGTTGTACG
Source organism: Comarum palustre (assembly GCA_951800085.1). Taxonomy (NCBI): domain Eukaryota; kingdom Viridiplantae; phylum Streptophyta; class Magnoliopsida; order Rosales; family Rosaceae; genus Comarum; species Comarum palustre. The sequence goes on along the minus strand of OX637574.1, from coordinate 24,831,849 downwards.
CTAGTTTTCCTTTCATAGCTAGATATCCTTTCATAGCTAGATATCCTTAATTATAATAGATTCCTGACTTGTAGTAACAGCTTCTTTGTATGTACACGGATCAACATGAGCATTCATTCTATCAATTATTCATTCTATCAATTATTCATTCTTTCTTAGTACCAGAGCAAGAGTAAGATTCTGTGTTTTTTTGTCATACCTATCTCTTCTTCAATCATCATGTCTGACAAGAACATTCCTACCCCTCCACCAAAATCAAATGGTGATGACTCTCCACAAAAACAAAACAGTTCCAGTTCCTCTGCCGACTCCTTCAAGCAGAATATTCTAATCCTTATTTCATTCATCCCTCAGATCATTCAGGTTTAGTCATCGTCTCCAAACTCCTACCTAAATGGGGATAATTTTTCTGGTTGGAAGAGAGCTCAAATTCGTGAATGGCTCTTTCAATCTCCCTCAGTAGAAACTGATCATGAAGGCTATGTGGCTTGGTCACGGTGCAATGACATAGTTCATTCATGGGTCGTCAATTCTTGTGATCCTGAGATAGCTGATAGCGTGAACTATTATCCTGATGCTCATGAGGTTTGGGAGGATCTACATGAGCGTTTCTCTCAGTCAAATGCAACCCGTGTCTTCGAAATTCAACGAGATATTTCTTCTCTCCGACAAGAACAACGAACAACTCTATGTTCCTACCTTCTATACAAAACTGAAGAATTTATGGGATGAATTGGCCACATATTCAGATGTGGCACATGGAGCACAATCAAATCAACATAAATTGATGCAATTCCTAATGGGTATAAATGAGACTTACAGTGCAATTCGTGGGCAAATCCTCCTCATGAATCCCCTTCCAACTGTCTGTCAAGCCTATGCTGCTGTTTGTCAAGAAGAAAAGCAATGTCTCTTGAGTGCCTCCCACATCACATCCGAGTCTGGATCTAGTGCAACCATGGCGGTCAGAAACAGTAGCAGACCCAATCAAAGTTTCATTAGAAAAGGCAAACTCGAGCAACCTGATCGCACCAATTTCCAGCAAACTAGCACCCAGAAGGGCGCCCTTTCGCTCCCCAGGAAAAACGTCGATCTCTTGGACATGATAGAGGCAGACCCCAATGTGTCAATTGTGGAGATATGAGCCACTGGGTCCAAACCTGTTATAAGCTAATTGGATATCCACCGGGGCATTCCAATGCAAAACAAAACTTTGGCCCAAATTCGACCAAAATTAGGAGTGTTCAAGCTAATTAAGTATCTGAAGTGACAAACAAAGATGAAGGGGAGCCTGTAATTTCATTTTTAGAGTTCAAGCAGTTCTTGTCGATGCTTAACAAACAACATGAAGCCTCTGGTTCAAAGGCTAATACGATGACCAAACCAGGTTTTTCTAAAGTTGCTTCTCATTAGATTATCGACAGCGGAGCGACTGATCATATTACTTCATCTTCTCAATTATTTCGTAAAAATAAAAATTGCTCGTTACCATCAGTATTGTTGCCCAATGGAGAGAAAGTGAATATTGTTGCAAAAGGATCATTGCCTCTGAATTCTACATATTATTTACATGATGTTTTGTCCGTGTCTACTTTTAAAGTTGATTTAATATCAGTTAGTCGTCTAACGAGAGGTCTGAATTGTTCAGTGACATTTTTCCCTTATTGGTGTATTTTGCAGGATCTGGCTACTATGAGACCCCACACGTTTTTACCGTGGTTAATGACGAGTTACTGATGTTTAAGTCGTATTCGGTAACTTCACGAGTTAACGACCATGTTCATTTTTGAGTTTTTATAAACTCTTCAAATTCCTCATTTAAGGACTCGATGTCATAGTACGCGTCGACACGAGTCTCCCGGTATTTTCAGAATATTTTTCGGAGCTTCCGTTTATTTTCTACGAATTTTCGAAGTTTATGGTAATTTTTAATTACCATTCCGGAAAACAGTTTTACCATTTAACCTTTTACTTTTTATTCTTCTTTAAATCTGGACCGTCAGATCTTTCAAAGATCAGATCCTGACCGTCCATTTTCTATAAATATAGGTGAGAGTTTTGACTCGGTCAAACCTCCCATTTCAGTCAACTTGAGCTCCAATCGTGCTCTCTCTGATTCCATCTTGCTCGACGGTGCCTGGCCGCCTCCGGCCACCACTCGCCGACGGACCATCTCCAAACTCTTCCTTTCTTTTTCCTCTACCTAGCCCAGCCTCAAAATCCGTCATACAGCCACCACAGCCGGAGATCGAGCGAGGAGGAGGATCGATTGTATTGGTCGGATTCTGGCCTGTTCGTGACCGGTATGATTCTTCTCCCCTCTTCTTCTTCTTCCTTCCTTCCCTTGCCTCTTGATGTTTGATTTGATCTCCAAATCAAAAAGCCCTAATTCTCTGTTTCCTGTGTTTTCTGGGATTCGGGTTCTCGACTCCGGTGAGGTTGTTCTCCGAGTTCTTAGCATCTATGACGTCTTCTTCGAGCTTTTGGAGCTGCTGACATCGAATTCAAACAAAGACATAGGTTATAGGCTCGGGTCAGTGACAGGTAGAGGGTGAGTGATGATCTTGAGCTTCTGTGTGTTTTGAGATGTTGTTGTTGTGGTTAAATGTTGTTGGTGCCAGATAGATTAATTGGTTTAATTATGTTAAGGAGAAGTTTATAGTGGAGTCTCTATTGACAGGGCAACAGTTTGACAAGTGATGTGGAGATAAGGAAGTGAGAGCAATTAGGATTTAAATGGTAAAGCTCACAGTTTTGAAATATGAAATTGGTATTGGCAATTAGCATCTGTACATTTAGTAGAGGATGAGTATGATCCTTAAGATAAATAATAGGAATTGGTGGAGTTGCGGCTGTGTTGTTGATTTGGTGATCTGTGTGCTGATTTGATGATTTTTATGCATGTTTGTTGATAACTTAGAGACGAAGAAAAGGGAGAAGTGATGACGAAATTCATGCAAGTTGACCGGAATCCGACAGGAGATTCCGGCAAGTTTCCGAAACCGGTGATTGCTCTGGTGATGCAGTGAATGTGACAGGAATGCAGAGAGGTAGTCTTCGACTCCTTTTAAAAATGAGTTGTTTCCGTTTAATCGAGTTAACGGTCATAAATCGGAAAAGTTATATTTAAGGAAACGTACTAAAACGGAAACTAACCATAATTAGAATCTTTTTCATTTTAGGAAACTTTCTATTTTTGGAAACCTACTAATTTAGGAAACTTTCCATTTTGGGAACGTTTCCATTTGGGAAAGTTCAATTTTTGAAAAATGGTTTAGTAAATATTTGAAGTTCGACGAAATTCGGTAAAATGTTGAATTGTTATCGAAAAATGGTAACTGAAATTCTAGAAATGTCAAGTTGACCGTTTTAAGAAAAATTGGTGATTCATATAAATCGATGTATCGACTCTTAAAAATTAATTTGGTTAATGTGACACGTTGGATGTCCATAGTAATTCAACGAATTATTATATGACACCCTAACGTCAAATTAAAATGGTAAAGAAAAGTTCAAAAATTAAGTCGAACTTTCGGTAAATAAGCAAAGAGTCGATAACCGGAAAAACAAGTTAAAAAGGTTAAAGAGTTAAAAAGGAATTGGTTGGTCAACTTAGTCAATGTGGTCATTTCTGGTCAAACTAGGAATGCTGAGGTCAACATGACTATTATTGTTTCTTCGTGTCTAAGCTACTGTATTCTGCAGTGATTCATTGGACGAGGTAGCTTACGTGGTGACCTCGGTTTACCGAGGTGGTTCATGAAAGCTTGGAGCTTACTTAAGGAATGGCAATTCCAGGTAGGAAAGCTAAACCCCCTTTAATAGTAGTTTTGCTTGATATATGAAAGTGCATGATTTTTGTATGCTCATGGTCGATGCCTCGGGAAAGTTTTTTTTTATATTATGTGATAAATGATTTATGATTGGGCCAAGAAAACCCGAGGCTGGACGTAAATGATTTTTATGTGATGATTCGGATCGAAAAGTAGTACCGTTGCCCTGATTTCCGGTGCTTGGCCTGAGAGTGGCGGGACTTAGTATATAGTACTCTCACTGTGTTGATGACCGTGAACCTCCATAGGGGCAATGCTCTGTTTATTTTATTTTCCCGCTTACGCTTGTCTCGTTCAGAGTTAAGCGAGCCGTAAGTTGGGCATTACCTGTAAATGGACACTCTCGCTACTATTCATCTTCGGACGCATAGATAGTTGGCCCCGGTTTGCTGTATAGACAATCCCGGGATTCAGCCGTCTAGATCCGTGAAGCCCTGCAGGCTGTATTATTCATTAACCGATTTGGCCCCTGTTTTAGCATACTGCACAGTTTTTCCCGAAAGATATAGAATGATGATTTTGTGTGCCAAGAATTTTCTAAATGGTTTTATTTAGAGCTCAAATCTATACGTATATATATATATATGGTTTTATGGTTTTCAAACCTATCATTGGTGGGCCTATTTGTGTGCACGCGAGGACAACACTCACCCCTACAACAAGTTGTTTGCATGTACGTTGTACTGTGACAGGATAGATAGATAGATGTGTGTGTGTGTGGAGCCTCATTTTTTACTCGATGTTTGGTCCAAATTGTACTCTCTTTTTCGGTTTTACCCTTTCGAGTCATTTACTAGAGTTTTTGGCATAAACAGTAAAGGTGTCTTCCCGTTTTATTGACCCTGTTGTATATTTTTAATGTTGTCGTTAAAGTTTTTAATTGACCCTTTAATTTGTCCACATTTCGCGAAATTAGAAATAACTCTGATGAATGTTTTAAGAAATTCTTGTGGTGCCACTCGAGTTTAAAAATTGAATTTTATTTTATTTACTAAAAAACCTACGATTTTAGGTTAATAAGTTGTTGACACGTCCTTCGGACCTGTTGGCTTCTTATTGGCTTAAAATCATAGCCACTGTAGTTTCCCCTCCCGGGCCGCTACAGCAACGAGGAAGACGATTGCTTTGGGTAAACAACGTGATGGACTATACTATTTGACAGAGATAGTGACAAAAAAGCCTATCAACAACCTTTCCTCATCCACAAGTTAACCATCCTGCTACCTCACCACTTCTTTCACCGCCCTTTGGCATGGTCGTCTAGGGCCTGTCTCCGCTCTTTGTCTTAGTTTCATTACCAAAAACTATTTGAATTTTTTTGTTCTGTCAAATAATGATTTCCATATATGTCTTATGGCTAAGCAAAGTCGTTTACCTTTTAGTGTCAGTACTATTTCTTCTACAAGACCATTTGAGATTATTCATTGTGATATTTGGGGTCGTTACCGATATCCCTCTCTTTCTGGTGCGCATTGTTTTCTTACTATTGTCGATGATTAAACACGCTTCACTTGGATTTTTTTTAATGCAACACAAAGATGAAGCACAACCTCTTATTAAGCGTTTTTAGCTATGTGCTCACTCAATTTGAATGTCGCATTAAAAATTTTCGTAGCGACAATGGTGGAGAATTTATCTCACTTCGTTCTTTCTTTCAAGATAATGGTGTTGTTTTTCAACATTCTTGTGTGGGGTTGTGGAACGCAAACATCGTCACATTATCCAGGTGGCTCGAGCTTTAAAATTTCAAGCTCAACTCTCTAATCATTTCTGGGGAGATTGCACTCTAACAGCTGTTCACATCATCAATCGGTTACCATCACCACTTCTTTCTTTGAAAACTTCATTTGAACCTCTTTATTCAAAGCCGCCTTCTTTTGATCATCTTCGGGTGTTTGGATGTTTAACTTATGCCACCAATGTTCATCCTTCTCATAAATTCGATCAAAGGGCTATACGTTCAATCTTTATCGGTTATCCTGTCGTTCAAAAGGCTTTCAAGCTATTTGATTTATCGACTAAAATGTTTTTTTACTAGTCGAAACGTAAAGTTTCATGAACACATATTTCCTTATGCCCCTGTTCAGCCCGTTTCTAACCTTCCTCCACTGGCCCATGATCTAGGCCCAACTCAGTTCCAAACTCGCCCCATCACTTCTCCTTCTGACATCGTTTTCGACATCGCCTCTCCATAAGATTCTTCTTCTCCTTCTCCAACCCACACCGATCTGCCATCTCCTCCTCCTTCTCCAACCCACACCAATCCGCCACCACCTCCTCTGCCCACGCCACCACCTCCTTCACCTTCTTCAAGCCACAACACTAACCCAAGACCACCTCCTCTGCCTCTGTTCCCAACCCGACACACCGAGCCGCCGCCACCACCTTCTGCACCTCCTCCATCCACTCTTCAGAAATATTCCTGTCGACCTCGCCGTGATTAGACCTCACCACCACCGACTCCGAATCCGTCCTCACCACCACCTCCGACTTCGTCCTCACTTTCTCCCCTACAGCAAAGATCATTACAGTGCGTTGTTTACTTGCCTTGGATGCTGCTCATGGTTGGTCGCTTCACCAGTTGGACGTCAATAATGCTTTTCTTCACGGTGATCTTGATGAAGAAATCTATATGTCTCCGTCGCCTGGGCTCCAGAGACAGGGGGAGGAGCACTTGGTCTGTCGTTTGCATAAATCATTGTATGGGTTGAAAGAAGCTTCACGGCAGTGGTTTTCTAAATTTTCAAAAGCTATTCATTCAGTTGGTTTTATACAATCCCGTGCTGATTACTCTTTATTCACCAAGAAAGAGGGCAAGTCAGTCACTGCTCTCTTAATCTATGTTGATGATATTTTGATTACTGGTAATGATTCTGTTAGCATTGGCGAAATTAAGAGATTTTTACATAGCAGTTTCCGCCTTAAAGATCTTGGTAATTTAAAATACTTTCTGGGAATTGAAATTTCTTCTTCCAGTTGTGGAATTTTTATTTCTCAACGTAAGTATGCATTAGAAATTATTAAGAATGCTGGTTTATTGGGCGCTGCTCCCGTTGATACTCCTATGGAGAAATGCATAAAATTGTCAGATAAAAGTGATTTACTCAAGGATCCAGGACGCTATTGGAGATTGGTTGGGAGACTGATTTATTTGACCTTTTCCGGGCCTGATATCACTGATTCAGTACATGTTTTAAGTAGGTTCATGCACCAACCTAGGAAACTTCATATGGAAGCGGCCCTTCGAGTTGTTCGTTATTTGAAGAGTGCACCTGGTTAAGGTCTGTTTTTCTCATCAATTAATGATTTCAGGTTGAGAGCCTATTGTGATTCTGATTGGGCAAGTTGTCCACTTACTAGAAGGTCTACCACTGGGTATTGAGTTTTTCTTGGACATTCATCAGAGATAAGGATATGGATGCAGAGACTGAGCTTTACGGCATGCATCAAATTTGACACTTGAATGCAATGAGATTTGGGATCACAGGTTACTTGTGATTTAAGTTTAGTTGGGTGTGCAAAATAAATGGACATGCAGGTTTGCAGGGTTAGAGCTCACTCGAGCTGCTGAGAGATAACGTCGTCAAAGATTAGATATTGAACACCAAGTTGCAAAACCAACTTGATCGATGTAATCAAAATGCTCTGATGATACTATGCACTGGATTATCATATCCACAGTTTGCATGAGAAATCAACGAAACTTCATATACTCTGTTCATAGTAGTGTAGGAATTAGTTCTCTCTTTACAATCACTGCGTGACCCATGCCAAACAGTGACTCGGGAACAAACTCAAAACTGGAAATACAAGTAATGCACATTACAAACCTGAACCTCTCAACACACATCTGGTTCTAACACGAGTCGACAACCTAAATGAAACCCCCGGACTCAAACGTGGATCCTTTCTTGTGTGCCTGAGTCCTGAGTCACCGGGCTGCTTGATGCGCTTGAAGACTCATAAGAACCTCGTCGCATTTGAGATGCAAGAGTTGCTTGCGTCGTGTCTGACACTGAACCTGGTGACTCAGTTGAGTTGTTGTAGTTCTTTCCTTTTGTATCAATGCTGAGATAATCAGTCAGAACTTTCTTTATGCCCAATCCACGCTGAGGTGAAATCTTTGCATTGGTCATGAAAGGTGATCGTTCTACCCTGAGAGGGCTAGCTTGCTGTGCGGGTGAAAAGTTTGGTGTGGCATAAGCTGTTTTATATGGAGTGCCTGAGATTGGCACTGATGAGTACGGAATGGGAGTTGCCTTGTGTGTCATCACACTAACTTTGGAGATTGATGGGAATTGATCGGAGTGACTTGATGGGAACTGATCTGAATGCCTTGTCAAGTCATCTACGTAAAGCAGATCATCAATGCGTGCCACGATGTTGAATGCTAGGCTCTCAAGAACCCTTGAATAGCTCTCCAAGATTGATTTCCCAACATCCTGCACAAATCAAACTTGATCAATTAAGTAAGAAGAAAAACATATTTGAAGGACTAAATGAGGAGAAAATTTTGATCGGGACAAAGTTGGAAACCTTATTGTACTGAATCTTGCTCATATCAAGGGATGTCTGTGGAAGACCAGGGAACCTTTGCTTCAAACAAATTAAGAGACTTTCTGCTCTTTCTGCAAGTAACTCCCTTTTATCTGCATCAACCACCAATTCCTTGACCATTTCCCATGATGACTTTGAACTATTTCTGGTATTGCTATTTTTAGGTTTTGAGTTTGTCTTTTGGCGCCACAAGTAGATTGAGGACTCAACTCTGTTGGCAATCTCTATAGCTTGATGTTCAGAGGACAGATCAAGGCAATCAAGCAGACATTCAGCTGAGAATTGATCCGATGAAATGTATCGATAAATAACGTCCCCTAGGCTGGCTCTTCCATTCTGAAACCAAGTTATAGCAAAAACTTAACAACCATGTCTAATTAACCACATTTATTGCCAAGATTTCATACTGGAATCTTGAGAATGTTTCAAACCTTTGGAAGAGCTTCCAGATATGATTCAGGGACTTCAATATCAGCTAAAGTGATACTATTGATGGCCATTGCAGCTTTTAGTATTTGATTTGTGCAATCACGCTTGTGCTGCAATTGCTTTCTTGTAGTTTCATGGAGTCCACCAGGAGGAACTCGGGGCACAGGAAGCCACCACTTCTCTTCTTGGCGCTGAAATGCTCTTTGGAAGGAGGTTGAACCATCAGAATCTGGAGCCAGAATTCCTTGGTCAACATACCAGAACTCTGTATCGTCAAAACCATCTAATATCTCCTGCAAGAATTGGCTAAATTCAGAATGGATCACATGAAACCGGATCTTTATAGAGAAAGACAAGTATTTGAGAAACTTACGAGAAGCATGTTATCCAATTTGCGAAGGGCTGGAAGATTAACATAAAGATCCGAGCGGGGTCTGCAGCTCATGACCTGAATTGAGGTGTAAACGAGTCAGAATTTAGTACCCCATAACCAAGATTTGTTGTTGGACAGTTTATACTTGCCAACCACAATAAAATCACGAGTTATGAGCATAAAGTATAAGCATGCATCATCATTTCAAACCTACATGCATTATCATTACATTGCTACATTTTATGCATAAGGAAGCAGAAGCTGATAATTTTTTTTATAATTCATGCTGGAATCAGACTTTACCTCCAATTTGCTTCCATCTGGAAATGTCTGCCAAGAAGGTATCAACTCAACAATGTGATCACTCACACAAAGAAGCCATTCAATCTCTCTTCGCCACATCAATTTCTTCTCCCGCCGTAGAGGTTCTAGTCTCCAAAGTTGCCCAAATAGGGTAGCTACATAATTGAACAAAGAATACAAACATTAAACCAACACTACACGCTAGGATTTCAAGACATTGAGATAGTTTATCAAAATTCCATACCACAAAGATTAGTAATGGCATTCGATATAGCCAATGCTGTAGAAACCCCATTTCCACAGCCTGACATATCTTCTCCAAGCAGCAATTTCGCAAACCTCTCCTTCATCAACTCAGTCTCTACAATCCCATAAACCAAAATCAAGCTCAAAATCAAAACCAACAAAATAACATGCAAATTATGTGCCTTAAGAAGTAGAGCCAATACCTGATATTGTAGACTCTTGTTTCTGTAGTTTCCTATCATCCAAATGGGTTTCAGTCCCATTCTCACTGGTGCAGTCTGGTGCCTCAGATTTCCGAACAGGCCAACCCAATGAGGGTGGAGAAGATGACTCCTCAGAGCTACTGTGACTCTGCTCCTCTTGCCCTGTAGTCTCAGATGTCAAAAAATCTGAACTTGAACAGCTCTCACGACCCTTTTCCTCCTCAATTTCAATCAACTCCCCAAAGGTCTCAACTTTACCCACAACCTCATCAACCCCCTCACTTTTCTCAATCAAACCCTCCATTGCAGCTATCCCTTCTTCAACTGAATCACAGAATGCAGAGTTGTTCACTACCATAACATCATAACTCAGCCTCCCCAGGCAACAAGAGTTAGAGATTCGAGCTCTTGAGTAGAGGCTTCTTATGTACTTGGACAAGCAAAACCCAAAAATGGAAAGTGGGTTCTGGGTGTTGTTGGGTCCTCTGAACCTCACCAACGGCAGACAAAGCTTGAGCTGTTGGTGCTGGTTTTGTAGATGGGCTCCTCCTTCTCTTCCCTCTTGGTGAGTGAAAGGTGCTTCCATGAGGCCTCCTCAACCATGTCTGACAGTGAAAGGTAGCTGGTGAAAAATATGAAGAAAATCTGGAAAAGATTGGTGTTTTATTTATATGAAGCGAAAATGTGAAGCTAGGAGCTGGTCATGATTAACTCAAACTCGCTCAAACACATGAACAGCGGCGACATCAGAGAAAGAGAGACTCATATTTGAACTCGGTAGAGCGTACTCTTGTCCTTTCCAACATATTTAATCTAACAGTAAACTTTGAGTGACTGTCTTTCTCTGTGTTACTCTGCTTTGCTTAAACAAGATTTCAAAAATGATGACGGGATTAATAAATCTGCAGAATAGGGTTTTGAATTATATGATAAAGAAAAGTAATGGGAATCGTGTAATCAACGGATCTAACTCAGTGATGTCTCTACCAGTTTATCCTTGATTATGTTGTTTTTGGATTCTAAGCCTTGAGCACAGTGTTGGTTCTGGTGTCAAGTTACTGCTTTACCCTTCGCTTCCTCCCTCTTCCTAAATTCACTGATCTTGTTCATAGATCACCATTACTGTACCTTCAATTTTCTTGTTTAATTTATACCAGGATCCAATGCGAATATAGATCAAAGAGTGTCACTGTTAATTAGTAGAAAAAGTAAAACACAAGATGGTATGAACTATGAAGAGTTTTATGTGATAATCTGTAATTCATATTTTTGGTCATTGAGATGTGGTCCGGGGCATTGTAGTAAAATCAGTCTGGTTTGGAGTTTGGAAGCAGAGACAAAGAGTAAAAAAATTCAGACTAGGGGTTTAAGTGTTAAACACTTGGGAAATACAAAACAAAGCTGTGGTCATATGGTAATATTTTATACAAACTAACTATATAGAGTTGAAGATATGAATGGTATGATCTAGTTAACAATGACATTTGCTAAAACTAGTAGTACAAAATCACAATTCCATTTAATCAAATAAAAGAAATCACACTTCTTTTATGCATTTGTAATCAATTTGTGAGTCCTCAACATGCAAAAGTAATGATCAAAGTGTTACAAAAGTGCCTCAAATATGTTTTTGAGAGCTAATTACATTTCTGCCATTTGCTTTGGATTTTGGGAACTTCAAAATGTGCTTAAACAAAGACTTATTGTTACAGTGGTTTTGATTATATTAACGACAAATCTTAGAGGACCTTAATTTATTACGTACGTAGCCATCCATCTATACAGATCAAGTATTTAAAACGTTTTTTCAAGAAGATGACCAAATTTGTTTGCAATAAATCTTATTAATAAGTATGTAAATAAATCTGTGTAGTCTGTCTCTAGCAACCATCATCTTAAATAAGAACTCATTATGATGATGTGCTGGTTGTTCTAACAGAAATCAGAAATGTTTACAAAGAAAGGCTCGTCTCAACCATTTTTGCACCTTGTTTGATATTGACAGATGATGATTTGAAAAAACGTAGAGGGGAAGACTAATGCTTCAATCCCAAGCTTCTTCCTAATTCCTAGACTCAAATTAAAGGTATATATTTGAAAAAGACTAGTATGCATTGCTTTTAAATTTCTGCTTTGAATTGTTGATTTTTGGATCCTTGTTAAAGCTTGTGTTTCCATTAAAGCTCGGCTGCTTGTGATTCTAATTAAAGATTCTGCTTCTACAAGTTTGAAAAGTTTGAATAGTGAGAATGAATCAAGCATTGTAGAACCAGGTTCCCCGCTTTCAAATTTCATAATCGAAGAGATCCAAGGAGATTATACTAATTGGCAAATAACTAGCTAGGACACTCGAGCCATGAACAAACTGGCACGAAGGCAATAAGTAGAATTGGCCGAAGTTGCACTAATGATAGTTAGTCATAAAAACATATAATAATAAGAATAAGAAGGAAACTAATAGAAGCATACATGAGAACGACTCGAAGGGAAGATGGCTAATGATGGTGCCAAATGGGAATATGCATGATTGATTAAAGCTAGAGATGGCAAATGGACCGAACCGGTCCACTTAACCGGTTTTTAGGCTGTGTTTGGATCGGTCTATGACGGGTTACATCTTAATGAGCCCGTGTTGGGACCGATTCATTTACTTAAATGTAAGACTCAGTCTGGTCCACGATCCAAGCCCATAACATATCGGGTCGTGTCTGGCTCAGACTCATTTACCTGATCATTGTTTATAGTCGATAATGTTTTACAATTACTTCTTAATTTTTATACATTTCTGTTATTTTATATTTAATTTATTTTTAATTAAATATATAATTTTTATATAAATTTTAGATAAATTTCTATTAATATTCGATAATTTATTAATATATTCATCAATCTATCTATTTTCTGAACTATCAAAATTTTCATGATGGTCCATATTTTAGTGTTGATATGATATAATGTTGGATGAGTTTTCAAGGGAGTTTCACTGGCTGGACATATAGCGATGCCAACTCCTTGGCAGTAGCTGGGCGACAGAGAGCCGGGGAGTGAGAATAATTGAAAGGATGTGCCACGCTTTTTCCGTCTCTGATGGGATTCTGTTACAACGGCGGCGGTTAGAGACTGTGGAGTTGATCGGAGCTTCAGGGTGGGATTTCCAGTCGGGATCGGAGAGCTGGAGAGGTCGCATCTTTCAATTTGTTTCGGATTATTTGGGCCGATTTGGAGAAGAAATTTTTCGAAAACGCAACTAAATTAATTTTACAAATTATCAAATTACTTGTTGGTGTTCACTGTTGAGTGCATGCCTGCGCTATTTAAATGCTCCGGTACAAAGGATTGTGTTTGGGCCAAAATAATATTTCTTGACAAATGCCGACTCCTCGAGCCCATTGGACCGATTCTTGCGATCTAAGTAATTGTAAAGATTCTCTTTCCATTTGAAGTCATGTTTGGCAAGGACTTGGGGTTGCTTAAGGAATCCTCCAAAGATCCGAAGAAGATTTGATATGCCTTGATCTGCAAGAAAGAACAAACCCTAGTGTTTACTATATAAAGGGTCAGGGTACAAAGACATCACACATCTCAACGATTCAATACAACCTTTACACACTGCAAAACAAGCCTCTCAGGAGCATCTCTACCAGAAAGATTCTTCGAGTCTTTTTGTCCACCAAAGCCCTATCTCTAGGCATTCCCCGCTGCTACTCACCAAAGCCCGACCCGTCAGCATTATCCGATGCTACCTCACCAAAGCCTCATCCGTGAGTACTACCCGCTTCTACCTCATCAAGCCTCATCCGTGAGCGAACAGTCTACCACCGCTTTATAAAGCCCTATCTGTAGGAGAATACCCGCAAAAACCAAATATCCACAATTTGTCAGAGATCCTTTGGCGAACGCACTACACTCCTGATTTTTTAGCTCTGCTCAACTACACCGGTCTGAGTAGGAACGTCCACTTCACGAGAGGAGGAGAAAAATCTTAGTTGCTCTTCAGCTAGGTCTAAGAAGAACCTAAGTGTCGGTCTGACCAACACCCGTACGACAATCATTTGAGAAGAAGACAGAAGGCGAACAAGCATCAAGATCAAGGTTGTACCTGACGCATAGGTACTGGCACGCCCTACAGCTGGTTGTTCGAGAAAATGCATTTTCACACAGAACATTTGGCACGCCCAGTGGGACATAACGTGTCAGGATTATAGAAGACACGATTTCACGTTTCGGATGATTACCAGAAGAATTAACTAGCTATAGTGAAGTGATCATGGACGACGAGTTAAAATAGAAATTGAAGGCTATCATTGAGCAAGTTGAGAAAATCAATGCAACCGCGGATCAGATAAATGCTTCTGTAGATCAGCCTAACCAAGAAATTAAAGCAGCTAATGAGAAGACAAAAAAGCTGCAAGAAGAAGCAAATCATGATATTTGCAATACTAACCAAGAGGTTTTACAATCCCAAGAAGTAGAACCTAAAGCTAACGAAGATACTCTCGCCAAAGAGGTTGAATCAGTTATTGATCAATCAAGTGGTAGAATCTTTTCTCTGGTCATGTCAGAGAAAATTGATTTGTCAATTTGTGGTGAATCTCATGAGGAGCGCAGCAATGAAGTCGACAACTAACAAAGCTGCTCCTGGGGCGAAGTCATTTCGTTCGCGCATGATATTGTATATATGGACACATGTCAAGCCGAACAAATGGTCATTAATGATGTTTATAGCAGGAATATGCCTATGTGTGAAGTATAAGTTAAGTCACCAATATGTGGTGATTGTTATTTTGATATAGAGACAACCTACGACGAATACGATAATGACTACAGGTTGACTCTTGACTCCAAAATCAGCAAGTCTAAAGCAGAGGAGTTCAATAACTTGGAGTCTCTTGGTGTTAAAGATATAAACCAGCAAGTGGTTTGTTACAGCCAATTAGTAGCTGCAACTGTACATAACATGCATCATGACATGGTAGTAGGTGACAAGGCAAATTTTCAAACTGAGTCATCTGCAAATGTGCAATTGATGATCATGCTATATCAAGCTACAACAAAGATGCAGGAGGGGCTAAACAACATACCCTTTGAGCAGACCTTTCTGAATTTTCAAATTAGTGACAAGAAGCATCTCTGCTCAATGTTCAGGAATGTTCGTAAGAGAGAACACCGTGCTGTAAATATCAAGACGTCATGGCTAGGAGTGATGCATTGGTGGCCACCCCCGTAGGCTTACAAATGGTAACTAATTCATGATGAGTTTCCTTCTTTACCTTGCTTCTAGCCATTTTTATTTGTTTCAATTCTTGCATTGAAAAATAGAATACAAAAATAGATTGTGTTTTGCTGAAATGCAAGACAATATTCTTACCTGACAGAGGTTTGAATTCTATCCTATATTATTAGAGACCTATTTCTAAGGTCATAGATGTAAGGAACAGTATATGTGTTTCGAAAATTGCTGGTCTAATGCTAGAAAGCGCAAGACAAAAGAAGATTTGAAGCAAGAGTGCAGTTCAGCAAATTTGCAGCAGCAGCTTCTGTGTTGTAACTTCATAGAGTAAACTGGAAAGATACAAGAAGAATTATAAGGAAAGCTTCATATGCACGAAAAGCCCTGGGTGTCTACTTTCCAACGGAATTTGCGGTTTGCAATATTAATGACCCAGGAAGAAGTTATGGAAGTTTGAGTTCCGAAAGGTCAGAAGACACGTTTTCAGTAGCCTATACTACTATGCAGCATGTTCGTTGAATCAGTGGTGATGATCTACTAAGAACTAGTTCACGAATTGCATATTTGTAGAAAGCCCTGGATGTCTAGTTTCCAACAGAGTTTACGGCTTATGATTCCGACGTTCTAGTAAATAGTTATTGCAGTTTGAAGACAGGAAGGTCAGAATGAACTAAAAATTGGCAGCATGCTTATATGCATGGCGAATGGGCATTAAATGTCTTGTTTGGCTGGAGAATGTGTACTTGTGCTTTCTATACATGTTCTTATGCGCTTAGGGAGCTTGACACTCAAGATTCACTATCCTCCTTCGCCTCGCTAAGAACGTCAGAACTAAACAGTTGCAGTTCAACCAATTTCTGTGGCAGCATTTGTGCCGTAACTTTACAGATATACCTGGGAAGATCCCGAGCGAATCAGTGACCAAGCTGCATATTAGTAGAAAGATATGGATGTCTAGTTTCTAACGCAATTTACGGTTCGTTATGTCGACATTCCAGGAAGAAGTTATGGCAGTTTGAGTACCGGGAGGTTAGAATGCTCAAGAATCTATGTCTTGTGTTTGTGACTACGGCGAACGGACTTGCATATACTAATAGCTTGGAGAATGCACACATGAATGCTCTATATTCATGCTTACATAAATGGGGGCTTGAATTAAGTTTTGCTCTCCTTCATTTGCCAACTTCGGACACCAAAACTGGGGGCACATAGGGACAGAAATCAGCTATTCTGAAATTTTTGAATTCTTGTGCACAGAGTTTTGGTACTATCTTGGTATTTTTAAGGCCAACATTTATGGCCTCTAATGAAGTTGTTATGTGAATACAATGACATGATTAAGTTCCTTACACCTGAAGAGATGAAGATGGACAATAACCCCTTTATTAAGCGAAGACTTGTGGCTATAAATTCGAGAAAATTATTAGCACGCTTTAACATAAATGGATCATACAGAGCTACTTCATTCGTTGAATATTGTAAGTGGATTAGTGTAACTTGGTACATAGTGGTTCTGAGTGGTGTGTGTAGGAATTGATATATGCATAAGAATGATCTCACTTGAGATGAAATGATTACTATAAGGAGCTGCCATGAGGACAAGATTTCTATTGATTATGCCAAATTATTGTGGCATAAGTCCGAAAAGTGGATTTAAGAAAAGAGCTTTCTGCATAATGGTGTCCTAGAACATTCCTAAATAGTGAAGCAGAACTGAGCATTCAAGCTAAAGTGCAGTAAAGGTATGACATATGTTCACTCGAGTTTGTTGAGTAATAATACATGAATATAGATGGAAGAGGCACTAGTACCATATTTCTTGGCATATCTCATGTGTCATACATTAGTGGAGACTTGCAAACATTGTATAATTACATGCATGACTACATTTTGAGAAATAAAGAATATTAGACCAGCTTATTAGTCAAGTTTGTGATCATAAGAGAATTAATTTCTCTGGTATTCATAAACCTTCATGCACAGCAGATGTCCATCTAGCAGCAGCAAATGTGTGTTGCTATATATATACCAAAAGGTTCAAAGAAGAGATGTCAACATGATCATGCTAGGAGTAATTCAAAGTCCAAGGTGCTTCATGAATTTACCTCATGTGAAGAATAGTCTTGAAACCAGTATTGGGGTTCACAGACTTTACAGCAGCCATTCGCTGAAGGTTCTACTATACTGGAGGGCTTCAAATCTCATGTTGACAGCGAATATCTTCAAAGAAGTCATTGTGTGTTTAATGTTACATCCACAGCAAGATGGTGGAAGAGAGTCTGCAGCTTTCTTAAGGGTTTCTTGCATGGAGTAAAAATCGATTTATGACTAGTCTTATAGCATTCGCTGCCGCGATAAAGAAAAAGACTAGCAACCTTTTCTTATAATCAAGTCCATACTGGCGGCTGCAAGCTGTGACCTATATATTGTCGTGTCAATTACAAACAACTTTTTGAAATGTTTTGTGAGTGCATTATGAGTATGGAGCTGATATAAAAATAAAAATTTTGACATTTTCCAGAAGGAGTTTAGATGACGCTTTGATATCTTTTGAGAATGTACACAGAGTTGATAACAATAGTATAAGAAGACCAGGCATATGAATTGCTTATTTCTTGAACCAACCTCTATGGTTCTTCAAAACCAATTTGTGGTTTCGTACTTTATTTAGTCAATCTATTCTTGAGGTTGATCATCATCCATACAAGGTCAATACTTGTGCCATATTATTTTGAAAGTATTAGCAGCAGCAAAAAGTTGTCAAAAACTCAAGGAAACTTGGTATCTCAAGTTACTAATTTGCAAGATGGTTTCAAGGTTCCTAGAGGTTCACATCAAGCATCCAAGACTTTGGACATGTACTACTGATGCTAAGGAACATGTTTGGCTGCATCATTCCCCAGAAATCACAAAAAAAAGCCTATGAAAATCATCAACCAAGTCAGCCCATACAAAGAGAAAATCCGAAATTTTAGATTTGGCTTATTTTTGGCATTTTCGTGGTCCATTCGCGCCTCCTTCCATGGGTTAGAATCCTGTTTGCCATACATTGACTTGAAGATAGAATATTGGACTACAAGTAGGAAAAAGAATCATGTCATTCGCTGCTTTGAGGAGTGAGTTATGAGGTCTACAAGTTGATATCTTGAAGAAGCAATTTCAGAAAATCTGAACTGCAATGAGTTTTTGTGGTCTTGTTTCTTCATCTTAACATGTACCTATCACTGGGGTTATTGTTTTTATATCAAGTTGGGATGTTGTAGAGTATTTTAGAATCAAGAATCATCAAGAAATATGATGGAAAACTCAAGGTACAAGTTCTTCAAGTCGATCAAATAATAAAGAAAAGCTGAATTTCCAAAAAATGTGTTTCTTGAGGCAATTTTAGGAGACCATTCGTGATATATTCCTAGGCTTCTTTGGCCGTTCGCATTATCAATCCTTCAATTATATATATTGTACTACATTCTCAAGCTAAGAACCGATCAGAAACATCATTTGAGCGTGGAGTAAATCATTCCCAAAGTCACATCTTGAGCAGAAAAGTTTCATCAGCTTTTGACTAAATATTTTATGGAGTTGGTTTTCATGGCTTTCTTGGAGGATTTTTCATAGAGAGTTGATTCATCTTGGAGGCTATAATGTTGAAGGACAACGTCAAATTATTAAACAACTAGTAAGTGGTTGGTTCAAGCCCTCCTTATTCATTTAAATTTTGTTTCATGAAGTGCAATTGTGTCTACCTTGGGGCTAAATTTTCTTGATTCATTGCTATCAATTATCATCATGAACAATTCTTGTGGTCTTGTTACCATGTTTAAGTAAGCATGGGGGCTTCTTATCTACATCTAGTTGGTCAACGTGAGCTTAAGACATGTTTTCGTCAGAGCGTGATCCATCATCTTCAAAGGCAAGGTATTCATGTTAGGTGCATTGGTTATCATGTTGGAGATTAATTATGTTGTTATATGGGTTACCTAGCTACTGCTAATTGTCATTGAAGCTTCAAGAGTCAAGACCTACATTTGAATTTGGAGTTTGTTAATGAAGCTAGTGAGTGGCTTTCGCCGGTGTGAATGATTCATGAGGACTATAGATCTTTTCAGTCAAGATGCATGGTTTCTCCTTTAAGACTTGGGGGGCTATGTTTGGGTCAAAATAATATTTATTGGCAAATGCTGACTCCTCGAGCCCATTGGACCGATTCTTGCAGTCTAAGTAATTGTAAAGATTCTCTTTCCATTTGAAGTCATGTTTGGCAAGGATTTTCGGTTGATTAAGGAATCCTCCAAATATCCGAAGAAGATTTGATATGTCTTGATCCGCAAGAAAGAACAAACCCTAGTGTTCACTATATAAAGGGATCAGGGTACAAAGACATCGCACATCTCAACGATTCAATACAACTTTTGCACACTGCAAAACAAGCCTCTTCGGAGCACCTCTACCAGAAAGATTCCTCGAGTCTTTTTGTCCACCAAAGCCCTATCTGTAGGCATTCCCCGCTGCTACTCACCAAAGCCCGACCCGTCGGCATTATCCGCTGCTACCTCACCAAAGCTTCATCCGTGAGCACTACCCGCTTCTACCTCACCCGTGAGCGAATAGTCCACCACCGCTTCATAAAACCCTATCCGTAGGGGAATACCCGTAAAAACCATTGTTGGAGTGCGAACTCTAGCAAATATCCACAGTTTGTCAGAGATCCTTTGGCGAACGCACTACACTCCTGATTTTTAGCTATGCTCAACTACACCAGTCTGAGTAGGAACGTCCACTTCGCGAGATGAGGAGAAAAATCTTAGTTGCTCTTCAGCTAGGTCTAAGAAGAACCTAAGTGCCGTTCGCATTATCTATAGAATCAGAAAATATAGATATTGCAAGAAATAGATGATATTGATTATGTAGATCTAGTTTGGATTGTAATCGCCATATAGGTTTTAGGAATTATGAGTTCAATCATTGTTGCTGGGTTTATTTTCTTACTCATTTTTCTTTTTGTTTGAAGGGCAAAATGGAAAGAAAATGTTAAATTTTTTAGGGCCGGGTGTATTTAGACATTTGCTGGGTTAAATAGAAGCACCCACAGTAAATCTGGTTCTTATATATGTTTGGATCAGTTTTGGATAAATGGCATGCCCTATATAAGTTATAAACATGGTTCTAAACTTGTAATGCTCTCGTTGTACTCTCTAAATCTAAAGGGGTGTATTGTAGTTACATTTTTATGAAGTTTAAAAGATTTTTGTGCACTTTAAAAATTTAGGGGTATTCAATTAGGATTTGTAACAGAAGATTTAAAATCCATAAAAGTGTAAGGGTATTCAATTATGATTTTTAATTAAACATTTTAAATCCACGAAAGTATAGAGCTATTCAATAAACACACAAATTGTTAAAGATTTACTAAATAGTGAATTTGCACTGATTGTCTAGTGTAAATTGTGAAATGAACAATCCAATCCCTTAGACATAAGATTTCCGTAGATTTACAAGTTTTATTTTTTATTATTTTATTTTATTCATCTCTCTCTACTTCCCTCCCTCTCTCATTGTCACTACCTTCTTTTTTATACATGTTTTTAGATCTTATTATTTTTTTTACTACAATACTTATTTACTTGGTTTTTGTACGTGTCATATATATTCTACAAGATTTTTTTTGTTTTTTTCTTCGTACTCTATTATACTCTCTCCCTCTTCCCTTGTCACTAACATTCTTCTATATTTTTTATACATGTTTTTTGATATTATTTTTTTTACTAAAATACTCATTTATTTGGTTTTTGTACGTGTCTTATATATTCTACACAATTTTTTTATCTTGTTTTTTGCTTCGTTAACATATATTCAACTTTTTCAATCAACTCAATGTGTATAGCATAGACTATCAACACTTTTGTTACAATTTTGAACTTTGCTTTATTGCAGTAGAGATATAGATAAATATAATCATTATCAAAGTTTTTTTTTCTTTAGCCATCACATACTAATTAAGTACAAAATAAACATGTCTTTTTTCACCGTGTTTTGACACGGGTTTATGAATTTCAAAATGATATCTTATGAATAAGAATATTTTATTTCATTTCCATAATATGTCTCTGAATGTGCGGTACACTTGTAGAGGTTACATTGAGAAGTTTTTATGGTATTACTTTTTGTTTATCCACTCATGTTACATGTTTATGTAATAAGTGATGAATCATAAAATGTTTATTTAATTCTACGAGAATCCATGTAAATTTATCATTTGTTTTCAAGAATGTTAAAAAGTTTAGGTTTTAAAATCTATATGAATCTAATGAATTTTATAAATCTGCATAAATCTAAAAACTATTTATAACTTCATCACTTAAAAAGTGTACAGAAATCTAAATCCAATACACCAAATATGTAATAATATTTGATAATTTACTTTGAGAAACCTCCAACACAGAGTCAAGATTTTGGTATTTGAAGGATAACGCTGTGGTCGGGAAACTAGTACTTCTACCGTTCTACATGAAACATTGCATTGTTTTAACTGAAAGCATGGATCTTATTCTGCAAGAATTATAATTTGAGGCATGGCTCATAAAGGAACGTAATGAAAACTCATAATTGCGCATAATGATAGTAAGACTGAAATGTTATTACATAAAAGCAGATCTAAATGGAGCCAGAAAACATGCATTATTCTTCAAAACAGAGACAGTATCTGGGTGGTATAATTTGAGCAACTTGATGAAACCAGGATCAAGTAAAGCATAAAAGCTCAGCAATTCCCCAATGTTTGTTGATGATAGCTAGATCGATCATGGAGAGCCCAGCATCCAAGTTAGTAAGCATCAATTGGGAAGGTCCTTGACGATGGTCACAGGGATTGAAGCCTGTGCCATCACATAGTTGCTCACACTCCCGAGTACAATCCTATATTCAACAATCACAAGAGGTCATGGATCTTAGATCAATTGCATGAAACTTACATCAGAAAATCCAGAAGAACATCGCATACCTTTTGAGGGTACCAAGTCCTCTGCTTCCCATCACCAAAGAGTCTAACTTCAGATCCTCAACTGCTTCAAGAAGCTTCTCCCTTGCATCTCCCCAGTACACCTTTGTTAATATGGTCACCTATCACAACCAATAAAAGCAGAAAAGATTCGTAATCAAAACCCAGATGGCTGATCGGATTAGATAGTTTGAAGAAAAAACAGGGGGGAATCAAACAAAGTATACCTCTTTCTGCCTGGAAAGAGTGTCAAGCACATCAAGCACCTCCATATCAGTTGGCACACCATACTTTTTCATCACCTCGATCTCTCTAAACTCAGCCAATGGAATAAGAGCTGCAGTAGAAAGTACCCATATCAGATACAACCTCCAAGCTTCCAGATTTATAAATTAAGGATTAGGCATATTAGCATCTCAGTTACAAACAGAGCATAAAAGCTTGAGACTTTAGCTATGCTTACGAGAACCAGATTTAGCCCAGAGGGCGTTGCGAGACTCGTCGGCCTTGTTGTTGTTGATGTGGATGACGTGTAGGGTATCACCTTTGTCGACCAAGTTGTCAATAGCCCATTGAAGAGCGTTTTTGCTGCTCTTGGAGAAGTCCATGGCCACACCGATCCTCCTGTCCTTCACCATTGTTTCTGATATTGATCTCTCCAGTTCCTTCAGCGTCTTTCTTTCTTGCTCGTAACAGTTGGGTTGCTAATCAGAGAGACACGAGTGTACCGTTGTGGAGTTGGTGAAGGTTATAGAATGGCTTAGAGATGAAGCAGAATATAAAAGAGAAGAAAGATGGAGAAAAGGGAGTGTTCACTTCTGCGCCGGTTTACTTTTCCAGATCGTAGAGCATTTGGATTGTGTCCCCTTCAAATATGTGACACGGTAAAAGAAATTGTGCTTGAATCATTCTTGCCCGCAAGCGCAAGGGGTATCAATTAGATATTTGTTCGATAACAAAACCACTTGTTGATGTTTAGCTTGTTGGTTTTGAATTATAAATCGATAAATTTATTTTAATAGGTTTTCGGTTTACATAACTTTAGGTATTTGTATCTTTAAAGTTACGTTTTCGGGTTATAATTAATTTCGTATCTATTTCAATAACTATAATCAATTGAGTGACAATATGTGATGAAGAAGTCTACCATTTTAAGTTAAGGTGACTAAACCCTTCAATTATTCAACATAAGATCGGTTTTTCAATGATTCTAGTAAGAAGAAAAGTAAAAGTTCCGTAGTTGATGGATACTTCCAGGAAGCAGCAAGAACCAAGAGGGCTTGATTGTTTGTTTTGAACTTTTTTATTGGTTTGAAGTATGAACTGTGAGATCATCAACACCTCATAAAAGGTTAATCATAATTTAGTTGATTAAAATGTTTAACTATAATTTAGAAATTACAAATTTAAACACGGACATAAATACTTATAATGTAAGTATTTATTTATAAAAAGTTCAAAAATCCTCGTAAGCAATTAAATGATGAAGGAAACTGCGTTGAAGTTTCCATTGTCTTTATCATATGACTCAAACCATTGCCAGTTCACTTTTACACATCAAAATTGGAAGACCAATAATTTCGGGTCCCTAAAAATATTTATTATTATGAAGAAATAGAAAATATTTTCAAAAAAAAACAAATATAAAAATTATATCACTAAATTATCTATGACTGCAATCCATGTGAGCATGTTTTTTAAGATGGGCCGGTATAGCTGTTTTTAAACCTTGATTAATGAAATCATAGAATACAAAGAGGGACGTAAAGCTTAAACCTCAAATTACAATAAGTAATGTATTCTAACATGCATCAATTAGCAAAAAGTTCATCATTGGCTAACTCTATTTGATTTGACAAAACGGTGACATAACAGAAAATTAAATGTAATAAGGACAAACATCATAACAAATAGTGTAGCTTTCCTAATATGTTACTGCACAGAATCATATTTGACGACCCTCTGTTTCATCCTGCTACTAAGGGTTGCGACCATTTGACAAAACAAAGAACTCGTAACTCACCTAGAGCAAACAAGGCACACAAGGTGCCAACATTGAGACAACGTCCAAATCTTCTTATTGAAAGCAGTAAATAGTAAAAAACTAAGGATATAAAATAACTGAAATAAAATAACAAAGCTACCCATTTTGGGCCTGTTACATGAGTCTAGGCCCATAATCTGTCTAAGAATGGGGGAGAGTGACGTCTAGCTGCTGCATCACCGCTCACGCATGGTCGTCATCGAGTAAACCCAAGCGTCGCACCTCCAACGTTATTTGGGCCAAAATAATATCTTTCAAGAATGCCTGTTTTATAGAGCCTATTAGACCGATTCTTGCGGTCTAAGTAATTATAAATATTTTCTTTCCATTTGAGGTCATGCAAGTAAGAACAAATCATAGTGTTTACTATATAAAGGGGTCATGACGAATGAAGAAGACATCTTCAATCAATCAACAAACAACTTTTACACACTGCAAAACAAGCCCCTCAGAGCACCTCTACCAAATAGATTCCTTGAGTCTTTTTGTTCACCAAACCTCTACCAAATAGATTCCTTGAGTCTTTTTGTTCACTAAAGCCTTACCCGTAGGCATTCCTCGCTGCTACTCACCAAAGCCTGATATGTCAGCAGTTCCCGCATCTACCACACTAAGCCTCATCCATGAGCGAATAGTCCACCACCACTTCATAAAGACCTATCCGTTGGCGAATACCCGCAAAGCCATTGTTGGAGTGAGAACTCTACCAAATATCCATGGTTTGTCAAGGTACTCTTTGGCGAACGCCCCGTAATCTTGATTTATAGCTCTGTTCAACTACTCCGGTTTAAATAAGAAACGTCTGTTTCGTGAGAAGATGAGAAACATCCTAGTTGCTCCTCAACTAGGTTTGTGAAGAGCTCAAGTGCCGGTCTGGCCAGCGCCTGTACGACAATTGTTTGAGAATAAGTCAGAGGGCGAACAAGCATCAAGATCAAGGTTGTACCTGACCCATAGGTACTGGAACGCCTCAAGCCTGGTTGCTCGAGAAAAGTGATTTTCACACTGAACATTTGGCACGCCTAGTGGGACAATCCTAACGTGTCAACGTTGCCGGTGGTAACGAGTATTCAAGACCATACCCATCGTGCAGCAAATCACATCATTTATAGATTAATCCACATAATTCAACAAAGTGCAGAGGTTTAACTATTGAAGAAACGATTTCGTGTTTCGACTTATTACCTGAAGAACAAACAGAGCTACTAGTTGCAGTAAAATTATTATGGAAGAAGAATCTAAACAATTATTGGCAGCTATTGTTGGGAATTTGACAGCTCTCACTGAGCAGATGACTCGATTTGAGGTTACCATGCAACAGTTTGGGCAGATTCAAACGCAGCATAGCCAGGAAATTGGTGCAGCAAACAAGAACATACAGAAGCTGCATAATACTACTTCTCAGGATGTTGCTGATACCGATGATAAGATCGACAGGTAGTTTGAACGCCTTCGAGAAGTTGAGAACATCCTGGAAATAGAAAGAAACCGTGAAGCTTAAAAAGCTGCCAGAGTGAAATGAAAGCTTGAAGGAGAGCCAGAGCAACAAAATTTTGAAGAGGTGACAATTTCATCGTCATCAGCAAAAACTTTGACTCTTAAAGCTACTGGACCATTTACATTGGTTCGAACAGATTCAGAGGAACCAGTAGTAGAGATGCCTGCCAGACAGGAGAATGTGAGGCATCAATGGAATCAGGATCCACCTAGGGGTCTTGAACCATGAATAGAGGTTTCCAATGGAGTGGCGAATGGCCAAGTATGCACAGCAGGTCAGATAATGCAGATGATCCAAGAGACAATGAGGACAATGCAGGGCCAGCCACCCGTCAATTTAAATTATTCTAATCCATATCCAGATGAAGTGACGCGCATGCCATGGCCTGATCACTATAGACAACTTCGGTTCACGACTTTTCTAGAGAGGGATCAGAAGATGCAACTACTCATATTTCTCACTTCCAAAGAGAATGCGGTCCGTATGAGACCAATGATATCTTCAAACTAGATTTTTTAGGTTTTCTCTTATAGGGTCCGCATTAACTTGGTACACTAAATTGGCCCCTAGATCAATTCTTAACTGGCCAACTATGGAAGCCATATTCAAGACAACCTTTGGTACAGTGGAGCCTGAGGTTGACCTATCTTCTTTAACTTCCATGTATGAACAGCCAATGGAGTCTCCTGTGGAATATTTGAAGAAATTTAAAATTCAGCAGACGAAGTGCAAACTCAAATCTCGAAACAGGATGTCATTCGCATAGCTATCAAGGGCTTAGAGCGTCGTCAGAGGGATGCGTATCATGATGTTCATTTTGCGAGTATGGCAGATCTGATGAGTAAAGTAGCCAGCTATCAAAATTTCTTAGATGAGCTGGATGGAGGTACTAGAGCTCCACAAGGACCACAAAGTTCTTATATTCCAAGAACTTTGAAGCCCAGGTATGGTCCCAACAAAAGCAGGATGGTGTCCAGTGTATACTCTCATTTAGATCCCTTTTATAGTCCACAACACCATTATGTGGAGTCACAGGTATGGCTGCATTCGAATCGGATCCCATTTAAAAAATAGGATCCGTGATCCGATCCTTTTAATTATTCTGGATCGGATTTGCATTTTCAAATACGTGATCCAAATGGATTCGGATACAAAAAATCGGATAGGATCTTGGTTTTTTGATCTGATCCGTAAAGCCTGGAACTTAGAATGAGACATTTTTACATGAAAAACACCGTCATGTTTCCAAGTTTCTAACTTTTCAAAGCAACATATGAGAATGCTCAAACTTCAAGGAATAAATGGAGTTTTAATTAACTAGCAAGAAAACAAAAAATAGCAAAAGCTTTAAACAAGTTTCATGATGCTTCAGTACTCATTCCTCATCTTGTGAGGCGGCCACCTCCACGAATAAAGGATGAAATGTTAACAACCTGTCTCCTGTAAAATGACAAAGTCTATGTGCTTAGCTGATGGTGAATGATGAAGATGATCATAATCGAAACAAAGTCCCACAAAATGATTAAGCATATCACTAACCAGTATATTATAAAATCAAGCATTGATACATATAAATCACATATCAAAAAGACAAGAACTAGTCCACCACTAATCCAAACATGATTCTAAGATCTACAAAAGTGTCTCTGACTATCAGCTTCTCCCAACACATATATACATAAAACATAGAGACTACTTCTATAATTACATGGATAGATGTGTGAGAGCCAGATTTCACAAAACGGATGAACAAACTATAAAAGTTAAAAACTAAATTCACTAAGAATGTAAAACAAAGAACAAGACTCTGACTAGCTAGTTAATCAAGAACCACCTAACATATGAATTAAACTTGAAAACATGAAGATCCAAAGAACATAAATCCATGGCATACGAATAAACTAAATCCATAGCATACGAATTAAA
The DNA here is from genome assembly GCA_951800085.1 of Comarum palustre. NCBI lineage: Eukaryota > Viridiplantae > Streptophyta > Magnoliopsida > Rosales > Rosaceae > Comarum > Comarum palustre. The sequence goes on along the minus strand of OX637574.1, from coordinate 24,804,213 downwards.
CCAGGGCCAAAGTCTTGCTAAGCTTACTTCTTGGAGATTGGAGATGGGAGAAGAACGAATCTGGCGAGGGTTGTGCGACTTGGCGATAGGTATCTGATTGATTTGTGGGATTGATGATTTCTATTGATATGTGAGATTGACAAACTCGATTTCGATTTATTTGTGGGCAGATGAGGACTGGAGGATAGTTGAGAGAAAGAGAGGCGAGAGTCTATTTAAGACTTTAAGGTTGTAGCCTCTAAATGTTGTCTTTTATACATTTCCTTAAAACTAAGAATCCAACGGTCTAAAATAGATGTGGTTTAATCCTATGGTTATTTGGATTTTTACATTATTTTCTAGGATCTGATCTGATCCGTTACTTTATTAAACGGATCAGATCTATCCAAAACTGCTTTTTTCATAATCAGGATTGGATCGACTTGAATCCGAACCAAATATGCAGCTCTAGTCATAGGTGTATATTCAGGACAATGAGGAGGAGGAAGTGGCAGCTGTGGAGTTAGTTGGAAGGCAGGTTGTCAAGTCTAGGGCGTTACGCATGGAGAAGAACCCAGTAAAAGTAACAAATGGGGCGTTCGCCAAACCAGAATATGAGTCCTACACATACAATGCTCACAAGGCTCCTGAAATCCTAGATGAATTATTCGCTCAAGGGAAGGTACGACACGACTTCAGGGCTTGTCCAAAGCCGAAGCAGATCAAAGGAAATAAATACTGCAAATTCTACAACCTGTGGAACACAATACTTCTGAATGCATCAAGTTGAAGGATCAGCTCCAGACATGGAATAACAATGACAAACTGGACGTGGATGGTGAAAAAACAGCTGCATGGGTTGACGTTGATCCATTCTCCACATTGGCCATGATTGATATCAAGCCAGTGATAACTCCAGCATGGAAGAATGTCAAGTCTCGATTTTCAGAATACACATACAATGCTCGCTTGGCGAATTTCATTCTAGACACGATGATTGAATAAGGAATAATGGAGGTTCCATGATGAAGAAGTCATTACAGGCAAGACTTATTATAAATTTCATAATATTTGGACTCATCACACTGCAACTTGTGTTCAGCTCAAAGTTCAGATCCAGCAATGGCTGAATGACGGGTATCTGAAATTCAGAGACAAGCCGGTGCAGAAGTATCTATGGTTGATGTTACTTTCAACCAGAAAGGATCACGAAAGCTGACTTTAGATCTGAACAAAGTAGAGTGTTCAGAGCAATAAGCTACAATCAAAAAAGTAGAACCGGTTATGGAGGGGACTACAGTGGTGTTTTGCTCTAGGTGTAAGATGGAGTGTGGTTTGAAGATGATCTATGAGGAATTTGAGAAATGTGTTAAGTCATCAGAGGCTATAACTATGCATTCGCTACCAAATCATTACACACCTTCCAGTCCACGAAGTTTGAAGACACCAGGACAGGTGAACCAGATCCTCTGGGGGTCTAAGGTAACACAGCAATTCCAAGCTTCCACTAATGCCAGGGTTGAGACCTATCTGAAAGCTCAACCAGATATTTTAACAAAACCATACATACCTCCTGTTTCAAAAGCATTCATCAAGGAAGACAAATGGTACGTACGTGAAAGGAGACGAGTGGTGGAGGCGACACCAACCCAGACTAAGGTATCAGGACCCACCCCGGGTGTTAACTTTAACTCGAAGTAAACCCTGCGGGGTCCATCTCAAGGGAAATTTTTACCGAAACCCCCTTGAAATGGACAACCATACCTGCAATCTAACTAAACACTTCCATAATAATAAAATCCAACCCCGACACTTGGAGCCATCATGTTCCCCCAAATTGCATCTACACTTCACCAATCAAATTCAACTAAACTATACTGGGGTAATCAGAGCATTCTATGTGGAAGCGATACCTAAATAGACTAAATAGCGATAACATAATGATTTGACTATGTCTCGTCTTCAGTACGCATGACCTCCTCTCAGTAACCCTACCACACTGGACATTTGAAAATGAATGGCCTAAAGGAAAACATTTAAAAACATGACGTTAGAGTGAGTGAACAAAAATAATATCCAGAAGTGAGAAAATATCTTAAGTTAACGTTCTCCCTCTTATTGTTCCGAGAAATCATTTATGCATGTCTTCATGGGAAAGAATCTCAAATCATCATTTCGAAAAACAAAATATCATTTGCAAATCTCATTGGCTTAAAACTCAGTATTAAAATAGGGGAAGAGGTTTCACCATTACGGAGAGTCTCCCAGACTAGGGTCGGAACCTTTAAGGCTACTAAGTAATATGATGACAATTCATGCTGGAGATATTCCACCATGACGATGAGCCTCTCAGGCTAGAGTCGGAACCCTCTCGGGCTACTATTGCCCCGCTCCACTTCCTCAAGTGGGGGGCCGTATGGCTAGCTAGCATCTTTATATATATGACGGCCCTTCATGGTGAAGAAAACAAACAAATACAAAAATTCATTAATATATGACTCCTCCCCAGTAAATTAAGACTATGCATCTCATGCATAAGGCACGGTTCCCTAACCGTCCTCAAAACTATGGCCATAAAACAAACATTCTAAATTTAACCAATATATCACAGATTTCAGCCGACATAACATAAGGGTTTACGAAGGGGTGCAACCCACCTTCTCGGCCCCACGGCTCATTAAATCAATAAAAATCAAGTTGTTTAGCAAAAAAACACGACATGCATTAATTCAAAATAAATGTTCACTCACAGTACTTAATGCGTCCTCATCACTGCTCGGAATGCCCCTCGAGCGCAACCCCGAAATATCTACATGGTCGAGTCAGTCTCACGTTCAACCATAGACTGTACAATTAATCCAACATATCAGTATTTAATACCGTTGACTTAATCTTTTCCTAGATTGACTAGGAAATCTTAATTTGACTAGGAGTTGACCAAACTCATTTTCTTTAACGACTTTGCAACTAATAGAATTATTTCTGATTAAACAACCTTAACATATCGACTTTTCTTAATAATTCATTTGACATTAGGTATCGTATAGTAATTTGTGGAATTACTATGGACACCCAACGTGTCTCTTAGACCAATTATTTAACCTTGAGTAGATATACCGATTATGAAACTATCCAAATTAATTACAACGATCAACTCGATTTTTGACCAATATTTCTGAGTTAACTAAGATTGACTTTTCTTTTTACCGGTCAACTTTCCAAAAAATTGAAACTTCCCAAAATGGAAACTTTCCAAAAAGGGAAAGTTTCCCAAAATGAAACTTCCTCTTTATCAAAAGTTTTCCGTAATTACCCGATTCACGATTTAACGGAAACCTTACGACTTAAAGCTTAACAAGGGAATCGATTTCTACCTCTTCGGCTCTCTACCAGAAATTCTGCTACTTCGCCAGATTCCAACAAGTCATCAGAATATTTTGTCGGATTTCAGCAATCTTGCCGAAAAATGGCTATAGCTTCGTCGTAGCTTCATTTTACCAAGTTCTCAACTTACAATCACAGATTAGCACCAATTTAGACACAAATCATCAAATCAACACCAAAAACACCAAAATCTCAAAGAGGCCGAGACTTACACTTTGACTCGAAACTCAGACGTAGGCCCTCATCCCTGTTGAGATTAACAGCAACACCTCCAAAATTCCCCTGTATCAGCAACAGAAATGCTCACAACCTCGATAAACAGATTCGTGCCAGCATCTCCAGTACCTCCCCACAGGACCTTGGTTTCCACTCCCAAACGCGCCAGAACTCTGCCTCGGTTCGTGTCAACAACAGAAATGCTCGCAATCTCGATAAACACTAGTTTTTTCCCTGGAGGCTGAGATGACACCAAGGAAGAAGAAGGGACGCCAGAATTCTACCCGGTGAAGAAACCCGAAAAACCAGGAAAACAACAAAAATGAGATAATCTTGATTAAGGCTCAAATCGGTGATTCCTTGGCAAGGAAATGAACAAAAAGAGAAGAGGAACAAGAAAATAACCACCATATGTCGAATCGCCGCCTGGTTTGTCGGATTCTTGCCTAGGACCGCCGCACCCCAACTCGATCGATCTCCCTCATCCTTATTTCTTTAAGTGAATAGTATAGGGTTTTGAAGAGGAGAAGGTGAGGAAGAGATTGGTGGTGGTGCGCCGATGTGGGGTGGCCGGACGGCGGAGTTTCGCCGGAAAGGCGACTGAGCTCGGGAGGAGCGAATTGACCCGAACTAGGGTCTTTGACTTCAGTCAAAGGCCTCTAGCCTTTTTATAGGCAATTGGACGGCCCTGATCAAATCCCCCATGGAAATGACGGTCAAGATTTAAAGAAGGTAAAAAGTAAATGGTAAAACTTATTTACCGAAATGGTAATTAAAATTACCAGAAACTTTAGAAATTCGTAGAAAATAGATGGAAGCTCTGAAAAATATTCTGAAAATATCAGGAGACTCGTGTCGACACAAACTATAACATCGAGTCATTAAATGACGAATTTGACAAATTTAGCAAAACTCAAAAATAAACTCGAACAATAACTTTATAATTTACTAGTCGCAGTTAACAGCTCTCGGTAACTCGTAAACCATTATGAAAAAGTAACTTCTTGAGTACGGGGTGTTACACAAGGAACGCACAGAAGAGGTATGGTCAAGCAAAGCAAACATTGGAGGCTCTGGAAAAAGGTGATATTCAATCTGATTAGATACGGCGAACACCAGAGCAGCTGCGAAAGGTGGTTGAAAATCTGAAGGCCAGGCCTTTTCTTTGGCCTTTTGCTCAGAATTTTCTGCCTGAAAAAGTTGAATCTTTAGATTTTTCACTTCTGGGACACGTGCTTGGATGGCAGAGAGCTTGGCTTATTTCTCTTCGTGTGCTACTTTCAGTTGGGCTTCTAGTTCAGCTATACGCTTGTCTGCAATCATAGTAGCATCTTGAAATTTAGACTGGATCTGTTATGAGACTTTAGTAAAGGATAGTAGGAGTTGATCCTTCGGTTCGGGGAGAACTTTAGACATATTGTCGTCAGACTCCTTATACTCAATTTGAGAAGGCAAATGTTGCATGCAGCTTTCAAGAATGTCTAATTTTTCTTCATCCACATGACCTCTAAGGGTTGAGATGGCTTCAAGAATCTTGTTCTCATTCCTTGCCAAAGTCATGTCAATAGTGTCAAGATTCGCCAAGAACTCCTAAGCTACAGCTACTTCAAGATCGGTGGTAGTTGTTTCAAAAAGGGCGTGCAGACTTTCTTCTAAGGTCATTTCAGCAGTATTTGAGTGTGTTGCACTTGTTGATCCACCAGTTGTAGAGATGTGTTCTTGTCTGACCATTAGTGTCTGGGTTTTGAAACATGAGCAGTTGAGTTTCAAGTACAGCTATATTTTTGATATAACAAGATAAGAGAAGTGTTAAGTGTTATACCTCAATTGTGGAAGAAATTTCATTTGGAATAACAGAGGGTGAAGAAGTTCCAGATGTATTCGCAGGCTCAGAAATTCCAGATGTATTCGCAAGCTCAGAAATATCAACTGAAGACGCATTCGCGGTGGGAAGAACAATCAAATCCTAAAATAGAACTAAGTATGAGTTTTGTGATGATCAATAAATTACCTATGTAAAGATGGAACTATTATACCTGAACAGTTGGTGTCTTGAAGGGTTCCACATCTTCTTTTGCTTTATGGATAGCTATTTCATGAAGAAGTTATATCTCCAGTTCATTTGGCAAGGTTTGAATTATGATCGGGGAGGCATTCGCGGTCTCTTCCAGGACCGAATCCTGTTTTAAGATATCAAGGAGACATGTTGATGAGTTTCTTAGGGAAACTAACAATTAAAATAACATTAAAATAACAATCTTACTTGTGGAATATGGATGTCCGGTGAGCCCGCATCAGGATTCATCTCTGAAGATTCAAGAGCAGCATCAATGTGGTTATTCTCTGTATTATGGGCAACCCATGTTAGGATGATCATTATGTTGTCTATATTTTGCTCGTTGAAATGCTTTGAATGAGAGTTTTCATCTTCAGTTTCAGCAGTAGAGTTAGGATTAGAAGAAGCTTCAACCTATGATGGATGCATCATCTAGAGTGAAACAGCGTTAGATTTGGGCAAAAGATGACACAACACAACATTTACTGCTAAACGTCTTTCAGCTTCCTAGTCTTGAGGGGGAGGGGTTGGAATTGGAGCCTGTTGTGAGGTTGATGCATCCATTATTGTATTTCTTCGTTTACGAGTCAACTGCAGTAGGTTAAAATATCCTTAAGTGGTATTTAATAAGTAAGAAGACATTGGTAGAAGTGTTAAGGGTTTTTAGAAACATACAGGATGAGGTTCGACATCTTCGTCAGAATCTTGAATTATTGTTTTCCTGCCTCTGTAATTAGGTTGTGATGAGGATGCTTGGACTAGAAGTGTATTTGGAACATGACTCTGTAAGTTTATAAACCAATTAGTGGTTTTCTAGTTAGTAAGAGCATGAAACCAATTGGAAGCATAATTACCTGTATATTTGGTTCTGAAGCTCCAACTTGTGCAAGTTTTCCAGGTATAGCAGTGCTCCGACTAGCGACTAGCGACTAACGACTTTTAGAACCTTGCTGAAACAGTCGAAGGTATTGCTGAAGGAGTTCCAGAAACAGTCAGCAACCATCATCAGAGGTCGATTCGCGCCACGACTATTCAAAGTAAAACTTAGATCAATGGCATCTGTGATTCCTGTCAGTCTCCATTGATCTTGATCGAGAGCTCTGCGATTGTGATACCACTTCATCATTTGATCTCTTGGGAATGGTCAGACTTCAATCCTGGCTGGACAGACATTTTGTTTCTGCCATGCAGTGACATCGACATTGTCACATCCCACGGACCATCTCCGTCGTAGCACGATATTGTCCGCTTTGGGCCTGCGCGGCCCTCACGGTTTTTTTTCCAAGAGCTCTCAGAGCAACTTCCCAGGGGGTCACCTATCATGAGATTGCTCTAAGCTTAGCAAGCTTAACTTCGGAGTTCTCATCCCCTCCAAAGCCACTGAGCTCCCAAAAGGTCTCTTGCTAGATGGGTGTCACCGATGTACATATATGGTACATCACCCTCTCCGTTGGTCGATGTGGGATGTTACATCCACCCCCTTAGGGGCCCGACGTCCTCGTCGGCACACTCGCACCCCTCGGCAGAGTGGCTCTGATACCAATCTGTCACATCCCACGGACCATCTCCGCCGTAGCACGATATTGTCCGCTTTGGGCCCGCGCGGCCCTCACGGTTTTGTTTCCAAGAGCTCTCAGAGCAACTTCCCAGGGGGTCACCCATCATGAGATTGCTCTAAGCTTAGAAAGCTTAACTTCGGAGTTCTCATCCCCTCCAAAGCCACTGAGCTCCCAAAAGGCCTCGTGCTAGATGGGTGTCACCGATGTACATATATGGTACATCACCCTCTCCGTTGGTCGATGTGGGATGTTACAGACATGAATCTTCTAGAAAAGGAAGATTGGCGCTCTTGATTCATGGTAGTAGAGTTGAACTTCTGGGAACTTCTTCATATATGGACCAAGCTCAGTGGTGGCTCTGGTGATCAATTCCAGATGGGAGTGGTTTGGGTGATCGATGGCTTTCAGGTTTTCAGAGATTCTCTTGCCATCAATGACCATTTCTGTGGTTGGGATGTCAGTCATGGTGGAAAGATGATGTGGAAATGAGATATGATATCGAGACATTTAGAGGAACTGAAAGAGTGTCTTTGAAACTAAGCGTTGTTTGCTGAAGGTAGATGACGACAAAAGGGGGAACGAGGCGGCGTTCCAATTATTTAAAGAAACTAGGTCTGGTTTCTAGCTCTTATCGATTTCACAAGTGGGCTTGGGTTTAATCTCAAGGCCTGGGGGCAATGTTTGGGTCAAAATAATATCTTTCGAGAATGCCTGTTAAAGAGATAATTGGATCGATTCTTGCGGTCTAAGTAATTATAAATATTTTCTTTCCATTTGAGATCATGCATGGCGAGATTTGCAGTTGCTTAAAGATCTAATCTTCAAAGATATTTGATATTCCTTGATCCGCAAGTAAGAACAAATCCTAGTGTTCACTATATAAAGGGGTCATGGCGAATGAAGAAAACATCTCCAATCAATCAACAAACAACTTTTGCACACTACAAAACAAGCCTCATTCGGAGCACCTCTACCAAAAATATTCCTTGAGTCTTTTGTTCACTAAAGTCCTACCCGTAGACATTCCCCGCTGCTACTCACCAAAGCCCGATCCGTCGGCAGTTCCCGCATCCGTGAGAGAAAAGTCCACCACCACTTCATAAAGACCTATCCGTAGGCGAATACCCGCAAAACCATTGTTGCAGTGAGAACTATAGCAAATATCCCCGGTTTGTCAAGGAACTCTTTGACTAACGCCCCACAATCTTGATTTATAACTCTGCTCATCCACTTCGGTCTGAGTAAGAAACGTCCGCTTCGTGAGAAGAGAAGGAAAATCCTAGTTGCTCCTCAACTAGGTCTATGAAGAGCCTAAGTGTCGGCCTGACCAGCGTCTGTACGACAGTTGTTTGAGAAGAAGTCAGAAGGCGAACAAGCATCAAGATCAAGGTTGTACCTGACCAGAAGGTACTAGCACGCCTCAAGCCTGGTTGTTCGAGAAAAACGATTTTCACACCATACAAACGTCATGCCACAGAAGTCTTTGAGAGCTCCTTTCCATCGTGACACCGGTATCTGAACTAAACCACCAATTAGCCGGAGGCCGAACCAGAACAAACTCTGATCTCAGCCTGCGAAGCCTTGTTCCACTCGGCTAAGATCGGGTTCCCCGCCTACAATCCAACATGGCGAGACTGATTCCTGATCTCAACCTTATGCCTCTTGAGATCTAGCCCCTCACTCTGATCAATGGCTACCGCTCGTAGATCCAATCATGGCCAGCCGCTGAATCTTCTTTCCCCATCCTACATCCAGACTTGCGTCCCAAAATCTCATTCGAGACTAGTATTGAAGCCATAAAGGCACTACCATACAACACCCGTCCGACGACGACGTCGCAAGGACATACTGTCGGACGGTTACGATCGCACAACTAGGGTTTTCTTTTAGAGAGAGAGAAAAAAAAAAGACTTTCCGGTCACACGGCTGGAAAGTAATACAGTTTTTATTTTATTTTTGAGAATGTAAAGCAATGCAATATGAATATGAGTTTATGTCAATTAATATGTAAAATCTATATATATTAAGTGAAGCGGTGGTGTTTATTGTTCATGTGAACAGTGACAACCCTCTTTTGCCCTTCATTTCTTTACATTTTTACATTCCCACTCGTCTATAAACAAATTGACAGTTTTGTCCTCAATTTTTATATTATTTTAGTTTTACCATTCATTATATTTTTAATGCCAATTAAAATATTTGTTAGGAAAAAAGTTCAATTGAATTGCATAAAAAATAATTACATTTTTGGAAATAATATTAATAAAAATAATAATAATAATAATAATAATAATAACAATAAAAAAATTGAATCTGTTCTAAGCCTAAATAATTATGCTGAGGGTATTTAAACCGATTAATAATTGTATCATTGTTTAGAGTTTATATTTATTTCTATCTCTTTTTTAAAATATTGGTTTTGGCAATTATGACATGTGGGTTTAGGGTATAAGAGATCAATTTATTTCTCTAAATTTTTAGTTCAGCTTATGATATATATATATATATATATATATATATATATATATTGATGAGTGTTCCTCATTTGTATTTCTATATATATATATATATATATATATATTGATGAGTGTTCCTCATTTGTATTTCTAGACATATTAGTTGTTAATATAAATTCAGTATTAACTTCATCTCAATCAATTGTGTAATTTTTATTAGAATTTCAGTAAACTGTTGTTGCAATATTGACCGGACTACAAAAAAATTCATAATAATTAATCGAACATGTAAAAACACACTTCGCGCGCATGCACAGATGCTAGATGAATCAAAATGAAATCGAGTCTACTATAAACCTAAATAATTATGTTAAAACACATTTAGGGTTTAAAAATAGTGAAGGTAATTTACAAAAAAAAATCATGGTTGTTAATTTAAATTCGAGGTTAATATCATCTCAAACAATTATGTTATGTTTATTTGGGTTTCAAAGAGTTATTGCACACTATTAATCGAATTATCATAAATTTTATAATAATTAATCGAACTAGTAAGACGCACTTCGACACACGCAAAGCACGTGTGAGAGGCTAGTGTATTAAAAATGGCTATCATCATTTTGGGCCTGAGGAATAAAGAGGATACAAACTAATTTTCAAAGCAAGCAAACCCATGTCATTTTCTGTTTTGCTCGTTTAAGCCCATATTGAGTAGGCCTTTCATAGTCCACTTGGTATTGGTTTTCTATCATCATTTCCGTGCAACTAGGTTATGGATTTAGGCTCTATAAAAGACCACTGGCATTGAGTTTAGATTGTCTACATTTTTCTGGTACGAATCTTTGCAATATTTGCTCAATCACAACTAAATTTCTTGAACAAGCTACGGTTACTTCTTGATAACGATAACTATTTCAGGATGGGCAACAATAAGCATCGCGGGAGAAGAAGATCAAACAAGAAGAAGATTGATCAGTCTTCTTCTAAAGAAGAAAGCATTGTCAAATCTCAAGAAGAGAGCAGCGTAGCATCTCAAGGAGAAAGCCTAAGTAATGCATCTGAGAGAAAGCCAACAACCAAGCGTTTCATTGGACCTCACTCACATCAGTTGCCGAACCTTGGCGAAACTGAGTCGGAGAACAGTAAGCAACTCGGGGATGATGATCGAATGTCGAAGATTCTACAGAAGTACGGTGATGCTTCTGCAAATCGTGAGGAAGAAAGGGTTACTGGGCCGCTACGACTGTTTGGAGTCGAGCCAGCAATCACCGAGGACCAAAACGATAAGAAGGTCGATGTGGAGATGCCGCCGTTACTCCTGGAATACTTTGTTTTTGTAGGAACTTGTGGGACTTTAGTCCCACATTGAAGAAGTTGAAAAGGTTGTGCCTTTTATAAGGGCTAACTCATTTAGATTATTAAATGGGTGTTGTGTGAGAGAATGGGCTTTAATGGGCTCTCTATGGATTTTCCATAGAATTACACATATATTTACACAATTATATAATACACAATTATATACTATATAATAGAATTAAAATAGTATATATATAAATCTGTTTCTGTACCCATTATTGATTGGTTCTAACAATCTTAGACAGAAATTTTTTGTTAAGATGGATCAATCTGTATCGGGTGTGAAAAACAATCATGTGGAGAAGCCTGAGAAATTCAAGGGCAAGGATTTCAAACACTGGCAACAGAAGATGTTGTTCTATCTAACAACTCTTCATGTGGCAAATGTTCTGAATTCGGAGGCTCCACAGGCCTTACCTGAAGGCGAAGGAGAGGGTGCTCCTACTGCACAGCAAAGGGCTGAGAACCAGAAGGCTGTAGAGTCTTGGAACAACAACGAGTTCTTGTGCAGGAATTACATCCTCAATGCCCTGGACGATTCCTTGTATGACATCTATTCCAAATTCGGAAGTGCAAGGGACTTGTGGGTATCATTGGAGAACAAGTACAAAACTAAAGTTGCTTGTTCAAAGAAATTCGTGGTTGGCAAGTTTCTCAACTACAAGATGGTTGATGCGAAATCTGTTGTCAAGCAAGTGGAGGAACTCCAGGTCATTGTTCATGAGTTAGATGAGGAAGGTATGGGACTGAACCCTAACTTTTTGGTTGGTTCTGTTATTGAAAAATTACCTCCTTCATGGAAAGATTTCAAAGTTTATCTGAAACATCTAACTGAGGATATGAATTTTGAGCAATTGGTTTTGAAACTTCGTGTGGAAGAGGGCTCCCGAAACAATGAAAGGGCTGATGTGGTTTCAATGGAGGCCAATGCAAACATGGTTGAAGGCAGTCCATCAAAGGGCAAGTTCCAGAAAAACAAGGGTAAAGGTATTATCAAAGTGCCTAGTGTTGCTGCTCTTGCTCCACAAAAGAAGGTTTTCAAGAAGCCAAAGGCTGGAAATTGTTGGGTGTGTGGCAAACCTGGGCATAGAGCAAAAGATTGTCGCTTCAAGAAGGATCAAAGCGGAGGTGGTGGTTCTGAAAATTCCAACAACCAAGCAAACCTTGCTGAAAACCAAAACCAATTCATTGGAGTGATTGAAGCAAATCTTGTGACTAATGTCGTGGATTGGTGGATTGACACCGGTGTTACTATGCATGTGTGTGCTGTTAGGGAGATGTTTTCTTCTTACCAACCAATCAATGATGATGGAGAAACCTTGTTCATGGGGAATGCTACTACTGCCAAAGTTGAAGGCAAGGGGAAGGTGATTCTGAAATTTACTTCTGGAAAAGAACTTGTACTTGTTAATGTACTTCATGTTCCTTCTATTTGTAAGAACCTAGTGTCGGGTCCTGTTCTTAGCAACAAGGGATTCAAACTAGTGTTCGAATCTGACAAATTTGTGCTCACCAAGGGTGGGATGTATGTTGGAAAGGGTTACCTTAGTGAGGGACTCTTTAAACTCAATGTTGTACCTATTATGGATGCTATTATTAATAAGAATAAGGCTGGCACTAGCCAAGCTTCTATGTACATGATTGAGTCATCTACCTTATGGCATTCTAGATTAGGCCATGTAAATTTTCGTTCTTTACAAAAAATGGTTAATTTAGGATTGCTGCCTAAATGCTTTATGAATAGTATGACGAAATGTGGGGTTTGTGTAGAATTTAAATATGCAAGCCATCCACATAAATCTGTAGAGAAATCTAATGAAGTGCTTGGTTTAATTCATTCCGATTTGTGTGACATTCAAGCAACTCCAAGTCGTGGAGGAAAGAACTATTATATAACATTCATTGATGATTGTAGTAAGTATTGCTATGTATATTTACTACATACTAAGGATGAAGCTTTAGATATGTTTAAAGCATATAAAGCTGAAGTTGAGAATCAACTTGAGAAAAGAATAAAAATTCTAAGGTCCGATAGAGGTGGTGAATACCAATCTAACGAATTTGCTGAATTTTGTTCTTCTGATGGTATTGTGCATCAAACTACAGCCCCATATACACCACAACAAAATGGAGTCGCCGAATGAAAGAATAGAACATTGAAGAATATGATAAATTCAATGTTAAATAGTTCGGGTGCTCCACCTAGTTTATGGGGTGAAGCCTTAGTTGCATCAAATGATATATTAAATAGAATTCCTCATAAGTCAAGTAATCAATCTCCTTATGAGTTATGGAAAGGACGTTTGCCTACTTACAAAACGATCAAAGTGTGGGGTTGTCTTGCAAAAGTTCAAGTTCCTCTTCCTAAGAGAGTTAAACTTGGACCTAAAACTATAGATTGCATATATATAGGCCCTGCCAAGAATAGTGCAGCCTATAAGTTCTTAGTTTATAACTCGGAAGTTGAGGATATAAATAAGAATACAATTATGGAATTTGCCGAGGCGGAATTCTTTGAGGATATTTTTCCTTATAAGGAGAAAACTAATCCAAAGAAAAGAACATATGCCGATGTTTCCACACAAGGTGAATCAAACAAAGATACTTCAAAGGATGGAAATCCTTCTTCCGTTCAACAAGAAAATGTTGAACCAAGAAGAAGTAAACGTGGAAAAATAGCCAAAGATTTTGGAAATGACTTTATGACCTTCATGCTTGAAGGAGAACCTCAAACATACAAGGCTGCCATGGAATCATCCGAAGCACCTTATTGGAAGGAGGCTATCCAAAGTGAAGTAGAATCCATTATGCAAAATAATACATGGCAATTGGTTGATTTACCACAAGGTCATAAACCAATTGGGCATAAATGGATATTCAAAAGGAAATTGAGACCGGATGGTACTATAGAAAAATACAAAGCTCGTATAGTAGCCAAAGGTTATCGTCAAAAGGAAGGCATAGATTTCTTTGATATCTATTCGCCGGTAACAAGAATTACGTCCATTAGAACGCTAATTGCTATAGTGGCTGTTCACAATTTGGAAATACACCAAATGGATGTGAAAACCGCATTTCTAAATGGTGAATTAGATGAAGAAATCTACATGGAACAACCCGAAGGGTTTGTTGTTAAAGGTCAAGAAAGAAAAGTTTGCAAATTGGTCAAGTCTCTTTATGGACTTAAACAAGCTCCAAAACAATGGCATGAGAAATTTGATAACACATTATTATCAAATGGATTCAAAATGAATGAATGTGACAAATGTGTCTACGTGAAAGAATGTAAGGACGCATATGTCATTGTATGCTTATATGTCGATGATATGCTTATAATGGGAACTAGTAAGGATGTTATTAATCAAACCAAGAAGATGTTACATTCGAATTTTGATATGAAAGATATGGGAATTGCTGATATAATTCTTGGTATTCGAGTTCAAAGGAATTCGGTTGGTTACATACTTACACAATCTCATATGATGACAAACCGGTTGTTACCCCATTTGATCCTTCTACTCACCTTAAGAAGAATCAAGGTGATAGTGTGTCTCAATTGGAATACACCCAAGTTCTTGGAAGCTTGATGTACATAATGAATTGTACAAGACCGGATTTGGCTTATAGTTTGAGTAGACTAAGTAGATATTCACACAGTCCGGGTAATGAACATTGGATTGCTTTGATAAGAGTCTTAAGGTACCTAAAGCATACAATAAACTATGGGTTGCATTATACCAAATATCCTCCCGTATTAGAAGGATTTTGTGATGCAAATTGGATTTCATGTCATTCGGAGAGTAAGTCCACAAGTGGTTATGTATTTACACTTGGTGGAGCGGCCGTATCTTGGAAATCATCAAAACAAATCGTGAATACGCGTTCGACAATGGAAGCGGAATTTGTAGCCTTGGATAAAGCCGCCGAAGAAGCGGAATGGCTCAAAGGTTTCCTAGAAGGTATTCCGTTGTGGCCAAAGGCCGTCACGCCCATCTGCATACATTGTGATAGTATGGCTGCCCTTACAAGAGCAAAGAATGACCATTACAATGGCAAATCAAGGCACATAAGGCAACGTCACAAGACAATACGAGACTTGCTCAAAAATAGAATTATTTCCATTGACTATATAAAATCAAAGGAAAATATAGCGGATCCTTTGACTAAAGGCCTAAATAGAGAGCAAGTTATATTTACATCGAGAGGAATGGTCTTAAAGCCAATACAATGAGTCACCACTTGGCGGAAACCTAACCTAGCAACATTGGAGATCCCATGGTCTAGGTTCAATAGGCAAACTAGTTGAGGAAGACTCAAAAAGCATAACACACAAGTACGCCTATTCCTATGATGACATAAAGTGTGTTTCCGTTGATGATTAAGGGTTGAATCTTAGTATTCTTAATAATGTTAATAGCTTTTGTAAAGGTGGGATAGTACGAACTATTCTTAATTAGCATTACCTATATGAGATTGATGTCGGGTCGCATCTATGAGAACCGAAATGGCTACGTTCTCTAAAACTCTCATGAAGTAAGGAGTTGTTCAGGACCAAAATGAACACAACCGTAAGAATGAACATGTGTTTTGATATGATATGTGTAATACTTATTGTCTCGATTTACTACTCAACGTGAATAGTTCAAGACTTAAGTTCACTACTTCACAAAGTGAATCCGATAAGTATTTACTACGAAAGGTTCAAGTCCAAAAGACACCTTTTCCGATGCATGTCATATCTAAGTTCTCCGAACACGCGATAAGTTCCTAATTATCTTATTTTCTATTCAAATGTGGGGTATTATTAGAGTTTGAATAGAAAATGTGGGGTATTGTAGGAACTTGTGGGACTTTAGTCCCACATTGAAGAAGTTGAAAAGGTTGTGCCTTTTATAAGGGCTAACCCATTTAGATTATTAAATGGGTGTTGTGTGAGAGAATGGGCTTTAATGGGCTCTCTATGGATTTTCCATAGAATTGCACATATATTTACACAATTATATAATAGTCAAAGATGGGCCTTGGGCCTTAGGCTCTGTTGATTAAATTCGGAATATTTTATTTTAATTAATTAATATTTTGAATTTTGAATCTGATATTAAATTCGGAATAAACAGTTACAACTGTTCGAGCAGTTGCAACTATTTATTCGGTCGCGTGACTTTTATATAAAGACGACGTTGGTCGTCGTTACAACATACAGAAAACATTCTTCTCTCCTTCTTCTTCTGTTCTTCGGAGATTCACAAAGTAATTCGCTAGAAAAGTTCTTGTGCAAGAACTTGTTTGTGATTGTTGTATCCTCTAGATAGACGTCTGCAACTACAGCACAAGTGGGGACGAATTTCTGTCTAAGGACACTGCTACGCAGGCCTCAATCGATCAAGTCAGTGTTTTTTCAATTTCAATTTCGTGGTTAAATTATTTGATTTATTGTTGTTAATAGAATTAATAGTATATATATAAATCTGTTTCTGTACCCATTATTGATTGGTTCTAACAGTTCTGAAAGGTATGCCTGCAGCTTTTGGGAAGACAATGAAACGAAAGATTAGGGAAGAGGATTGGATTCAGTTGATTTATCATCATGCTTTAGTTGCTAATTACAATGCTCAAATTGACCAACTAATCAAATGATCGATTTAACGATCAACTTGATGATTGGCTTAACCAAATTTGTATAATCTTGTTACACATTGGTTACTGGTTAGTTAAGTTTTTTTCCCACGAATATTGGTTAGTTAAATCAGTGGTCTGTAATCTATTAGTGTTGAATTTTATCATATATTATATAGAAAAGATAATTTGAATCATCCTTGATGTTGTGTTGTTGTGGTGGATCATTACATATACATGGGGAGTTGGGGATGACTGGGTAAGAAGCCCGCGCTAGCACGGTTAATCGTATCAAATCAAGGAGTATTTTTAACGAGCTCTTTAATTAGTTGAGAATTTTTGAATTAATTACTTATTAGATTAATTTTTGATCAAAATTTGATATCTTAACCGTTGAAGTTGTAGATTTATACAAGTAGATTAATCATACAAAATTTCAGTCAAATTGATGATCGTTAAGTACTAGTTTTAGATCAAATCAATGAACGAACCAAATCTGTTAAACATGAACCGTTCAAGTTCATAATTGGTAAATCACACTTATGAATGCCTCAACGATTTTCAATTTAGTTGAAAATTTACAGAAATGATCTACATATAAATATTTATAAATGAACGGTTAAGATGAGGATATAAAATCAAAAAGCGGGATAAACCGAAAAGTCTTCAACTTATAGGTCCTCACTAAAAATGCTCCCTCAAATCAAGTACCCCTATATTATATCTTTATTGTTGTTTGGGCACCAAAGTTTTTTTTAAAAAAAAGTAGCAATATATTGTGTTACTAATTTAAAAATATACATTTGTTACTTGTATTTGTATGAATTGAAATCTGATTCAGTTTTAATAAAAAAGTTGCTCATGTTTTGATCCGTGATGCTCAAAACATTTCATTTTCATATAGATAACGGATTGTCATTGCACAAAAGAAAAGAGCACATATGTCAGTCACATCTTCTCTAAAAATATTAGTTTAAAGTTACAAAAATAGAAGTCAGTAAAACAAGGTACTACATACATAGACTAACCTTAACCTTCCAAACCCTCTCCCCAACTTGTTGAACATTTGCAACCCTGAAGATTGAATTACACATAAAACAACAAATTGTATGCATAAAGATAGAAGCAGAAAAGTGAAGGATAACATATGTCATCTACTGACAAAACAAAAATTGAAAACCAAACAACTGAAGGAGCAAGAAGATAGAATTAGCGAATCTACGTAGACATGATAAAGAAGTTAGTTTTCTACAACTTTATGCTTTCATTAGTTTGCCTTTCCTGCATCCGCATCAAATTTCTCTCTTTATTATTGAGAATTCAGTGCGGCTATCTCCGCCTTCTATGAGTGATTTTCCCCGAAGCCTTGCTTCGATCTAAGGCCTCAAGTCTCTTATTGCCCTTTCCTTTGTTTTCCTGTGGTCTATGTTTATTAGGTCTGGTTCTCATGTTCCTATCTCTTACTTTTCCAGTTCTATTCCTCTTCTCCTCCTCAACCTGATTCATATACCTGTGCATCACTAATTTTAGTGAAACTCATCTAAATACCTCTGTCTCTTTCTGTATATATGCTCTTAGGAGCTTTGATCAAAGTGGCGCTTGTCCACTAGAGCACCAAGTGATGCAACGAGGTCCTGTGTATCCTTTGGATGCCTGTTCCTTTGGTCATTTGATGGATCTCACCTACCCTTCCTCTCAACCAGCTTTTCTGGTTGTTTCCTTGGCAGATGATGATCTCTTTAATAGATATGGGTTGAGTCGTATGTCCCTCAAGCTTGGAATTGGAAAATTTCTCGCTGGGAACATCGATACCGCCATCGTTACCATCAACGATCCCTTTATCTGGTGGTTCGATGTTGGTGTTAGTGGCTCTGTTCTCCACAACGGTGTTGGGATTGCTGGATCGAAACGGTTGACGGCTCTGTTGGCTGACCTTGTTTGTGGGCTTGCCTAGTTAAAGCCCATTTCGTTTGAGTTTAGTTGTGGTCCTGTATGGACTTTTGTTGCTTTCGTTTTTTCGAAGACATGTTTGGGCTCTTTTCTTGTATTAGTTTTTTGGGAGCCATTCTAATAAAGACCTTTAAGTTGAGGACTAGGACTAGATAAAGACGTTTCAATTAATTACTTATTAGACCAACTTTTTAATCAAAATTTGACATTTTAACCGTTGAAGTTGTAGATTTATATAAGTAGATCAATCATACAAAATTTTAGCTAAATTGGTGATCGTTAAGTATTTGTTTTAGATCAAATCAATGGACGAACCAAATCTGTTAAACATGAACCGTTCAAGTTCATAATTGGTAAATCACACTTATGAATGTCTTAACGATTTTCAATTTAGTTGAAAATTTGTAGAAATGATCTACTCATAAATATTTATAAAATGAACGGTTAAGATGTGGATATAAGATCGAAAAGCGGCATAAACCGAAAAGTCTTCAACTAGTCCTCAACTTAGAGGTCCTCACTAGAAGGGCTCCCTTAGTTCTTTTTTAATGAAAGGTTCTTGATATCAAAAAAAGATGTAAATCAGGTTGTCGACTTCATTTTTAATATAGTTGTCATCATTCTTAGCAATTCAATTGAGCTTCTCTATTGACTTCACTTTTAATATAGTTCCATGTGAAATAGGATGAGTTCGCATCATAGAAGGAGAATGACTATGTCGGGTCTTAGACTTGGGTTTGTCAACAATTATCAAGATTATCTATAGATGACAATCCTTGATTGATGAATGAAAGATGAGTTCATGATATACAATTGATTAAGGAACTCAACAAAACCCTGCGAGCAAATGTTGTTCGCGTGCGAGACACTTTGCATGGAGGAAGTAGGAGGAGCGAGGTAACTATGAATTATGTTTAATTACTTGAAGAAGTACTACACCGCATGTTTGATTGGATGAGGATACATTAACCTTAATTGCTTGGAGTGCACGTGTGCATGTGAATGTGTAGGTCAAATATTCAAACCCTTGATTATATCATATAGTGTGTATCAACTACTTACATCTTCAGTAGGCTTCGTAAAGTCTGGTGAATTTGGACGGAATTGCTACAATTAAGTTTGGTACATAGATGGAGCATCTTATCATTTTTAGTTCTATTTGATTAAGGAGATATCCATGCAAGATGTGCATATATACTTGTCATGCTTGTCCAGACTTCTAGGGCTCAAGGGCACTTGTATAGTGCTTAAAAGGAACAAACGTCCGAGGGGTGTTCTAGGCTAACTCTATTGCCTAGAACAAGACGGCGAAAAGGTGATTAACTTTGCATAAGACAACATTGTCGCAGAATACTTCTATAAGTTTTTGACTCGCTTAGGGTCAATCCTTGTGGCCTTAAAATAAGTCTTTATACGTGATTGGAACTGCGTCACTCAATTACGTGTTTGCCAAGAAAAACAAAATCTTGTGCAACTCAACGAACTAGCAACAACGAAATTGCATCCTTATATACTATGTGAACTATATAAAAGAAAGGTTCGAGGATCATTCTCTCTCTGCAAATTTTTACAAACACAAATACAAGACAAATCTCGACCTCTTCGAAACAACCCGACGCTAAAACATCAAGCCTTAACAATCCTCCTTTACTTTCATGACTCCCTAGAGTCTTTTCTCTTTCTCACCTTTCAAACCTTCCGAAGCTTCATACCCGTACTTCCCTACGCTCCCCGAACCTTTGTTTTTACTCTTCTTGTCTTTTCTTTTGGTTGTTCTGCTTGCTACACAACGTGAGTATCGATTTGGTGGTCAAAGAACTACCGTAAATCTTCGTTTGTAATGTGACTCCTGAAGAATCTAGTGACCATGTTGGTGCTGTCTTGATCCTCAATTGCTTGATTAGAAGCAGAAAACTAAGCACACTACCCCTATTACTACGGTTGCTCACCCACGAGCTGGCACGCCCGCACTATCAAAAGAGACTTTGATGCAATTACCTTACACTCCCTGAGTTGCGACGATAAACAACTGTCATGGTCGACATTAGCAGCTGGCACGCCCGCACTATCAAAAGAGACTTTGATGCAATTACCTCACACTCCCTAGACTGAGTTGCGACGATAAACAACTGTCATGGTCGACATTAGCAGCCGCCCCAATATATAGTTTTCTAATTTGTTTATCTATTTATCGTCAATGTGTTTCGACACTTGTATAGCCATACGTAATATAATTGGAGAAACAAATAACGCAATAGAGGTATGGAAAGATAACCAGCATTAAACCTTAGAAATATAGAAAGTTCTCAAGCGAAAAACCTTATTCGATAAAACTCGATATGATATCCACTGAAAAATAAGAGAAAACTCTCAATTTGATTGATAATAATATGATAGAATAGAATGAGGCTACAACTATTTAAGGATTTTTATATAATGCTAAGAAAACCCTAAGACAACTAATACCAAGCCTAAAAGACCAAAACATAAAATCAAATCAAATCTAAAATAAAATATAAAACCTAAAAACACTAAATCTCAAATCGGATTGTTAAAACGATATTATTTGGCTTAAATCTGACAGGGGTACCTTAGATAAGTCTTGTAGATCTCGCGGATCCCATTCTGAAAAGGTATTATGCGTCCCAAACGGATGTTTTGCTCAAAAGTCGCTCCAATTATGATTCACAGTTAAAATATGACCTCGTTGTTCTCATTCCAGAAAGGTATTATGCGTCTCAAACTGACGCTTGCACGAGAAATTCAAAAAGTTCAAAATACATATTTCTTCAATATACCAACAACTAGCAACATCTTTGTACTTAAATTACCAATTTTTAAATCATTATTCTTGATTATATGCCGCTTTGTTAATTTTTACGTTCCACCAGTTAAATTACCGTTGTTCTCATCCTACATCAACTAATTATAATACCACGTCAATCATGATTCATGATATTGTTCCAAGTTTAACGCATTGCAAATAACAATTTGTAAAAGCCAACATGTTCATATGAGGAAGGAGGTTGCACTACCAGGATAAGCACTTTAGCCGACGAAATTTTTTCGTCGGCCTGTTCACAATTTTCGTCGGCTATAACCTTAGCCGACGACGTGTCGTCGGCTATACTTATAGCCGAAGAAATAAAGTCCGTCGTCGGCTATACTCCAACACTTAGCCGACGAAATAATATAAAAAATTCGTCGGCTATAATCCAAAACTTAGCCGACGAAATCATATAAAAAATTCGTCAGCTATAATCCAACACTTAGCCGACGAAATAATATTAAAAATTCGTCGGCTATAATCCAACACTTAGCCGACAAAATATTAATATATCGTCGGCTAAAGTTTTTAAAAATTAAAAATTAAATAGAGAAAAGCCGACGAAATTTACAATATTTCGTCAGCTATGATACTTATAGCCGACGACATATGGCAAATTTCGTCGGCTAAAGGTTGTTGGAAAAAAAAAAACTAGCATAGCCGACGAAATATGGTAAATTTCGTCGGCTATAGTACTTTTTATACTAGAAACCCAAACAAAATTTATACATTACCATCCAAGCAAGCTGCAAATTACAGAAACAATTTCATAACCAACAACAACACACTATCTAAAGTAACATAAACATTTTGCATTAAATTTTCAATTCATAAATTGTTCATAAACCTAAGAAGTAAATTAATATTTGTTCATAAACCTAAAAAACTAAATAAATAATTGTTCATAAACTTAAAAAACTAAATGAAGTCGATATCGTCTAAATCAATATCTGCTCTAGGATGAGGTTGTTGGGGAGGTTGCGGCGGCTGAGGTAAGACAATAGGCGTGGGCATGGGCAGAAGCGGAAGTCCCTGCTGCTGTGCAGCCATCAAATCTTGCATGTACTGAAACATCTGCTGCTGCTGTGTCTGCTGGGCGGCATAGACTGCTACATTGTACTCATGTAGAGCGGCAGTATATGCTGCTTGGGCGGCCTCTCTCTCGGCAGTATATGCTGCTTGGGCGGCTTGCTGTTTCCGTAACATCTGAACTTCCGCCTCAAGCTGAGTCGTTCTGCTGCTGGTCGAGGCTCCTTTTTTCTGAAACCCAGGAGTGGTTTTCAGTACCCCCTCGCCCTTCTTTCCCAGACCCCGACAGTAGAAGTTATTTCCTCGCGGTGGGAAGGCTGTGCCCATGATCCTGGCCCCAACGCTGAGATCCGAACTGTCGATCCGGGACATGGCTTCGGACATGTCTTCCTCTTGCGTGTCAGGCCATGTCTCCCTGACTATAGCAGCCATCACCTCGTCACTAGCCTGCCTCACCCTCGCCTAATTTGATAGGAAAAAAAATTAATTAACATTTTAAAATATATATACATATAATTTACTAAATTTTAAAACGTAAAACGACTTACAATATCCTCCTGGGCGTCAGGATATGCCTTCTCGTACGTATAGACGTACCGGTTGACCTCTGGATGTTCCCTGGCCGCCTCCTCCATCAACGATGCAAACGGTCTAGAACCGGCATGATGGTTCCTCATGTTGCGTTGCCGGTTTTGAGCGTTCACCCGGGAAACGGCCTACAAAGGAATCAAATTAGTAAAATATTTTAAAACGTATTAAATATAATTCAATATAATAAATAATTATTTTTAATTACCTGTTTATGTGGTTTGTTGAATTCCGATATCAGAAGCCAACGCCACTCGTACTCCCTGAACTGGAACTCAAGGGGGGTGCCGGAACGTTCGTTCCCATGCGTAGTCCAGTGGGTCCGTAACTCGTTCTTCCACTCCTTGTACCTGTAATACGCCAAAAAAAATATAAATATTATAAATTATACATAGTTTTTTTTTGTCCTTAACTTTGCAACGTACCTTCCCCCGTGCACAACGTCCGCCCAGGTGTTCCTCAGGTACTCGGGAACGTCAAACCACACCTGCATTTAAACATTTATTAGTTTAGACGTTCATAAATCTACAATGTAATAAATAATGTTAAATATGAATTTTGTTATACTTACCGACATGGCGTTGTGGACCATGTCCTTAACCTCCTGTGGGACCTCGCCCCAGTCTGACCACAACATAGGGACTCTATCCCTAATAAGCGCTCCCACGCGGCCAGAGTACATCCTCGTCTTGCCGCCCGATACTACGTTCCCATCCTCGTCAGTATCAATGATGATCCTTCCCGATGTACTCACTGTCTTCTCGAGAGCTTTCCCCGTGACCGGACCTCTCTTCTTCCTTGTCGGCTTGGCTCCGACGGTGCCTATCATAAATTGATGATTAGTAAATTAATTTTATTATAACAATATAACATAACAAATTACTTATATAATCATTACCTGAGGGCGTTGGGGCGGATGCGACGGACTCCGACTCTGTCGCCGACGATGATACCCTCGCAGAAATTAACTCTGTAGCAAACGGCACGAACAGATACACCGCTGATGGGGTCACCTGCGGGGGTAGTGGATAAATCGGCGCCCCTGAGTCATCGACTGCAGGTATTGCCGGTATGAAGCGCTGAAGGAAGAGAAGAGGCGGCGGCATCTGTACCCCGGAAGACCCACCCTCCGATGCACTAGGGCCCGGTGCCGGTGCCCTATGTATCTCAGGCATACGTGTTGCAGACACCTCCGCCTGAGTCGGAGGCCACAGCTGCCTCGAGGAGTGAGGGACGCTGGGCTGCCTGGAGGAGCGCGGTACGCTAGGCTGCCTGGAGGAGCGAGGGGCGTCCTACTGGCCGGAGGAGCTAGGGGCGCTAGGCTGCCTGGAGGAGCGAGGGGCGTCCGGCTGGCCAGAGGAGCGAGGGGCGCTAGGCGGCCTGGAGGCGGGAGGGCCATCTGGCTGCCTGGAGGAATGTGTCGGCTCCAGATGAGACGCCCGTCGGGCCGTCATTGGGCCCTGAAACGAACCTCGAGGGTTGCTAGACGTTCCCTCTGACGATTCACCCCTTTGGCCCTTCGAACTCTTTGATTTGCTGAATAATCCTTTCATCCTAAATAATATAATTAATATTTTGTTAAATGTATAAAATTATAAAAAATGAACAACATTAACAAAAATTTATTTTTATATACCAATTAATATTGTAATATACGCAAATATATTAAATATACCATTCAATATTTTAATATACCCAACCATATTAAAAATTTCCAATTTACTTAATACACTCAATTTCTAAATATATTAAAAATCACCAAATACACCCAAATACACCCAAATTCACCTAAATACACCCAAATACACCCAAATTCACCCAAATATACACCCAAATTCACCCAAATATACACTCAAATTCGGTAAATACACCCAAATACACCCAAATACACCTAAATAAACCCAAATACACCCAAATTCACCCAAATACACCCAAATATACACCCAAAGTCAGTAAATACACCCAAATACACCCAAATACACCTAAATACACCCAAGTACACCCAAATTCACCTAAATACACCCAAATTCAGTAAATACACCCAATATAATTCAACATTATCACAACAAAATACAATTCAACATTATCACAATATAATTCAACACAATTCAATATAATGCAATATATTGAAAAAACAAATGAAATTTGTTCTATAATACAATATAAACATGAAATTGCATACCTAATTGGTTTGGGAGATGAGGGAGACGGAGTGGAGGCCGGAAACCGTCGAAAATGGTGAAAGAAAATCGAGAGGAGAGGGAGAAATTCACCGGCGGAGTGGAGAAGTGGGGTTCTGTCTCGCTGGGTTCGAATATATAGTAAGAACTATAGCCGACGAAATTTTTTAGTAATTTCGTCGGCTATAGTTCAACTTTTACCCGACGAAATTACTACGAATGTTAGTAATTTCGTCGGCTAAAGTATATTTTATAATTATTTAGTAAGTTCATGCACAATTTATTTGTTTTATCTTGTGAAACGAAAAACCGACCGTCAGATATCATCATTATGTTGAAACATGTGTGAGGGTAAAATTTCAGCATCATCGGACACACGTAAGGGCTCGATCCGCACGGTCAATCCCGTTGGTCAAACCCCTAAACACAAACAAACGGTGATTTGGCCACCTAAATTACGTATTCTGTCCGGACCTTCAACTACAAATAGTTTCATATCGAGGAGACGCAACTAGCGGTATAAAATTTATAAGAAAAATAACCGTCAGAGATAGGGCGTCCTCTATGGCAAACGAGTAGAAAAAATGCAATGACTGCAAGTATTGGCACCGAAACTTATCGGAATTACGTGAAATTTCAACCGTAGACATATTTCATCGTTCCGGTCATATCTTATCTCACGACTTTTTGTTTGTTTGAAGCATCTACGTATAGTTTGTTTTTAAAACGGAACATTTACTTAACACTTAGTAAAATAGTTATACAACATTAGTAGGCATATTTTGATTGTGACAATCCATCTTGTGAAACGAAAAACCGACCGTCAGATATCATCATTATGTTGAAACATGTGTGAGGGTAAAATTTCAGCATCATCGGACACACGTAAGGGCTCGATCCGCACGGTCAATCTCGTTGGTCAAACCCTAAACACAAACAAACGGTGATTTGGCCACCTAAATTACGTATTCTGTCCGGACCTTCAACTACAAATAGTTTCATATCGAGGAGACGCAACTAGCGGTATAAATTATTATTTTATTCATTTAACTTTAGGCGACGAAATATTAGGGTATTCGTCGGCTATACTTTAGGGTTTAGGGGTTAGGGTTTAGGGTTTAGCCGACGAAATATTAGGGTATTCGTCGGCTAAGATACTTTTAGCCGACGAAATATGATGGATTTCGTCGGCTAAAAGTATCTTAGCCGACGAAACATGTTATATTTCGTCGGCTAAAACTGTCAAATAGATAAAAAAACAGTTGGTTTAACCGTACCCATAACAATTTCCTGCATATATAACCAACATTAAGATACATTATGAATTGTAGAGCTTGTACCATATAAAACACATCAAATTGTATTACAAATTCAAATAACTAAGAAGGCTCGTAATCAGAATCATCCGATGAGTCTTCTTCGGTGTCAGAATTAATTTCTGGTAATCTATGCATTTCTACATCACAAGAGTCGTCGTCTGTTTCTTGATTTGGATCCACATCAATAAGGCGAGCGTCTAAATCACGAATTCGAACCGAACGACCCGGTTTAAAATTATTAAGGCGAATTGTAGAGGAGTCAGGAATACCTATTGCACTGTGTTCTTGATACGCAACATTTTCTTCCTCGTCTTCGGCCTCTCCAAGTGTAGCCGCCCGGTAAATGTTTCGAGGGTGCACAAGATTGACTACTTTCCACGGGTCACCCTTAACAAGGTCATCAAGATAAAACACTTGTTTCACCGATGTCGCAAAAACAAACGGGTCATCTTCGTAACAGCTTGTACCAGTGTTCACCGATAAAATCCCGTACTGATCAATCTTCATGCTCTGCGAGCTTCTAGTATCAAACCATCTACACTTGAACAGGTGCACGGTCATGTCTTGCCCATAAACGAGTTCCACCACTGAATCAAGAACACCATAATAATCAACTCCATTCCGGCCACCATGAGCCATAACCCCAGAATTCTGTGTTCTTCGTCTGTTGTCTCTCATTTCACATATAAATTGCACGCCATTGACCTTGCACATCGGGTAAACTCTTGACATTATCGGCTTCATAGCTAGAAGTCTTAGTTCGTGAGACCAATTTGGGTGACCATCAAATTGAATATGGTTCATCTGCAACCAAAGATTCAATGTATTATAAATATGAATAATTATGCAATCAAGGAGACTTGAAACATACAAAATTAAAGAATTACATACCCAATCGCCAAAATAGTTCGCGAACTCCTTGTTGTGGTAGTCGAGATCACCTTGAATGTCTGGACAGTGTAGATGGATGTCTTTCCAGTATTCAACTTCTTGACAGTTAATCAATACCCACCAATGGGCTATGACGAGCTCATGGGGTTGCAACTTGTAGGACTCTGGTAAAATTCCATAAACTTCAACATCATTTGAGACTATGGAAAGGTTAAACTTCGGTTCATCAACCGGTATGGTTTGTAGAGTTTCCTTCAATGCTCCTAGATACAACTTCATGTAGGTGACGCACTCGTGCGCAATATATGCTTCTGCTATACATCCTTCAGGCGCGGATTTGTTAGCCACATAAGCTTTGTAGTCTCCAAGTTGTCTGTAAATAAATAAATTTGTTGTCATATGTTACGATTATACAATGAACATGTACAATAAAAACATTAGGTGTAAAAAACATATCTTTCCATAGGATACATCCAAGTATAGTGTACTGGACCGGTAAGCAACAATTGCTCGGGAAGATGGATCATCAGGTGCGGCATGATGTCAAAAAAATTTGGAGGAAATATTCTCTCAAATTTACACATGATATAAATAATGTCCTGTTGCATTTCCCGGAGATCAGATTTTGTCACTTCCCTTGTGCATAACTTCTGGAAGAATCTTGACAACGCTACTAACGGCTCCACCACCTGACGGGGAAGGAAGGGTCGAATGAAAATAGGGAAGAGACGTTGTAGCAGAATATGACAGTCATGACTCTTTAACCCGTACATTTTATTGTCCCGAATGTTTACACACCGGGCTATATTTCCTGCGTAGCCTGAAGGATACTTCACAGAACTCAACCACCTGAAAATTACGTTCTTCTGTTCAGGCTTCACGGTGTACGGAGCTTGAGGCATTTTTTTCTTCCCTTCTTTCAACCACAAATATCTTCGTATCTCCATTTTTTTTAAGATTAATGCGTGCCTTCGGACCGTCTTTCGTCTTTCCCTCCAAGTTCAGCACGGTTCCCACCACACTGTCACACACATTCTTTTTTATGTGCATCACATCTAGGTAGTGTCTGATCAACAACTTACTCCAGTATGGGAGTTCCCAGAATATGCTCTTATGTGTCCAAAATTTATACCTGTCGGGTCTGTCAGGTATTGCCGCCACTATATTGGGATGATTGCTGAGCTGCCCAAAATCATACTCATTAAGTACTGCTAAAATTTCTTCCCCTGTCCATCTTCTAGGAGGCACACCAAGTTCTACAGTCCCATCAAATGCCTTGTCATCGAACCGCCATTCGTGATCATACGGAAGGATAGTACGGTGACCCAATCTACATATCTTGTTGCAATGACTACTGCTCCCCTCATCGCTTAGGCACTCTGGACAAGCCTTGTATCCCCTAACAACGTTGCCCGACAACATCCCACGAGCAGGAAAATCACTAATGGTACCAACAACCATAGCATGCATCTGGAACATCTCGTGCATGAACTTATCATAAGTGGGATGACCAACGTCCCAAAAAAACTTAAGCTCTTCAATCAAGGGTCTCAAATATACATCGAGACACTTCCCTGGATAACCGGGTCCCGGAATCAACAAACTCAACATATTGTATTCCTTCTTCATGCACATCCATGGAGGAAGATTGTATGGTACCAAAATCACCGGCCATACACTGTATTGAAGACTCATGTTGCCAAAAGGATTGAACCCGTCGGATGAGAGCCCGAGCCTCACATTTCGGACCTCAGACACAAAATGAGGAAACTCCCTGTCTATATGCTTCCAGGCCTCCCCGTCAGCAGGGTGTATAAGGGTATCTTCGCCTTGCAATTCCCTATCAGCGTGCCATCTCATAGATTTGGCCGTGTGTGATGACATGTACAACCGTTCCAGCCTATCCCTCAACGGGAAATACCGAAGTACCTTCATAGGTTTCCTATTGCCTGCAGGAGTTAACTTATACCTGTCACTCTGACATACTGGACATGTGTCAAGGTCACCAAGGTCATTCCCTTCTGGATCTTTACCCTAGAAGAGAACACAATCATATCTGCATGCATGGATCTTGATGTAGGAAAGCCCAAGATCTTTCAGTATACATCGGACCTTATGATGAGTGGTAGGAAGACGATGACCGTGGGGCAGCATCGAACCAGTGTACTGTAGATACTCATCAACAGCCTTCACAGTCGATTTTGTCTCAACTTTAATCTTCATAACGTCCATCACACTTTCAAGAACCGTTTTCTGACAACCGGGGTACACAGGGGTCTGTTGGAAAGCAAGTAGTTTGTTGTACCTGTCAATACCAGCAGTGTTGACAACTCTAGGGAAGGGCTGCACCGGGTCAGACATATACGGTCCTTCAAAGCATACACCCCTCTCATAAGGAAACATATCGTTGATGAAGGCCGTTGTTGGATCGTTGGATGTACTGCCCGTCTCAGAAAATTGCCCATGATCATGCGGACCCCTTGATGATGTTTCACCTTGATATATCCAACATGTGTACTTCTCCCAAAACTCATTACTTTTAAGGTGCTGCCAAACCTTGTCAATTGGAAATTGATACATATCGCTGCGACACTGACATTTAGTGCACGGACAATAGAAAATTGTATTCCCTTTAGCATTATTGATCACATATTCAATAAAACTAACAACTCCTTTAGCATATCTTTTGTCTCATTTTGGAAGCGAAATCCAACTCTTATCCATATCCTGAGAAAATAACATAATATATATGTATAAACGCTAATTAATTAAATTTACGAATCATTCAATTTATATTATATCTGCAGTTAACGTACAATTAATATATATATATACATGCATATATATAATAATTACTAATTAATATAATCAAATTAATATATATATATAACAACAACTTCATATATATTATCAAACCCAAATCGATCAACTCAATCACACTCAAAACACAATATAATCAACTCTAATTAAAACTCAAAATCAATGTGCATAACGAAAATAAAACTCTTAAATCAACTCAAAAACAAGATATATACATATACGTACCTATATATAGCGCCACAAACTAATTTCGGACAGATTTCGACAACACCCAACAATTTCGCCAACCCCAAAACTTTTTCTCCCGTTTTTTCTTTCAAATCAGCTACTGTCTAGATCTGGAAATATAAAGCATTTTAGCCGACGAAATTATATATATCGTCGGCCAAAGTTTTAAAATTTCGTCGGCTATAGTTCACAGACTATAGCCGACGAAACAAACTATTTTAGACGACGACACAACATTTCGTAGGCTAAAAGTCCACTTTAGCCGACGAAAAGTTCACTTAGGCGACGAAAGTTAGGCGACGAAAGTTTTTTTCGTCGGCTAAAATAGACTTTAGCCGACGAAAAAAAATTTCGTCGGCCTGTTAATTTTTTTTTCGTCGGCTATGATACTTATTCTGGTAGTGTTGATGCATCGATGGACTGCTTAATTGCATTGCCAAAATCCTATTACAAATTTCTCATTATTGGCTTCAAACGAAAAAAAATCTCATGATTGTACAGAGATTTGGTGACAACCCACCATTAATCATTGCATTAATGGATAATTAGAATGTGATTTAGCTTTTAACTGTAGTTAAGGATTGAGAGTGCTGTGGTCGGGTTTCCACTGAGACAACGGCATGCAGATCCGTAGGGGATGATCGGTTTAGGGTTTAATATTAACCTAGGCTAGGGTTTATTAGTGAAACTGGTATATAGCTGCTAGTGAAGAAGAACAGACAGATGGTCAAACTGTTTGGAAGAAGAATCTCACAAACTCTTCTATACTCAGTGAGCTAAAATAGAATGAGACACAGATCGCACACAAAGTCACAAACACAAAATTGCAAATAAAAAAGGCAAACGAGACAAGGTTAAAACAGAAACCCCATGCTTTGAGCGCTAATCAAGGTGACATGTTCCTCGATATTCCATCTTCCTCGACACATTCTCACTACATTTCACACTAGTTTGCACTGCATGCTTTCCTAAACACAGCTGGACTTCCACCCAGAGCTTAATCTGTCAAATTAACTAGTTAATTGTTTAAATAAAATGATTATTTTTATCATTTCCCAACAATAATTACTGGAAGAGCTAGTTTAATATTGGATTGAAGAGCGAAACGCATGCTATACAACACTGGTCAATATTGCACATGATGAACAGCTAGCTTGCTCTCAGATTCTCAGAAATACTAATCTGGGAATTTTGTAGGGATCGATCAGGATAAACAGAAGGTGAAAGTTGGAGGAGGTAGTTCGATCTATTGGGTTATATACTTATGAAATGATATAGCTTTACGTTTTACCAAAAGAAATTCATTGTACTACTTATTGATCGACGATCATGTATGTGATTTACTACTCTCCTTGATCGAGTACTTGTAGTAGTAACAGTTATTCTGCAATAAGCACAGTCTGCGTCATTCTCTTAATTTATATCTGTGATGATGATTTTCCATCTCTTTAATTTCCTTCCTGCCAAATGTGCGCACTGTTTGTTCATTATGAGCTAGCTAGAGATTGATGATATGCATGCTTGGATCGAACTACGACTGCTCATGTTTTAAGTACAGTCGATGGTGAACATTGATGAAGTCTGAGCCACAGCCACCCATCGTAGTTTTTGACAAAGGTTGATAGAAACAGAAGTTACAGGAACTAGCTCATCGATTTTTCACCCCAAGAGTGGAAAAAAGAAATGGGAGGCCCCTTTACCATGCTTGGATCGAACTACTGCTTTAATTTATGAAGAACAGATGAACAATAATGAAGTATGAGCCAGAGCCACCCACCGTTTTGACCAAAGTCTGATCAAATTAAACAGAAACTTGCACTCTTGAGTTTAATTTGTTTCTCGGCTTTCTCCATTAGCTGTTAGCCTTTGTTTCAGCATGCATGTCCTTTTGAGATAAACAGATTCTTGTGAGTACGTGCATCATTATACTAGCATCACATACACAGGAACACGAGAACAGCCAAACTAGCTTCAACATTTATAGACAGTAATTATTACCAAATGAGCTAGTTTGAGATTCGAGAAAATGCCGAACTTGGATATTTTTCCACGAAGTAAAAGGAGATACGATCGAGAAAGATTCACCGATGAAAAAAGAGTAAGGTCGTTAGAATTGGGAAGTTATTAGCATGTGTTTATCTGGTCACTAATTTATGATCAAAAGATCGATTCATGTTCAATCGTTTAATCTTTAGATCTACAATCAATGATTGAAAACAAAACAATCATACTAAAAAAAATTATTATTAAATTAACAATTCATAAGTAACTGAACATAAATCTTTAGGGTTTAGCCATAAAAGCATGAATATATCTAGAGATGGAAGCTTCATCCCTGACCTAATGTTACATGACCATGAAAGTTGATGACAATGTAAAGGCAAAAAAAATTGTACAATGCTATTGGCATGGAGAAAGAGGAAATGACTAAAACCCTAACTATATGCATGATTGGAGTAACATCTTCACACTTAGATCCCTTCCTTCTCAAGATTACAACCTTAGCTAAAGACCCACCTACTACACCTGCACAGCTGCACTCCACACTGCTTCAATCACAGTCCACAGTTCCACACTGCTTGCATTTCCTTTCTCTCAAGTCATGACATGTTTGTCTTTGGAAGAGTAGAAGAATAAAGCAGGCACATATAGTTTTAGGACCGAAGTGTGAACTGTGTGATACACGAATATGTTTACACACTACATTACTGTTTCATGGTGATCTTTGTTCTCCAAGTCTGTCCGCACCACCAAAATAAGCCCCAGATTCAACTTAGCTAGGACTCCCTCAAGGCTATTGGGGCCATAACACGTCGAAAGCAAATGGAATGTCCCCGTTATGTGTTACACGAAAAATGTAGTATTAATTTGATAAAACTATGATACTAATGGCACTTTTTTATCATTTTCGGGGGCATCGCACTATACATATAGCTAAAAAGTACTGATTAAAAAAAAAACATTTTTGATCATTTTCATGAAATTAAGGATCTCATTCACCCCATAACCTTAGAAAAAAAAGATAGATAAGCAGTTAATTAAGCACAAAACATAGACAACTAGACATGCATACCCAATAAATAACTATAGACAATATGATCCAAAAATGATACATGACTAAGTGGGTACTATTCCATTATAGAAGCCAATTATTTTGTAAAAAGTATAATTCAAAATACGAGACAGGTCGTGGACATGTTCCTCGCAATTTGATAAGCAAGAAAATGATCGACCGATATACTAAACCTCAATTGAGACATGTCCTCATTTGAATACACAAAAGTGGGCGGTATCTTTTGTTCTTACGCTTTGTTCGTTCTTGTATTCTGATTTTGTCACACGACCTCAGCTCCACAAATTGACTAATATGGTTTTTAGCTTTGGCTAGTTGCTTTGGACGTACCGTTTCATTAAGCACATGTTTAGAGTTTGGGGTCGAGGCTAAGAGAGTCGAGGCTAAGAGCCGAATGGAACAACGGCCGGAGCATGTGCTTATTTCTAACATTTCTTCCAAGTTAAGATATCCCGGAAAATAAATTGTGTAGCAGATACATTACTTCATCTTGTTTATTGTGGTGTTTTTGCTAGTGTATAGTTAGATCAATCACCTGACATTATACATGATGTGCACTACGAGGAAAGTTGTCTTAGCTCTAATGTACCCTAAAATATAGGTGTTATGACTCATTTGGTGCAAAATTGTAATGTGTTTCATTCATATTAATATTACATAAGAGACACCTAACGATAACTAGGGGTTGTTCTTCATAAAAGAAAAAACCTACTTAATTTAGATGAGAAACGCAATGCACTTGGTTAAAATGGTGCTTTTCTTATTGGTAATGTACCTGTTTTCTCACATGGCTGCCAAAATTGTAAGCTTGTATACACATGGTTTATGGTTATGGTGGTCTGTCCAAATTAGTGGACAAAGCAAATTTCAGCCATAGCTTGAAAACAACTATATGGCCATCTGAGTCAATATGGTGTGAAAATTACTGAGCTTGATTTGTTTTTGGGTACTTTCTCTTTCGGCGGGAGAGTTCAAAGTTTCCCGCTAAATGAAGATCGAAGCAAAGGTTGCTTTTACACCAGAAGCAATGGTGCGAGACTCGACCGGACAGAAATATGTCGCAAGCATGCTCCGTCGATCCGATCATATAAAGATATGAAAGATTAATTAAAAGAAAATTAAAGTGGGTTTATATTTCATGGCTTATAGTATGATCATGATACGATGGACCTCAAAAAAAATGATACGATGGGATTCGATAATCCACGACATGCTCAACAAAATCGTTGTCGATCACAATTGAAGTGATTGAATATCTATAATCTATGTCCTCTTTTTGTGAGGCAATCCAATAAACGACTTTAACATTCAAATTTGTATGATGTGTGATGAGTTGCTAGTTTAAACTCCCAAATTGTTCTTATGACATTTAAGGTAAAGTCTTGGTCTGTCACTAGCTAATAATTATGCATGATGGTTACAACCAATCACTATATGTTTAGTAACGGTATCACTAATATTTACCTTGTCAGTAATTGATTAAGAGTTTTATGGTCAGTCAACATTAGATGTAAATTTAAAGGTTGAAAACAACTCAACTTAAAAATAATTATCCTCACTATTGAATTTACATCTAAGCGTGACTAATCATAAAACTCTTGATCAATTACTGAACATGTGAATATTATTGTGTTTAGTAATTATTGCACTTGTCATTCATGTATTTAGTTATCCAGACATGATGCATTATTCATTTTATAAATAATTAATGAAAGAAATTATTGATGTGTCACTAAACATACATATGGGACCTCCTTGGTTCAATCCATGAAATAAGTTGTTTTTCAGAGAGTTAATGCACCATAATACATTTAAACCAACTTAAATAGACGGTTAGATTGTATTTATGATAATATTTATTTTTTAGAATAAAAATTAAGTATAATTATTAACAGTTGAGATATTTTAATAATTACTTGGTTTATTTACATTTTTGTATATATAAGAATTTTCGGTGTTTTCGTTCTAAATCAGACAAAAATTATGGATATGTTAAGTCTTGTAAAAAGCAAGCAGGAGTTGGCTGGTTACATACCAAAAAAGAGAGAATCGTTGATCCGTCACTAGACACATCTTTATCCACTAGGTCTTGTGTTGTTTAGTTGTCTCTAAGCAGTAAGCACGTCCTTCAAATATATAGTTCCATAATTATTCTTTTCTGTCATTCACTCGTTAATTATTGGCTTTGTTAAGTTTGGTGACCAGTTTTGTTGCCATGGTAACCCTAAAACACTATTAAAACGAGTTCATGTTCTGAGTCGTCGGACGCCGGCAACACTACTTGGCCAAGCACAAAACGACGCGCCGTAAGGAGATGTGAACAAACCAAGTCGTGGAAACAAATAGAAAGGGAGGAAAGAAATGGGTTGACCATGGCAACATTAGTATAAATTAACACAGAAATAGTTGTTGATGATGGAGCTGCCGTATCATTAGATTTGCATTAGCCTCATGTCATCGTCGGAGATTGAGATTCTCGTTCTTCTCATCGTTGGAGGTTGAATGTAGTCATCTCAATAACACTGTTTTCACAATAATGATATGATGGAACACCCTTGCTTACGGTTCTTCTGTGTTTGCAAAACTCGTTCAAATTATTGATCGTTAAATCGGATTCACCATTATAGTTAATCTTCTATCCAAAACTGAAGTGCATGAAACAAAAGCGTCATTCTAACTAAATTTGCGCTGCCAGAATACTTTTACGACAAGTAACTATTTACATAAAACTGTAGAGAAGAAGCGAAAATAATTTTTCGTTTGCATGGAATCGGTTGCCATAAACACCGGTGATGTCTATACAAAATTCAAGGTAATTGGTTCAATTGTTGAAAAGTGGCATAATTTAAAAAAGAAAAATTGATATACATCTTACAGCTTTCTTGCGAATTATTATATATGCATGTATTTGTTTGAGTCAAAATATTAAATTTTGGCGAATATATATGATTCAAGCTCATTAGACTGATATTTGCGGTCATATATCTGTACAGTATTTTACTTTTCTTTAAGGTCATGTGTGACACGATTTGCAATTTGCGTGGATCTGTATCATAATTATTTTGTGAGATTTCTTTCCTAATTAATTTAGAGAATTTGGTTTACCTTGACCCGCAAAGGATGGTGAACCCTATTCTTCTATATAAAGGGGTCGATGGTAAACAAAATCAACTTACAAACAACCTTGCAGCACTGCAAACAAGTAGCTCTCGGAGTACCTCTACCGACATACTCATAAGGTCCTTAATTCCATCAAAGCCCGTCCAATCGGCAAATCCCGCTTCTTCCTCACCAAGTTTATCAAGTCGGCAAAAGTCCACCCCCAGTTCATGAAGATTCATCACGAGCGCAAGTCCGTCAACAACCAATGTTTGAGAGTGAAACCTTTAGCTAATATCCTCAGTCAGAGAGTAATCTTTGACGAACACCCTATTTTGATATTGTTTGACTCTGTTCAGCCACACCGGTCTGAGTAAGAAGCGTCCACTGCACGTGGAGTGGAGGAAAATCCTAACAGCCATTTGTTAGGTCTGAGAAAGAACCTGAGTGTCAGCTTGATCAGCGCACGTACGTCAGTCATTTAAAGAAAAAGTCAAAAGACGAATAAGTAAGAACAAGTTGCATCTAATCCAAAGTGCTGACACTCTGTAAAAAACTGATTGTTCAAAAAAAAATCTATTTTCATCCGGAATAGTACGATCCTTTGTTGTCACACCCTACATCATTATGTAGCAACAATACACACACATTATATCATTATGTGTGTGTATGCACACACATTGTAGTAACAATACGGACCGAGAATCTGATTTCATTTTCTGGCAATACTAGAGAGTTCTGGTTGAACACATTATCTTCTTGTTTTTGTTTTGGTCGAGTTGGCCGGCTTATATAGTAAAACAACAACTTGTGGCATAAAAATATACAGGTATATATTTGCAGTCAAAAAAATAATGGTCTTTGCATTACAAACGTTAATCAAGAACAAGAGACAGAATTCATATTCCTTCTACCATATTAAGGGATCTATCTCATGGCTAGTCTGGACTTGTGATTTGTCAAGATGTTGATTCGAAACCCCGAATGGTTGCATGCACCACCATCAATAATGTTCTGTTTTCATTCACTTTGTTTTGAAGCTCTTCTGGGTTTCTGATACGAATCCCAGAGACTAAAATCGAGGATAAGTGAGACGAGTTGGAATGTTGCCTAGGGTTGTAACAAATGGAACTTTGTTGACGAAACCTGGATCGGGTATGCCCACCGTCCCGACTGACAAATGTGTGTTTTTGAGTGTAAAGGGAGATATATGATTCGATATTTCATGGCCTCGGAATATCCAACTCTGCAACACATAACTTCAATTTGTGCATTACAGAATGAGAAGCTTTTTAACTTGTACGGAGTGAGTAACTTCTAGTTTTTTTTGAACAAGAGTGAGTAACTTCTAGTTGAAGCAAGCGATCATTGGAGGGATGAGTAGGGTAATTGAGTAAAAAATACAAGCGAGGTAAAACGAGACACTAGACCAACATGTATGTACGGCTTGTCATTAGCTAACTTTCTAATGCGTAACAACTAATAAATCGGACCTTTTTTACTTAAGGACTAAGAAACTGGTAAATTATTCGGTTCAAGAAAATAGGGACGGTAAAAGAGTTGGTGGAATATTATTTGAGAAGTCTTACTAGTTCGATAAACAAAATGATATAACCAGGTTTGTCCCATTGATCACATTTTATGTGCATTGTCTAGTCAAACGATGTGATGAGGTGCAGTAAAATTGACGCAACCTAGCAACTTGAAACCTATTTTGAATTTAAAATTTAAATTTACAAGTTTTAAGACGGTCCGTTGAAAAAAAAATCAAAATAGGTAAAGAAAACAGAAAACAGAAAACAAAAAAAGTTAATATTCAATAACATAAAACTATAGTAATAAGGAAATAATGTAACTTCTTTAGACTATCTTAATAAGGAAACAACGTAATTTTTTTAGACTATCGTAATAAGGTAACAGCGTCCTTAGATCGAGAACGAGAAAAGTCACTCTTCCTTCATAAGTTTTGAACTAATGTGACTAAATGTCGGTAAGGTGGAATGAAAACTTAAGCACAAACGTATTCTCCAACAGCTCTTGTATTAATTCTCTATAGTAGAGAAAAAAATCACAAAATATTTATAAAAAAAAATAAGCTAAACTCCAACAGCCCATCTATTTTATTATACGAAATTAATTGTTTAGGTATAATTTAATGAATATATAGAAATATATAAATATATTCAAATCAAACCCTAAATATCAGGTTAATTATTTTAATTTTTTGATATTTTGTTCTGGTTTTAGAAAAGAGAATGAATTCAAAAAGGTAAGAAATAAAGTTTACATGAAGATACAAATTTGTAAAAATTTTATAGATTTAGAGGAAATGATTATCTCTCTTCTCACTTTTTGTATTACAGAGGATCATTTACATAAGCTGTTGGAGACAAAAATGATGTTTTTCCTCTTAAATAAAAATTAATCTACTTTTACCTAAGCTTTTAGAGATACTGTTAATGAGTTATGATAAAACCGATAAAAATGTATCCTCCATCATCTTGAGCTGTAAACTCTGAACACCCATAATACTTAATTACCCACCAAATGATTGTGTTCATCTCCATCCACCTAATCCATGTGATTAGCGCGTTACTGTTCTTTGGTAATTAAATTTTACAAACCCCTCCTGAAACAAATCATTATCAACTGACACAGTGGTGGATTTGGCTCGTGATTCGAACAAAGTTACCAGGTTTATTACCGAAAACAAGAAATGACAAACTTTCCATTATTACCTTAACCCACAGTAAAAACCGTTTTCCTCCCATTGGGTCTCCCTCACTGCGCAAAGATCGCCTTCTGCCATCGCTTGATCCTCCCGCTGCTGCCAGGCTTTATCTGAAAGTGACCAACCCACAAGTACACAAAGCCTTATCCCAAACCATAGGGGCATTTTCGTCATACAGATTGCCTGTTGGCCTTGCATGGAGGGCAATGTGGGAAATCGTCAAGTGTAACTGAAACACACGCAGTAAAAAGTAATTACTTTTTGTTCTTTCCTGTGGACAAGCCTCCGATGAAAAGATAATAATGGTTTTTAACCGCTCTCGGATAAAGACCTTGTCTGTGGGCCCACACCGGCTTCCACGCTGATGGTTATATCAGAATTTCTTTCACATCACCCACTCCCATGGGTCTTGTGACACCTCCTCCCTCTAGGTCCCCACCTTTCCCCCCTCTGGGGAGTCCCCGCGTGTTAACACGCTCCTCCCTTCCCGCGTGAGATTTTCCATTGTTTCATAACAATTAATTAATCAATATAAATGGGTCCTTGGGGTTTCTTTCTTCTCTATATTCACCACCATAGCTGTTTTTTCTCTTCACACTCCCCCACAGTGCTTTTGCTTTGGGCTTTTGGGACCCTTGAGACTATTACTATAGCTTCACCCAGCAGCAAACCTCCATCACTCTCTTTGCTTATTTCCAGTGAGATGGCTGATGAGTTCGACCACGCCGCGTTTTGGTTACCCCAGGAGATTTTGACTGACTCCGACGGCGAAATCAGACCCAAGATTGGCTCCGGCAGCCGGAAGATGAGCTCGTTCGGCTCTGAAAGCGACGCTGACTCCAAGCTCGCTCTGTTTCCCTTCGAGTTTCCTTACTCCGGGTTTGGGGCAACGGTGGAGTCCAGTGAGACTGAGAGCGACGAGGACGAGTATCTAGCTGGCTTGACTCGCTATCTGGCTCTTGAAGACGAGTTGAAGCCCTACGACTCGGTTGGCTCCAAGAACACCTCTAAGGTAGTAAATGATTTTCTTTTCTTTTTTCAGTTACAGCTCAAAACGACGCGTTTTAACGCCGATTCTGATTCTTGTTTCTGTACCGATTTTTCAGGGGTGGGTTTCGTCTGTCTCACCGCAATCGACTCTGTGCCCGGCCGGGAGTGGCTGCAGCTGCTGCGGACAAGGCTCGAGCCGGGGAAGCCCGAACGCTCAGTCGCCGCCGGCCACTTGGGATCTGCTACATGCGGCTGCAGGGGAGGTGGCCAAGATGCGCATCCAGGAAGAAGCTATGCGTTTCAACCAAAAAGGCAGAGGCATCTTGGGTGGTGCTACAAGCGAGCCCTCTCCGGTCACTATCTCTGATTTCGGGCACTACCTCCAGCGCCAACAGCAGTCGCTTTCCCAGAAGCACTTGCAGGTAAAAAAAATTCGGCTTCTGGAAAAAGCGCTTCTGCCAGTTCCGACTATAATCCCTAAATTTGTGTTTTTTGTTACAGTTTGAGCGGTTGAGGCAGCAACAGATTCTGAAGAACAACCTTGCGGCGGCGATTGCTCAGTCTCAGGCTAAGGGACGATTCAAACAGCAGCATCTGATGGTCCAGAACAGGGCCCGGAACACCAACAATGGGCCTCTGAGTCTTTCTTCGTCAGCTTGGCCTCCACTGCAACAAGCTCAACGGCAACAATTTCAGCCCAATGGGCATGGATTCCGCGGCGGTGTTGTCGTCGGAGAAGCTAAAAGGGAGTCTACTGGTACTGGTGTGTTCTTGCCCCGCCGAATCGGAACCCAAACTGAGCATCCTCACGGCAAGAAGCAACAACAACCCAAACAAGGTCGGCCTGCTTTCCTCTACGCCACCCACAATTTTGTTTCGTTTTAAAAAACCCAACAAAACTTTTTTGTTTGCTTCATTGAAGCCCGTTGGTCAACATCATTAAGATTTATTGGGTGGACTTTGATTTTTAGGCGCTGGGTGGTTCTGATGTGCTTATAGTCAATAAATTTCCCTGAAAATTCCAGATCTGGTCTGGTGGGCCGTCTTGTGATTTGAATTTTTAGTGGGCTCATTCCGTTCTGTTATTCTTGGGCGTTTTTTACAGCTTCCACAACGGTTTTCGTCCCAGCTAAGGTTGTGCATGCATTGAAGTTGAACGTCGAGGAAAAGTGCACACAGTCACAGCCAGAAGTCGGCCACCGTTTCAGTGGAAGAAACACTCCAGACTATGGTAGTCCTCCCAATTTAACGGATTCGCTAATTTTACCACTTCGGTTTTTAGTTCTTTACTGATTTGTTTTAATGGATGATATCGCAGAACTTGCTCTTCGGCTTCGGAACAACAGCATTGCCAGGGCTCAGCAGAATCGCAGCATGATGAGGCAACAGGCCCCAGTGAACCATGAGATTAGGCTTCCTCTGGAGTGGACTTACTAGCTTCAAATGAAAAAATTGAAAAATTCAACAACGTAAACAGTGTTAGGAAGTGTAGGACAAAAAAAGAATTAGGGTTTTTGAGAAAGACAGGACAGGGAAGAAATGCTGGGAAGTGGGAACAAAGAAAAGGATTAGAGGGAAATGTTTGTGTTCTGGGTTTAGGTGAAAAATAAATGCTTGCCTAGTTTGGTGCCAAGCTGCAGCCAGCAGTCGTAGCAGGCACAAAGCAGAAGCAACCGGCCTTCTCCTGTTCTCTTCTAGCTGGTCTCAAGCGGTGGGTCCCATTTTATGGTTTTTGTTCATGGGATCATATTAGGTTGGGTTATTTTTGGAAATATCGGTGCGAATTTAATTTTCCGAAATTCAAATTGTATATTTCTGGGTCTCCCACCTGGCCACAAACCATGTCCTGCAGTATTATTATATGATATAATAAAAGGATGCAAATTCTGTGTTCTTGTATTTTTTTGACCTTTTGTCGAGCAGTTAATGTTGTTGGGGTGTGTGCCTAGTGGCTAGTTGGTTTAACTTGCGATATTAGATTATTAATTAAGATACCGGATACGTTAATTAGTATTGTAATTCTTTGTGGCACTTCCAAAAGCTCTAGAAGCAGCTGCTTGACAAAAAGACTTTTTGTTTGCCCGAGGTCCGGTAAGCTGGATTGTTTAGTCTCGTGGGTCGTTGTTAATCTGTTAATCCCGTATTAATTAGTCTCTAATTAAAAAATCGTTAAGCAAAACGGAACTGGGGGCTGGAAATTGGGCCACCACCACCACTACTGAAAAGAGCCATCGCGAGGTGGTCGTTAGTGGGGCCAACGCGTGGCCTGCTTTCTCCACGTGGCATATAGCCGATGAGCGTCAATTGCAAGCTTTAAATTATTTCTCATTTTAACATTTTTTTAATACTGATCATTTAAACTTTAAAAAAGAATTTATGTTCATTAGCTCTAAACTCTTAAGACTCTTTTAAGAACCTATATTATTTTAGTATCATTATACCTCATTCTTTAAATGTGCTTAAAGATAAAAATGCAAGAAAGAAAATGGTTGACCGGAACCTCATCAACTCCGATCACCTATCGTTGGACTCTTGTCACCTATCGTCAGACTCCTGTCATCGGTCACCAGAATCCGATCGTCAGCTGTCGGACTCCGGTTACAGAATTATGTGGCTGGAATTACTGACCCTAGCAAACATTCAATTCCAAGTAAGAGTAGTAAACTTACTTTTAAGGTCAGTAAACATCAATACACATCATCAACAATATTCATATCTAATATATATATATATATATACATATATATGGAAAGCAATAATCTAAATATATACTGAAAACTTGGACCTGGAGTGTAAATGGCAAGGTCAGGCCAGCCACTGCTTTCATTCCAATCACCATTTTGCAAATTGATGTAGCTCTCTGGTTTCCCATAGCTCTGGTTCTCCAAACCCGGATCCAAATTCAACCCATGTCCTAATGAATCCACCACATTCTCTTCATAATCACCCATTTGCATCAGCTTCAAACCCGACCCATTTGGATTCAGACCCTCCATAAGAGACCCAAATTGATCATTAGAAGCTAACATTGAGCTGAAGCTCCTAAGACATCCAACATCGGGTTTTCTTGATCGATTTTCTGACCCATTTGGTTCTGAGCTGCTCCTGCTGATGCAGAGCTTGAGAGTTTCAAATTAGTAGTCGATGATGAAGATCGTTTCGAACCTGAAGATCTCTTGGTGCTCTTTCTGCTTCCACCACCTATTGGAATGTTTCTGAGGGAACCACCTTTGGTCCAATACCTCTTGCAGTTCTAGATGCATGTCAGACGCTTGAGATGTGTGGGGTAGTTGCCATGGTTGTGGATCTGAGATTTGGATAGGGGGAGGGAGAGAAGATGTGGTCTGATGGATGAGAGAGAGAGAAGAGAGACGGAGATAGAGAGAGGCGAAGGAAGTACCTCGTGGAAAGAGAGAGTGTGAGTGTCAGGATCCATCCAAGGTTAACCTCTTTACCCTGAAGTATATTTTGTGGGGTCCACTTCAAAGTAACTTCTTACTGAAATTCCCTTAAAATAAACAACCCTTCCTGCAAACTAACTAGGTACTTCCATAAACATTAACAATTCAACCCCAACATCTGAAACTAACCTGCTCCGCAAATCTCAACTACGTTTCACAATCAAATTCAAACTAGCTAAATTGGAGTAATCAGAGCAATATAAACAGATAAATACTTAATCAAATTCTAGCGTCAGCGGACTAAATCGAGTATGCCTCGTCTCTTGTACGCACGATCTTCTCTCAGCTACCCTGCAAAACTGGGCATTTGAAAACGAAAGGCTCAAGGGAAAGCATTTAAAAATAAACATTAGAGTGAGTTGGCAAAATAACTAAATTACAAATGAAATCGTAATTTAATGTTTTCCCAGCATTTCGTTCATTTAAACTCTTATGCATGCAACATTGGGAAAATCTCAAATAAACATTGAAAACAAAAATAAGTCACGACAACTTAATGACTTAAAACTCAACATTAAATAATGAGGAAAAAGATTTCACCATGACAATGAGCCTTCAAAGCTAGGGTCAAAGCCTCCTAAAGCTTCTAAACATGCCCCGTGCCACTACTTTAAATGAGGGACCCACCTCGCTCCATCTTATTTAATTAATAAGGTGGGAGTCATCAATCTAATTGCACCCCGCGCCACTTCCTTAAGTGGGGGTCCACCCCACTCCATCCTAATTAGGTGGGAGTAATCACTCCACACGCACCCTGCGCCACTTTCTTAAGTGGGGAGTCCACCCCGTACCACCCTATAAGGTAGGGGTCATATATGTATATATATTAACGACCCTTCACGGTGAAGAAAAATAAATCAACAAATACGAAAATTCATAAAAGACACTATACCCCCGTAAATTTAAATATACTTCAAGTACGGTTCTTCGACCGTCTTCATAATAATGGTCATAAAACAAATCATTTTCAGATAAGATCATCATAACACAACTTATAGTCGACATAACAAATGAGCTTACGGGAGGGGATCAACCCACCTCCCTGGCCCTACTGGCTCATTAAATAAATAAAATTCATTTTGTAAATATTTAATAAAAACGTAAGTGCATACATGTCATTGAAATCAAAGGTCCACTCACAGTTCTTAATGCGACCTCCTCATTACTCAGAATACTCCTCGAGTGCTACCT
Organism: Comarum palustre; assembly: GCA_951800085.1. Classification (NCBI taxonomy): domain Eukaryota; kingdom Viridiplantae; phylum Streptophyta; class Magnoliopsida; order Rosales; family Rosaceae; genus Comarum; species Comarum palustre. Next base: position 24,759,214 of record OX637574.1, on the reverse strand, counting down.
CGAAATACCCACATGGTCGAGTCTGTCTCACCGTTTAACCATAAATTGTAAAATCAAGCCACATATTAGTCTTCATTACTGTTGACTTGATCTTTTCCTAGTTTGATTAGGAAATCCTAATTTGATCAAGAGTTGACCAAATTCTTCTTTTTTAACAACTTTCAACCATTACGCTTATTTCTGATTATCAATTCGAAATTTAGTTTCCATATACACAACCATAACACCTCAACTTGCTTCACTATTACTTTTGATGTTAGGCTATCGCATAATAATTTCGTGGAATTACTATAGACACCCAACCCACAGCTCGAACTGATTCACTAAGTATGAGTCGATAATTCGATAATGAAATTCATCCAAATATTTTTCATGATCAACTCGACATTTTCGTTATTATAAATCATCATCTACCACAACAACTAAAGTCGCCAACAGCCTCATAATTTCAGGCTTCACTATTTATCTCCAATTCCTTTAATTTGGGAATTCACCTTTTCTTTATTAAATTCGCTTCCAACTTAATCGCTTTTCATAAATAGAAAGTTTCTTAAAATGGAAAGTTTCTCAAAATAGAAACTTCCTACTTACGTCCAATTTTTTGTAATTGACACAATTCATTATTTTACAGAAACTTTACGACAATAAGGTTATCGAGAGAATGATTTCTACCTCTTTAATTTCTGTAAAAAAATTTTATCGAATCCCAACCGTCGACCGGAATATTCAGCCGGATTCTGGCAACTTGCTGGAATTTCGCCATAGCTTCCTCGTTTTCTCCATTCACCAAGTTATCGACATAACAACAAAGATTATCACCATTTTAGTCACAAATCATCATATCAACACAAACACACCAAAATCTCAAGAAAGGCCGAGACTTACACTTTGTTCGTCCAAACTCCTCCTAGCTCCGGTTGATCCGAAACACAGGCACCAACATTTCTCCTTGCCAGAGATTGCCGTGCAGACCTTTAGCCATCCCCAAACGCCGCCTCGGTCCCCTACTACCTCAACCAGCGCCACACCACCTCGGTGACACCCCTGCCAGCACACCAAAACTCTTCCTCAGGCCGGAGTAACCACAATAGTGACCCTAGCCTCGAACAACCCTCACTCAGCCACCAGAATCTTGAGACGACGTCAACAAGGACGGAAAAACGTTAGAATTCTTCCCCGATGGAGAGACCTGAAAATCCAGAAAAACAAGAAAAGGGTAATCCTTATTAGGCTCAATCTCGATTTGCCGAAGCATAGGAAGGATGGGAAAGACAAGAGGAGCAAGAAAATACCCTCAATTCATCGAATCTCCGCTTGAGTCGTCGGATTTTTACCGAGGACAGTTGTCCTCCTCCTCCTCCTCCTCCAATCTCCGTCGTTAATGGCTGAATGTTGGGTCGAATGACTGGGCTTTGTAGAGAAAAGGAAGGGGGTCAGTTTGGTGGTGGCGCGCCAGTGGGTGGGGGCTGGACGACGAGACGCCGCTAGGTGCTACCAAAGTTGTCGAGGTGCTACCTGAGATGCCGAGGGAAGCCGAGTTTCTCGAATGGGCGATCCAGATCAAAACCCTACTTGATCTAACAATCCAGATTTAAAATGGGTAAAAGTAAATGGTTAAATGATAAAAAAATTATCAGAATGGTAATTAAAAATTACCAGAAACTTCAGAAATTCGCAAAAAATAGACTGAAGCTTTGAAAAATAATCCGGACATATCAGAGAGCTCGTCTCAACATGTACTACGACTTTACGTCTTTAAATCTATTTCTCCTTGATTCGAGAAAAACTCAAAAATATATACTCGAGCGATAACTTATTAATTCACCGGTCGTAGTCAAGAGCTCTCGGTAAGTCGTACACCCTTGTAAAATGGTAACTTTAGGTACGGGGTGTTACAGTGAGAGAGAGAGAACATTGTTCGATCTGAAAAAGTGTAGAGATTAATTGAATGAATAAGGTATAAATGTCTTTTTACCATAAATTGTTAGAATGAGCAGTAGTAATCTTTTTTAGACATAGTGAACACTTTTGTTTTTGTTTTTGTCGTGAATGGTCATTTACCCTTTTTATGTGGGAAACCTGCGTGTCGAATTTTTTAGGTTAAAGAAATGAGTCAGAACAGAATCAGGGCCCTTTTAGTGGAACAAAACTTCAAACTTCATGTTATATACAGTAAAAAAATTAAATTAATAAGGTTGGAACAGTTAAAATCTATTAATTTAGCGAGGTATGAATTAATCGATAAATTAATAAGTTATTAATTTATCGATTAATTAATAACTTATTAATTTATAGAAATATCTTATTTATTTTTTCAAATTTATTACAGTTATATTGTTCAATGAGTTATTTTATTCGATTTACTATATTATTTAACGTACCATGTAAGTTCGATGTACTATACAAGTTCACATGATGAACATTAAATAAACAACATATTATTTAAATAAACAAAAACCAAAGTTACACAACACATTAGAAACACAAAAATGACTTCTTATCTCAAATGAGTTAAAAAATCAACGATAACGGATGAAATGCGTAAAACATTGTGTGAGTACTGTAGAGATAATCCAAGTAACACTGAAAAGCAATTACAACAGTGGATTTTAGAAAAGTTCGACTTGCATGTAAGCTAAGGACTCAAGGTACGATATCAAATACGATCAAGCGATCTGCGGAGTATCTCACTACTCTTAAAAAATGTGATGTTAAGCGACACATGACGACGAAATCAAGACATGAGATAAAAAACTATCGTCATTTTGGAGAAAGTTGATCAGTTAATGTGGTGGATTTGGAGGGTAATTTGAAGCTTGTAAGGGAGAAAATGGATCAATTTGAGATGAAAGATGTTTTCAATATGGATGAGACGGTTGTTTTTTAGACTACAACCATATCATTCTCTTGCAACAAAGCAACTTGAAGAAAAAAAGCAAGATAAGGAAAGACTTATAGTTTTTATTTGCTGTAATGAGGATGGTTCAGATAAAGATTTTTTATAGGTTAATTGAAAGTATGCTAAACCACGGTGTTTCAAGAATGTAAACTTGGGTAGTCTGAACTGCGAGTATCGTGCTAACAAGCAGCGATGACATTGAAAAAGTTTTTGATGCACTATAAGAAAATAACACCACAAGTTCTTACAATGATAAGAAAAGTTCGAGATGAGATTTAAGGTGACCTCAATTTCAAGAAAAACAAGTCACAATTGACTTATTTTTGATCAAGTCTCCATAAATAAGTAATAAATTCTATTTATTAAGACATTATTAATTTATATATTTATTAGGGTCTATGTGAATTCTCGTATTTGTATTATCTTATAAATTTAATGAATTATTAATTTACCACGTTGTCTCTGACTCGAGACCGACAAAAATTATTATTTTAATGAGGTTATTAATTAATTAAGTATTAATTTAACGAGATTTTACCATACCTTAAGTTGAAAAAAAAACTCCCAACCTCCTATTTTAGTCTCTTTCTATTTTCAGTTCTAGTTTTTGTCTAACTCAATCATTAATTAAAAAATATCTATAAATCAAAGAATTTTAATTTAAATTTGAGTAAGTATCTTTCATCAAAACTAATTCCAAGAACCGGCCCATCCAGATTTTCATTTCTACTTCCGTGTCTCTGGAAGGAGTGATTGCGTGCGTGGGGTGGTGGCGAGGCACGTCTGGAGGGCCATGCAACTGCAAGCGTGTTCCAACAATATCACATGGCGCGCACTACTTGCTATTGGGTTGGTGGGGTTCACGCGCGAGAGACGCGGCTGGGGAATGGCATGGGCTGGCCGAGAAATGGAAAGGGAAGTCGGATGATTTGTCTTGAGTGGTGTACAAGGGGCGTGAGTGGATATGCGTGCGTTACAATGGTTACATCTCGCTCGCTGGTTTGTCAATTTGACTTGGTCAGAGAACCTCCCAACCTTCGTGATTGCATTCTTTCGTAATTTTTTTTGTTTTTTGTCTCCTCGCTCCCAAATTTATATACCCTAAATTTTGAAGAAAAATCTAACATTGCATATATATATATATATATAATATAACGTATTAAGAGAAAAAATTACGAAAGAATGCAATCACGAAGTATATCATATAACATACTAAATCCTAATATGAGTTTCTTCATTTTAGTTATAACTATCCTATCATGCTCTACTTAATATGTACATTATAAATGTACGGTTGAGAGTAAAATGTTATCTCAATCAGGATGAGAAATGATATAAAATATATATTTTTTTAAAAAATATAATTAATCAAAGAACAAGAAATTGTACCTTATAATTAGACATTTGTCGACTATATAGAGAGACACCAAATGTGAGATTCGGAATGAAAAGAATTATTTTATTACAAATGGAACACATGTATAACATACTTATACACTTAAGTTAGAAATAACAAAATAAGAAATTCAAGTTATGACAAAGTTAAATCGAACTAAATTTTAGCTCAGTATTTGTGTATCAAATTGATGCTAAAATTGAGAAAGATACTAAATTTAATTTTCTACGGTTTGAAGAGCTCAGTATTTGTGTATCAAATTGATGTTAAAATTGAGAAATATACTAAATTTAGTTTTCTACAGTCTGAAGGGTAAATCAGAGAAACCAAAAAATGAAGAAAACTATTAATTATAGACATATGCTCTATATATGAAGTTTGCTTATGTAAAGTGAGTGTAAATTGAAAGAAAATATGTATGAATTTATCTTACCTAAAAATTTAAATTTTTCTCTAATTTCCTCTTTGGATGTGTTCTAAAACAAGACCATCCACCTCATTAACGTCATTTTTGCATGGTCTGAATCCACTTTCAGGCCTGGTAACGCGCATTTATTCTCTGTTCTAGCAACACTTCAATAGATTAGGCATTTATTCTAGTATCATCTACTCTTCGTTTCAGTAGCTTCTCGAAGAATTAGGTTTTTCAATTAATTCTTTTAGGTTGAATCAAATGTTTAATTCTAGTATCATTGTATCTGCTTAACATTTTCACCGTATTTTGATCCGTAAAGACTATTTTGAAGTATTAAATGTAATATATGCAATTTTATTACTCTTCAAATCTTTATATATTTTTTTTCAATTATATATACATTATAAAAATAAATTAAAGATTTAATAAATACAAATCTGCTTTGAAGACGTCTAGAAACCCGCTTAATCGTATAGGCGCTCCCATGCTACTGTCTAACGTACGTAGTAATGCTTAACTAGTTTTTTAACCTTGATTTGGATTAATTACAATTTTCGATTCACTTCGTTCCGCTACCAAAATATAGGAACTACGAAGATGTGAATTTTACTGGTTTGATCACGAAAAGAAATAGCAAACGTCAAAGCCGAGTGTCTAAGCCTTGAACCAATGTGTAATGACAATGTGGTTGTTTTACATGGCATGGTCACAACTTTTGGAGCATAATTATGCGTACGGTCGCCCTTTGCCCACATAATAGAATGACTTATTCAGACGTATCTGTCATTGTGAAAATTCTGCTATCCACCTGGTCCATATGCATCATAGGTCAATTTTTTTTTAATTTTAGTTTTTTTATTTTATTGTTTTAATTTAGTTTGGTTTTGTTATCGTCGATCCAAACTCAATTTTCTTTTCACGTCATTTTTTAAAACTTGTAACTTTATTAAAAAACAGAGGATGACCAGATACATATACACAGGTGCACTCCAGCCGCTCTCTGTCATCGGCTGTGGAAGCAGTGATACATTCAGTGGCGTAGCTAGACATCTCACTTAGAAGGGTCAAATTTGATTAACGAAAAATTAAATGATCTTCGGTTACTCTTTAGCCACAACACGATTTTTCTTTAAAAAGTGACACCAACTTAATTTCAACAATGTTCTTTAAACCAATTCAACACGAAAACGCGCTCTCGAACAAACCATTAATTCATCTTCAATAAACTTCCGATTTTCAGAATTTCAATATGTTATTTTTGAGACATAATGTACGTCAATGTACGGTAAACATCAATGTGTTGTTTCCATTTAGCTTATTTATAAAAAAATAAAAAAATCATAAATGGAATTTAAAGCATTAAATTACATTTTAGTATGGATCAATAAATTAAGAAACACTTGACACAGTTTGTATTAATTAGATTAAGTATTTAAAATAGTATTAATTTTTATTTCATTTCATTATTTTTAAAGAATATTAAAGAGTGATCAAAGATTTCTTAAAGGAGAAGAGTCAATTTATGTTTTATTTCCTTTAATATCCTATTAAAATTAAAAATAATTAATTTTTCTTAAAATTAAGAGAACACAATTAACTCCATTCCCTCCTCCCTAGCTACGCCGTTAGATACATCGTCCAGCTAATTGTTTCGTTCCATAACACGGACCTGATATTGGACTGGCCTCAGTGGGCCAAATTGGATACACAGCAACCTGAAAAGCACTAACGATTTGCCCAGGGGAATCGAGGCATGTTTTCTTTGCCATTTTGGTGAAAGGTTTTGAAATTCGAGGACGCCCTTGTCCTGACCCGATTGAGACCCGTCAACCGGAAACGGATCGAGTTATCAATTGACATTAGAGGTGCTCCAATACGAATTACTGGTTTGTATTTTGTACCAGAAAGTGACTAGGTCTAGGTCGAGGGTAATGGTGAAGATTGAGGGTCTAAGTCGGCCAGCATTTCGTCTTATCTTGAGGTGTTTTCATGTCTTGCTCTAGAACATAGGTCGCCAACATTGACTCATGGGTAATTGGTTGTCATACTTGATTAGGAGAATGTATGAATTAGCAAGCTATAATTCTTCCCCTCATGCCTTGTCTATCGCCACTTCACTAAATTTAGAATCTTATTGGTAGATTATGATTGTGAATTTGTGATTACTGATCAATGTCATTGATGTCTATACAAGCACATTATTTTGTATTTGAGACATCTTTCATATTGATAAAAACTTTAATATTAGAGAAGTTTCTCTATATTTCTTATGATTACATAGTAATGACTAGTCGATTCTAAGATATCCCATATGACTTTGGATACTTTATGAAGCTACCTACAATTGTGTTCACGTTTCCGGCGTCATTTTCTTAGTAAAAAGTCTGTTACGGTGCATGGACTATAAACTCTCATGTTTGGTACCTACCCATATTTACATTCACTAATCCTTAGCTCCCGTTTCACCTTTGTTGCCTATAATCCCTCCATTCATTCCATTGCATGAACATTTATAAATGCAACATTTCATCGTGAACATGAAGCATTAGAATCGCAAAACCCACATTCTTTAAACCATGTCAAAACATACCTCAAGGATTATCTTTTTGACTAAATACCATTATCGTATTTGTGTCTGTGGTGCAAACATCAAATCATGAATACAGAGACGCAAATCCATTGACTGAGCTCTGATGGAGACAATTAAGAAAAGAAATTCATAGAGTGGATGATACTAGAACAAGTAGGTGGAAAATAAGTAAATATTCTTATTTGCTGTAGGATAAATGATGTGTTTGTGATCTTCGTCAATCTCACTTAATCAGTTTTATCTTTATATTCATGTAATAAAAAATTTATAAGAGCTTATCTTAATATGTAAGGAAATTGTCCAATATATGTTAAGTAAGACTATAAATAGGGGCTCATTCTATCAATAAAGAACATCAATACAAATCAATATATTTATGCATACATTCGAATACATTCTTCTACTATACGTTATCAAGTCACGAGCTCTAACTCTAAAGTTAAGAAACCCTAAAACCGATTTTTTTTGCAAAAACCTTAAATCGGCCGCACCTCCCCTCGGCTGCCTTCAAACTTCCTGCCGCCGCTACCCCTACAGTTGTTGCGCACCACCTACTCGTTGTCGCACACCGACTGCTCGCTGCCGCTGCCTTGCTGTCGTTGTATTCTTCTATCGAAATCTCCAACAAAGCTTGTGAAGATCAATTCGACTAGTATGTTTTCAAAATACCGTAAAACTTTTCAAAGTTCAATAACTTTGAGGAAGATAAAATCGGTTCCTCCCTTCTTCAACCCCATTATATGCTTGGGTCAGTGATTATGCAAGTTGTTTTTCAAAAATCCTAGACGACATGTGCACATGTCACACCCCGATCCTGACGTCGAAGAGATTTTACCACCGGGCGCCGTTCTCGAGGCGTGAACGAGTGTTAAAAGCGAAATGTAAATAAAAGTAAAACTTCTAGGCTCTTAACTCTAGGCTTGTTGTCTATCCCGTTCCGGGCTCGGTCAAATCTAAATATTTCTCTGCAAAAAATATAAGAAATAGGTGGGTGAGCAAGACCACGCTCTCAGTGAGTAGACCAATGTAATATGTCCGCAAAGTCATGTCGTTTTACATACACTATAAAATAATATATATCATATACACAACACAATTCAATCAATTCATCATATCTCATCCTCCCTTCTTATTGGTTATCCTTCAATTTAGTCCACCACGGGAACCTAATGACCATCATGTCCTATACGACCGTGTGCAACATCCTTATTTCAGGATAACCAATCAAGAAGTTCACATGTTCCATGACTAATCAAACAATGGATCCAACACATTATAATAATATAAATCACAACACATTTCACAAATCGACATGCTTCATTATAAAATAGAGATATTTCTAAAAAGATCAAAAACATGCTTTTTCGACTAATTTAAAAGCATAAGAATATTTTAAACATATTACAAGAATCCACTCATCTCGATAGCATCGAAAATCCACCTAGGATACTAATCGTAAACCGAGCCTCTTAAAAAAGGGCATCGATACGAACTCGTAGCCCTTCGTGGAATAAAAATTATATTTTTCGATGTTCTTATCTCCTATGTTAGATAAATAAATTGATTAACATTATCCTTAGTCATACATGACCTAAAAGTGCTGCTCTAAGTCTCTCTAACGGAGATTAGATGTCGAGCATTGCATTGATTAAACTTATGTATTAGCTACCGAGCGTTGTCTGTGCATATCGAGCGCCATACACATTCATGTGCACTGGCTGCCGAGCACTGCTCATAGCTTTCGAATCTAATACATTGCCTACAAAGCCCTGTCAGTAGCTGTCGAGCGCTGTGAACACCTATGTGCACCAGTTGCAGGGCGTTGCCGACTGTTACCGTGCACTAAGCACTGGCACTGAGCACTGCCGCTAAGAACCGTGCACTGGAGTGCACTTTTCTGCCAGTGAAAATGCCAACTAGTGTATCAGCTACCAATCAATATGTGTGTCCATATGGACTAGCTACTGTGTGTATGCTCACAGCCACCAACAATGCATTTTGACAGAAAACAGACAATTTGTCCATTTCTGGACAGTAACTTCGGGAGAGCTTTCTGATCAGCTTCAGATGAACTAGAATGCACACTTGATATCAATGAAAATCTAATTGAGCTTAGTTTCCAGAAGTTTTCCCGATTCATTCGTACCTATTATAACGAAGGAGTTATGACAGTTTTAGTGCACAGAGGTCATCCTATACTGAAAATTTCTGTGTTTATATATGAGTATTGACTCATGTGTCTACCTTGTTTGTAGGTATGACTCTTAGAGAGATAGAGTGCCTTGCAGATAGTGGATCTACCCACACAATACTAAGGGACCAAAGTGTTTTCAGAACTTGTGTCATGTCAAACTTTTGTGACAACCTTGATCGGTTCAGCATCTATGATGGAAGGGCGCAGACCTTCACGGTTCCTCCTGCCAATTGGGACCTTGATCAATGTTGCAGACGCTCTATATACAACAAAAGGCAATCGAACATTACTGAGCTTCAAGGACATCTGTGCAAATGGTTTCCATTTGGAGACGCATAGTGAGAATGAACATGAGTTCCTTTGTGTTACTTCTTAGGTTTGTAGACATAAACGCACCTCGTAGAAGCTACTAAGTCAGCCATGTGGTATCTCACCACCATTAGTATCATTTAATCCAATGCAGTTGTCAAACATGACTTCTTGGACTCCGACTCGTACAAGCTCTGACATGACAGTTTCAGTGACCCCGGAAGAGACATGATGATTCGGATTTGTGTAACTCGCATGGACATCCTTTCTTCAAGTCTAAAGGCAAAGGTTTGGAACGTGGCCTCACCATCTATGGTGACCGAGCCATGACTTCCAAGGGCAACCCCCGACCGACCCGTAGGTCACCGGTGCATGGTGATGACTTTGAAGTGTCACTAGCCTTTTCTGACACTCACCGCTCCCTTTGTAAAGTTTTGTGCTTTGGATAAGCTTGTGTACGTCTAAAGCCAACACAGAGAACATCCAATTTCTCCAGCGTATCCAAGGTGATATATGTCGACATATCCAACCAGAATGTGGACTGTTTAGATACTTCATAGTTCTGGTGGATGCCTCGACACGTTGGTCACACGACATTTTCGTTATCCACAAGGAACGTTGCCTTCCCCAAAATCTTGACAAAGATTATAAAACTTCGGGCTAACCACCCTGACTATCCAATCAAATTGATTTGTATGGATAATACTGGAGAGTTCACGTCAAAAACCTTTGATGATTACTGCATGTTGGTAGGGATTGACGTTCAATATCCCGTCCCACACATGCACACGCAAAATGGTCTTGCTAAAGCCATGATAAACCGTCTTCAGATGATAGCTAGAGCCTTAGTGATGGGTTCCAAGCTCCCTCTTACGTCATGGGGTTATGCAATATTACATGCAGCGGTTCTTGTTCGTTTTTGACCCGTCTCCAACCAACAGTTTAGTGCGCACCAGTTGGTTACTGGATATTAGCCTGACATCTCACACTTATGTGTATTCGGTTGTTGAGTATATGTGCCTATTATGCAGCCACCGTAACTAACATGGGTCCGAAACGAAGTTTATGTATCTATGTTGGATATGACTCTCTGACTACTATCTGATACTTTGAACCTTTGACAGGTGATCTCTTAAGACCAGATTCGTTGATTGTAAGTTTAATGAGACCGTATTCTCGTCGTTAGGAGGAGATGAGAATATAGATGTTCAGCGAGAACGACATGAACTGTCTTGGAACGTTCCCACGTTGTCTCATTATGATCCCTGCACCTCTTATGGTGACATTAAAGTCAAGCAAATCATTTCTTTTCAAGGATGTGGCAGATTCGATGTCCGACGCATTCGCGGATATTACAAAGGTCACAAGATCTGACATACTAGCTGCAAATGTACCCACAAGGCTACAAGTCTCAAAAGCAGGCAAAACCACCTCGGGTCCGAGCATGGCTACCCTGGTATGGGCGCCGCCGACCCCAATGGAAGGTTGGAGGCCACTTGGTTCGGTTGATGCACGTCCTAGAAAGAAATGGACTCGAGGTGGTTTTCCCTGTTTTTGGGCGCCACTGACCCCAATGGAAGGTTGGAGGCCACTTGGTTCGGTTGATGCACGTCCTAGAAAGAAATGGACGCCTAAGGCAAAAACTAATCCATTAATCATCGATTTAAAACAATCTCTCTCACGTGGTTGTCTCTGACTGCAGTTATGTTCTTGATTCGATGTCAGCATATCTAGGGACACCCCGAAATCCACGTTGTTGTCAGAGAACAGGGAAATCTCGATGTGTTATGAGAACACATTTAAGTTGCTGGACCGATCATCCACGCATATCGATGATGTATTTGCATATTCAGTGGCTCAAGATATTATAAAGCACAATGATATCGAACCATGCTTTGTCAAAGACGGATTGGCCTAAATCGAAAGAATTTATCAAGACTGAGTTGGATTTCCTAGCAGAGACATGTTTTTGGGCAAGTGGTGCCAACCCCCCTTCCCAAGTGTAAAGCTTGTAGGACATAAATATATCTTTGCTAGGAAGCGTAATAAAAAGAACGAGATACTTAGGTACAAAGCTCGTCTTGTGGAGCAAAGTTTCTCACAATGCCCTGGAATAGACTATGTGGAGACATATACTCTCCCGTGATGAACATCATTACTTTCTGCTACTTGGTAAGCTTGGTAGTGTTCGAAAAGCTTGACATGCAGCTCATGGATGTGGTTACTGCACATCTATATGAGCATCTAGATACTGTGATATACATGAAACTCCCTGAGGGGTTTCAGCTACCTAAATCGAGTAACTCTAAACCACAGAGTGCGTATGCCATTAGATTTCAACGCTCACTTTATGGATTGAAGCAATCCGAACGAATGTTGTATAATCGTCTATGTGACTACTTGATTAGGTTGGGATATAAGAATAATGATCTATGCCCTTGCGTGTTCATAAAGAAAACGGACTCTGGATTTACCGTTGTAGCCATATATGTTGATCACATGAACATCATCGGTACTCTTGATGAGATAAGAGAAACCACGGCTCACTTGAATTCCGAGTTTGAGATGAAGGTCATGGGGAAGAACCGGTTCTTTCTAGACATTGAGCTAGAGAAACGAACCTATGGAGTCTTAATTCTCTAAACTGCATATGTCCAAAAAATGCTCAGACGGTTTAATATGGACAAGGTGAACCCTACTGGCACCCCCATGATAGGTCAAAGTTTGAATGCCGTGAGGGATCCATTTCACCCTAAGGAGGACGAGGAAGAAGTACTTGGAGCATAGGTATCTTACCTTGGTGCTATTGATGCACTATTGTACTTAGCTCAGTGCACTCGGCCCGACATTGCCTTCTCTGTGAACTTGTTAGCTAGATATAGCTCCGCGCCTACGCAACGTCATTGGACTCGTGTCAAGACTATCTTTCGATACCTTAAAGGGACTATTGACATGAGTTTGTTTTTCCCTTATAAAGATTCAAGAAAGGCTTAATTGAGTGCAATGCCCTTGAGAATATAGGCACATGTCTGTCACATGACCTAACAGTCGACCGCTGTACACACAACTGCCAGGCACTACTGACAGACAACTTCTGGCTATTGTGCACATAGCTGCCCGGCGCTGTCAGCAAGCTGACATGCGCTGTGCACCATCTGTCGAGCACTGCAAGTCAGCCGCCAGGCGATGTTCAGCAGCTATCAAGCACTGTGCATATGGCTACCGAGCACCATGCACAACTGCAGCCACTACTACCAAGAAACACGACTCCCTCATTGTTTTTGGTACTGCTTCCCTTAATTATGCTGAGACACTAAACAATGTGTTGGTTGGTTTTACAGATACTGGATATTTATCTGATCCACACAAGGGACGTTCCTAAACTGGGTATGTCTTTACTATTGGGAATACAACGATCTCATTGAGGTCTACTAAACAGAAATTCGTGGCGACTTCATCAAATCATGCAAAGATTATTGTCTTACATGAAGTTGTTCGTGAATGTATCTGGATACGATCCATCATCGGTCACATCAGAGGAACAAGCGGTTTGCTGCCTAACACTAAAATTAGTTGGAAGCCGCCCAATAATTTGTGTCTGAAGAAAAAAAAACCCAATAATTTGTCAAAGCCTCGATAGCGTAGCGCCACTTGTGACAACTAACACTAAAATTAGTTGGAAGCCGCCCGAAGCTCGACATATGGCGCCAAATTAATCCTCCGCTCGAGTCCCTACCGTGTAAACTCTACGACCCAGTGTCGTAAAATAGTAAAAATCGATATGAATCACCCACGGTAATTCTATCGTGCTCAACTGCCCCATCCTCCATTTTAGTCAAGTGATCCGTTCGTTGAAATTGGAAATCAAAATAGGGAACTGAAGCTTCCAGAATCGACGACTCTCTGTGACAATCAGTCAGGTAAGCTCTGTGATTACGAAGCTTCCTACTCCGTTTTGCTCAGCTAACCGGAACTCTTCGCTTCGTGTATAGTGCTAGGGATTCATCGTTGTAGAACTTCCGGCGACGTTGATCGGAGATGGCTGTGATTGAAGCCACCGCGCCGGAGAAGCCGAAGAAAGAACCAACCGAAGATGAAAAGAGGTAGGTTGCTTCAATTTTAGCAAGTTAAAAATGAATCTGTGGAAATTTAGAAATGCTATTTGAATTTTGAGGATTTTGTTTGGTTTTAGGAGGATGAAAATAGTGGCCGGAAGCTTGATGAAAGCGGTGATCAGACCAGGCGGAGGTGATTCGACACCTACCGATGGTGATCAGGTTGGTCTTACATTGCGATTATTCGTGCCAATTTAGCAATTGAACTGTGTGTCAAAGCAAATTGTGGAAGCTAAGTTAGGTTGTTCGATTTGCAGGTCATATATCATTGCACTGTTAGAACATTGGAGGGAGTTATTGTTCAGTCTTCAAGGTCGGAATACGGCGGTGAGTTGAATTGTGTGTTAGGAAAGCACATTTGGTCAACTTTATAGAGATTAATAGAGGAAGATTTGATATTTGCTGTCAAATTTTTGTTCAATTTTGAGGAATGGTCTGATTGAGTTTAATGCGAAAATGTTGTATTCCACTGATTGAGTTTAATGATCATTTGTCAACAGGCAAGGGAATCCCCATCCGAAGTGTTTTGGGAAAGAGCAAGATGATAGTTGGATTGCTAGAAGGAATTCCAACAATGCAGAAGGGTGAAATTGCAATGGTAATCGCTATGTAGTTTAATGAGTTTTTTTTGCTGTCTATGCCTGTGTGTGTTAAATGGTGAATTTGAAACCGAAGTAGTTCTGCTGTGTTGTTGTGATATCCGGAAAATGTGTTTTCTAAGGTATAAGGAGTGAGAAAGCACCTACATTGAAGAAGATAAAAACATAAATAAGGATATTTTCATATTTGATGAAATGTTATTTGTGTTTGTGTATATAGTTCATTTTGTATATGACTGTAATTGTTTGTTTATGTAATGATTCAGTTGAAAATGAAACCTCAAGTGCACTATGGTGAGGATGATTGCCCACTGTCAGCTCCCACTGACTTTCCAAAGGACGATGAACTTCATTTTGAGATTGAGATGATAGATTTCTTTAAAGCCAAGGTAATGCCTCCAAATAGAAACCACCATTTTATATCTACAATGTTTAGGGTATTGTAAAACTCCACGTAGCATATACTGATCTCAATATAAAACATAAAAATTACTGATTGTTCTGTTGAAAGTTGTGTGTGCTTATATAACTGTTGATTAGATCTTTTAACACATTGGTTTGATCTATTTACCTGTCTTCCTGACCTCGCGTTGGCTCTGATCTTGTTTGTTTGTTTTTTTTAACGTTCTTTTCAGGTCATTAGTGATGACTTGGGGGTTGTGAAGAAGGTACTGGAGATAATATATTGTTGCATTTTATTTGATTTGGGTTATGTTCATTCTGATGAACTAACATGCTTTTTAAGCAACTGTACTTGGTTGTCATTGGCGTTTATCACTATAATTTGTATTCTTAAAATTATAGCTCTACTGCATGGGCTTATATTTCTTTTGTATCCTGCCAAAATATTGATGGAAAAACGTATAGAAATCATAAGATCAGTGATCAAAATTAATAAGTCAAATGACATGATTTATGAAAGACGAGAGAATCTTATGAAGTTAGGATGTAGATAGGTGATGACTTAGACAACAAATTATAAATTATACCTTCTTTCTCTCACATTTGTAACTTTTATTTCATAGCGGACTCATGTTTGCACTCGGCAGGTAATAACTGAAGGTCAGGGTTGGGAATCTCCGAGGGAACCGTATGAAGTAAAAGCCTGGTATAGACCTTTTTCTGCCCTTCCGAACTAGTATTTCTACTGCTTTATTGTACTGCAAATCGGAATATGCTTAAACATTTAAATGAGGGGTATATGACCATTCTTAGGATTTCCGCAAAGACTGCTGATGGGAAAGTGCTTGTTCCACGTACTCGAGAAGAACCATTTTTCTTTAACTTTGGAAAGTTGGAGGTTGGTGAATTCTCCGCTGGTACTTTGTTTTGTTTTGTTTTTTCTTGTTCATTATGTATGCAAAAATGCCGTTAACTGGAAATACGTGATGCGTTCAAATTTCACTCTGTAATAATAAGAAAAATGGCCTGATCAGTTTTCAGGCTGAGTGGGAGAAAATTGTATTTGATGACATCTTGTTACTAACTATGGTGCTTTAAATACAAAATAGATACCTAAAGGTCTTGAGATGGGGATCGGTACAATGGCAAGGCAAGAGAAGGCAATAATATATGTCAGCAGTCAGTATTTGACTTCATCTCCTTTCCTGCCTGTGATAGAAGGTGTTGAAGAAGTTCATTTTGATGTGGAGCTTGTCCACTTTATTCAGGTGTGCAAAGTTCTTATTTCACAATCATAGTCTCAAATAATAATGTGTAGCTAATTGCCAATTTTCTTCTGTGGGTTAAAAGGTCTTGTCTAACTCTATTTTTATGTATCTAAAGGTGCGAGATATGCTCGGAGATGGACGGCTGATTAAAAGGCGTGTTCGTGATGGAGAAGGTGTGGTTTTAGATTTCTGACCGTTTTCAAATCAATTGAATTTTCAATTTAAAAATATGAATCACGAAATGCTGCTGCATGATATGTGATTGTGGTTGATGTTACGCCGTTACCTTTTTTGAGTTCACTGTGATTCATCATTTATACCAAGCGGTACTTTTTGTGTATATCCCTAAAATCCAATATGTGAGGATATCTTGAACTTAGACACAAAATGACTCAAATATAACGTGTTACCGTATTTTGGAACAATTAGGTGAGTTTCCTATGGATTGTCCTCTTCACGACAGCCTTCTACGTGTCCATTACAAGGGCATGATTCTTAATGAGGAAAAGACAGTCTTCTATGATACGAGAGTTAACAACAATGGTCAGCCTTTGGAGTTCTGTTCTGGCGAAGGCCTTGTGAGTTTTTTACCACTCTAAGGAGAAATATCTTTGCTTGATTTTAATCTTCATTCTTCTGGTAGTGCTATATATGTATTTGCCCAATGCAATTGGCATAGATTGTTCTGAAACCTTGTAAACCTTGTTTCAGATATTAACAAATTTAGGGCGGAATTTAATGTACTGAAACTTTTATTTGTGTATGAAGGTGCCTGAGGGGTTTGAAATGTGTGTTCGTTTGATGCTGCCTGGTGAGATAGCTCTGGTCACATGTCCTCCTGATTATGCATACGACAAGTTCGCTAGGTTACCTTCTGAATTTGAGCTTATCTTATGTAATTCATTATGAATTTTAGTAAACATCATTCTAAATTAATACACACAAGCCAAATTTGGAAGTTTCTTGTCATTATTTGTTTGGTTCATCCAGTTCAAATGTGTCACTGATTTGTTCCCCTTATCGCCAGGCCTGCTAGCATTCCTGAAGGGGCTCATATTCAATGGGAAATCGAGCTTCTTGGTTTCGAGATGCCAAGGGTAATTTCTAAGTTATTTTTCCTTTAACTAATGTAATCTGTTATGATAAGGATTGATTATGTCTGACTTTATATTATATGAAACTTTTGGTATGAGATCAAATTGTGTCCAAGAGGTTGCTACAATATGAGATGAAAATATCTTGTTTGAGAATAGGTGACGAAAAAGTTTGCATTTGATAATTGAAGTATTGGGTAATCATTTTGGTATACCTTCTAATGTGAGTTATCACCCTTGTTTTGAGAATTAGCTTTTGGCTCAAAGTAACTTTAATAACGGCTGCATAGTTTCCCTTTATGTTTACATTTGGTGGTTCTGAAGAGAGGTATTATGCACGCTGTGTGTGCTCTAGATTTCGATGTCACTGCTAATGCTTATCTCATTTCACGGTCATGTTGACATTATTATCGGCATATGTTCATGAGAGCTCTATTCCTTAGGTCCTTGTTTTGAATTGCAGTAAGCCATGTCTTTAATGCCTTACTTTCATATGATTGCAGGATTGGACCGGTTTGGGCTTTGTAAGCATAATGGATGAAGCAGAGAAGATTAGAAACACGGTATGTATTAATAACATTCAATTCTCGCCAGTTGCCATAAATAACCATCTAGCAGCTGCTTGGTGTATTAATGGTGAATCCCATCTAATCCAAGTTTTGTTTCCCTTTGTGCAAGCACTGTCATGTTCAGAAGATACTAAGTTGTTTCAGTATTTAGAATTATTACTATTATTATTAGTGCATCCCTTTAATCCAGTGGTCAAGTTGAACATTAATTCTATAAATCATGTGAACTTAGAATTGTGTTGTTAAATTCATTTCAGGGGAACAGGCTTTTTAAAGAAGGAAAATTAGAACTTGCCAAGGCAAAGTATGAGAAGGTACTGTATTCATATTTTGCATGATTCCTTTTGGACTATGAGTATTTTGTGATGATAATTGCATGTATAAGGACAATTTCATACGACGGTCATTTTGATCTCATTGCAAAGTTTTGTGCTGCCAGTTATAAAACCTATATGCTGTAACTTGTAATCTCCCTTTTTATATCATGGTCAATCCTTTTAGGAGCTGTATTACTGGCATCCAAGTGCCATTAGCTCAGTTTGTTTTTTGCCCAAACTGATGATGCTATATCACCAACTATTAGAAATAATTGAAAACATGTTCATTAATCTTGTATTTACAATCTGCTGGGCTACGTAGGTGCTTCGGGAGTTTAATCACGTCAATCCACAAGATGATGAAGAAGGGAAAACATTTTCAAATACGAGGGTAAACATCTTGCTTTGCGTGTATCACTCCACTTTGTGTGTCACCATTTATTTAGTTATGTAGTTGAAGGGATATCGTTAATTATTCTTGGTTGATGATTGATATATCATCACTTCATAGTTTCTTAATTAGCAACTGAACCTGTATATATGATAGCTATACAGTATACATCAGTGATTGATAATGTGCACTTGTTTCTGGTTGGTTGAAGAATTTGCTACATCTGAATGTGGCTGCATGTTACACTAAAATGGGGGAATGCAGAAAAGCCATTGAGACATGCAACAAGGTATGTTTTCATTACATAATACAGTGTAAGGGGTCAAAATAGTTGATATTGCAGTGCCATGTGAATTTGTTTGACTTGGCTTTTGATGTATCTCATCTTTCTAGGTTATAGAGGCGAACCCCGGTCATGTTAAGGCTCTCTATCGCCGTGGAATGGCTTTCCTGGCTGCTGGAGATTTTGAGGATGCCAAGAGTGACTTCAACAAGGTAATGCTTAAACTCTTTGATATTTTACTTGTTTGATGAATATGTATTCTTATCATCCATTTTTTATATTTATTTCTATCCTGGATGCTATTAGATGATACAACTTGACAAGTCGACAGAACCAGATGCAACGGCTGCTCTTCTTAAAGTGAAGCAGCAGGAACAGGTGGGTTGAGCATGATCAAATTTAATTCATTATTTGTGGTGTAGTGAGAATTCTTGATCATGCAGTGTCATCTGTCTTTTCATTGGTATATCAGGAAGTTGAGAAGAAGCAACGGAAACAATTCAAGGGACTATTTGACAAGAAGCCAGGGGAAATTTCAGAGGTTGGTACTGAAGATGGAGACAAGACTGCAGAAGTAAACCAGAAGAATGGTGATCAGGGGGAGGATTTGGATGGAGATATTTCGGACACCTCTCGTGAAATAGCGGGGAGTGCAGCTCAAACATCAGCCCCCCAAACCTCATTCTCGGCCAGATTGCTCACAGTTCTTGGACGGGTAGGATGGACCACCATGCTTTTCAATTTCACATTCGTTTTTGTTCTAGCCTTTCTGCTGAACCAGTGGATTAATTAGATGGGTTCCTTTAATTCCGGTGGAAGAACAGAGATATTGTAGAGACTAACAGAGATCTAACTGCCAAGTAAAATCACACTAAGGAGATTCTCCATGGACAATGGAGATACAGTTCTGATAAAACAGAAATGACTATTACATAGGTTGATCTGTAAGGGGTCCTCCCCTTATGAGCCCATTATCCTGATCATAAAGAGTTTACATTTACTTAAGAAATAGTTACTTTTAAGCTGATGTGAGAGTAATGAACAGAGTTACGGGGGCAAACTCCAGCCGTATCTTCTGCATTTTCATTGCTGTGTTAGACAGTAATCGTTTAGTACTATAGTACCACCCCATGCGTCCCTTACCTCCCTCTATCTGGTGACGGCTGCTATTACAATTTAGATTGCAACTCAAGCCAACCATATATAAGGTGCTTCTTTCATGTAGGCATTTAGCTGGGCTAACTACGTATTGGTGATTTTAAACACTAAATTACAGAAAACGGACGAGTCCAGATTGTAGTTTAGAGTAGCGAAGAGAACAATGTTTCGTCTTGATACTATACACAAGTGGTCATTGTAGACATCATAAAATGAGTTTTCGTTGAAGTAAGCTAGACATCCGAGTAGAAGAATCCAACAATAGCTTTATTGAGCACTACTGCAAGAGATTCAATAAAACTATGCAGATAAATTATACAATATAAGCTTTTTCTTAGAATCAATTATACAAATATAAGCTAGCCTCAAAAAACTAGCTTAAAATACAACACTACTGCAGTACTACAG
Organism: Comarum palustre; assembly: GCA_951800085.1. Taxonomy (NCBI): domain Eukaryota; kingdom Viridiplantae; phylum Streptophyta; class Magnoliopsida; order Rosales; family Rosaceae; genus Comarum; species Comarum palustre. Next base: position 24,738,807 of record OX637574.1, on the reverse strand, counting down.
CACAACAAGCACGCACAATGTTATAGAAAAGGTTACAGCAACAACGATGAAAATTCCCATAACCCAAAGCTTACATATATAAACGAAAAGATACCAATTTAAACCAGGCGAGTTAAGAACAATATGATACAATTATACAAAAGGTAAGAAACAAACACAATGCCCTTGTTCGCCAAAAAAACCACAATGCCCTTATTCTCAAGAAGAAGACAAGCTAATCCACCGTCGGTCACACTTTGAGCGGATCGGTCAGTCGACTTGGCCGGCGAGGTGGTTAAGCGCACGAACCTTGACGACAAAGAAACCTAGGGCATGACCAGCCACCACGGCTATGAGGACGCCAACATTGAAGGACATTGTAGACAACATGACCAAGTAAGCCAAACCGGTGCGCAGGGCATATAAACCTGTCTGAGTGATGCCGGAGACTAGAGGACTGGAGGTCGGCTTCAGAGTAGGCCCCACTGAAAGAATCTCCACGGCGAGGGCGAGGAAGAAGAGGAAGACGAGAGACAAGACGTACATGCCGGGGTGGTGGTGGCCTGGCCAGCCGGAGAAGAGTATAGTGACGTCGATACCCCAGTAGAAATTGTTGTTCATGATCATGGATGTGTTGCTCATCAGGTCACCCGAAGGTGGAGTCATCGGTGGCATAGGCGCCATCGGTGGCATGGGAGCCATCGGAGGCATAGGCGCCATGGGTGGCATGGGAGGCATCGGTGCCATCGGTGGCATCGACATACCACCGTAAGAGATGATCAGGTGGTTTTGGACAAGGTGATTTAGGTAGTGTTTGTTTTTTTGAAAGAAATGTGTGTATATAATGTAGAGGAGCTGGAAAGAACGACACATTGTAGTTGACGACGGGGTTATAGCTTGCTAGCTCAGATTTTTCTGTTTCTTTTTATTGGGATTTTCACTTTTCGTATTACAATTTATATTCTATTTTTTATTTTATGGTAAAATAGTTATGAGTAAAGATAAAAATTAAATTACTAAAAAAGAACCATGGATTGTAATTTAAGAAGCATAAATATCAATTCCGTTTTTATTTTACATAAGTTTTGTTTGTTTCTTCCTAGATGTTTTATGTGGGAGAAAGATAATAATACAAGGAGGTTAGTGGTGTTGAGCTAGAAGGGTGAATGAAAGGAATGACCAGCAAGGGTTATATAAACTTAAGTTGAAGGATTTGTAACTGTGGATGCCAATTTTCGATGGCATTTGAGGTTCAAGAGTTAAAAATAACGTGTACATTTGGCTATTTGAGTGTTAAGCGTTGGCATACATGCTGAGCTGATGCACTTTAACAACACTTATCATAACTGTAGAACCTGTCACAGTTAAGACATACGACCACAAGACAACAACATCTGTTACAAAAGATCATTAGCCGCTACTTGAATGGAGCAGGAACGAGCCCGCACACGTGACCCCAATATCGCCTCTTGGGATAACGTTGTGGCACCCCAAACCATGCTAGTCCCACATCTAAAGACAGGAGGAAGCTTTCCCACCAGCAGCCTATAAATGGTAACTATCTCTTACCTCATTAATTACGCATTAACTATAGAAACGCTGCTATTATGTCGACATTCATACTAACTTATGCATCGGAGAGTCGAAAACCGCCCTTCAGTGATCTTTGACCTACGAGTGACAGTTTGTGTTGTTGTTGACAGCGTAGTAGGAGCAGTCAGGTACCGTCATATATATATATATATATATATATATATATATATATATATGCATACACACACACACAAACATTAAGAAACACTTCAAATTGCATCAATCTGAAAAACAAAAAACACTTCAAATTGTTGTAAATATTATATATATATATATATATATATATATATATATCCACGTAATAACTCATTACTTATGTACTTATGAGTAAACCTTATCCCTATATAAAAGAGCCTAATGAGAATGAATTATATACTTTTCTTCCTCCCCACATTTTGTCTCTCTCTCTATTATCTCTAGTTTATAACACGTTATCAGCACGAGTCTGCTCTTCATTTTTTTCTTTTCCACAAACTCCATGATGATCTACATGCCTATGATGCAATAAAATTGCTTATGACCAAGGCTAATGATCTATGAGTTTTTCTTTTCTTATGAACGTCAATTTATATATGTGTTCATTTTATATATAGCTGTTTATAGATACCACTTTGAGAACTTCATGTTCCAATAGTCAAGACTCGAGTCCGCTGACCGAGTAGTCTTGGGCCTATGGCCCTATAGACATTACACGAATGCTCTTCTCATGATTTCTCTATGGGATACATTGTCATATTCATGAACATTTTGAAATCTCTATTTCAAATATGATATTTTATCACTTTTAAAGAACATATTAGTTCTAATATGGACCCAGATGTGGCTATGGTAACCATTTTTCAGCCTTTTTAGCGCATGCTCTAACATTTTGTGGCACTCTACCAAGCCCTCCTTAAAGACAAAAATTAAGGCCAAAATCAATTATATATATTGGCCTCTTTGGGATTGATCTATGTCATTAGACATCACTCCACCGGAAATCGACAATTTGTTTTATGGAGAATGAACTTAAACATGTTAACATGATCCACATCGGTGTTCTTAACATTGAATAAGTATAAACATATATTTTGGCACCAATTAAATGTGATTACGTTTTATTATCATGAACGGTATTCATTGCTATAAATGATAATTTCAATATCATTCTTATTGTCATGAATGTGTTTATCACCATAATGTCGTAATGTGGAATATTTTTTTAGATAAATTCCAATAATTATGCTAAAAGCGTTGATTGCAAAAAGTTGGTTGCACTATCATGTGGGTTGGGTTACACATATAACCATCCCACCAACTACGACTCATTACTTGAATATAATATGAAATTTGATGAGGCTATGTTTCTTGATTAGACTATGTTCCTCCAAATTTGATGAGGTTATATTCCTTGTTTAATGGTGGTGTTCTTGACATCGAATAAACTATTTGCTTATTATTTGGCAATGTTATCCTCTTATTTTTCTATTTTCTAATATTTTTTTAATTATTCTATTATTATACTTTCCATTTCATGATTCAAATAAATGAAGTTTTTCTTTTCGTATGCCACAAATGTGTTTATTACCATTCTATATCCTTTATTGTTTGGTAACTACGTTTTGTTTTTTAATCAAACATAAACTCTTTGATTACTTCCTTATTATGTGGTGATTATTAAAATTTGTCAATCAAGCATATATGGTCTTCGTTATCATTATAATTACCATATTTATTTTAATCTTGCATAATTGTTTTCATTACTAATAAATTACACATAAAATGGGTGTTTGATAAATTATGGCTTTTGTGGACATACAGTGACCATGCACATGGATAATTACATGTTATCCTCATTTGCTAAAACCACTCGTTGGTATTATTTCATAATTACATCTTTCAGTTTGTTTACATAAATGTATTTTTTTGTTTAAGAGATGTAGGTTTTAATTACCTAAAGTCTTAAAACACTTTATGTACGTTTCATTGCTACAAGTAAATTATTTAATTATTTTATTTTCTCTTATGAAGGCAATGACTATGATTCATGGATGCCCTATCGTCCAAAAGGATGAAGAAAATATATTCCTTGCTGACAGTGATACTACGCACACGATTTTTCATGATCTCAAATTTTTCTTTATCTTGGTCTTTAAAAAAAATCTAATGTGACCATGATTTCTGGATCCTCAAACATGGTCGAAGGCTTTGGTAAAGCTCACATTAGACTACCGAATGACACTATATTGATCATTCAAGAGGCTTTGTACTCTTCCAGATCCAAAAGGAATCTGCTCAGTTTTAAAGATATCTGTTTAAATGGATATCATGTGGAGACCAAAAATGATCATAATGTGGAATATCTTTGCATTACTTCCAATAATCATAACGAAAAACGTGTATTAGAAAAGTTAGTTGCTTTATCATTTGAGTTGTATTATATAATCATTACTTCAATTAAGGTAAACCATGTTATGAGCCAACTATCAAATGATCAAAATGCATTTATGCTTTGACATGGTCGTTTAGGTCACCCCGAATATAAATTTTCTCCACCGATTGTTATACAATCATGATTATATATGGGCTTAAAGTCCAACTCATTTTTATGAGTATATATGAACATATATCCATTTCACTTTTAGACTATGATTCTAATTGTGAAGACCCAATAATTTAAGTATAATCTGTGAATTGATGAGGCAATGATCCTTCAAGATAATGCATAAGAAGCATATGCTTATGATATCCATATGGACAACTGTCCAAAACTCGAAATTTGAGTATATTATTTGGCATTTGATTTTTTAGCCAAATAATACAATGAATTTCATTTTCATAAATAAATTGGGATACCTAAGACCTTTTATAAATCAAAGGCTTGAATTTGAATTATAGATATTCATATGATCACAAATACTTGCAAATTATCTTTGCATAATGTCCAACTATGGACATGATATATATGTTGGATACTGCAAATATTTTCTGTGATTTACCCCAAAAGAGGTAACAATGACCTCAAAATATACATATCATGATAAACGGTAAGGGTAGGCGTCTGGACCTGAAGGACCTAAAACCAGGCTAAAAAAACCTGACTCGGTCTGGGCCTTGTATTTGTAAAAACTGTACGAGCCAAAACCCAGTCTGAATGCTTCAAAATCGGTTCACGTTCGGGTTCACAATTTAAAAGCCCGAAAGCCCGGCCCAGCCCGTTTATGTTGCAACTGCCACATGTTTGCTTTTTTGGACTGAAGTCACTAAACTATTTGAATGTTTTTCTGTATTGATAATCATTGATTAAACAATTTATGTTATGTATTGGTTTGTATCAAACTTGTGTATTATTTAACTCTCTTAAAACTTTTACATATTGAACACATGAAGGAAATTTGGGAAAACAGATGATGTATGTGAAGCTGAAGTTTTCGGTCAGAAAAGCCCGAAGCTCGACCCGGTCCGGCCCGAGTCACATTTTCTCGGGTTATGATTTCTGAAAACCCGAACCCGGACCGTCCCGATTATGTCAGGTTCGGGCTCGGTCCCTGACAATTTTCAGCCCAACTCGGCTCACCCCTAATAAACGGTTCCAAGAGCTCATATCATGTTATCAATATTAACTGCATTTACAGATATCGATGAAGATAATTTTCATCTTATTTGGCTGTATTAATCAACCAAAGTATATTACAATATACATGAACTATGTGTTCTATTTAGCCAAATACTTTATTATGACATGAAACATTTTTGTTCAATTTATTATGTCATGTAGACTCATCTACAAAATCTACTATGTTGTATAATACAACAATATTGACATTGCCCTAAAAGGAAATATGATCGCATATTTGTGAGTTCTCACTTCTATATGATATATTCATGATTCCTCATTTATGAGGGAGAGAATACTCCATTATAAATTTGGTGTTGAGATATTTATCCACCATATATGCAATCCTTCGTTGTTACTTTTGAGGAAAATCTTAATCAATTATTGAGAAAGTGACGAATTCACATGATTTGACCTAAAATTTTGGTTTGGGCTCGCCACCCACCAATGGATAAATAATCTAATATTGGTTTAAACACATATTTATATATGATCAAAATATAGTCATCCCGTCATTAAGGAGAGAATAGACTAATGTAACGGCATGATTTTATGTTGTGGAATATATCTACTAAGTCCAATGTAATTAGTTCCCTCTAAGGGATGATTGTATAAGCTCTATAACACTCTTCTTGAGGTTATGTAAAGATCCACATTCTTAAATACGTTGTCATGTTAGAGACAAATATTCGTCATCTAGAGGCATGAGTACTCGATATGATTAAGCTTATTATAGTTCATGCATGCATGAATGTGTGAGATCAAAAATTGATGATTGTGATATCCACAGTAGCTACTACTATCATCAAATGCTGTATATTGTTCCACGTTTCGTTATGTCGACAAATATCTTATTGTCCAAATTAGAAAGAGGCAATTCTAATGAAATCTATTACCAGAAACGTGATGAAATACTTGGACTTCACAATCCCCAACATATGAGTTTATTTTAGTGAATATGACACAATCTCTCTTTATAGAGACATGAGATTATCATTCTTCTTTAAACAACAATTTTTCTATAAGTACAGTGTTATATTGACGAGAGACTTATGACAAATTGTCTTGTTTTATTATGAAGATGAAGACACATTGCTAAATACACATCCAAAATCTTATGTGTCATTATATACATATCATTTCACTAAGTCCTTAAGGGATTGATATGCCTAAGCCAAATCCATGAATGTTACAAGAGCATTAAGCTCACTCATGGAATCATATATTCTAAAACTCATATACTCAATATACTACAATCAAAATGATGTATTGTCTCATTGAGTACTATGCATGACAAGACTGTCAAATCGAATTCGAATCACAATGTTGCAACATGTTCTAACTTTCAGTCACAAAGTTATGAATTTAGCTAGAGCTCTTATTGAGCCTAGATGAAATTATCAATTGTACAAATTGATATCTATAGCCAAAATGTGCCAGACTTAATTGTTCTGCTCAAGAATATCATACGATGGTAAATGCGTCAATTGTTATTTATTTATATTTTGATGTTTTAACTAATGTCTTTATCAATGTTTTGAACAAATGAAATTGGTCTCTTACCATATGAGGTAAGATTTATTTATTATAGTTTTGTTGGTATTACCCTAACCTTTGCAGGATTATAAATTTATGATGAGTCCTTTCTATGAAAAGCTCACATCTCACTTATGTGATTGACACACCATATCTAATATACACGAGACATGGATTTTATCAAATACATGATATTGGAGCTTGAATCAATCATTTAAAGGGAGATTCTTATCAGGGGAGCATTCAAGATTATGCTACCTAGGACTATGGGTGTTGCACTCTTTTTCTCCTTTGACCAGGGTTGTTTTTATCCCACAGGGTTTTTATTACCTGGCAAAGTTTTTAACGAGACAACAATAAGCGCGTCCAACATCAGATCATTCGTTAGTGGACATCCAAAGGTAAGTGTTGTAAATATTATATATATATATATATATATATATATATATAAATGTCCACACAATTACTCATTACTTATGTATTTATGTTGTAAACCTTACCCTTATATAAAGGGGCATAATGAGAATGAATTATATACTTTTCTTCCTCCCCACATTCTCTCTCTATTATCTCTAGTTTATAACACAAATTAATATGTATGCTCTTTGAGGGATGAAAATACCCCTTTCCTATTTCATTCTAGACTTCTAGTACGTTTTCTCCAACATCATTAATCACGTTCTTCTAATCATGAAATTCAGTTGTATAACGGTTATTTCTGCGTCACTATTTCAATATACATTCTGCAAAAGATGTGTTCTAAACCCTAAATCCTAGAACACATCTTTAGGGTTTAGAACACATCTTTTGCATAATGTATATTTAGAGGAACAAGTGCGAGTCAGAAGGTAGAGCCTCAAAAGGTAGAGCCTCTCTCTCTAACCTGTAGAGAGAGAAAGTAGATCCGAGAAAAAAACTTCGCTTCCCCTTCCCTTCTGACCAATCCTTGGTCCCTTGCTGATCTAGATTGAAGGCTTAAGGGGTAGGGGAGGCCCTTTTTCATCCTCTGCAATTAATATCTCTTTGCTTTTCTCTCTCACCCAATCTTTGTGATGATTTTCCCTTCTGATCTCCACCCTCTGTGGTGAGTCTCCACCCTTTGTGGTGTTTTTCCTTGAGCTTTGTCTCAGATTTGAGGCTTCATGTCTCATTCCTGTTATCTGTTTCTTTTCCCCACCCTTTTACCCAGATTGATTTGTTGTTCTTACACTATCACACAACTCCCCCTCTCATCTTCTCTTCAATTTTCTTGCTTTACCAGAAAACAACCTTATCCTGTCGGTTTGACTGTGGTTTCAAAGCTTAACTCATTTCTTGTGAATTGCTGTTATACCGACACTCCACTAAGTGTGGACGAAGCCGGACTATGGGCGTTGTGTTGCATGGTGGTATCCACCGCCACTTCTGCCATTTTTATTTTCTTTTCAGTTGGGTATTTTGTTCTTCTTGTGCAGACAATTTGGGAATGAAGGATGATGATGGTCGAACTTTTGGCCTCCAGTGGTGAAGCGTTGGGCGTGGCTAGTCACAACACTCTGAACTGCATATGGTGGGCAACAACCATGGCGGCGGCTCTTACCTGGCTATAGATCCCTGACATCTTAGATCTAGGGTTTTGATTGTTCTTGAGCTTTTGGGCTACTGCTTGTATTTTAGTTTTCTTGTTGCTAGGTTGTCTATTAGGCCTCTGAGCTTAGGACTCCTATTGCTTTCTATATTACTCTTGTAATATGCTTTCATTCAATGAATATATATATATATATATATATATATATATATATATATATATATATTCTCAGGTGCAGACGTCCTCACCTAACCCTTTGGTGCGGATGTGGGATTTTGTCATACTTTTCGATCCTAGTTTTAGATCTTAACTGTTCAATAACTAGGTGTATATATAGATCATCTCTGTAAAATTTCATCTCATTTGGTGATCGTGAAGTCTTCCCAGCTTTTCAAGCTTTTTGTACCCTTGTTCAAACACAATACAATAGCACCATCAAAATCATTCTGTCCGACAATGGGGGGATATGCTAATCATGTTATCCAAGATTTTTTCCAGACAATGAGATAATTCATCAAACTACATGTCCACATACACCAGAACAAAATGGAGTTTCTGAAAGAAAAAACTGTCACCTACTTGATATAGGTGAAACGCAATACAATAGCACCATCAAAATCATTCTGTCCGACAATGGGGGGATATGCTAATCATGTTATCCAAGATTTTTTCCAGACAATGAGATAATTCATCAAACTACATGTCCACATACACCAGAACAAAATGGAGTTTCTGAAAGAAAAAACTGTCACCTACTTGATATAGCTCGTGTCATTCTCTTTAGTGCTCATATGCTTAACAAATGTCTAAACTTGATGCTAGAGCAATTAAATTTTTGTTTGTTGGCTATGGAGGATATTAGAAAGGATACAAGTGTTATTATCAACCAACCGGAAAATACTATGTCACAATAGATATTACTTTCTTTGAGGACATGAGCTATTTTTCCTCTTCTGATACATCTCTTCGGGGGAGAGTTCATATTTCGAAGAGATATTAAGATATATCATAGCGAGGGGGAGGAATTGGAAAAAAAAGTAGAAGTCTTAGATACTTCTGCGGCTCCCGTAGAAATCGTAGAAGCAGAAGTCTTAGATACTTTCGTCGTTCCCTATAATCCAGAAGCAGAGGCTCACCCGGAATGAGAATCATCAATTTCAATGCTGGAAGATGAAGCTGAAATCACAACTGTCTCTTCTGCTGTTACTTCTACCCCTAACTCACAACTCCCTAGTATAAAAGTTCACTCAACTAAGTTATGTTCACAACCCATTGGTACGAGTAATAGTGAGTCTAATGTTAGACAATATATGTTGCCAAATAGGTCTGCTAGGGGTCAACTAGCAAAAAGGTATGAACCTATTGTTCATGCTAAATCAAAGTACATAGTAGCCAATTACACGTCGATAAGAAAATTATCTTAGCCATATGAGTCATTTGTGAATCAATATCTGTTGTATCAATACCTAACAAAGTGCAGGACGCGTTAGGGGATCCGAAATGGAGGAAGACAATGGAGGAAAAGATGGAGGCATTGCAGAAGAATGATACCTAGCAACTTGTGCCTCCATCACAAGGCAAGAATGTTGTATGCTGTCGTTGGGTGTTTACTGTGAAACACAATACGGATGGGTTAGTAAACAGATATAAAGCGCGTCTTATTGCAAAAGGATTCACTCGGACGTATGAAATAGACTATGATGAGATGTTTGCTCCAGTTGCTAAAATGAATTCTATTCGGGTTCTACTTTCTTTTGCTGCTAACTTAAACTGGCCACTCCGACAGTTTGATGTCAAGAAAACCTTTTTGCATGGAGATATAGCCAAGAAGTGTACATGAGTCTTCCACTTGGGTATGTAGTTGGTTCTCCAGGTGAATTTGTGTGCACATTGAGAAAGTCTTTGTACGGTCTCACGTAGTCACATTGTGCTTTGTTTGGGAGATTCTCGCAATTCATGCGTAATATTGGTTACAAACAGAGTAATTCAGACCACACCTTGTTTCTCAAACATCAAAGTGGAAAGTTAACAACCTTAATTATTTATGTCGATGGTATGGTAATCCTGGGTAATGATACTATTGAGATGGATAGATTGCAGAAGCAGTTAGCCTCAAAATTTGAGATGAAGGACTAGAGTAATCTTAAATACTTATTAGGTATTGAGGTAGCAAGAGGGAGAGAAGGGATCTACTACTTATGCCAGATAAAGTACATCCTGGACATGTTGACAGAAACATGTATGTTGGATGGCACACCTATCGGTACACCTATTGAGCAGAACCATCGACTAGCAGAATATCAGGACCAAGTACCTACTGATCGAACTCGCTATCAGAGGTTGGTTGGGCGCTTGATTTACTTGATCCATACTAGACCAGATATTGCATATGCAGTGAGTGTGGTGAGTCAATTCATACATAACCCAAACGAGAGTCACATGGATACTGTTGTAAGAATTTTAAGGTATTTAAAGTTAGCACCTGAGAGATGACTAATGTTTTTTAAACACAACAACATCCTCGATGTTTGTGGCTCCACGGATGCAGATTGAGTTGGAAATATTACAGACAAGAGGTCAACATCAGGTGACTTCACATTTGTGGGAGGTAATTTGGTTACATGGAAGAGTAAGAAACAGAATATTGTAGAACGATCTAGCGCTGAAGCTGAGTACAGAGGTATGGCCTGTGGAGTGTGTGAGTTATTGTGGCTACGAAATCTATTACGTGATTTGGGTGTTAATCTCAAAAATGCTATACAGTTATATTGTGATAACAAAGCTGCAAATTAATATATCACAAAATTCAGTCCAACATGATCGTACTAAACATGTGGAGGTTGATCGACACTTCATACAGGAAAAACTAGATGTCAAAATTATTAAATTTCCCTTTGTTCCAACTGAAAAAGCAGCTTGCAAATATACTCACTAAATGAGTTTTCAAGAAGGCATTCTATGATTCACTAGGCAAGTTTGACATGATTGATGTATATGCGCCAACTTGAGAGAGAGTGTTAGCGTGAGTCAGAATAAAAATATAAATATATTGTAGTTATGACATAGAGTAATTTCTATTATGTTATAATTGGTACAGTTGTATTTGAGTTTATCACGTAGCTTAAAGAAGGCAGCTCATCAGCTACAGAACCAACGACGTCGCTTTTTCTGGTGAGTCAGACCAGAAGTTGATGCAGGAGTGGGGAAGTCCAAGGTAGGGGTTTCGGGAGCGTGGATGATCGGAGGGGAGGCCGTCGGAGATGGAGCGGAAGTGGAGAGTAGGGAAGCGGACAGAGAGGGCTTCACGAGGTGAGTTGGCGGTGGTTGTGCTCGGTGTTGACGAAGGTGACGTGAATGGCTTCATTACAAAGCCGTTGCGCCAAGGTTAGCATGGGCTTGACGTGTCCCTGTGCAGGGAAGGAAAATGTGGCTTCATCTTCATCTCCGTGAGAGAAAGCTTAGCTTCTGATTCAGATGATGAGGCAAAATGCAATGCTTTGTGTTTGGAGAAGATGAAATTATTATTGATGATGATGATAAGGGTGTGTGTGTGTGGTGAAGAGAGTTCGCATGTGTCACATCCCGGACCATCTCCGCCGTAGCACGATATTGTCCGCTTTGGGCCCGCCGACCCTCACGGTTTTGTTTCCAGGAGCTCTCAGAGCAACTTCCCAGGGGTCACCCATCATGGGATTGCTCTAAGCTTAGCAAGCTTAACTTCGGAGTTCTCATCCCCTCCAAAGCCACTGAGCTCCTAAAAGGCCTCGTGCTAGATGGGTGTCACCCCCTGGGAAGTTGCTCTGAGAGCTCCTGGAAACAAAACCGTGAGGGTCGGCGGGCCCAAAGCGGATAATATCGTGCTACGGCGGAGATGGTCCGGGATGTGACAGCATGGGTCTAATGCCTACCGAAATGTCAGAATCATTGTGTCCCTTGGCTTTGAATCTTTGCCCGAAAATAGTGTTTGAGCCAAAATAATATTTCTTGGCGAATGATGACTTCTCGAGCCTATTTGTCCGATTCTTGCGGTCTAAGTAATTTTAAAGATTCTTTTTCCATTTGAAGTCATGTTTGGCAAGGATTTGCAGTTGCTTAAGGATTCTTTTTATGATCCGATTAAGATTTGATATGTCTTGATCCGCAAGAAAGAACAAATCCTAGTGTTCACTATATAAAGGGGTCAAGTTTCATCAACAAGAAAATATCTCAACGATTCAATACAACTTTTACACACTGCAAAACAAGTCTCTCCGGAGCACCTCTACCAGAAAGATTCCTTGAGTCTTTGTGTCCACCAAAGCCCTATCTGTAAGCATTCACCGTTGCTACTCACCAAAGCCTGACCCGTCGGCATTATCCGTTTCTATCTCACCAAAGCCTCATCTGTGAGCACTACCCGCAGCTACTCACCAAGCCTCATCCGTAAGCGAACAGTCCACCACCGCTTCATTAAGCCCTATCCGTAGGCGAATACCCGCAAAAATCATTGTTAGGGTAGAAACTCTAGCAAATATTCCCGGTTTGTCAATGAACCATTTGGCGAACGCACTACACTCCTGATTTTTAGCTCTGCTTAACCACACCGGTCTGAGTAGGAACGTCCACTTCGTAAGAGGAGGAAAAAAATCCTAGTTGCTCTTTAGCAAGGTCTAAGAAGAACCTGAATGCAGGCATGACTAACGCATGTATAACAATCGTTTGAAGAGAAGTCAGAAAGCGAACACGTATCAAGATCAAGGTTGTACTTGATCTATAGGTACTGGCACGCCCTCAAGCTTGGTTGTTCGAAGAAATCATATTTTCACTCCGAACAAATAGTGAAAAGCCCAACTTGCTGTGCTTGTTATCTTTCATGCTTCGCTTCACTTACTGTAAAAGCGCCCGAAATGTATGTGGATAGTGCCATAATGGAAGCTATAAAGAATACATATGCAGAGAGAAGTTACATGAAAACGTGATAGAGTATGTATAATTTGCAAGTTCTTCATAGCCTCATAGGTTGAGAAAGAACTATATGCATAGCCTCACCAACTCCCACAAAAACAAGAGATCCTGCTCAAGAGAATAGGAGCTGCTCATTCTCCTAACATTCACATCGGTTAAATGGCAAATCACTATTGATAAGGGACATGACCTGAACAGCCGCACTCGTCCTCTATATTCTTTAATATTGAGAAGTTCAAAGAAAATGAAGAAAATGTTGAAGATACTCTTAGGAGACGTTTGGTACCTGGGATTATGTATACCTGTCTTCTTTTCTTCCACATGCATGCACTCTTGAAGCGCGGATTATGTTAAAGGAATCTCATACCCACGTTCGGTGCCGCCAACATCACCAACCTGCTTACACAAAAAAATACTAATCTGCAATTCGATGTGCCTGCTCACATAAGTGTAAGTTCATCATTACCTTACATCTGCAGATTTATTCTCCTTGATAATTGCTTCTACAATCTTCATATGTATGCCCAATAATCAAATCAAATTTGGAATTTATAGTTCAAAGATCTTCATATGCATGCCCAAAAAGAGGGGAAAATCAGAAAAATCAAGTCAAAAGATCTGCATCAATCGTCAATAAAAACCTTCTTCATCAATTTCATCAATTAGATCCATCGCCGGTAGATCAGATTCATCAATTTCCTCTCCATAACTCTCTTTCTCCCTCTCGCTATGAATATCTGACTTTCTACTTATGTTGAAGCAGATCTAGAGGCATCAAATTCATCGATTTTCCTTTCCCATAGATTCCTCTCCAATTTGTGCTAAGCTATTAAGAGGGAACAATACCGACTTATAGAGAAATTGAGCACTTGTAGGAGTCGGAGGTCCATTTGGTGAGGGTCGGCCAGTGGTTGGTGGCATTGGTTATGATGCATGGCTTGTTTTGGGAGATGAAGTCACGGAGGAACTGGAGCAGAGATGGAGGAGAAGAAATTGAAGAGAGAGTTAAATAAGTTGAGTCAAGAAACATGGCTTCCATAAACCCATCGATTTCAGGGCCGCTATGTAAGGAGTTGACTATGTTTTGGGGACTACAAACTCATTAAACACAATCCTTCTTATTGTCACACAAGTTTCGGCTTGCTACAGTAATTAGTACAGTCCAGTCCAGTCCAGTCTTATCTGGTGTAAGCATGCGCAACTTGCTTTCTTTCAGAACCAAACATGCAAATTGCCAGGGCCCAGTTGTAAATACAATTGATTTGAAATGAGCCAAAACTTGATTTTGATATTTGGAATGAGACGATTTGTTCATGAACCATCTTGTACAATTGCCACGGCCCAGTTGTAAATACAACTGATTTGAAATTTTGAACTTCGATCACTACATAATTCCATGAACAATTTTTCTCAGTTTGTTCTCTTTTTTTGTTTCTTTTTGTTAATGCATAATGTGGCCAAAGCTACAAGCTGAAAGCATAAAGAAGCCATGTCACTCGAAGTTAGAAGAAGCTTTTGCAGGCCTTATTATTTTCATTTGAGCTTTTCACCAACATTTAACATATTCTCTTTAGTCCTTGCCCCTTAACCAGAGATTTCCTATTACAAAGAGAAAAAGGAAAATGTGGAGAGATCGCCCACAAACACAAAGGTGACAATGCCTTAGGGAAAAGGCAATGTCGAATGATGCAGGTCTAGATTGGAATAGGGCCAAAATACCTAGAAAATAGGGTAGGAATATGAAGAGGACAAGCCACAAAAACAGAAAGACAACAAAGAGAATTAAAAAAAAAACAAATGAAAGATTCCCAGAAAATTAAGCAAGAATCCAAGTAATTTTCAACATTTTGTACAACCATTTTGTGTGAGCTTCACTCCTCCCATCATTATTCTACGAGTAGGGCTCCGTCTACCTTGTTAATCCTTAATCAATGACAAAACCAGATATGATAATTCCTCCCACAGACAATGAGATGACATTTGGGAATAAATGGATTTGGCCAGATGCAAAAGCTTAAGAATCTAATGATTAATGAAAGCTTTGATTATTACCTATCCATTTGGACAATAAGTTAAGGGATCCCTAAATTAATGAAATGATTCATAAAGAAACATGCCCAATTGGCTTGGCCTTGGGTATGCGGAATGCTTCAAACTCAAAGAATCTCTACACATTTTCAAAACAATATTATAAACTTGTTATGTTTATTATAATCAAACATTTTGGCTGTAAAAACCATGTTATTCCAATCGCATGGTGTGGTAAGTTGGCTATTACTATGGAACCCTCGTGTTAAGAAGTTGACTCCCAACTCCCATCAGTTTATGACCAACATGTTTGAGAGGCTCTTGAGTTCGTACGTATGCGACTAGTCTAGCGTTGCGTCAATATTCTTTTAAACATCGGTCTAAATACTAATTGGACGAATGTGTTACTAACTTGTTAACGTAATAGACACTTGTCATGTCATCAAGGCAGAGCTACTTTGAAATATCGAAACCCTAGGGTTTCAAATCGACAGTGGCACACCTCTCCATGACGGAGCGACGATCGTGGTGGCAGCAAATGGTTGTGTGGTGGTTCGGGTCCTCTAACTCGTGATTTAGGAGCGAAATGTGTTGGTGTTTAGGTCAGCGACTTCAGTCGTGGTGGTGGGTACAATGACGGTGTGCCCAAAGTGGTTAGCACGATGATTCAATCATTGGGCATTGTTTCAGCTGCAGGTTTCAAGTTTCAAGTTTCGGTTTCATATCTCCTAATTCAAATCGAAGCTAAACCACTAATTGTAGGGAGTAGGCGTAAGCGACTACATGGTTGTGATTCGTCTTGGGCAAGCAAAGCGAGGTTGAATCAGAGTTGATATGTTGTTCAAGTCAAGTGAGGCTTTAGGTGTTTGAGAGTGTAATCTTGATCTCTTGCGGCGACGACGATAGGGGCAGTGGCGGACGTAGAATTAAATTGATGTGGGAGTGAAATTTTTTTTGAAAGAAAATGATCGTTTATTACCAAATGAGCTAGTTCATAATTGTTATATATATTTTTCACCTTCATTGTTAGAGTTGAAAAGAAACTTTCACTCCATATATTTTTTCAGTATGAAAGAAAGAAAACAAAATTGCATAATAATTATTAATCAATTTTTCAATTTACTTAAATTATATAGAATAAAGAAAGAAATTACTGGAAAAAAGCAAGAATCCCCGATACATCTACAAAAAGAGCATTTTTCATTCCTTCTTTTATATTTGCAGGCCACCAAAGTCAGTTTTTTACCAAAAAAAAAAAATGCTGATGTGAATAAATGATATTGTATTGCTATAGAGTATGTGGGGGTATTTTATTAGTTTTCAATTGGGGCAATTGTTCTGCAAGTGCCTCAAAACAGTTTTACTTCATCAAAACTACAGAGCAAGCCAATCAAATTTATGAAAATGAGTGGGGGCAGTTGCACCCACTCGCCCTCTCTTGCTTCCGCCTATGGATAGGAGCAGTCTTCAAAAGGATCCTATCATGGTGGAGGAGCATTGAAGACCATAGGAGAAGTGATGGATATAGAGGCTACCTACTAGCGATATAGTTTTTAGCTTGAAACCCAAAAATTAGGACTGATGCGGCCTGGACCTGGACTGATCGAGTTGGCATCTGAAACAGATTTTACCGGGCGGGTAGAAACTGGACCGAATCAAATGTATTCAGGTCGAGCCGGGTTCCATATGTAAAAATCTGATCTAGACCGAAAACCCAGACCTCCCTGAAAGCCTTCATCTTCCTCTTCCGAAAACCCTCTTTCTTCTCCACAAAAGTTTCTTCCTTCTTCAGAAAACCCTAAGCTTCACAAAGAGAATAAGAGAGACGAGATTGAGGATTTAAGGAAGAAGAGAGACTTAAATTGAGAGGATGGAGATAGGTTTACCTTTGAGAATCACGAGCTCGTCGGGGAAGAAAGAATCGAACAGAGGAATCGATTTGGGGTTCGGAGCTTAAATTTTGATATGAAGAGAACGTGAATGCATATTGGATTTGTTGACATGGATAAAGAGAGGAGATTCTGATGGTGACCTCTGATCGGCATCGGTGGCCGGACGACGACGTCGAGTGGCTGGAAGACAGATGATAGATTACACAGTTGATGTCTCGGTCGACCTCTTTTTATCTCTCGATAAAATGTGGGATTAGAGAATAGAGATGTTTTTTATAATGCTTTGTTAAAAAAACAAAGAAGTGTTTATTAGGCCCGAAAACCTGAGAAATATAACCTGGCCCAAACTAGGCCCGATTTTGTTGGGTTCAACATGAAAAATGCTCGACTCTGACTGACTTGAAAGTTTTAGTTTTGGGCTCGGGTTTGATGTTTTATGGCCCGGACCGGCCTGAACGTTGCCCTACTACCTACTTGGAGACTAACAAGTCCGACTTGGTGAGGAAGAAGACTTAGCAGGCTTGGGTTTGCCTAGTCGGGCTAGTGTAGCCCAAAACATACTGATTGAGGTCTTAGGCGTCTAATGGATTACACATTAGTTTATTTTTAGATATGGTAAAGTTTGGGATGTCTTATTTATTTAATTTCTTCATGTCACCTTTTGGATGTTACTTGTTTTGTCAGTTAATAATGTAATTGCTTTCAACAGTTGTTAGTAGACATGCGTCTGTTGCTTGTTAAAAAAAGACATGCGTCTACTTTTGTAAATTTCTATCAGGTCATGATTTTTATTACGGTATCGAATAATATGATCGTGGTTTGAAATAGTGTCGGAGCTAGACTCATTTCCTTAAAGTAAAAAAATAGAATGTACTAATACTAAGAGGCAAAATGACAAAAGATTATCCATTTTAAAGGAAGACGTCTGGAATCTACTCCAGAATACACCATTTTAGAGAGCTCAAATAAGCACACGAAAACACAAAACGAATCCTTATCTGGCCTCGCACCAGGGGTGCCTAGCCGCTGACGTCAGACATATGGAACATCTCGGGCCCCACAACCCCCGTCGGGATCACTGATAAGGAAGATGTGACGGCATCCTAGCCCTCCCTTCCTTAATCCCGCTTTTCTCTCTCCACCGTCCGATCACAACTGCAAACGCCATTTTCTCTCTCTCGGTCTGAGCAGTCAGCAAAAGAGAGCTCAGTGCCTTGTGGCGTATTGCAGATTGTCTCCATTCTCTGAGCCTCTGTATTTTCCGGCGAGAGCAAAACGACGCAATTTCGGTACACGGATACCAACAAGCGGCAGTTTTGGCGGTAAAAAAGTTCCCTGCTTTGCTTATAATTTACGTTTGCCGTGTCACCAGATCATCACCACCACGCTTGGATTGTTACGTTTCGGATCTCCATAGAGAATGCGATTCCTTCATTGTTGATAGCTCTCGGTTCCAGAAGCTTCGAGGTAAAGCTCGAAATCCCTAGCGCGTTTTCGTTTTCCGTTGAGGTTATTTGTGCTCCGTTTGGTTGATGGTGAATTAGTCTAAGCGAAAATGGAAGAGGAGAATTGATTTTCTTGAAGAAAATGTATGGTGTTTGTTTGAGACGGTTTGAGTGGAAACTCTGAGGCTTTAGGTTGATTCTTATGGATTTGGAGTCCTTTGTTTTCTGTTGTGCCAAACAGAGCATAAAGATTGGGGATTTTTTGTTTTTGGTGTTTGGTGTGTGATTGCTTGTTTGGTGTGGTTTTTGCTTAGATCTATGAGTTTTTTTCATTCAGTTTGATTTTGCGGTGATTGTTAGCTTATTTGAAGCGAGATTTACCTGAATTTTATCAGCTTATTTGTATTTTTCATGAGGGAACCATAATCAGAATGTCGCCTCGTATAACTATTGTCTGCATTTGAATTGTTCTGCTTTGAATTGATGTCCTCACGGTTATGTTATATTTGTTTGGCAGAATTTGAGTTTTCGTAAGAGTGTGAATCGATAGAACAGATTATGAATATGGGCTGGCTGATTGTGGAGCTGCATAGCTACAATGCAAGCTGATGTGTGTCCACAGAATCACTTTGTTGAGCCTGCTGGGGATATGCGGATCGGTTTGGAGGTTGAGAATAGCACAAGACAGCTGAACAAGTTTACGGCAGAGGACGCTATTGTGCACCATCATGCGAATCGGAGAACAAGGCATCTGGAAGGGGTGAGAGTGAGAGCTGGTGTTGGTTCAGCAAGAAATGATGCTCATCATAGAGTGAGACAAGGCGGAGATGATAATGTCTCGGTAGAAGAAAAATATTTGGGAAATATGAATAGGCAGAGTAGGAAGGAAAAAGGTGCCAAAGGTGCTGAGCTTGTGAAGCACATGTCAAACTTGCCTGGCTATCTTCAGCATCCCGAGAGAGGAGAAAAACCGCAGGAAAAGGTTTTGAATTTTGGAGTTCTGGATTGGTCTCGGCTAGAAAATTGGAGGCACAAGCAGAAGCATTCCCCCAGAAAAGATAGCCATGGTACACCTTTGGAAAATATTGCTGCAGCATCTACAGTGACTGGTGTAGTTCGACCTGGCTCACGTCCTGAGCAGCAATCTTCGCGTGTTTCTAGTCTCAAGTCATCTCAAAAGGATGTCCTTTCTCAGGTTGTCAAACCTTCTGCTCAGAGTGGTGTGCGTTTCCAAGACTGTGAAACCCCTTCAAAGAATGGCATTCATGGGCAGAAGAAGGCACCCTTCCCCTACAAGTCTTTTGGTAGAAACCACTCGGATATAATGCACGATAAGGGAAAGGAAAAAAGTTCAGCTCAGAGGATCAGTTCAGAAAGGAAGGTTGCACTAGTTTCGAAAAATTATGGAGTCTCATCTGGTCAAAAGGAAGATGTGGGCAGTTGTGACAGTCAGGCCAAGAAGACAAAGGAGTTGCAAGAGTTGGATATCAAGAGAAAGAAAGTTGATGAAACGATTGTTTCAGAAATGGGATCTCATTCTTCAAAATCTCAAGGTTATGATGTCTTAATCAGTTCAAAGGGAAAGGCAATTGCTTGCAATGACAAAACTGAGAAAATTGTGGGGGAGTGGCCAAAGTTAGATACAAATCCAGCTGATCAGCCTTGTCTCGTTGAAGAGAATAACATTGATCTCCTTCCACCAAAGGCATTTCCCCATAGTGGCTCTCCCGAAGTATTCCAGCTCCCAAAACCAAGAGCATCATGCGATGTGCATTTGGCAGAAGCCAATAAGATTAGCTTCTCAGGTGACTTTTCTACCAGCGAGATGGACTTTGAAGAACAGTATTCTGAAGTTCCACATTCATGCCCACTGCCCTCTGCACAGAAAATGACCGGTTCAAGTTTTGATATTTCCAAAACATCGAATCGAGAAGATGATGAAGTGTCAACTAGAAGGAGCAGAAATTTATCACCCAATCGCCGATTTAGCTTCAGCTTGGGTCGGCTCGGTAGAAGTTTCAAAGAAAATGCAGCTGCACCACAGTCAAGTTCCACATGTATGACTGTCAAGTCAGGCCCAGTGAGACCCGAAACTTCTGATTGTTCAGATAATCGAAAGGGAGAGAAAACAAGTAGTCATAACAGAGGTAGGTCTAGCCCATTGAGAAGGTTGCTAGACCCAATACTGAAGCTCAAGGAGGCAAATCCACTCCATTCTGCTGAAGTTGGTAAGCCTATGAAAGCAAGTCTTAATGCATGTGTCTCTAGGCCAATTATTGTTGGTGAGTTGTTACAAAAGGAGAAGCGTGTGGCATCATCAGTCCAAGCATTATTGCAGTTGACGATGAAGAATGGAGTTCCTTTGTTTAGATTTTTGGTTGACAGGAGCAGCAACTGTTTTGTGGCAACAATGAAAAATTCATCTGAGAAGGATGATTTTGGTCAGAACTTCACATTTTACCGTGTGAATGAAATTAAGAAAAAAACTGGTGGCTGGATGAGTCAAGGAAGTAAAGGCAAAAGTTGTGGCTATGCATACAATGTTGTTGGTCAAATGAAGGTTTCAATCTCTGATCTGTCTGATGTCAATGGACAGAACTTCAAGCATGTAATAAGAGAGTCTGTTTTGTTTAGTGTTCAGCTAAGACAGCAGGCAAATCAAGATGCACCACAATTCATGCTAAATAGGGAGCTTGCCGCCGCAGTTGTCAAGATACCTAGCAATGATCTAAGTCATGTTAAACAGGAGAGCAATGAAGAAGCTTTGGAGAAGGGCTACACCAAGTGTTCACCAGATCTTAAGACAATCTGTAACTGGGAAGACAGTAGTATTGTCATTCTTCCAGGTGGTGTCCATAGCTCACCGATCAAAGGAGAGCCCTCACCATTAATTGCACGTTGGAAATCTGGTGGATCTTGTGATTGTGAAGGTTGGGATGTTGGTTGTAAATTGCGTGTCCTCTCAAACCAGAACAAGTGGTGTCAAATTTCCAAGACGGACATAGCTTCTCCTATTTCAGATCATTTTGAACTTTTTGCCGAGGTACTATTTTGTTTTCAGCTAAGCATGTCTACATGCACAATAAGGAATGCTACTATAGCCAATTTACATGTTTTTTGTACTTCATTTCAGGGGGAGGCTCTGGAAAACAGGGCAGTCTTCCGATTGGCGCCAGGGAAGGATGGAACCTACTCGATTGAGTTCAATACTTCAATTTCTTTATTACAGGCATTCTTCATCTGTGTTGTCGTAATTAGCAGCCAGAAGCCATCAGATATTTCCGGAGAAAAAGCTTCTCAGGAGCCAATTTTAAATGGAAATAGCGGAATGCAGGTGACAGGGCCATCGAAGTATGCACCAAATCCACCTCACTCCCCTGTTGGGAGAGTCTAGTTTTGTGCAGGGGAAACTGTATTGTTTTTCAAGTCCAACTAAACGAGCTTCAGACAAACGAAGCAGTAGAACTCCTAGTTCTCATAGTGAACACGTCATCGTTGTGTGAATGGACTGAACAAATTTAGGGACTTTAACCAGAGTACCTGTTGTTGCAGAAATTGAGTATGACCACTGTAATTCTGGTCTGGTTGTGCTACTGTACCGACATTACCATGTGTAAAGGAAAATATGCCATTCAATAGAAAACTTTATTTTACTCCTGAGTGCATAATTCTCCATCCTTGTTACTTCTGTAGACACTTGTTTTCTGAAAAACTTGCACTGTAATGTGTACTTAAAGGGATGAATTTTTCACTTTCATGCATCAATATTAGTTCGCATTGAGAGACTTTCATTAAAGTTGCAGTAGAATGGGTAGATTCATTGCCCTAGTACAGAACAGAAATAAAAATGATTCACTTGAGGTAAAGAATAGTACATTGACAGTTCAAAAATCGCCAACCAAAAAAGGGACAAAATGACAAATGAGAGAGAGAACTCGTACATCATACATCTTACATCTATTGTAGTCTGTAAACTTCACAAGTCTATAGGCGAAGCATGATGAACTGAGATAAACCACTGACCATCAATCCTCTCAAACACATTTGTTACAAACTGTCCTCCCCAACTGCTACCTTTTGTCTTAACCAATTCCACACAAGAAACAAACCCCATATCCCCTCTAACATTAGCATTAACATCCTTCAGCTCAATCTGTAGCGGAAATTCATAGTTCACCCATATATAGTCCCAGCTAGTCATAACATCTTCATAACCATAGATCCCACGCGCACCGGGGTGTACACAGCATACTTCATCCCGTTTGGCCCAAAGAGATTGCATTGCAGCTAGATTCCCTATTCTGAATGATTCGTAAAATCGAGCATTTGCTGCTAAAACAGATGCCATACTATCTTCTTGCAGAAGTCTGAGTCTATCTCTAATTTCTGCTGCTTTAGCATAGTTCTCCTCTGCTATGGCAATATCTAGATCCTGCATTAAAGTTTCTGCATCCAAAATGATATTTTCACTAACTGAGCTATCCTTTGAGTCGTCACATTTTGCACTGCATCGTTTTAATGATCGCAGGTCAGAGGCGAGGAGAAGAGAGGATGCTGCACTGGAAAAAGTCAGGATTAGAAGTATTCAATTGGATGCTACATTGCACTGAAGGTTAATGGACTTAAAGCTATGATAACATCATGGTGAGCCATTACAAGTCAAACCTTAACAACGGCGATAAACATAAGAATTATAGTGGGGAGGCTAGAAAAACTTACTGGATTGTGCAGTTTGCAATTTTAGATGACCATCTCCAGGCAAAAATTGAAATCTTTGGCCCCTTCCATGAGTATTTGCTACAACCAAGTTGTATTTTCTCAACGGTAAAGACAGATGATGAAGCATCCCAGAACTATAACAGGAACAAGGCAAGCTATTAAACTCCTTAAAAGGAAGATTTCCCTATAAATTAAGGTCAACATCAGTCTCAATAACCTCAACTGAGAATGCATAGTGGGAAACTCGAACGCAAACGTAAACAAAGACAATCTTGAGATCCTAAAAGAACCCAAACATTACATACGGAAATCATTTTAGGATAATTCACATTCTATACTGCCTTCCAGTATCGAATTCCAACAATCTCCTTAAAAGGAAGATTTCCCTATAAATTAAGGTCAACATCAGTCTCAATAACCTCAACTGAGAATGCATAGTGGGAAACTCAAACGCAAACGAAAACAAAAACAAATCTTGGGATCCTAAAAGAACCCAAACATTACATAGGGAAATCATTTTAGGATAATTCACATTCTATACTGCCTCCAGTATCGAATTCCAACAATCTTGGGTCATTGAGATTAGTCAATTATAAAGCAAATTCGCTCACTTTGTTACTGTTTCTTTCATTTTCAATGAACCAATCCAAACATAGATTTTAAACAATCAATTCGACATGGAAATGCAGAAACAAAGTGGGCTTCTTTCAAAGTTTGAAACTTTAACACATACAACCTTAATCTTTACCCAAACTCAGATGTTGCTTGATCAGATTGAAGCAAAAGAACACTCTGAGATAAAGAAAACATAAATTAATATTCTTGCATCAATTATAGGCCAATCTACAGCTAGATATACATGAATTGGTCCAAATGGTAACTTAATCAAACAATATCAACCCAGCTTTTCCAAACTGGGGAATCATACAGATCAAGAGAATACAATAAAGGGGGAAAAAGCACAAGCACAACTCACATTTAAGCAGAAGCTGGATGAATGAAGCGCCATGATGAATATGTAATCCTGCAATATAACCCAGAATTGTATAATAGGAT
Source organism: Comarum palustre (assembly GCA_951800085.1). NCBI lineage: Eukaryota > Viridiplantae > Streptophyta > Magnoliopsida > Rosales > Rosaceae > Comarum > Comarum palustre. The sequence continues at coordinate 24,714,453 of OX637574.1, read as the reverse complement.
TTACGGTCTTATGGATAAGGGTTAGGGTTAGGGCTGCAAAGGCGTCTGGCTTTTGAGAGAGAGTGAGGGTATCAATGTTATCATTTGAGACCTGATGAATTGTATCATTTGGGCTGAAGTGAAAAGGCTCAGGTCACACATTGGCTTGATTTTGGGCCTTCTAGAAAGGATGTCATTTTGAAATAAGGACCAAGGGTTCCAAGAAACTTCTGGGGACAGTTGCATGTTACATCCAAAACATTCCAAGATTAGGAATGAAGTTGAGGTTTTCTTATGGATGAAAACAACAATAATGTGAATGCCCCATCATTTTCCTTGTTGTACTTGAAGAAGAATAGCATAAGATATTGCTCCTTTGCTTTGTTTGTGTTTTGGAAATTTCTATAGCTCAAGTTTACTGGACATTTTTCTTGTTATTTTATACACAAATGGAGGGGGTGAGGTGTGATACAAAAATTCGCATGCCAAGTTTGATCAAGACCTCAAGAGTAGTGCTGCATAATCAACTCTCTCTCTCTCTGATGCACATTTTGACCAACTTGCTTAAAATGTGCAAGTCAATGAGATGGGTCAAAGATATTGATATGGTTTTGTTTAGTAAGCAGCTATCACCTTCCGTACACCGGAAGTCAGCATTGTATGGCCCTTGGAAGGTTTATGAAACAAGAACGGAAGGCCGTTAGAAAATCCGTTAAATTTTACAATAGTCCACTATATTTTGCTTGCAAATTTGTCATGGGAAACAATTTTTACTCGTTAAATGAAGACTTTGTTAATGATGGAACGGTAATATGCTAGTTATTCGTATTTAGACGATTATTGGTTAGAGGAGGCGACTGGACGCACTTTATTAGGATGTTTATAATGTTACTAAAGGTCAAAGTCATACATGTACGTTTGTTTTTTTATTTACCGTTGATAATATTCCAGGGTAGGCTAGGCCCATGCCCGGTTTAAAAAAAACACCATCATGGATTCATGGTCCATCAGATATGGAAGAGGTTCTCTTTCTTTCTCCTCAATGTTGGAATTGCAGAGCAGGAGAATACACAAGATCAGATATTTGTTTTCTGGTGGAGATGATAGAAATGGACTGGTCATGTTGCATGATTACCAAGTGGCTTCTTTCGTGGTCCTATTTAGGTCAAGCTGATGCTTCAACATTGTTGGCTTGCTGGTTTCAGACATACAAGTACCTTGCATACAAGTAACAAATGCAGTCAAGCTTAAAGCTCTGCCCATTGAACAACTAACATCATCAGTCATCGATCCCTTCAAACCTCAACCATCCAAAAACCCTAGAGATTCTTGCAAATATGTAGACGATTAATCTGAACTAACAAAATGGTTTGAGAGTGTATATATATAGAGAATCAAGGAAAAAGATATGGAGATCTTTTGCTTTTGGCATATGTAGAAGGAAGATGCAGTAGTAGCAGGATGACGAGTCGTTATCATATGGAAGAAGCCGCCCTTGGCCTTTGGTTATTGTCGTTTGCCTCTGCATTTGACCTCCCCACCACCGTTCCGTTTTACTTTTCTCTTTCATAATTTCTAGTCCATTTTGTTGCACCCGTTGATACAGTCGTTGACGACCTTATTCAAATGGGTGAATTATGGGAGTTCATGCATTTTCTCTGATTGCAAACTAATTATGGGACACTAGTAACCAACAATGAATCATAGTTGCATGGAACGCTCCTCTAACTGGCGACCCGTGTTCCGAAACGCACGTACCCAATCGTGGAGCGTTCGCGATCCGGATCGTCATGTTGAGTGTTCCTGATTTGAGAGAAAAACTAACACCCATAAGGTGTTTGTTTGAATGTGTAAGAGGGGATTTGTGTGCAGATTTCACAAGAGCATATGTAGAATTAGCAGGAGATTAGGCAGTTGCATATGATTGATTGAAACGTGAAGGTAGAGGTTGTTGATTTGTTTGAAACGTGATCTTCGATTCTCTGATGTCGGTGTTTGTGTGAAGATAAAGGCATAGTCATCTCAATACAACAGTGGTGTTCACCTGATCAGCTACTGACCAAGAAATTTATGGTCAATTACCCTTAGATTTAGATCTAAGGATGAAGAATATTATTTAAAAGTTAAGTTGTTTTATTCTCTACCATTGGATTTAGATCTAAGAGTGATTGACCATAAATCTTTTGATCATTAGCTGACCAGGTGAACATTACTGCTCAATACAAACTGATATTTATCAGGAAAAATACTTAAAAACTAAATAAATGCAGTTTTTCTTATTTCTTTATCTTTTAATTCACGCCAAAATTTTTGATTTATTATACTTTTATAATCTTATCTTTAATTATTATTTTAAAAATTAATATTAACTAATTATCTTAACATATCACGTACCGTAAACTAACGTACCGCGTACCCCGTTTTCGTACCGCAAGATTCCACATTCCATACAACATTGCAATGAATTAACCAAAGAGACAATCTCCTCACCCGTTATTACTCATCTACTATCTTCAATTTCCAATTATTACTTGCACTAGTGTGGTACAATTATGAAGAACACGAAGATCCTATAAAGAGCATCGGAGAATCTACTATATAATTATCATACACAAGAGTAGGGAAACTAACACCAAGTTGGTAACAAGAATTGGTTGGAAGATAGCGGCAGTATGAAAATTCGTAGTCAGAGAAGCATAAAAAATAACCACCAACACCAAAACCTGCTAGCACGTACGTCCCATGTGCTTTTATTACCCTATACCAAGCCAAGTAATAATTCTTCCACATTTATCCGAATCTACATGCCAAGTAATAATTCTTCCACATTTATCCGAATCAACATGTCTTTGTAATTCCCCAAATTGATTACTTTTTTTTGAACAGGCCCCAAATTGATTAATTGTTGGGAAATTCTAGTCACATCTCCATTTTTGTTGAGTATACCTCAACAACAATATTTTTTCATTTTACTGTCAATTTTGCCTCTTGTAATTATTATTGCTGTCAATCTTTCTCTTTTCTGGCTTATATATTTTGAGTTTGAGTCTAACTTTGTCTCTCCTTCCCTCTCCTATATCTCATCATCTCTCTCTCATACACACACATCACACATCTGTAGAAGACAACGATGAATAATTACGCAGAGAAGAGCCACAACTTGGCAAAATGAGAACAACATTTTAATATTATCTTCTTCATGGGCTAAGGAACTACTGAAGAATGATGTGATCTCATAAAAAAATTATCAATGGAGGATGAGTGATAAGTGATAGAGTGAAGATGATAAGGGATGGTGGTTAGCAAATAACCACATAAACATAGAAGAGGAAATCTGGGTAGTTTGGTTTTTTCATGATTCACACAATAGTTAGTTAATTAGATTAAGAGTACTTCATGATCTTGATCCAGTTTTCCTACTGCCACGAAGTCATACAAATCGGGGTTGCAGAGGACGAAAATTGGATAAGAAAAAAGAATTTCATATTGTGTTTGGGATTTTTTGTAATTTTTTTAGTTTGGTAGAGGGATAAACTGGTAATAAAATTTTTATAAAAATTATGGAGGTACATTCAGCAAATTTAAAGGTGTAACTAGAACCTCCCTTACTTGTTATGATTTATGAAACTACATGTGGTTTTAGGTACGGGGTGAGAGGTTTTAGTAAGGACTTTTGTTAATTAAGGATTAGTTGAGTAATTTTTTGTTTTATTATATTTTCGATCGCATATTTTGATATTCACATCTCGACCTCTAGTATATAGATATATATATGAGTAAATCATCTCTACAAATTTTCATACAAATTGAAAATCGTTAAGACATTCATAAATATGATTCACCGATTATAAAATTGAACGTTTCTGTTTGACATATTTGGATTATCCATTGATTTGATCTATTTTGATGTCTTAACAATCACCAGTTTGATTGAAAATTTGTATAAGTAATCTACTTATATATACTTATAAACTGAACAGTTAAGATTGAAAAATGTGATTGAAAAATGCGATTTAAAAGTGGGTGTAATAAACCATTATACTAGTATTTTGACCCGTAATATATGTGTGTTAATTTATTTTTATGTTTTCATGAATTTACTTATTCATATTTCATCTCAACTTTTTTCTCTTCTATAAGAAACAGAATCTCATTGTGAAGAGCATAAATTGTATATTTTATTTATACTTTCTTAAATTATTAGATTTAAATTTTAATAAATTAATGACATAATTAAAAATTTAAAAATTAATATTTTTAATATTTTACAAATCTATTCTGATTTTATTAATATAAATGGATAGAACACAACTAAAACCCGGAATAAATATGTAATTATGACAAGCTGGAAAATAATCTAAAATATTTGAAATGTAGTGAGCGGACGAGCAAGCCCAAACACCCGGCACCAAAGATGTCCTTTCCCACTGACAACGTGGACACCACCGTAATCTAAGAGGTTTGATTAATTAACTTCTTAAACCACGATTAACCCCAGACATAATTAAAGAGCAGGCCGTGGCCGGACGTTCACGATTTACCGCCTCTTCCGCGTCCCCCACCGTAAAACTGTAATACAAAATTGCCGCCTATTTCCCCCACTACATGCCTTCTCACCTCGTTTCCCTAATTTCGTTCTTTTAATTAATCAATAAACATGGTTAATTAATTAATTAATACACGCCGAGGAAGAACACTAGCGGTGATTTTTCACAAGCGCAAAAATAATTAAAAAAAGTCCTTTTCTCAAAAGGACTTTTCCTTTCTCTACAAAATAAAACCCCATCGTTAAGTAGAAAGGAAAGAAGCGAGTTTTGGTGTTTGAATCGAATTCATGTTCTGTCGTCTCTGATTCCTTGTTCGTTGTTTCTCTCTCTCAACTGTCGCCGTGTTGAACTCGCGACCAGGTAGAGAAGAAGAAGACCCATCCCTTCATAAAATCTAAGAAAACGAATCAGAATCTTGTTAATCTATCACACAGAATCCGAAACGATTCGCCGGTTCTAGATCTCTTGCTTAGACGACGTCGTTTTGGTGATAGAGGATCAGGGAACGGTATGGCGCGGTTGACTTTGTAATATGGAAGTTGTGCCTGAACGTGTAATCATAGCAAGATTGAGAAGATGACGCCTTACATTGGCCGTGAGGCATCCAAGGTTCGTTTTTCTGCTTTTGTTTGCAGCATTTATTAGCTTTTTGAAACTGTTAAATTCATTTCTGCTTTGGGACTCATTTTTGTGTGTTGTTTTTGATTTTGAGAAGCTTTGGAAGAGGATTTGCGCTGAGCTAGTTACCGAGATCAATTTACTTGCGGCGAATTGGAAGTATCTTCTCGCCGGTCTTGTTGCTCAGGTCAGTGTTCCGTTGCCCTTCTCTGGATTTAGTTTGCTCTACGTGGTTGTTTCGGATTGGAAATCGTTTAGAAATTCGTAAAAGTTACAGTCATGATTTTGTTACATTTTCTGAACTTTGATGCATGCTTTTTGAGCATTAGAAAAAAAAGTTCATATCAGTTCAAACAGGTGGTTTACGGTTAAGGCTTGTGAGATTTTTAGCTTTCGGGGAGTTGATGAATGCTGTTCATCAGTTTACTTAGCATTCAGTGCCTCAGACTGCTATGCTCTTTGTAATATGGAAGGAGATGCTTGGATTGTCATTTTTCAGTCTTCTTCAATTTTGATATATGCATGTTTGGGGTGCCTTATTTGTCAAGTTTATCTTGTTTCCAGTACATACATGGTCTAGCAGCTCGAGGAGTTCACTATATACATCGTCCAGGGCCGACACTGCAGGATACTGGTTTCTTTCTTCTTCCGGTTGGTATTTAGTGAACCTTCCTTTTGAAGATGCTGTCTTACTTCAACACACTTTGTGTTTTGTTGTATTCACGTTGTTTTTTGGTATTTATGCAGGAGCTTGGGGAAGAGAGAGCCTACATCAGTGAAACCCTGTTCAACTTCATATTTTTATCCTTTGTCTTGGTAAGGTTCATGATGTTGTCTTTTTAATGCTTTAATCTCTACAGCGTAGTTATGTGTATGTATTCTGTTAAATCTATTGGGGATGAGTTGCTAAAGACTGAAAATCAATTTTATTTTCAAATGACGAGCTTTTTAGTAGTGTAAGCTTGGGTATATGTTCTTTTAAGCTGCCTGAATATAAAGTCAAATGTAATATGTGTTTTTAAGCTTGTGTGCTCCTCTTTTCTAAGAGCTTGCTCTATGAGAAAATGTGTTTTTGTTGTTTACCCTAAAGGTTTATTTTTCATATGCTTTACTGATTTTTCTGTTTACATTATTTAATTTCTCCTGATGTGGTGCATGTTCTGTTGCAGTGGACTTTTCATCCTTTCATATTCAAGAGCAAAAAGATATACACAGTTCTAATATGGTGCAGGGTTCTAGCATTTTTAGTGGTAAGTGATGATTATGCACTTCTGCCTATCCTATTTCATGTTTTCCTTTTGAATTTTTATTTTACCCATATTGATATATGAGAATGTTGGTTGAATTGGCTACTTGCATTATTTAATAGAATATGACGGCTTGAATCCCCTCATAGTTGCTACTATTTGTTTCAGACTTGTCAATTTCTTCGAATAATCACGTTCTACTCCACCCAGCTTCCTGGTCCAAATTACCATTGTCGTGAGGTAGGCTGATTATTTTTTGGTCTTGATGAGATTGTAGCTTATTTTATGATGTGAATTAAGCTGAGTGATCGGCTATATCTTAAATATGCAGGGGTCTAAGCTTGCCAGGTTGCCTCCTCCAGAGACTGTATTTGAAGCCCTTGTGATTGGTAAATATATTTTCTTTCGGTCGTTTGGTTGATTGGGTCTTATGCTTTGTCCTGATTTGGAATACCTATTTATGCAGTGCCAAGGGGTGTACTATATGGCTGTGGCGACTTGATCTTTTCATCACACATGATCTTTAGTCTCACCTTTGTCCGCACTTATCAGAAATACGGCACACAAAGGTAAAACTATAGCTTATGATTTACTGATCTGTGTTGAATTGAATAAATGTGCATTGTGTAGTCTAATAAATGCAGTTCAGTAACCTTTTTTTATTTCTTTCTTGAGTTTGCCTAATTTTCAAGTTTCTTGCTCGGTCACCCATTGTGATCACTGCAGATTTATAAAGCAGTTGGCTTGGTTGCTTGTTGTGATCCAGAGTTTGTTGATTGTGGCATCCCGCAAACATTACACAGTTGATGTTGTTGTTGCATGGTAACAAGAGTTTTGTGTTATTCATGTTTACTTATGTTTTTAGACGAACAAAATTATAGTTTCTGACGTCTCTACTTGGTTGTACGATGTTTTCTCCCAGGTACACTGTTAATTTGGTTGTATTCTTTATCGACAAGAAACTAGCAGGTTAGAATAATGTCTCTGATTTTAATTCCTTGATAGTTTTGGTTAGACACCTTTGGGGTCAGTGGTACTGATTGAGTTGATGCAGAATTACCTGACCGAACGGCTGCATCATTGTTGTTACCACTAAGTACAAAGGAAAAGGACAGCAAGACTAAAGAAGAGAATCACAAGCTATTGAATGGAATGTCTGGAGACCCTGCTGATTGGGTATAGTAATCTCTTGATATCTACCAATTCTTCTTAAATCTTCTTTTTATTATCTGAAATCGATGTTGACAATCTTTCCATCATGTCTCCAGAGGCAAAGAACTCAAGTTAATGGCAAGACACTGGACGACGGAAACACAGTAGTGCATGCCGATGCTACAATGAACGGTGCATAGAATTGAACGATGTTTTCTGCAAAACAGGAGAGTTGCTTAAATGGCAATGGTTTGGTTAGGAGTCTTTAGGACCTTGGCTAGGCCTGGTGGTTTGTTGTACCTCCAGTGGAAATGAAAATGGAATTGGGGCTATAGTTTTTTCACATTTTAGCAGTCAGCTTGTTTAAAACCATGATCCAGCATGTACTGTGGGCTTACATTGTTCATAGAGAATGAAAATCTATTGTGTGTTTAGGAAAGAGGAAAACGTTGTGAAAGGAAATGCCATCATTCTCATGTCACAAGACATGAACCATTCACATGATTGTACTTTTTTCTTACCTTTGGTTTTTTACCTTTGAAGTAGTCTTTTCACTTGTATGACGTTGGGGTCAGCTGTAGATTCGAGTAGTCAATTTTTTTTATTTTTTGTTTCGAGTAGTCAAATTGGATGAACACCCAGAGAAATAACAGAAACATCTTGCAAGCAGATTACTTGTATTTCCAGGAATAGAATTGAACTTGTTGCGCAGGAATAAAAGCCTAGGCAAACTATTTCCAAGGATTACAAGAATAAGAACCAGACACAAGGGTTAAGGTGCAAGTGAACCAAAAAACCCTAATATTCTAGAACAAGCCGCATGCGCTTGACAACCTCCGAGGATTCCTTTACCTTGTCCGACGACACGCTCTCATGGCGGCATCGTCAGACGGGTTTGATGGGACTGTCAATCCATTGATAGCTTTGGTCCAATCAATGTAGAGGCTGTGAAGGAGGAGACTATCAAGATCGGTAAAGGAAGACATGGAATGATGGCGGAGGAATGATGATGGTTGACAAGAGAGGGCGGCGGTCATGGCATCCCAGATTCTTTTTGGATTGTTTGTTGGTGGTTCAAAGCCTTGCTGTCCGATTGGAGATCACATGGTGGTGATGACAGGGTGGCGGCGTGGCAGAGATCGACCATATCATGCCTTGATCGGGTCGTTCTGACATGATTTGGGTTGAGCAGTTCGGTGAAGATTTGAAAATTGACGACTTCCTAGCCGACGCACCAGAGATGAGGAACTAGTGGTGGGCGTGTGCTCTCTGGAGGTGAAGGGGCGGCTGTTGTCGGTGGAGGAAAGGGGTTTCTGCCGTCAGGATGGAGAAGCAACTTCAGCAACCATCACCGTTGATTTGGATCAGTCAATAAATGGGTCTGGCCTAACTTTGGACCCATAGTAGTTTTTCTTTTTACTTAGTTTTTTGGTGTGCTTTTTGTTAGGTCTTGTCGTCCCTCCTCTTTGAGCGAGGGTCTAGAGTTTCGGTAGGGTGGTGTTTTGGGTCGTGTCGTGGGGTGTGTCATGATAATGGTGTCGTTTTCATAGACTATTTTAATGTCGGTTAGTTCTTGTTGTCAATGCAATGGGGAGGTTACCTGTGCATATATACTGGTAGTTTTAACATGTAATGTTTGAAAATGTTGTTTCTTTTTAGGTTGGCTGTAAGGATGTGTCGATACTTCTGGATTCGGTTTAGGTTATAGTTGAACCAATATCGGTTCTTCTCCACTGTAATCGCTGGTGTTTCGAATAAGTAAGGTGGAGAGTGAGAAATTTATTTTTACCATCGGTCCCTCATGGTTATAATATTGCATTCCCGTTTAATGAAATTCTTGATATTTTTCTTTAAAAAAATTAGGAACATATAGATGGATTGCTTTGCATACCTGATAGTGTCCTTGGCCTGCATATTTCACAATGCCCTGCAAACTTGAGTCAGCACCTCACATGCCTTCTCTTCCCTCTTATGATCTTTCATGTGGGTCTGATAACGTGCCTCCCTGTCTCTTACATCATCCCTAGAGTCAACAATGGACCGAGCCGGTACGGCCTTAACCAAGCTCTGCTGGCTCGTATTGGTTTGGGCAGGACTTAAATTCACTTTGTTGAAACTTAAGGGCTGGATCGGGCCGGACTTGACAAAAAAATTAAGGCCCATAGGCCGTCCACTGGCCCGGGATTTTTAAGACCGGACTAGACTTTTTTGTAAGGGTCGGGTCAGGCCTATTATATATAGGTTTAATAAAAATGAAACAAAAAATTAAGAAAAGTTTAAGATTTTGTTATTGATTTGAACTAAATGTAATAAAAATAAAAGGAAATTATGACTTAATGAATTAATTAGTTCACATATGTAATTAAAAACTCAATATAAATATTAATAAAATAATTTAAAGAGCTTTGCATGATCTTTTTAAGGCCAGACCGGGAGGGCTTTAACGTGATTATGATGGGCCGGGGATTTGAACCCTCCGTCCTAGCCTGGCCTCATGCCTTATATGCCGGGCCAAGATGAGCTTTTCAACGGGCCGGGCCAAGATTTGACCCTATCGGCTGATAGGCCGTCCAAAGGGACAAATGATGATCTCATTCATCCTCATCACATTTGGCACCATAGACTTTGGGTTTTTCTTGGCCTTCTATGCTAGTGCAAATCAAAAATGTGAACTATAGAAGCTAACAAGTTGGTCGAATGAAAGTATGTTACATGCATTGTGATGAGAACTTAAGTTCTAAGAGCAAGCCCACCATGTGGGTCTTCGTTAGGAAGATCCGGGTCATAAGTGAGACCTAGGATATCACGTAACAATGATTTTGAGCTGCAGTTTTCACCCACGATTTTCGTTTCTAGGTTGCCACGTGATAGTGACTATGCAATAAATTTTATATGATGTATTAACGTGTGAATAATGAAATTATATATCAATAAATTTTTAGTGAAAAAAATATATAATAATTTAAGTTCTCAACTCTAATTATTGTTATTATGATCCTTCGTTACATTTTTAAATATTTTTTTTCGTACTCTTTCAAGTTTTTACAGCATTATCTAATTCAAATTAATCAATTTGATTTTATCTCAAAAAATTTAATTAATTTGATGAACCAAATGGCGCTAGTTGATAAAAAAGTGGTGTTAGGAATTTGGGATTACAAGAAACCATTTGTTGGGTCATGGGATAGATGTTTTGGAAGGGAAAAACAGTGCAAATCATTTGAACGTTGCCAAAAAAATTCAAACCAGCCTGCACTTCGTGACAAAAGCGTGAGTTACACACTCCCTTCTCGTGTGCAACATGTGTGTGTTGTTCATCTCCCCGTGCAAGCGCGTATGGACATGAGGGACAGAGGCCTGGTGTCATATGAACCCCACGTCTTGGGTTGAGCTCGAAAATGAATGCTTGTGTCTTTAAAATGAAGATCTGAGTCATGGGTTTGACCCAGGTGAAGACCTGGGTCTGAACTGGGTTAAAAAAAATTATGGGTGGAGATGGGTTTTTTGGGCCGAGTCTTCCTTTGACATGGCAAATATCTGAGTCTTGTTTTTTGGGTTAGGGTGGACTTGCTCTTAAATGTCACCCGTTTGAATCTCAGCTTGTGAAAAACATATGTTAAGGATGTGTCTTACACTAGTACCAAAGTCACTCTTAGTCTCATAATGGTAGTTTTCTAGTTAACTCTAAGGTGTATGTTATAAGGGTTTTCATGTAATAAGCTAATATGAAGTATTTGGTTTGAACCATAATTTGTGAAAAACATTACTCAAACCATAAACCCTAAGGCAAACACTAACCTAAAGGTCCAGATATGATTTAGTAACTATTTTGCAAGAAAAATTATCCAGATGGATCTAAAATGAAGATTTTTCTGGTTATTAATAATGGGACAAAAGTCCACAAAGTTTTTTTAACACTTATATTAAATAGAGGTGTCTCTAAAGCACCTAAGGTTTACAATGTCGAAGGCAAGAGCAGAAGACACTTCTAGGGGAACACATTCCTCCCAACAGTATAAATTACTCAGCCTATGTCCAAGATTGACTAAAGCAGTAGCCACAGAATTTGTTTCCCTAAAGACATGCTTGAACCTTACAAACTCAAAGGAATTACTCAAGAATTCAATATAATAATTAGCTTGAGTAACTTCCATGGTGGGGTGGAGACTCCATTCATGGCATCAATCACCAACTTAGAGTCTCCTTCAACTTCAATCTTGGAAAGACCTTGCTCCTTAGCGTGCACAAGACTATTGCGTAGAGCAAGTGATAAAGTATTTTTGGGTTCAACTTCAAAACTAATTGACAATAGAAAGTAATTTAAACCCTTATAAACCCACAGACAAGGTCTCATATTCTCGATGTGGGATAAATATCTCAACACAAGGGCTTCAACAACTAGAACAGTGGTAGTGCTGGAGTTGAAAGATGTTGCAATAAGAGATTTTGCAGGTTTCAGTTCTAATAATGAAACTGTTTGGGCCAAAATATTATCTTTCGACGAATGCTTTGGAAGAGGTCCCATTAGACCAATTCTTGCGGTCTACGTTATTGTTAATGTGTTTCCTTTCGATTGAGAGTTATTATTGGCAAGAATTTGTGGTTGCTTAAGGATTCCTTCAAAGATCTAAGAAGATTTGATATGCTTGATCCGCAAGAAAGAACAAACTCAAGTGTTCGCTATATAAAGGGGTCAAGGTATATGGTACAAACAGATCTCAATGATTCAACACAACTTTTGCACACTGCAAAACAAGCCTCTCCGGAGCACCTCTACCAGAAAGATTCCTCGATTTTGTCCACCAAAGCCCTATCCGTAGGCATTCCCCGCTGCTATTCACCAAAACCCGACCCGTCGGCATTATCCGCTGCTACCTCACCAAAGCCTCATCCGTGAGCACTACCCGCTTCTATTCACCAAGCCTCATCCATGAGCGAACAGTCCATCACCGCTTCATTAAGCCCTATCCGTAGGCGAATACCTGCAAAAAACCATTTTTGGAGTGAAAGCTCTAGCAAATATCCACGGTTTGTCAAAGAACCCTTTGACGAACGACCTGCAATCCTGAATTATCGCTCTGCTCAACCACTTCGGTTCGAGTAAGATACGTTCGCTTCGCAAGGAGAGGAGAAAAATCCTAGTTGCTTTTCAGCTAGGTCTATAGAACCTATATGCAGGCTTGACCAGCGCCTGTATACAGTCGTTTGAAGAGAAATCAGAAGGCGAACGCGCATCAATACCAAGGTTGTACCTGACCCATAGGTACTGGCACACCCTCAAGCTTGGTTGTTCGAAGAAACCACATTTCCATGCCGAACAGAAACCTGCAGTTACAGAATTACTCTGAACTAAAACTTCAAAAAGTTGAAAAATGTGAATACCAACTCTTCACAAAGTTTGAATTTTTTTCAATCTTATGATATTCTTGCATTAGGTAAGCAACCTTTTAAGTGGATTAGCCACTTTACAACACAAACACAAACAAATGCGTCTAGCCTGGATACCTTTTAAGTGGATTACATCACACACTGAGAATCTAATTAGTTATTTGAACACTTGCAACTGTACAAAATATAATTAGAACCAACAAACAGAACTATACAGATTTGTGATTTGGATTTAATCCAATCTATATCAAGCTTTACCACCAATCCATCATTGCAAAGTAGATCTTTATCTTTATTCCCTTTAATTGTCATGTAGCTTAATAATTTTGCCTTATCACAGCGAATTGTGCTTCTTCTTCCATGTGAGCTTTTTTCCGGTGACATACTTAACAGAGCATAGAGACCCCAACAGCCCCCACCTGTGCAGCTGTGCTTTTACCAGAAAGCACGCCGGCGCAATTTAAGCGCCAAAATTTGGTCAAAAAAGAGAAGCAGAGGTTGAGGCCTTGAGCCCTTGAGGGGAGCATGGTTAAGTATGATCATGAAGAAGAGAGGTGCGAGTTCATCATGCGCTCTATGTAAAAGAGGGTGGTCGTGGTCCTATATAGAGCCCTCATATGGGTTCATGTTGCACTGTTGCTACTTAAGTAGCAGCAGACACTTGGGGTCACACGGTGACGGTGTCTCTCCGATCATGCATTGCTCATTTCCGGTGGGTTTAGGTCCAGGTGTTTGATTGGGATTCCTGGATAGCTAGAAGTAACATGCTTGCATGCAGATTTGTGTGGTTGGGTTTTGAAAGGTGGCTAGGGTTAGATAGATGGGACTTGTGAAGCTGTAGGATGGGAACCTAAAGCTGGTAATTTGGAAATGTGACCTCTTGAAGCTAAAGAAAGGAACCTTGTCGACCTATTTTGGTTTCTCTTGTACAAACTGATTTGCAGTGTTGAAGTGATTTCGTGTTGGAGGTTCCTCGCATGTTATGGCAATAATGGAGGAGTGAAGACGGAGTGTAATAGTAGTTCTTCTATTGTGTTATTTGGCCTATTTCTAATGTACAAATATTCTGACTTTAGTGGCTTCTTATTTGGTAGAAACCTCAATTTGATTTCTAAAAGTTAAGATTATCAAGTTCACAATGAATCCTGTTATGTTTTGATTTGTTAAACGTTGGTTTACGAAGTGATTCACTGAAAATGAGTACTAATTTCAATCTTTTATGAGTGTATGATTTCATTTTTTTTATGATTCACAAGTTTAATTGGTTTGCAAACATGTTTAGTCAAACAACAGGTACCAAATTTAAGTTCATATTGAGATAATGTGATGATCCTCATTAGTTGTTGTTACTCACCTTTTTGATGCTTAAAAAGTTTAGATGAGAGCTTGGTTACGCTACACCACTATCGTCAGGACATACCTGCAACCTCAACCCCGAAGGACTGACAATGGACACGTGTCTGTCACACCAGCCTCTAGGTATGGATTTCTACAGGAATTTATAGATCGTGAACCAAACGAGGCATGTTGGTAACGGAGATCGAACTCAGATAAGGTCTCCACCACAAGTCCGTCCTGCCAATTGAGCCAAACCTCGTTCGCTTTGTTACACTCACCTTTGACATAATGTTAAGTAATTTTCAAAAAGTCTCTTTAATAATTTAAAGGAATTCGAAATGAGAAGAAGTGACTACTCACCTTTTAAAAGAGTTTAGTTCATACAATCCTTATTTTTATTGAAATATCTATGAGAACATGATTAATTGTGCCTCTTAAACTCTACGACTCATTCCATATTAGCAAACATGCGAAATCTGTTTCAGATAATTAACTTCTTAGATTAGTGATAAGTTAGAAGAAAATTGCCCATTATTACCGGACATGAGAATTTCTTCTCATCCAGCTCCTCGCTAATTAAACGATCAAAACTCCTCTGGCTCCAACTAATGCATACTTTACTTCTAAAATCAAACAAAAGAGAAGCCATAATCAGGTCAACCTTGCCACACTACAGGACTAAAGAAGCAAGGACCATCTTTAATTAGTTAAGAATCAACTGCCAAGTTTGACTAGTCTGTAATATAATCACATTAGGTTCACAATTCCTTCCTTCTCTTCGTAGTGTATAGTTGATAAATAGAATTGGTCATATAATAGTGAATAAGTTATCAAACGGAATAATATGATAGGAACTGTATGGCATATCTAATTAGAGGGATACAATCCTTTTCTCCAATCTTGTGAATGGACCTCCACCTCTCCATCAGCTCCTTTGTTTGACTTTCTTGACTCATCAAGGAAGAAAAAAAGGATCATCGATTTGACCCCTAATCCAAAACCACAATTCACTAAACAATTTTTTCTCCTTCTTGAAGACATGATGCATTGCAGACAAATCACCAGAAAGTAGAAAGACAGAAGGAGAAGGAGAAGGAGAAGGAGAAGGAGAAGGAGAAAAAAGGACCTTCCCTTTTGCTTCCTCCTGTGCATTTTCTTCTTGCTTCACACAGAGTCAGTCACTCTCTCTCTTTTCTGTCTGACACTCACTGTGGAAGCCTCATACCCAACAAATGAAAACGTGAGGGACACACTGAGTCTGATCAAAACAATGGCTTCCCAAAATCCCAAATAGTAGCAGTAATAACAATAATACATTAAACAATTTCAGACCCTTATTTATTTTTTTCTTTTATATTCTCTTTTCCCCTTACTGAACTCACTGAACCCGATCATAGATATTTACAGCAGCAGAGGCATCAGAGCTGAGAAACCAAAACCAAAACCAAAACCAGACTCAATCAACTTTGGATCCACACCTCACTCTCTTTCTCAGACTCTCTCTGAGCTACTATGATATCCACCGTCTGATCATTCCGCCACTTCGCCACTCACTCACTCTCCACCGTTTGATTTTTCCTCAATGGGAGCCCGCTGCTCCAGATTCTCTCTCTGCTGGTTCAGCTGCCACCTTAAACCCTCCGTCCTCGAATCCGCCGACCTCGGTTAGTCACCATTCAAAGCTCCAACCTTTTCTTGTCAAAAAAAAGCTCCAACCTTTTCTTGTCAAAAAAAAGCTCCAACCTTTTACTTATGTTTTTGCTTTTGAAACAAAAAAAGGATCAAACTTTGATTCAGTTCGTTGTTGTTTGCAGAGAATGGGGGCAGCAAAAGTGACAAGAACTCGTGCCCGAGCTTCACCGAGTTCAGCTTCGACCAACTGAAAGCCGCCACGTGCGGGTTCTCATCCGACAACATAGTCTCCGAGCACGGCGAGAAAGCCCCCAACGTTGTTTACAAAGGAAAGCTCGCAGAACGTTGGATCGCCGTCAAGCGTTTCAACAAGCTTGCCTGGCCAGATTCTCGCCAATTCCTCGTCCGTAGTTAAACTCTCGGTCTTTCATACTTAAAAGTTTGGTCCTTTTTAGTTTTTGAGTTCAGTAATGCAACAAGGTTTGGTCCTTTTTAGTTTTTGAGTTGAGTAATGTGATAAAGGTTGTTCCTTGTTTTATTTTTGAGGTGTTTAATGTGATATAGTTTGGTTCTTTTTGATGTATAGGAGGAGGCTAGATCGGTTGGGAGTTTGAGAAGTGAGAGATTGGCGAATCTGATTGGGTGCTGTTGTGAAGGAGATGAGAGGTTGTTGGTGGCTGAGTTTATGCCACATGAGACTTTGGCAAAGCATTTGTTTCATTGGGAGAGCCAGCCGATGAGATGGGCTATGAGGTTGAGGGTAGCTTTGTATTTGGCTCAGGCTCTTGAGTATTGTAGTGGTAAAGGGCGTGCGTTGTATCATGATCTCAATTCTTATAGAGTTCTGTTTGATAAGGTAGTTTGGTAGGTTTTCAAGTTGTGTTTAGTGCATTAATTTGTTTTTGATGCTTTGGGGAGTTTTGACTTGGACTGGTTGGCATTGGGTTGAGCAGGATGCTAATCCGAGGTTGTCCTGCTTTGGACTTATGAAGAATAGCAGGGATGGGAAGAGTTACAGTACAAACTTGGCTTTCACTCCTCCAGAGTACCTCAGAACAGGTACAATTATCATCGGACAGCGTTGAACTAAATTTGCTAGAAGAGTTTTTTTTCGTCTGAATGCTTGGATACCTGTTGGTACAACTTGTGGTTTAGTCAAAATCACAGACATCACAACTATTATAAAACCAATTTTCTAGAACTAGAATATGCCTGGATGGCTTCAGTGAATTGGATTTTGAATGCAAGATGTTGAGTACATGAATTTGAAATGCTTTGATTTGCTGGCATGTGTAGAAACTAGCCTTCAGTTATTTGGCTGTGTCTTTGATTGGCAGGTAGGGTGACCCAAGAAAGTGTAATTTACAGCTTTGGAACCTTGTTGCTAGATCTTCTAAGTGGCAAACATATTCCCCCCAGCCATGTGAGTTCAAAGATATTTGTCTTTGAAAGATGTCAATTTGAATAAATACTCGTGCTAATTTCTTCTGAAAGCAAGATATGCCTCCCTGAATTTTCATTGGGACTAAATATGTATGTCACAACAGAAATAGAGAAGTCTAAGCCTTCTAAACTACCTTGATAACTTGTTTTTAGATGGATGCTTGAAATTCCTCCCAACTTTATTTCCATTTATTTCATTTTGTTTTTATTAAATTATTAGTGGATTCCTTGCCACAATTTGGTTAATAATTCTTCTAAATAGTTTCATGATTCAATTTGGGAAGCTTCTTTAATTCAAAGTTATCCTTAGAGATTGCAGAAGTAGCAATTTGCGGTTACCATATTTATACCCTTTATTCCAATTTATGACCTCAAATATTGGTCTGAGTTGTTCTTGCATGATGTTTGCGTGTCTTTTTTGAAGGCACTAGATCTTATTCGTGGCAAGAATTTCCTGATGCTGATGGATTCGGCTTTGGAGGGTAATTTCTCAAATGATGATGGAACAGAGTTGGTACGCTTGGCTTCCCGTTGTCTGCAGTATGAGGCCCGTGAGAGGCCTAACGCGAAATCCCTTGCCACTGCTCTTCTGTCACTTCAGAAAGAAACAGAGGTATAGTTTTGTATCATTGTCTTTGGATATATTTCATCTGTATGTCTCAATCTTTTAATTCTACATGATCCTGAGCAAATATAGGATTTGCCTTGTGTTACTCAGAGAGCCTAAGGGCCTGTACTAGTTATCCAGTACACTTGCTCCCAGTATTCACTGCCACTCACCATTGCTATACCTTCTCTTTGATTATAATCTTTAAAGTCTAAGCATTGCAGCCTTTTGGCTCATATTACTGCTGATATAGCAGGGATTGAACAAGTGTAGCTTCATATGAAGTGTTGACTTCACTTTATCTGTAGATAAATTATACATGTGCAATGTGCAAGACATTTCTTTCTGACACAAATGAATAGAAGTAGTGGAGAAGAGAAAATTCTTTGAATATTGAATCTAAATTTCCCATGATAAATTGTGGCACAGTGTGGTATAGTCTATCAAAGCTAGCTTGCCTGAATATAATTTCTGATTAAATCGTTTCAAAGCAGGTTGCATCTTATGTTTTGATGGGTATCCCACAAGAAACTACATCCTCAACACGGCCTCTGTCGTTAACACCTTTTGGTGAAGCTTGTCTGAGAATGGATCTGACAGCCATACATGAAATACTGGAGAAGAATGGATACAAGGATGATGAGGGAATTGCTAATGAGGTCTTTAGTCCTTGCCCTAAACTGTATTTACTTTCTTATTCTTTTGGTAATTTGATTTGGTGCTAAGTCTTCTTTTGGTGACTACAGCTTTCTTTCCAGTTGTGGACAAATCAAATGCAGGAGACCTTGGATTCTAAGAAGAGTGCAGATTCTGCTTTTAGAGCAAAAGACTATGCAACAGCAATTGATTCCTATACACAAGTGAGTACTATAACATTAAGACTGGTGTGTCATAATCATGTTTTCATTTAATGATCTTGTTGAGTATTCAGTGTGGAAACATAGATCTCTGCTCATGAGTTCTGGCTAGCTATGTGGTTAATCTGTTTTTGTTTTTCTGTTGGTAGTTCATTGATTGTGGGACAATGGTATCACCAACAGTGTATACTCGGCGTTGTCTATCATATTTGATGAATGATATGACACAAGAAGCCCTTGGGGATGCTATGCAAGCTCAGGTGATTTCTCCAGAGTGGCCCTGCGCCTTGTATCTTCAAGCAGCTTGTCTTTTCAAGCTTGGCATGGACAATGATGCGCAAGAAACGCTCAAAGATGGCACTAACTTGGAAGCCAAAAAGAACAGAACTTGATGTGTATACATGCTTCTTCCTTTTCTATTTTAATATCCAGGGCTCTACAATATATGTTGTCTTTAGTCTTTTGTATCTATTCTTTTGATGTTCTGTATATCAAGCTTCTTGAAAATTATAACGTTTGCTTTGATAATTATTGCTCTAGCGCGTTATATAACTAGTCTAAATGGTGTTATGCAGCAGACCTTGCTGAACTGAGCCTGAAACATCATCACAGTGATTTGTAATTTACTTTCACATGCAAATGATGCAATTATGAAGCAATAAATTTGAATTCCATACTCGTCTTTTTTCCTTATCTGCAGAACATGAGAATGAGCAAATTGTAAACTAGGAACATGAGAATCGATTTGATAGAGCAAAGGAATCTGTAAATCATCATGCTAAGATAGAGCAATACTTCCAATTTTGAGGGGGATCTTGGAGTCTCTTAAACCAGAGCACGCCCCAGTACAAGCTATAGATGCAATATGCAAAATCCTAAAAAAAAGAATTGAAGGAGAAAAGGTATTTTCTTGTGCTTGATGATGTTTGGAACGAAGATGCACAGAAATGGGAAGAACTGATCGGTTGTTTGGTAAAGTTAGCAGAGAAGAAACAAGTGCGGAAGTTAGTGCTTGGATGGGGGCTTAGTAGGCTAAGCAGCAATGCTGACAGTGACGATTCTAGTCTGGAATTTTTAGAGATTCATGGCTTCATGGGTGTTAAATTTCCATCATGGTTATTGCTACCCAACAACTTGAAAGCTATTGTATTAGAGGGATGCAACAACTGTGGAGTCCCACTGCTTGGCAGTTTGCCCAATCTTGTACATGTGAGGATGGATGGTATGCAGAACCTCAAGTGTTTAGGATATGAGTTTTATGGTTATGATAACGTTCCTGATGATCGAAATGTTTTGTTTCCTGATCAGAGGGCTTCCCATCCCTTTCTCAACTGCTGCTTGAGCAGGGTCCTGAATTATCAAGCCTACCAAGCGGGCTAGGCTGCTGCACCTCTTGTTGATTTGAGAATAACAGGGTGCCCTAAGGTGACATCCATTCCAATTGACACTCACTACAGCCCTCGGAGAGTTAACTCTAAGTAATGTACAAGAGTCTCTTCCAATTTTACAGGGCCGCTTCACATCCCTCGGTCGATTGACAATCTGCAACTGTCAAGGTTCACAAATTGATCTTCAATTCCTCATCTCTCAATGAAAATTGAAAAAGGGTTGTTTGATGCTCTTGTGCTTCTTGTTCCAGTCCGGTCCTCTACCTTCAGAACTTGATCCTCATCCTCATTGCTCACCTTTCGAAACTTCTGTTCATGCACCACCAACGAACTCTGTAATTCATCGATGGACATGTTGTCAGTATCCTTTGATTCTTCGATGGACACTACAACGTATGTGAACCTCTCAGTTAGGGTTCGTAGGATCTTCTCAACAATTTTTGAGTCAGGCATATCTTCTCCATTGCTTCTCATTTTGTTGGAGACCGTCATCACTCTTGCAAAATACGCAGTGATGGTTTCATCCTTCTTCATCGCTAGAACCTCAAATTCTCTTCTTAGTGAGTTAAGAAGAGATCTCTTCACCCTGATATTTCCTCCAAACTTCCGCTTTATCGAGTCCCAAATAATCTTGGCTGTGCGACGGTCCAAGATTTGTTCGAAGACAGTGCGATCAAGTGCCTGGAAGAGATAATGCTTGACTTGGTGATCCTTGATTCTGGCATCTTCAAGCTGTGTGTGATGCGCCTCAGTCAGCATCGTCCCTACTCGTGGCTCTTCAAAACCATTTTCCACCAAGCTCCAAAGACCCTTTGCCCTAAGAAAATTCTCCATCAATTCACTCCAATGGTCATAATGACCATCAAAGTGAGGGATCTTCGTCAGAGTCTTGTCTTCACTCATTCTCTCAGTGTTTGATCACTCGAAGACTGCTTCCTTTCCTACAGGCCCAGTGAGGGCTCTGATACCAATTGTAAGTATCAAAGAATAGTTCTAGAACACAGACAACTAGTGTGAATGATCAACTTGAACATTGCAACTGCACTTGGCTTAATATAGCCTTACATCTCAACAAGAATGAGAAAAATGCTGGTTCTGATAATCATGAAGAATTCAAACAGCAAAGACTACTCTAACAACCCTAAAGAATAGGTCTTTATTCCAACAATGTTAAACTCAAGCAACTTCTTCCAATAGTACGCTGGTGGGAAGTGGAGGACTCTCTGCGAGAGGATGTATTTTGGGCAGGCGGGTTCTGATCAAAGAGAGCAGTTGGAGATTGAGCTTTGACATGTCGAGATTGTTGTTCATCAAAAGCTAGAATACGAGCCCGAAGCTTTGTGAAATCATGGAGAGAAGGCTGTTGAGTGAGAGCCGTGCGAAGCATCATATATTCTTGCCGGAAGTGTGGCTAGGATCAAATCATCATCAGAAACTGGTTTATCAATTGCCGCCAAATTGTCAGCAATGCTTTTTTGAAGATAGTCATCAATGGTCTGAGTACCTTTCTGCAGTTCAAGCAATTGAAGCTTCAAACTTGAGGCACTAACAGCGGATTTGTTGATCGACGGTGAACCATTTTTTGTAAGATGGATTGGGTATAGGAGCAACAGCAGTAGATGCAGTGGCGGTGGACATGATGGTGAGGTCAGGTTCAGGTATGGAACCATCAACATAATTGTTTGGTGTAGAATTTGCAGTCCTTCAAACAACCGGCTTGTATATTGTGCTAGGCGTGCCAGTACCTTTGGGTCAGGTACAACCTTGAAGTTGGATGCTGCTCGCCTCCCTCTTCTGACTTCTTCTCACAGCGATCGTGACAGACGCCGATCTTCTTCCTCTGTGCTGGGTTTTCTTTTTAGACCTACAAGGGAAAAGTCCCTCTAGGATTTTTCTCCACCTCTTGTGGATGGTCGAATCTTACTTAGTATGCAAGAATACTAAGCAGCAGGTATCAAGATATGCAGGATATGGACTGGTGAACGGATTCTCCAGAACTAGTTGCGGGAGTAAAACTGCTCAACGGATTGAACAGGGGAGTAGTGAGACTTCAACGGATTGAAATCTGTCAAACTTAACGGATTAAGTCCCTTGTGCAGCTGACGGATCAGGCTACGGTTGCTGACGGATCAGGCTTGGTTGCTCCGGAGAGGCTTGAAGACGTTCGCGTGGCGAAGTTGTTGTCTGTTTGTTGATAGATGTCGTTGTTCTTTTTCTTGATCACCAAGCCCCTTTATATATATGGCACCATACTGCTAGGGTTTAGGAATCCTTCTTGCAATGCAAGTCAACCTCTTAAAGCCCAATCATCTAAGCCCAATACTTTTTCTTTTGTAACTCAATCTCTTGTGGCAACGTGTTTTTCTCTCTTCTGATACTCTCGCGAACGCTTTTCTTCCCGCGAGCGTGTTTTCCATGATATACACCCTCTTCCGCAAGCGCGTCTCCTCCTGCGAGCAAACTATCTCCCCTCGCGAGCGTGTTTCGTTAGTGCCCTCATTGTGAGCGCATTTGACTTTCTGAGCATTCTCTGACCTTCCTGACCGCAGGTATCGGTCCACTTGTGCTTTTATAAATGAGTTTTCGTCATTTACTTTTGGATCTAACAATAACTCCATAGTTCTTGACCATTGAGGTGAGATCGGATTTGACGAGTCCAATCCAGGTAATTTGTTTTTGATAATTTTTCAAATTGGGTTGTATTTTGATTGGCAGCCAAGGAGATGAGAGGAAAAAAAGAGAGAGAGAATGAGGCAGAAGAAGAAGAAGAAGAAGAAACGGAGGATGAAAGGGTAGATTATCTAACCTAGTCTGATACCATATTGAAGTGAATTTCTCATTGATAATGTTCTGCAATTGATACAATTATATACAGTAGGTCTGTCCTATTACATATATGGAAAATACTCAAGAATGGAATGTACAGATATGAAATCTCAGATTTAGAGGAAGAGGGATTCTGACAGCTGTAATTAACCTTGATTAGGAGAGGAGTGATTTGTGTGATTGACAGGAGGATTGGCACTAACACCATGTAGAATTTCCAAAAAATGGTGAAAGTCTTGTAAAAATTTCAATGTACTGCCCAGTACCATTAGGTCAGTGGCGATACATTGGTTGTAACATTTAAGTTATTTATTCTGAAAAAAAAAGTTCAATGAGAATTTACATCCAAAGTGTACAGATCATTTACAATTCTAATTCAGTACAAGCTTTCCTTTCTTTGGACAATGTTCCTTCAGTATATCTAACTCGCTCAAGTATTTTACACTGTAGTTAATGACAAACCAATACGAGCCTTGCTCATAACATTGCATCTTTAACTAGACGTGATCTGATTTTGGTAAAAGTTTGTTCTTCACTGTTAGCGTCTTGTGCTAAAACCAAAAGGTGCCCGTATGCAGCAGCCATCTTATGTATTTAGCCATTTTCCTACTGGTTAACAGTGGTGTCTTCCTTGGGAGGAGCAGTAGTGGTGCTTTCTTTAGCAGGAGCAGTAGTGGTGTTTTCCTTGGTAGGAGCAACAGTGGTGGTCTTTTTTTTGGTAGGAGCATCAGTGGTACTTTCGCTGGCATGATTAGCAGCTTTTACTTGAGAAGGAGCAGTGACATTTTCTTTAGGAGGAGCAGTGGTGTTTTCCTTTGCATGAGCTGTGGCTGTTTCATTGGCAGTAGCAGTGGTGACTTCCCTAGCTGGAGCAGTGATGTTCTCTTTGGCTGGAGTGGTGGTGCTTTCTTTAGGAGGAACCATGGTGATCTCCTTAACAGCAGCAGTGATGTTTTTGTGGGCCGGAGCAGTGGTTATTTCTTTAGGAGGGACTGTGGTGATCTCCTTAACAGGAGCGGTAGTTAAATAATGTGGAGGGGCAGTGGTTAGTTCTCTTGAGGGAGGAGCAGTGGTGATTTCCTTAGCAGCAGCAGTGGTGCTTTCTTTGGAAGGAGTATCATTGGTGTTTTCCATAGCAGGAGCAATGGTGTTTTCTTTGGAAGGAGCAGTGGCATTTTCTTGGCAAAGAGTAGCGGTGTTTTCTTTGGAAGGATGAGTAGTGGTGATATCTTTGGAAGGGGGAGCCGTGGTGATTTCCTTAGCTGGATCAATCATGATATCTTTGGAGGGAGCAGTGGTGTTTTCTGTGGTAGAAGCAGTGGTGATTTCTTTAGCAGGAGAAGGGGTGTTTACTGACTTGTCAACTTCATCAAAAACCCAATCAGTGATCTCAAATTCTGCTGAGCCTTCTCTGCTCTCAATATCAAGTCCTAGATATAACTTGACTTCTACCTTTGAGTCTGATTTCTTCTCCTCCTTATCCGAGGAAGAGTGAGGAGACTTAGGAGCCAAAGGTGGATCTAATTTTACTGATTCTTCTTTTTGATCTGGTTTCTTCTCCTTCCGTTTGAAAAATGGAGCCCTGATTCCCAATGGTGAGGTAGAGGTAGGAGTTGGACTTAGAAACGGCCCATCACTAGGTGGTGTATCTGGTTTTTGTGGTGAAGCTTCAATTACCAATACTGGTCTTTCAATGGATTCAAAATCATCTTTTATGTTTTTGAGGTCATCAAAGAGCTCTTTGACCTTCTGGCCATCTTTCCTGCATGTGTACATGTTAAGGCAGTGATTTTTATGTTATGTACTTTGGCAGATAGAGAGATGATGCTCATGCTATAAACTATGCAGATATAGCAAATAGACATGAGTACCTGTAAATGCCTTCATTTTGAACATAGAATTGCCTTTTCATGGTGTCTACTACACTCAAGGTGGTCAATACCTGACAAAGACAGGAAGAAGAGGTTGATGATCATTAGTTCCTTATTTACCAAGAAAAAAAAAAGGAACAGAACAGAAGTCCCAGTTCCTTGAGAGTAATTATGCAGAGAAAGGGAAACACTGAAGAAAAACACGGTTATGCAAACTTGCATATAGAGGAAATTATGAAGTAGCTATAACACTCTACAACTACTAAAGACAATAATGCAAATCAAGGGGAAGAAGACTTGAGCACACCTTGGCTTCCACATCCAAATATTCCTCTTCAATTTTTTTCCTAGGGTTACTTCTGTTTGAACTTCCATCATCTTTACCAAGCGGTATACTTGAACTGGTGTAAGTAAAACATTAGCGGCTTCATATAAATGTGCAACAAAAATAAATTATCAGATAAATAAGAAAAATACCCTTCACTTATGCGCAATATCTCCACAAGATTCCCAATAGAAATGATGGATGAACGCAAGCTTTCCTAATTGTATCAGGCACACCAATAGGAAAGTCAAAAGGAGATCATGGTTACAGTAAAACAGTTACCAAGTATATGAGTTGATACTACAGAGGAAATGTCAAACTAAATGAAGAAAACTAGCTATTACCTTATAAGTAGAGAGAAGATGGATTGCCAAATTCACAAAATAGCCTCCATATTTCTCAAGTTCCTCACTAGAACAAGTATAACCAATAATCATTTGATTAGAAAGCTTATTGTACTGTATATACAATATGGTTAAAACTACATTTTTTATCAGTGCAAATCAGAACTACATACTTGACCTGCTTCTCCTTTTTCTCTGTGCATGATGCGTGGAGAACCCAGGTATCTTCCAAAAAGCCAATCCAGGTATTGACGACATCATTTTCTACTCTACATGAATCAATGGATCGTGAAAGCTCCTCTTCCTGTTTTTAAAACACAGAAAACAGTAGTTAAAATGTCTGTAGCAAACAATAACAGCAGTCAAAAACTTTTCTTCACCACTGTTTCAAGACTAGGCAACATAAAATCAATACCTTTGATTTTAAGTGTACAATAATCTGATTACTTGCTTCATCAAATTGTTCTCTTTCTTCTCTCGCATTGTGAAGGCGCCCACGAAGAACATTCAATGAGAGAATGACCTAATAAAATGTTCAGCAGTTACAGCAAAAGATAAGGAAAAAACAGAACATAACTCAGAACAGAACTCATTACCAGACTATAGAATTGACATGACCAAAATTTGTTATAGCCTCTACTGATGTTTACAAAAACGACACTATACTTAAACACACCAATGAACTTGTAGTTACTTAAAGAGGTCGCCACAAGGGGATCCTCCAATGACCAAAATAAGTCTTGCACGGATAATAGAAAAATGTAAGGAATACACACTAGAGGATCATCAATGTGGAATTCACATAACAGTTAACCGAAGCCTAAAAGTTAGACTAAACTCCATCAAATCAAATTAGTAAGTTGCAGTGACTCCAATGTATAGACTGTACTATAGCACGCAAGAAGGACTTGAAGGAATCAAGAGGAGAACCTTCTTCAGTGCTTCTTGGAGTTCTTCTCTTTGCCTCTCCGTCTGTGCAATCTCTGCCACCAAATCCTGAAAAACGCCAACGTATATTAGACTATCAAGTCTAAAAAATATTGCAGAAGATAGTTGGGCTTTTTAAATTTATTGTGCATTAGGAAAATTTTTGAGATATCTTCAGATGGAACTGTACTGTGCGTTATCTACTTATGCATCAACAGACTGACACTTGCCACCAATAATAAGATTAATCATCAAAAATATGGGGAAAATTTAAATGTAAGGTGCAAAAGTATCATGATTAAGTTGAAAAGGAGCATAAACATCAAATGCTAAGGAAACTGAATCACATCTTTTTAAAATTAATTTACAGATATAGAGTACTCATGAGGTGCAACTTTTTATTTAAGCTTCCATTCCTTCAACTCATACAGCTTATCAACTTGCAAGATATCTGTAAGAGAATGAGATCCTTAATTGGACAGTTATCTTTAGAGGCATACCTTCTCTAGTTGGCTTACTTCATTAGCTTTAGCTACACGATAGTTTAGTGCTTCTTCTTTCTGATATCTGTTTGAAGTGTTAAAGAAAAAAATAAAATAAAATTTATCAAAGTCAAACGAAATCCAGATGAAGAAAACATCAACATGGCCAATTAAATATCTTATTGAAGATGCACGTCCTAGAAGTGCAACCAATCCTAAACTAGCCTAAAGATTCATGAATATGACTGATAAATGTATTTGACACCATTTTTCATAGCAAAACCCTATAAATCAATCTTCCCCTTTTATGTTCATCTAAAAATATGCACATCTATTTTTCCAAATAAAGAAAGTAATAAATATACTAATTTGAACTTACTGCTCTTGGCAAACAAAAAAAAGAAAGAAACTATAATACTCTTGGACACACATTTATTTTCCTATAAACATCAAAGTAGAGCACATATACATTGTCCAAAACAGAAAAAAGCACACAGAAACTGGCAATATGTTTTAAATTTTAAGAGGCCGTTTCAAACCTATGGTCCAAAATGCGCTTTTCTGCCTGTGAGGTAGAATTAGCAAGAGATTCTGATAATACTTTCAATTTCTCAACCTGCAATTTTGAAAGGAGAGATCAATAGTAATTTGAAAAAGAAAAACAAGATTGTTCATTTTTACCTAAGCAGATGCTGTCTCTCGAAACAGTCACAGTTTCCAGATAAATGAATGAAGTTCAATGATTGAATTAACCTTTTGTAAGTTTAATTCAAGTTTTGTAGCTTTCTGTTAGCACAATGTTTCTTTATCAAAACCAAGAAATGCTTGTTCTAATGCCCTTTTACTGGAGATATGATATAATATCAAATTGGGTACCTTTTCAGTGTGCAGCTCAGGTGAATCTCCATTGCTCAAGGATTTCTTCTTTAGTAACAGTGACTCTAACCGGGAACATAATTGAATTTCTATCAGTGCTGCTTTTAAATTCTGCAAGGAAATTAGAGCTTTCATTTTGGTGAGTCGTAAAGAATGAAGTATCGCAACACAACTGTATCAGATACATGTATCACTAATGGTCCAATTTAGCTGCCAGAAGCATACAGGAATTTTAGCACAGCTGACCCCAAAGACTACTTTTACTTTTTTGCCTTCCATGAAAATCTAACCAAGACCCTTCTTGAGAAAACTGATTAAACGTGGTTCCCAATTCAAGTAAGGACTCACAAAAGTTCTGAATATAGAGACAAATATAGCAGAGAAAATGGATGTTGTGTCTTTTGATGTGATAAATGGAAGCACCAAACAGTAAATGGTTATTACAGAAGCAAAGAAAAATTGAAAGACAAATTAGAACAAGGATGCACAGAGAAAAAGCGGGTGCCTTGCTAAAATGTAAATACAGATGGATACATGTATACAAAAATTTCCTAAAATTTGTGCAGCATGGATCTGTTTCTATAGAAGTATATGTGCATTAGCCTATTCATGAAGATTAAGTATACCTCTACCGTTGCATCTCTTTCTATCTCAGATGAATTGTGATAACTTTCATTTAGAGGCTGCTGTAGTGCCATCAGTTTATCAAGTTTCTCCCTTATGCTGCAGACCTCAGCATCTATTCTGAGAGCATAAGGTCATAAAACCACAAGCAAAAGATTAGACAAAAGTTGACCAGAGAATATACCACACTCATATATCAATGCAGACCATTTAAGAAACATAACATGTGGCTAAAATTGTCAAAAAAATCGTGAAAACGAGATCAAATAGAGGTAGTGAAACAAACTTATTGATATACACTACATGTTATACTGAAGAACATAATTGCTAACCGTATAGAAAGGAGAACCAAGCTACTAGAGGTCTGTAACAAAATTATGTAATCATGCTAAGAATTGATAATCTAAAACATGAATAAGTTCCATACTTCCATCCCCACACACCTTGCTGGGAATTTCATTATTGATTCCAAGTTATTGTGAAAGTCATACTTGAAATTGCATTATTGTCCAAGTTATTGCTGGGAATTTCATTATCGATTCCAACTAGTTTGGACTTTCTTATTCATAAACCTGAATTCCACATTCACCCACCAACACTAGAAGTTTCAATCAAGTCCAGACGTACAGTTAAAGTCATACCTAAAAGCTTCAGAGTTCCATTATACATACTTTTGAAAGCACAGTTCTGGTTCATTAAGATCCAGACATGAAACAGTCGCTTTGATATGTAAAAACTACCACTCTATATAGAATTATAGATTACAGAGACACAAACTTGACTTCTGTAGCCATAAATAGAATAACAGAACAGCTATTTTCATCCAGAATATAATTTGGCGCACAAAACATTTAGCTTATATATAAAAAGACAAACCAAGTTTCCTCAACCACCTTATGAGATCAGCATTTATTTTAAGCCCTGAAATTGCATTTTGAGCCAATTGGAGCAATTCTTCTCGCTTTATCTAGAAACAGGAGTAGGGAAGGGAAAAGAGGAAGGACAAATCTGTTAAAAACTCAAGAATCTTTATTCACAAGAGCATTGCAAAAATGTAATGTTGTTGTCTATAACTGTAGGAGAAATGATGTAATTTTTCATTACATACAATGTAAAGCTGATAACTAAATAACAGTCATGCAGCAACAGAAAGTGATATGCCAATGGCAGATGGCATGCATCTCAATTTACTGAACAAGAAATAGAGTTATTTGCTGGTAACCTAAGCCTTCAAATGATAAATGTATGTGACTCTGAATACGAAGTAACTCAATAGATATACAGAACATAAGTTCTAAACTGAGACTTGAAGATCTCAACAACAAAACAGCCTGTAGCTCCATAACCATAAAGAACCAGACATTTGCCTCACACTGGCAAACTTAAATGTCCAAACAGCTCAAGTTAATCAAGTACATTTAGGGTCCCAACTCAAAACTGAGAACATAGGGCATTTTTTTGTCTTTAATTAGTTAATATATAGAAGGCAAATTTAACTGTACACATGGAAATGCATACTGAACTGATATCCTTACCAGTACTTCATCTTGGTAGAATGAAAGTGCTTTCGCCAAATTCTGTACACTGCTCATCACTACACCATGTACTTCTCTTCCTCCTGTAAGACAGAGCCTGTGTATAACCAAACCATAAGGATATTCACAAGTACTCGTAATATTATCATCCAGAACATCAATTTTATGCATGTATAGTGTACTTTTTCTTATATAGTTGTTTGGTAATTGAACACAATTGGAACCTAACTTATCCCAAAGGAGGGGCAATGAAGCATTATGAGAAGTAGAGGATTGAGAAAAATCACCCATATATCTCCAGAAGCAGCGAAACTTCTTCCTCAGTTGGTTCTTCAAGAATCTGAGTCATACAAAAGAGTTAACCTGCGGTTAAACCCCAT
This sequence comes from Comarum palustre, assembly GCA_951800085.1. NCBI lineage: Eukaryota > Viridiplantae > Streptophyta > Magnoliopsida > Rosales > Rosaceae > Comarum > Comarum palustre. The sequence continues at coordinate 24,684,067 of OX637574.1, read as the reverse complement.
GGATCAGCAAATCCAAAGCTTACCCCCAATGTGTGCAGAATGACAGAAAAACTGAAGGCAATGCTGAAAGGAAAATGTACATGTCAAATTCTAGAACTTAACTGATAAATTTAATCAATAATAACCAGTTCAGTTCAGTTTTTTGTCTACAGGTCAAGAAGATTTCCTCGCTAACATGCAACTATTGTGCATTCCGATCATGTTCCCTATTTGCTTGTCATGTTATGCACTACGCATCTAGCCTTATGGTCAATTGTTAAAGCAGCAAAACACCTAAACCCCGGCTAAACACTAAGAAATGATGCAGACAATGATCCATTATCGGCATTTATCTATAGCAAAAGCTGGTATCATGCATCTGGAAAGCATTATGCTAGACTTACCATGGACAATGTTATGCCTTCAAGAGCTTGGCTATGGAGAAAGACATCGCGAAATGTTTTAGGTTCTTCTCCCGTATCAGCGTCAACATAATAAATCTGTTCAAAACATCAACACAAATATTACAAACAGAGGAACATTCCTACACCAACCACAAAAATAATGCATGTCTCATACATAACTGAAAACCAATGCTGCAGCGTCTAGAGTGCAGGGGTTTACGCACCAGGGTAGGTCTTTTCGGGGAATCGGAGTTTTCATCAGAAATGATATGATCTTGAGAATTCCTTTCCTGATAATTGTAAGTGGCAGTCAATCTCTCAATTTCTTTGAGAGCAACCAACCACCTCCGCAATAGCTGAACTCTCTCTACCCCTCTACACGAAACCGACACTTCCTCCAATCTCTTCACAGTATGCTTAAAGCTCTGTAAATTCCGCGCGCCCTGTTTCCAACATGCAAATGTTAAAATTGATAGAACACATAAAATGTAAGACAAAACTGTGAGAAATTATTACAATGCGGTCGGGGAGGATAAGTTTGGCTCCGCCAGCGACGGCATTGCCTGCATGGAGGACGACGGTGTCGGCGTAGTTACGAACGGTGCGAGTGAGGCTCTTGCCGGCCCCTGCTTCCACGGCCAAGTTCACCGCATTTCTTAACCACGACATGTCATCTGCTGCGGAATTTGAATGAGGTTACGGATTGGACAGCGGAGGAAGAAAAGGGAGTATTGAGAGGTTTGCTGGCTTTTGATCAGCGTCCAATCCCCTTTGGTTTTTGCAATTATGGGCGCGCAGGACTTCTCGGCAGATTGAGCGCTTACATATCCACCAGGCCATGTCAATCGTGGGACTTCGAAATTATTTTTTTAACCTCTGAAAATTCTCTCGCTCGACTTTCGATACTATTTGTTATCGGTTAAAAATAACTCGAATGCTGCTACTAGGTTTTCTTTAGACTAAAATACAAGAAAACTACATGGAGCGGCCTTTTAGACATTCTAACCCAATTTGGTCAAACAAAATTATTTAGAGGTGCTAAACGGGTCGTAAAGCACGAGCACGATACGAGCACGGCATGTTTAAAAGTGGTCCTACCAGCCTGGCACGACCAAAGCACGCTACTGGCCCGACACGGCCCAAGCACGTTATCTTAATGGGCTGGGATGGGCCTAGAAAAATGAGCCCACAGACCCGGCCCGAGCCCGTTATAGGCCTGGCCAAAAAACGATAAGTTAAAGCCCACGGTCCGATCCACTTTAAAATATATATATTTTCTTTATAATATGAAAATTATATATTTATAAATAATATAAAATGTGTTTTAAACGTGATTATTCATTTTGATTCTCTTAGACCCATAAAAAGTTTTGCTAAAATATTACCAAGTATAAATAATGATCATATGATTCATATATCATATATTTCTTTAGTTTGTCTGCAAAGAAAACAAATGATCGATAGAAAATGTGAGTTAGTTTTCATTTGTTTTTATTTTGGTATACTATGATATCAATTTTTGACTAATTTCTATTATTAACTACAAACGGGTCCGTTAATGGGCCCGACCTGGCCCGAGCATGGCCCAATATGTTATGGGTTTGGGCCGGGCTGGGCCTTAGATTTGAGTAAATGGACGGCCCGAGCCCGTTAAGACGTGGGTCGGCCCGTTTGCCACCTCTAGAATTATTCTTCTAATAGATTTGGGTAAAGGTTGGGTCCAATCTCGTTTTCCTGTTATTGAATGTTCCAAATTTGTTGTGGCATCTACTGCAAAGTTTGCTTCCCTATACATGTGATTGAAGCTGATTTCCTTAAAATCTTATGTCATTGTTTTAATGTCTTCTATAATTTGTTGGAGCCTCCATGGGGTGTTGGTTTTGTCATTCACTACATCAATAATAAGTTTGGATCCTCTACAATGATTCATGTCAGCCCATTGTTCTTAGCGATGAGGATGTTATCTCTTAGTGTTGTCGCTTTAGTTGTGGGAACCAAGGCCTTCCTAATGTTCTTTGATGAGATAATAATCGGTACACCTTTAGAATTCCTGATGATAGTACCACAAACTGCAGAAAAGGAAGTCACCGAGCCATCAAAGTTTACTTTGAGAGTGGATGCAGGAGGTGGATGCTATTAAATGGTTGTTGGTGTTTTGTGAGAACCAACTCTGGAATCCATGTTTTTTTTATCAAAAGCATGTTATTTTCTTTGAAACTTTTTTGTTAGAAAAATAGGTTAGATATTGCAAATATATAATAGCATAAATTTAATTTATAATTAAATAAATACTTATAAATATAAAATCAAGAACAACATGATGAACACCAATGTTATCAACTTAGATTTAAGAGGATAAAAAATGTTATAGTCGAGTCGTATATCTCACACTTTTCTTAAGACAAATTATGTCTCCTCTACGGTTCAAAGACTTGTTGGCACTTGTCTCCGAAAATACAACGACAATTTATTCTTTGAAGTTGCACTTGAAGTATCTTCTTCTATCACTAGAAAACAACGTAGAGATGGAGAAAGATAACTCAAGTAAGGAGGACATGTTTTTGAGTTTGTGTGTTTAAAATAAGGAAAAGAGGAGTCATTTATTTATACAAGAAGGATTGTGAACAAACTTGAATGTCATGAATAGGTTACAACCTTCCAATACTATGCTATTGAATTTGACGTTACAAAACAGTCATTGAATGTGAAAGATTAACCGTTTCATGCCTTACTATGTTGAGCAAAATCATAGCTCTTTGGAATACCCAAAGTCCTTTGATTTGTGAAGGTGAACAAAAACCAGTCTCCCCGGGATTGAACCTCAACGGGTGTGGATAGTCTTCACATCAATCGAACAACACTACAGAATGAATCAAAGGCCATAGCTCAGGCTGTGTTCAATCGGCCGACTAGATAGAATCTAGGTGCAACCAAATCCTTTGTCGGACACCGGAGGTTACCAATATCCACCGGTTCCTCTTGGTGGCCAAGGGATAGGTTGAAGGCAAGGCTAGCATTTAGTTTGCCTTGCACCTAAGATAATCAAAATTTTATATTCTTTAAGAGAGCTTTCTGTTATCAATAATTCCATATTTCTATTACAAGTACAGCGTCAATGGACCGCGAATCTGCTAATAAGTACAACTGGGCCAGTTCTGTGCAGAGATTTGAAGATCAGGAAGAATGCAGTCTGTGATCCTCTTATGTTGTATATGCTCCTTGAAGCCACTAATGTAGGCCAAAAGGGAAATGTACATTTTCTCTTGGTCAAAAACATCACTACAGATCAACTTCTCGCAATGGAAGTTTCCAATAGTTCCATGAGTTAAAGTCTTCCTGCAATTTTTTTTGGAAACCAGGTTTATATCAAACATAACACGTAGTAATGATTGTCGTTGAAGCTCAGAGAAAAGTCAGAGTAGGTCAGAGTTGCACATCTCTCACTACCCATTTTAAAGTATATGCTGTGAGGAAAGGATGCAGAAGATTAATAAGTTACCTGCTCAACCAATGAAGTTGGAGGAAACATGTCATTGACAAGAGTATGTAAAGATGTATACGACTTCACATCACCAGCACGATGGTGGCTGATGGCCACCTCGCCCTGACAATTAAAGAGAAAGTTTAATGACAGAAAAATATGGGCATTGCCCTCTTTGGTTGTGAAAGACAACAGTGAAAAGATAAAAACCTTGGGATTGATTATAAAAATCTTGCCCTTTGGAATCCCAATTTTTCTGTAGCTGAGCTCATCTGTATCTCTATTTCCAAAACCCGCATAAAATGGATTGTAATCCTGGGGGAATAGTTTTTTTATGTCCTGTAGTATATGATTAAAATACACAATAAAAACATGATCCAATGCCAATTAAAAAGTGTGAATATGAACTCGAGTTGAATTTTATTGTCATTTACCTCTAAACAGGCAATTTTAAACTCATGCGGTGCTCTTCTTACAACTGCCATCAGAAAATGGGTGAATACGAACTAATCAATAAGAGCAAGATACCCTATTACTTAAATCTTATTAAAAATAAAAAAAATAACTTCAAAGCAGGTAGCATTCCAATTGTCAGAAAAATGATACGCCAGCTGAATCTGGTCGTAGCGCTATGATACCACATGCTCTTTATTAGGGATCAATGATGATAACAAATGGTCAAGTTAGTATCGTAAAAGCCAACGGAAAAATCATCAAGCAAAGGATTTCATATAGTTGAACCAAAGACTGAATACATGTTATACGCTCACAAAAAGAACAGAGAACCACAAAACTAATTTTTCATACTAGTTGGAAAACAGAAAGAGCAATGATAGAACAATAAGAGCATCGTTAGCAATGCTAGCCATTTTTAAGTTAAATTTAGGTCAGATTAGCTAAAATGTTATTTTGGCTAGCCACTTTAGAAATGTGGCTGCATCAATGCTGTCTATTTTAGCTAGCATTACATCAACATTGTTCTTCAAATAAAAATTAAATAGTTTAAATATAATTATATATCGCGTAAAATATCTTACAAGAAATGTATTAAATTATAACTAGCCTCATCTAAGTCATCTCGCTAACTAAATATAGCTAGCGAGATAGCTAAAAGTAATAATAGCTAAACTCTGGCTAGTCTGCTGGAGCTAAGAAAATATCAAAAAAATATAAACACTCCAAAATTGCTAAAAGTTAAAATACAGAGTGCTAAAACAATATGGTTACCAAAAAGGCAAAAACACTATAGTAAGGTTAGTGTATGCAAGCTGAACTAGTTCTGAACATGTCAAGAGAGACAACCTCACCTTCACGAAATAATGAAGGAAATAAGCCATCAGGTGAGATAACGACAGGTCCACTGGGTAAAGCTTTTCCATCCTGCACGTACAGAATATCAATATGCAACTAAAAAACTCAACACTACAGACCTTATTTTCCCTCTGATCATAAAAGAAAGCAACCAAATTTTGGTGATGTATTAGAATGACAGGTACCAAGGACCAGTTTTTAGGTTACCTGTTTTAGATTATTTAAAAAGCTTCTCGTCAGGTATGCCTGTATTATTGCACGTGCACTCAAAAACAGTAGCTGATATCCATTTTCCTGTAGTTAAAGCACGCCTAAGTATTAGATATCAATTTACAAAAGAAAACCAGATCATTTCATAATCATGTATAAAACTGTTAGTTGCAATGGTCCAACAAATAAAACACACAAGCTCAATTTAAAATCATGTTTTATGGTCTAAATTGCCCAAGTATTATGCAGTCACACTGAACTCAGTAGGACCACTGTCATTCAAGTCTAGCAAAACATCAATATCATCAGGCTAAGACATAAGCAAGAAATGTACCTTAATTGCAGAGAAAAGTCTAGCCACCCCAGATTGTGTCCAATCCTTTCCAACTAATGGCATAAACTGACCTAAAACATCAGACCTGGAAAGACGTATCAATGTTAAAGTTGCATTGAACTAGGCAATAATATCAGTGTAAATCTTGTCCTTAGGGATTTTTGAATTTTTTCTCTTTTATTTCCAACAGGTTTTGATGTTTTCTTGTACTTTCATACAATAGTTCAATGGGTACTAGTCTAACAACAGATCAGGTCATCTTATGGTTTTGCCCTATGTTGGTGGGTGGGGAATAAAATCACAACTTTCAGCATTGCTAAAGTAATTCTACATTAACAATAAAAACCATATTAAACAGACAGTAGCCTTACTTGGTGATAGTTCCATCAACATCAGAAATTACAATTGCTTGAGTAATTCTACACTAACAATAAAAACCATATTAAACAGACAGTAGCCTTACTTGGTGATAGTTCCATCAACATCAGAAATTACAATGCGCGCATTCCATTTCCACAAGTATATATGTGCATCAACCTGGTAAACATAAGCATCAGTTATTAGGAATATCCAACAATGCACGCTACTGTTCAGATTTAAATGAGCACCAGATATTGACAAACCTGTTGTGTTCCTAACACTCTGGTAGAGAAACTGAAAGTTATCACATTTTGGCCATCTTTGAGATTTAAAGATGCTATCTGCTCATTGGTGGGAATATTTGTCCTTACAAATAGCTTTTTAGGGGACTCAGGAGTTGCTTCAACTTGAGAGTTATGCAAACTGGATTCAGAATCAACAAATTCCTCCTCATTTGAAGAATTACTGCTGGTGTGCTCAAGTGTTTTGACCCTTCGAAATGGAATAGCCCATAGCCTCCATCTGCGTCCAGAAGGAGTGGACAGTTTTTCTGTATCATCTTGTTCTACAAGAATTGAATCCTTGCTCTCAAGGGGTAAATCTAGACCAAATGCAGCCATTCCAAGAACGACAGGAGCTGCTTTCTCCCATGAATAGTATCTATCTTTAAATCTGATGATCAGGTTTTCATTTTTTATAATTGCTGGAGCAGAAGCTTTAAAATCCTCTGCAGAAACACGACGGGCATCAAAGGCTTCAGCAGCAGCAGTCACGCCCATACCCACCCGAAGTTCATTCCTACACAGTGAGATCTCAAACCCTGAAAATTGCATGATGGATAAACAAAATAAGATTCTAGAAAAGCAGAAATACAAAGATTAAAAAATGTTAGATAACAATTGAAGCCAGTAAAAGGTACTCACTAGTGCTTGAATAAACTTGTGCCATTTCACTGGCAGATGCTGTTCCAGGTTCTATCGACTCACCTTTACTGCATTCATCTCCGGTTTCAGCTCTTTCTTGACTAGTCTCTGTCCCATCAACTTCTGCCAATGCATTGCCGACGGAATGTTTAGATATACTGTCAATACTGATTTCTTCTTCCTTCCGTTCTAAACCATTGCTGACAGAATGTGCGGAAATTTGTTCATCCTTCCTTTCAAAATCAAAGCTGACAGACTGAACAGAACTGCTGTCAGCACCCATTTGCTCATCCTTCAATTCTAAACCAATGCTGACAGAATGCATTGAAGTGCTGTCAATACTAGCCTCAGATGCAAGTCCTGAATCATTTCCAACTTGTAAATCTGGAGACATATTGTTGTAAGGTAAAACAGAACCACATGAAGCAGACAACTCCTCGTTCTTTTTTAATTCGACAGTACCAGCATCTAGAGTCTGTTGAGACTGTTTTGTAGCCACCAATGTGGAACTCTCATCTTCAACATCATTTTTACCAGCACGTTCGCCCAGATCTATTAGTTCCAAGCAGCTCCCAGAAAGCTCTGCCTTAGCAAATTCATCTTCTGAATTGTGATGCATCGGAAGATCCCTGTCTGGGCTTGAAGCCTTTTGAGTTTCTTGAGCTTGACCTGCCTGATCTTCTTTTCCTTCACAAACTTCAATTTGGAGACCACTATCAGTATTATCATTCTGAATGTTGCGAACTTTACCGGCTGCAACACTAGTTCTAGGTGCATCCAGCTTACTAATATAATCAGCGGCCCAAGCATTCTCTCCTGAACTCAACTCCTCATGTCCTTCACAGAAGTCAGTCTCTTCACCAGGGCCCAGATTAAACCGAGGCGTGTCTAATTGCAAATTCTCTGCTTTCTGTTCTGATGCTGAGATTGGGGCAGTCAGTACATGACCATCCACACTCACCAATATAACTTCTGGGCTTAAACACTGTGATTCCCCAAGAAGATCAGTATCAAAATTATCATATCGAGACGACCCGTACTCTGATAGCTCAGCTGAACCTTCAAGAGAAGATTGATCATCTTGAAATTCATAAAACTTCCGATCAACATCATATTCTGCCCTCTCTAACCGATTTGGAACAAATGAATCACACTCATTTAAAACTGCTGAATCAGAAACGCTATGCTCAAGTCTAGGATGGTCAAGATTACCGGCATTCTGGCCATCACCATCTTCTCGTTTTAAATTATCCGAATCAATCTCATTCACCTCACTTCCTATTCTAGGATCAACCTCCCTTATAAAGTAAGCCTCACCCGAGTTATCAAGATACATATGGAAGTTTGCATCAATGCCATTCACATTTATCCGCACAAACTTCTCTGCACCTTTCAAAACACCCTGAAATTTTCCAAACCGAACATACCAAGGTGTACTACGGAACGTCCCATCTTGCTGCTGAACAACAATGACATCAACTGCCCCGCCGAACGGATGAAAGGGGGTGGCAACAGAATAAACACCTTGGGAAATTAGGCTCCCAACTTTGCCAACCACATTCATCTGGTCAGACTATCCCACCTCTCCAAATTTAGTGAAACCCCAATTAACATCTAAACCCAAAATCTTCAACTACTATTATGATCTGCATAACATAAAATTGAACAAAACATTACACATTAATTCACTGATTTACACAAAAATTCACACATTAGATTACCCAACTGGGTAATCGATTTTTTCTATTTTCCCATTAATCACCTACAAATTTGAGCTCTGAGATGCTAAAAGCTTCAAACTTGTTCAAACTTTACTAGTTTCTGGGTAATCAAACGAAGCAAGAACCATGATTCTCCAATACAGAAATCAAAGAACAGAATCAAACCCAGTAATTATCAACGAAAATGCATTGAAAGCTTCAATCTTTATGCATCAAAACCAAAGAAAGGTAAAAGAATTTAGATGATTTGTGATGATGAACTTACCAGCTTGACTTGGGTGAGCAATCAAACAGCTCAAAGACTCCAACTTTATTCGAATGTTGATCTTTCTTGGGCTTCTGGTAAATTGGGAATGCTGTGCTGAAGTCAGTTTAAGCTTTTGGAATTTTCGTGTGGGTCGATTATTTGGATAATAATAAACCGGGAGAGAAAACACCATGGCTAAAACCATTAAATAGGTACTTGAATGAAAATAGCAAAAGGGTACTGTAGTTGAGTGAAATTACGGAGATGCTTCGCAGGAGTGACGTGTAATTGTGGCGGTTTAGGGAAATGTTGTGGTAATATTGGTGTAGTTTTCTTCGTTAGTTGCATTGTTGTGTCGCCATGTTTGAACGGGTTGAATCGGACCTCTCCACCTCGGCCTCGTGGTGCTGCTCAAGTGTTTGTCTGGATGAGAACAAAAATAAAAAAAGAGAAAATACTATAAATAGTACACAAAGCATGCATCAATAAAAATTTGAATACATCAAGTTTTAAAAAATAAATATTAAAAGTTAGATGAGCAAAAAACTTTTTGGTACTAACTATTAAAGTTAGACTTGGGTTTTCACCTTTAAAATGGGTAGGAAAACATCTCACTGGAAAAAATCAAGCCGACCTCTTTTTTTGTCCAGCGGAAGCTGGGTTTGCTTTCACTTAGGTCTGTCGCTGCTTTGATACATTAAGTATGAAGTTCAACCTAATTTATATACACGTTGCTAGTAACGGTGTCAGTTTACATGTCATTACAATTTAGGGAAGGGTATAATTGTTTTTTTAATAAAATTGGTTAATTTGTTTGTGCGTTAACGTTAACGTTCACGCACACACGCTCTTCTGTCCCTCTTTTGTCCCTGTCTCAGCCCAGTCACCCACCACTTGACGTCTTGTCTCAGCCCAATCGCTCACCACTCGACGTCTCCATGAAGTCTTCGACGTGATTATAGTAAGACCCACATCAAGACCATCAATGTCGACTTTAACAGCAACCTGACGACGACATGATCGCAGGAAGAGGATTCAAATGAGTATTGAGGTTTGATTTGGGCTTCTGATCAACAACGTTGGGATTTTGTATCCTTATGCGAGATACGTCCAAAAAGTGGATAAGAAGTTGAGAAAATTGATTAAGATCAATGTTGAAGGGACCACTCATGTCTATCCATTTCGTTAGTAAGGTCGTGTACATATATTGTGTCAGGATTCATATTTGATGTACTAAAGTTTATGTTTTAAAACTTGATATACTAAAATTCTTAATGGATCATAGTTCATATACTATTCATAAAATTTTCTCAACAAAAAATTAATCCAGTCTAGATTTAACCTTCCATAATACCCTTCAGTTAAATATAAATGAGGCCCAACATTGATGACTTGATATACTTGATTCGTCAATGTCGGACCTTAGCGAACTCCTACAATAATACTCGAGCCAAATAAGTGTGGTCTTAAAACGTTGTGAACTTGTGTAGTGGAATCGAGCACAAGATCTTATTATCGCGACTCATATTCAACATGTTCTTGAATACTGGTTTCAATTGAATTGAGAGGTGAAAAGAGAAGGAAGACAGAGCCTCGGTATCTATCTCGGAGCTCAACTCATTTTCTTTCATTTCGCTTAATCATCGAATGTGAGGATAAATCTTATTTTGTTGAGTTATCTTTTATTGGATGTGTTAAAAAAGATAAATGAAAAGAGTGTATAAAATGACGAAAGCTCGCTCCTTTATTTCTAACACAAAAACGATGATATGGTTATCGTGTTTTTGTTTATTAAACAAAGGATTCTTTTATTTTTCTCATCAAATACCAAGGAGACATTTAGAAAATAGAGAGAATTATATAGTAGCACCTCATTAAATTTAAAAATATAAAAAAACTTACTTTCATTAATTTTTATACAGTTTAAGACATGAACTCAAGCTCAAAACTAATTAAACTAGTCTTCATCCAAATTTTAATTAATGATTAACCATAATACCCTCTAATTCTCATTTTTTTAGATCTTCAAACGTGATCACTTTCATCTCTCTCCCCCTCTCGTCTTTGTTAGATATTTTCTCTCTCTCTCTATCTCTTTCTAATGCGTCGTCTGCTTCGTCTAGTCGACGCCACACCGACTGTCAAAGCTCGTCGACGTCGGCCAAAAACTCAACCAAGATGACTGTCGAAGCGGGCCGATCCGATCTCAACGACAACAACCAAATCTAGCATATCCTGGTGCATCATTATGATTACTACTCGGAATCAAAGCCTTATCATGTTTATTACGAGGCCGACGAGTTCCACCGCTTGATCCAACAAACAGCTCACTTCTCTTTGCATCTTGCTTTGTTTGGTTCCAACCATGTTTCTCCGAATCTGACTACAGATATTGCTTTTGTGCTTGTTTTTTTATTTGCAGGGTTTTGATTAGGAAATTGAGTCGATTCTTATTCAAACAGTTTTCAATTCAATCGCTGATTTTAGATCAAATTGCTTTGACTTGCATGCTGCTGCTGTCTGGTCGTGCTACACGCTGCAATTGCGTCATTCTGTTGTGTGTTGCTATTGTGTCGTCTCGTTGCATGCTGCGTGTTTCTACTGTGCCGGCTCGTTGCTTGTTGCGTGTTGCTACTACGTCTTGGTGATGAGTGTTGCTACTACTACTGCACTGTGGTGCTGCATGTTGCTACTAGTTGGTGATTTCTGTTATGTGATGCTATTGTCATATGCTGCTACTATGTCCGTGGTGAAGGGTAAAAAGATCAATTGAGTGATGACAGATGACAACTGTAAATTTAATCGTTATTAATTGTAAAATTTTATCCTTATATGTGTAGAAACATCTTTAATGGACTTATTTGTAAATAAAAATTTTGTTAGTAATTAAAATGTAGTTTGCTATAGAAAATATGACAAACCAATATTATGTTTATAGTAATCATATTAAGGGCTTAAATAAATTATGACTTGAATAAGATGGTAATATTTGAAAATCAAGAAAGTGAAGCTGCGAAGGTGCAAATAAACAAAAACGATGTGACAGTTTAAATGTTTTTGCCTGTTGTGTATCGCATCTATTTTGAATAAACTCTGATCATATTTAATAAGAAAAACAAAAAAATAGCAAGAATAGAATTTGAATACTCAACTAGCACATAGCTTGGACTCTAGACCAGTTGCCGAAAAGTAAAGACAAATATTCAGAAGTGACATCGTTGGCTTACAAAAACTTGTATTCCAGATAAATCGTTTTGGTTCCATTTTTGCTTTGATTTTTTAGAAAATTTCATAGAAATCCACTTTTAAATATTTTCTCTCATAAAAGTCTGCCCCAATATTTTTACCTATATAAGTCCATTTCTAAACCTAAATCTGGTATTTACTTTTGTGATGTACCAAAAATACTCTCCCCTTTATTTTTGTAAATAAGCTTTAGTTTTCTCCAAAACCAGTTTCTCTCGTTCTTCTCTCCTTAATTTTCCACTTTGATTCCCACGTCGTCCTATGACTAGAGGTGGCAAACGGGTCGTAAAGTACGGGCACGGCACGAGCACGGTACGTTTAAAAGTGGTCTGGCACGGCACGAGCACGTTACCGGTCCGACACGGCCTAAGCACGTTATCTTAATGAGCTGGGTCGGGTTAAGAAATATGATCCCACGGGCTTGGCCCGGCCCGAGCACGATAAGTTAAGGCCCACGGCCCTGCCCGTTTTAAAATATATATATTTACTTTATAATATGAAGATTATATATTTATAAATAATATAAAATTTGTTTTAAGTGTGAACAATAACTTACAAATACTAATAATTATTCATTTTGATTCTCTTAGATCCATAAAAAGTTTTGTTAAAACATTTCGAAGTATAAATAATGATCATACGTTTCATATATCATATATTTTTAGTTTGATGACAAAGAAAACAAATGATCGATAGAAAACGTGAGTTATTTTTCATTTGTTTTTGTTTTGGTATACTATGATATCAATTTTAGACTAATTTCTATTTTTAACTATAAACGGGTCTGTTAATGGGCCCGGCCCGAGCACGGTCTAATATGTTATGGATTTGGGTCGTGGGCTGGGCCTTAGATTTGAGTAAATGGGCCAGCTCAAGCCCGAGCCCGTTAAGCCGTGGGTCGTCATGGGCCGGCCCAAGTATGGCCCGAAGCCCTATTAAACGGGCCGGGCTGGGCTGGGCTGGACCGGCTCGTTTGCCACCTCTACCTACGACAAACCGCTGCTGCCCTCGACACGACTTCCAACTTGACCTTGAGAGTATCTCCGGATCCAACGATCACATCGCCTAGACGACGACTTCCCACTCGACCTCAATTTTGCATCAGCGACTTAAAAGAGTTTGAGAAAAAATGATTCGTCGGTGAGATGCATACTGAACAAGTCGATGAGATGCAGATCTATCAAGACAGTGACGTCCTTTGTCATCTCTAAGATCGAAGATCGAGATGGAACTCACTAAGATCTTATGAGGATTTCTTGACTTGATTCAGTTGTGTTCAATCGAAGATGAGGAATTCCACAACTCATCATCGGCAGCGAACGAAGACGGGAGCAACATCTTGTCTTTCATCATTGGCCTCTAGATCTGATCTCTTATTCTCAGTTTTCTTGTTTCATTTCCTTGCTTTTTTTGTTAATTCATGTATATGTAAACTTGTGGTGAATTATTTGGAAATCACACATATTTCTCTCGTTGTTTCTGTTCATGTATCTGTAACTTATGGTTGTGTCGATGTTTTAGATGTTTTGGTCATGATGGAAAGTATAGGTGTTGCAATAACAAGATGATTTTTCAGAATTTTTTTGTTTGGAGTTAAAATTTCGTCGGAAGGTAACTATAGTCTTTGTGCCTATAATAGGTTTTGGTTCTTATAGTAGTAGTTTTTGATGGCGGTGGTAGTAGCTTTTGATGTTGACTGTAGTAGTTTGATGCCAGCGATATTAGATTTTGGTTCTGGTATAAGTGTAGCTTTTGGTGCCAGCGGTAGTAGTTTTTGATGTCAACGGTAGTAGCTTTTGGTGTCTACAATAGTAGATTTTGATTTTTGTAGTAGTAGCTTGATAGGAGAATTTTATGCAAAGAATATATAGTTAAAACCTTATACTTTTGCTTAGTTTATTTCTTAATAATGTCAATTTAACATAGTTTATTTCTTAGGTACTTTGGAGAGCGATTATGAAGAAAAGAGAGCTAAATCCGAAAAATTAAGGCATTTTCCATAGAGTTGTGTTACAAAGCATAGAGAATGACTATTCTACTAGTAAAAGATCGCAAGAGAGTATGAAGAAAATATGTGTACAAAACAACCCTTAAAGAAGCAATGATTTGAAGTTGAGAATGACTTATTTTCTTTTGTTTTCGAAGAAGAATTTGAGGGGTTTTATGCATTTCTTTTGGCCAGTTAATTTGATATTGTGTTGCAAGTGTTTTACTTCATTATCATGCCAACAATCATTCAAAAAGAAGATGGAAAGCTCAAATTACAAGCTCTCAAAGTTGGACCCAGAAACTGAAAATCCAACAAGCTTACTAACTGTCACCATGTAGAGCGTTTTCCAGCATCAAGCTGACTTCTACTCTAAATGGGTTCTTCATGAAAGTTATGGACAAGAAATAGTAATTCATTTTAGGGGTAAGATCGGTATGGAACGGTATGAGATTTGACCTATCCCGATACAGATCCTGATTTTTTTTTCGGTATCGGTACGGGACGGGATGTGTGATTTTAAGGCTTGGTACCAAACCGTCCTGATACCGAAAAGTTCGGGACCAATCGAGACATAAGGTTTTAAGTTAGGATTTTATATTTATAAATTAAACAATCACTTTTGTACTATATTTATGCAATATTTAACACTTTTTCTTAACATAAATCAACAAACTAACATAATTAGGTGACGTCATCACTCAAGATGATTAATTCTTCATTATAAATATATACTTTTTTCTTTGAAACTAGTAAAATTATAAATTTGGGAGAATTCGGGATGGTTCGGGACATTCGGTATCTATTTGGCTCATACCGATCCAGAACCGATTACTAAATTCAGGATTTTGTACGATTCAGGACAACACTTTTTTTACTTTGTGTCCCGGCCCGATCTGGTTCGATACAGGACTGTCGGGATCGATATCGGAATTTCAGTATCAAACTTCCACTCCTACTTCATTTAGAGTCAATAACTGTCCAGAAATGTGGATTATTAATGAAGTTATGACTACTCAAAGTTAGAGGAAAAATAGTAGAAAAATTGGAAGTTTCGATAGGTTTTGTTAAGTTATTTAGGGGGTGATTGAGAGGGACGAATTCATGCAATTTTTGAAAGGTTTTTGCATGAGTTTGGAGACCATCATATGATGATTTTTGAGCACTAAATCGTGGAAAATCATATCAAGGTCAAATCTGTTAAGGAAATCAAGTCCATGTTGGAAAAGGACGTTTAGTTCAATTTTGATTCTTAGAGGATTTCGTGGAAGCAATTATTTGATATTTAAGAGACCTATTAAGTACAAAATTAACTAGAATTATCTTCTCCATTCGATCAGAATACATTCCCACAATTAAAGGGTCAAGATTGACAACAACAAGGAGCAATTTTCTCTTATAAATATAGTCATCTCTCCACAAAAACCGTACCACCTCTTAAACGCATAAAAACTCAGCCTTTTCTCTTTTCTGTCATCTATGTTGCATGTTATATTTTGTTCTACATTGAGGACAATATAGAGTTTGAGTGTGGGGGAGATTTACATGTTTGTTCTGTCTTTTGTTGAAAATCTTAAAAAAATCTAAAAATTTGAAAATCCAAAAACAGTTTTGTTGTTTTTAAGTCTTATGAGCCCTTAATTAGTCAGTGTTGATTACTATCTTTGAAAATTATGGATAAGAAAGATCGATCATAAGATTGAGCTAATTTTCAATTGATGTTTGGTTGTTTATTGAAATGAATTGAAATCATATAAAATGTAGTGGATCTGGTTTTGAAACATTGGTAGTACATAATTGAGCATGCTAGGATGAATTTTGATTCATATGAACTCTAAATGTGAGATTTGTGCCTATATGTGTTATTCTTTCTGAGTGTTCATTGCAATCTTCTACTTCATTTTTTCTACAAAATTTTTGAATACCTCATTATTCTTTCTTGTTGATTGATACATGCAATAGTTTTTAAATGACCGTAAAACTAGAACTCATTTCTTATGAATTTCAAAACTTTTAGTCATTATATGTCTTGATCATGGAAGTGAAAAAGATGATTTTTTTAGGATAAACACCGTTGCCAAATAAGTTTGTGTCCTTATTTGTGTTTGCGGCACATCTTTTAGTTTGAACCTCTTTAAGCCTACATTAAGCCTTTTTTTATCACCCATGTAATTTTTATCTTGTGCTTAATATAACATATCTCTACCTTTATCTTTTTGGCCTAATAGAACATATGTGCGATGTTTTGCGTGGAGGTGATGATCAGAAACAAGTGTGTGAGAAATGACTTAAGCGACCTATGAAGTATGAAATTAAGGAGATTTATCTCATCCATTCGATCAGAATACATTCCACCAATTAAAGGATCAAGATTGACAACAAGAAGGAGCAATTTTATCTTACAAATATAGTCATCTTTCCACAAAAACCGTACAACCTCTTAGACGCATAAAAACTCTGTCTTTCTCTTTTTGTCGTCTCTCCTTATATCATAAAACCTATATTAGCTTAGTTGTAGTCATTTAATTCCTCTTGTAATCTTGTAGCTACCTTGGTGTGATTCAAGCGTGTTGAAGAACAAAAAGTGTAAACTATAACTCTTTCTCTCATAGTTTCTTATATAGATTCTTATTTTTTGTTCTTATGTGTTTTTTTTATTTTTTTATATCTGTATTCTTCATATACTCGATCAATTGAATGATGTTTTAGTTATCTTAAGCATGCTTGTTCAAGGTTGAAATTTCTATGATTTGTTCTTCATAAAAACGTGTCACGACTTGTATTTGGACCGCATAGGTTAATATGAGTTAAAATTTGTAGAGATTTTTCACATGATGCATGCTAATATGAGTTGTCAGCAATGTATGTGAATTTATATGTTAGTATGTTCGAATTTGTGTTTAGATTTAATGATTCATGCTATGTGAAGCGTGTTTGCACTGTATGGAATTTCTTGATATCATCAGCGGTGTGCACGGGTATTAGAGATAATTTAGAAAGACATGAGGAATTACTGGGCCGCGTGGGCTGTTTTCTCTTAGAATTTGGTTCAACTATCGAATATGCATGATTGTAGGTTTCTAGAATTGTTATTCATCGATTTGTTCTTGCGTTGAGTTTGTGTGTATGTTTGAGGTTGGTCATATGTATATAGTAGCTTAGGTTTGTTTTCTTTTTACTTTTAAGATTTTCATCACTATTATGTCCTCTGTTTCTTCTATTTTATTTTCATATCAAATAATCTCCGATCCTACTGACATTTTGTACAGATATTCATATGTTTGTCTAATAAATCGTTGTAAATTTTGGTAATTTTCTGAGTAGTTTAGGTTAGGTTTTAAATTAGGTTTTTTAATGTTGTTCATTAGAAACAGTAGTCACTTTTGTAATTATTTTTAAGATGTAATAATTATGAAGAATTGTTATGGTTTATACTAACACTTATTTTGCAGGTATCCTCTCTGACCCTTATGATAACCCTACTAATGCTATACTACTAATGATGGGGTTTTATTTGATGCAGGATAAAATCTCGCCGTCATAGCTTTTGGTGTCAGTAGTAGTAGCTTTTGGTGTCAGCGGTAATAGCTTTTAATGTCGGCAGTAGTAGCTTTTGGTTCTTATAGTAGTAGCTTTTGATGTCAGCAATAGTAGCTTTTGGTGTTGACAGTATTAGATTTTGGTTCTTGTTGTAGTACTTTTTTATGCCAACGATAGTAGTTTTTGGTGTTATTGGTGGTAGCTTTTGATCCTTGTAATAGTAGTTTTTGTTGCTGGCGGTAGTAACAAGTTTTTTTTGCTGACGGTAGTAGCTTTTGTTGCTAGCAGTTGTATCTTTTGTTTCTGTTGGTAGTAACTTTTGGCTCTGATAATAATATCTTTTGTTGCTAATGATAATATCTTTTTTTTGTCAGTCGTAATAGCTTTTCTTCAAGACGGTAGTAGCTTTACTTGGCAACGGTAGTAGCTTTACTTCACAATGGTAGTAGATTTTCTACACAATGATAGTAGCTTTAATGATCACCAAGAACCATGTCAGAGACTTTATTGGAATTCATGTCGAAGACCTGTTGGAGTCGACCTGAAACCTGCTGGAGTCGACCGGAGGTCAGCCAAAGACTTTTTATGGGTGTTGAATTTTTACGTATATTAATGACATTTATATAAATATAAGAATCTAATTTTTTAGTTGGATAACAGTCTATAATTTCGTTAATATCTAATATAAAGCACCATTTAAGCTTGTGTGGACTTATATGGGTAAAAATATTTAGGTGGACTTATGTTGATAAAAATGGTTAGATAGACTTATATAAGAGAAAATATTTGAAAGTTGACTTCTATCTAATTGACCTTATTTTTTTTACAATTCATTACTTTAAATTTGTTTAATGTAACCGTGCTCAATAAGGGTATTTTTGACATTGTGGGGACATTAATGAAAAATCGGACAATTGGACTTCTCAGATGTCTGAATCAACTGTGTTCCTAACTGCTACCTACACTCAATTAGTGGACTAGACACCAAAATATGGGCTTTCCGGCCTTCTTAGCTCAAAAGCTGTTAACTGGGCCACATGGATCAATCACCGAACCACGTCCCTCAAAATGTGCAAACCCACTTTTCCTTGAGTTTGTTTTTACTTCTTCTTTTTCGATAATAATTGAGAGTTTATATTCATACCTCTAAAATTATTACTTAGAACTTTTTTTAGCCAACTCATTTGAAATTATCAATTAGTGCACATCAATAATTTTAAAAAAAATATATAATAATAAATAAATAAAATCTCAACTTAACCTCTATGACAAGAATCTTCAACAAAAAAACTTTCCTCCAAACTTAAACCCTACATAAGAGAGACCTTATGGAAGAAAGTGAAGATTGTGTAGTTGAGCAAAACCTCCTCCCATAATCTTTGCTATACAAGGTATGAATTTCTTGCTTTTTACTTTGTTTGTTTATAAATTCATATTTGTATACTGTGTTTTTAGGGTTATAGTTGGTGTTATCTTCTTGGAAATTTTTTTTTCTAAATGTGTCTCTTTCGGCAAGACAAAAAGATTAGAACAGTCGATAATAGAATGAAGCAAATGAAAACATAATATTGTATATAGCAAATGTGAAAACGGAGGCACGAGGGAAGTGAAGAAGGGGGATAGTTATATTATTCAATTATAGTATGAGGTGATGGGGTTAGTAGATGATAGTTATATCATTCAATTATTGTATGAATTGATGGGTTTATTATTGTATATAGCATATAACATTTAATTTGTTTGGTCATAGGAGCATCAAAAAGATGACAACGAAGCTAGTCAAAATAGAGTTAGATGGGAGTTTACAGAATAGACAATGAAGCTAATCAAAATAGATTTAGATCGGAGTTTGCAGAAGACTATACAGATCAATTCAAAACTACTCAGGTAACTATTGAATATTGTTAAGGGTTATATATGCAAGAGTATGAATGTGGAGGTATTAATAAAATATTTTAAAAGAAAAACAGTTTTTATTGATTTTATTGAACTATATAAAGGTTTTGGAAAAAATGGGGAGGTATAAATAGCATTTTAGTTCTTTGTAAAAGCATATTAGATGTTCATTAAGCAATGAGGTCCAAACAGACATTTTAGAGGTATTAATATAAACTCACATCAAAATTTCCTTTATTTTGCACTTCCGACTTCCAGATTTGGTGGAAATGGACTATATTCACCTACAACATTCTAACTTCTAAGCATTTAGTTCTTTTGATAGGTTTTAAGTTTTTATGAAAAAACAGATCAAATAGGATAGTTTGCAGAGCATCAACCTATTGTAAGAGACATACAATTTCACTTACCTGGTACAAGATATACAAGAAACTTTTGACATGTGTATTCCAATGCTACTTCTAACACCGGTGCAAAAGTAACACTAAGAAACAAAAAGATTAGGGCTGGGCATTTCGTACCACAATCTCGATGCTGTTCCGGTATCGTACCGAAAATTAGTGGGACATGACTTTTAACACCTGTGCAAAAGTAACACTAAGAAACAAAAGATTAGGGATGGACACTTCGTACCGCAATCTCGATCTCATTCCGATCTCGTACCAAAAATTGACGGGACGACACAAAATTTTAAAATGACAGTACCGTACCGTCCTGTCCCGATAGTTTGAAAACTGGACGGGACAAGATCAGGATGGGACGGGACAGGACCATCCCAAAAGTATAAATGTACTTGTATCCGATTAGAACCGTCTGATTTTTAAGGTGTATAATTTTATAATGAACTCAAAAATGCTCAATAAGACGTCTAAAACCTAAACATAAATTCATAGTACTAGTTTCACATAATAATAGTTAGATAATTCATTAACATTTGGTGATGATGATTATATGAAAGATATCGGCTGTTACAACGAATCTATGTAGTGATAACTGGAGCTCCTTTGATTTTTCAAACTTAGGAGTTTTCTCGAGATCTTAATTAATTAGTTAGATGCAAATTAAAACATATAATTAATTGGTTATTGATTCTCATTTCATTTTTACAATTTTTGTTCGTCTTGTACTTATATAGAGTTAAGAGTTTAGAACTAGGGCAATTATACCGTGGAAAAAGTAACACCATAGAATATATATATATATAGTGTTGATCAGGAGCGGAGGTTCGTTCCTTAGCTAAGGAACAGATTTCATTATTTGACCCACTTCTCGATCATATTTTCTCATCTTAACCGTTTATATTCTAGGTATATATGTGTAGATCATCTCTACCAATTTTCAGCAAAATTGATAATCGTTAAGGCGTTCAAATCAATGAAACTATCTGAGCTATTCATCTTGAACCGTAACTCTAAATTACATCTTTGAACGCCTTAACGATTATCAATTTGGCTGAAAATTTGTAAAGATGATCTACATATATATACCTAAAATTTGAATGGTTAAGATGAGAAAATATGATCGAGAAGTGGGTCAAATAATGAAATCTGTTCCTTAGCTAAAGAACGGACGTCCGCTTCTAAAACATACTATATATATATATATATAGATTTTATTATTTGACCCACTTCTTATATATATATATATATGTGAGAATATTGTACACAATAAAACCCTCATCAATATTCGATGGGTTCATATTGACTTTATAAAAAATAGATATAAAATTTCTTTAAAAATTTAGGATCAATTTATCTCTTCTATTTTTTTTTTCTATCGTTGCGGGATCCCGATCCCGCCCTGGTACCGAACATGATCGTCCTGTACGAGATACATTTCTAAAAATGCAATTTCGTCATGTCCCGTCCTGATAATAATTTTCGAGATGAGACAGGATTCGGTGAATCCCGTCCCATCCCGTTTCATCCCGTCTCATGCCCAGCCCTAAAAAAGATGGTCCTAAACTGCATTTTCAATCTCAATTGGGTTCACTTTAGGATCATGACAATTGTTATCGTAATAGACATTTTTTTTCATTTTTTCTTCAAATCACTCGATCTCTTCTACCCAAGGTTCTAATAAATGTTACACTAGTCGGGTGGACAATGCCCAAAAGATTAATCGGATTTGTATTTTTATTTTATTTAAATAGTATATAATTATTGTTGTAGAGTAAATGACATGTGTGTATGTGTCTTGGTTTATGCCGAATACAAAGGAGTTATGTTCCCTAGTTGTAATAGGATATCAATACATATTTACTTTTAAGACACCAATTATGTGTTATGTAAGTTTCTATATAAAGTGTTCGTATCACGAATGAAATATGGTTTTCGATTCTCCTAAAACACGTCATCAAGCATGAGCACTCTAACCCTAGAGTTAAGAAAGTCAACCAATTTTTTTACAAACCCTAGAAAAACCTAGAGTTTTTCGGCCTCCTTGGATTGTTGTCACTGATGCTGCTGCCGACCCTGCTGCTCAGAAACCACCGCTGCACACCCTAGAGTTAAGAAAGCCAACCAATTTTTTTACAAACCCTAGAAAACCCTAAAGAGTTTTCCGGCCTCATTGGTTTGTTTTCACCGCTGCTTCTGCTGACCCTATTGCTTGGAAACCGCAGCCGCACACCATCCTCTCGACCGCACCTTCATTGGTTACCGCCGCCACGACCATCAGTTTCTTGTTTTTGTCAGATTCTTCAACAAGATTTTGGAGCTAATTTCGATAGGTATGTTTTGAAACCTTTGCTTATTTCAAAATTCAATAACCTAGGAGATAATAAAATCGGTTCCTTCATTCCCTATCTCCATTCTATGCTTGGAATTTGGTGTATGCAGGTTTGAAAATCTCAGATCTAAGATCGTTCCTTGGGCCCGCGTTGTCTGGTATCCAACACGGGGTTTTTATGCTATTAAAGGTGAATTGTGTCTGTCCGCGTTGTGTTTGATTAACGTTACCCTTGATTTTCAGGTTACTTGTGTCAATCCGAAGAACAAATTCTATAAGCATCAAAACCACATGATCTCGGAACTAACTACCTGAATTTTATTATTTGCAAAGCCTCATGGATAGCGCTCTCATGGAATTTGATATTCTCGACGCCTAGTGTAAAGAGTACCATCTGTGGATGACGGATGCCAAACAGACATGGATTGGTAAAGATTACACCAATGCCAATGTCCCTCGGGAATCCGCAGAACAACAGCCGAGTTTAAAGATTAAGTCTAAGGCTTTGATGTTCATGCATCAACATCTTGAACCCATATTGAGGTGGCAGTATCAAGACATAGATGATCTGCAAGCTCTTTGGTATGCTTTGGCAGAATAGTTCTGTAACATACATATAGCTCTTTTGTCGGAGCTGCAAGCGTAGTGGGATGACATGCGATTGCTGGATTACACCACCATGGATGAGTACAATAAGGACATGTTGTGCTTGCGTGCACGGCTCAGCTTTTGTTGTGTACGGAAGTCTGATGATGATCTCATTGAGAATACATTTCTCACTTTTCCTAGATCGACAACGTACTGATGAAGCGGTATCGCCTTGATTATAAGAGTGGACATATAACAACATTAAGTGGTCTTATGACTTAATTTCTGATAGAAGAAAAAGATAAGATGCTCTTTCATCAAAATAATGTGCTACCTGTTGGGACACTTAAAGTTCCCGAAAAAAACTATAACATGGCCAAGAGCGGGAAAGTTCCTAAAGATAAGAGAAGAAATCGTCCTGAATAATATGCTCGTGAGATAAGCTCACGACATGGCACTAGAGGCCGCTCCAATGTTTGGAAGAGAGAGGTTGATGTGTCTAGCCCTAGTGGTGGTGCTCCCAAGCCGATTCAAAAAACACGCGAACCCAATTAGTGCTAAATCCGGGCAATATCATCTGTGTGGGTCTCTAGACGACTGGATGCGATAATGTCGAGCTTCTCCTCATTTAGTAGTTGCATACAAGAAGTACAGAGAGTCACTGGAGATTAACTAACAGAGAATCAGGATACAAAGACAAACATCAATCTAACAATTACTGATTTTCAGGATTCAAAACTTGATTTGGATGTCGCCGAGTTTTGAAGTCGAGAGGCAAAGTTTGTTTTAATATTCTTACTTTTTCAAGCATTGTAATAATACATCATGAAAATGGCATGGTTAGTTCAATTGTTTTGACAATTTTTTCGAGATCTTGTTTAAACCATTCAAGCATTATGAAATTATCTTTTTCGATATTCTGGTCTCTTATGTTCGAAAAGTATTTTGTTGATATTATCCTTAGCAACATGAGGGATGATGTCACTCTATGTCTCTCCAAAGGAGATTAGATATCGGGCATAACATTGATTATTGTGGCCTATGAATGCACATGGCTGCCGAGCACCGTGCGCGCAAAGTGTGCACGCGACAGCTGCAAGCATATGACCAAATGCCGAGGAGTGTGCGCATGTCTGTCGAGAGCTATGCACCGAGCTACATAGCAGCATGCACGTAGTCGTCGCTAGCATGTCCCCCGCTACCGAGTGTGCATATACCGAGCACCGTGTTGTAACGTGGATGTAGCTGCTGATAACATGTGCTCCGCTGCCGATTGTGCATCTACCGAACTTCAAACACAAGCGTGCACGCAGATATCGAAAACATGTGCCCAACTGGAGAGAGGCGTGTGCGCCACTGTAGAGCACCCAGTAAAATGAATCGAGCTACCTAGTAGCATGCACGTAGATACCGATAGCGTGTGTACATCTGTCGAGCACCGTGTGAGCAGTTGCCGAGCACAGTGCACCAAGCTGCCTTGCAGCTTGCACGACCAACTAGAACAGTGCGCCTAGTTGCCAAGCAACATGCCCTTAGCTACCAATGGCCATACTATGGTGCCTTCTTTGAGTTTGAAACTTCGCCATGTCAAAAATCTGCAAAAACGGTGAATTTGTCCCTTTCTGGACCACAATCATCTGAGTTTTATGATCAGGGGAAGAACTGGAACGCAAACTTTATATTACTGAAAAACTACTCGAGTCTAGTTTCCAGTAGTTTTCACGGCTGATTCATATATATCCTGACATGAGAGTTATTACTGTTTTAGTGCGTAAATGTCATGATGCATTGAAAATTTCATGCACTCACGATTGCACTTTGATATGCATCCTTCTAAAATAGTTCTTGTATGACCTTTTACTTATGTGTCTACCTTATATTGTAGGTTTGAAGCTCGAGTGCCTTACAGATAGTGGGACTACCCAGACCATCCTAACGAATAGATAATTATTTTTGGAACTAGTGTTGTGTCAGAATTCTGTAAGAATGATGATCAGTTCACCTGTGATTGAAGGGTGTGGAATAGCTAGGTTCTTGCTGCCTAATGAGATCTTAATCAATGTTGCAGACGCTCTTTATGTACCAAAAAGAAATCTAACTTTTTGAGCTTCAAGGACATCCATGCTAATGGTTTCCATTTGAAAACGTATTGTGAGAATGAACGTGAGTTCTTATGTGTAACTTCTCATGACTGTGGACGTAAACGGATCTTGGAGCAGCTTATGAGTCAGTCTAGTGGTCTGTACCTCACTACGATTCAGATTATTGAATCTCATGTTGTTGTCAAACATGATTTTGGGGACTTGAACTCTTACAAGCTCTGACATGACCGCCATGGTCATCCGGGAAGAGATATGATGATTAGGATTCTGCGTAATTCACATGGATATCATTTCTTCCATTCAAAACGAAAAGGTTTGGGACATGGCCTCACCGACAAGGAGGGTGACGCCGCCATGGTCATCGAAGGTAACCTCCGGTCGACATTGAGGTCCCCGGTACACGGTTCCACTGATCCTCATATTGGTGAGACGTTACGGCCCTCCCCCGACGCGTTGATGGCTCTTTCCGATGCACACCGGTCATTTTGTAAATTTTGTTTTTTTGCTAAGTTTGTGTTGATACATTCTTATGCTAAAGCAAACACAGAGAATGTTTCATTCATTCAGCGTATTCAATGTGATATTTGTGGACTCATCTATCCTGAGTGTGGACCATTTTGATATTTCATGGTTCTGGTGGATGCATCGACCGAAAATCGGTTGCCCATCTACTTATGTTCGATTTGGCTGAAATCAGGACGGGCTAGGGTCGTCGAGCGCCTAGACCGCAGTCCAAGCCGACTTTTAGAAGATTGCTTCTTCCAAAATGAAACATGTAATCAATATTCCATAGACGACCGGATCTAATCGAACGCAGTAACATCATATCAATTAACCGACATTGTGGTTTGTAGGATGGCAAATTAAAAAAAGGTCATACCGACGTTGACCAAAGTGAGCCTGCCGTCCCTGAGCCCAAAAACAGGCCCAATTTCCTTCCTTCGTCCCCAATATCCCCTCTCCCCCACATCTCCTCCTCCTCCTCCTCCATTGACCTCCGCGTCGATGAACCCCAAAATGACGAAACTACCCCTCCTCGTCCTCTTCGCGCTCACCTCCTTCACCACCGCGGAGATCAAGTCCCTAACGATCTCCGCCGACACCCGCCCCATGATCCTGTTCGAGAAATTCGGCTTCACCCACACCGGCCACGTCACCATCCGCGTCTCCTCCGTCTCCGTCACCTCCAAAGTCGACGACATCGAGTCCTCCCGCCTCGGGTTCTTCCTGTTATCGGAGGAGTCCCTCCTCCAGGTCCTCGTGGAGATCCAGCAGAACCCTCAGCTCTGCGTCCTCGACTCCCGCTACATCTCCCGCCTCTTCGACTTCCGCAGCCTCTCTCCTCCTCCGGCCTCCACCTTCAACCACTCCTACCCCGTCACCGCCCCCAACGAGTACTCCCTCTTCTTCGCCAACTGCGCTCCCGAAACCACCGTCACCATGGCCGTCCGCACCGACGTCTACAACCTCGACCCCGACGGCTCCCGTGACTACCTCTCCGCCGGCCTCACACACCTCCCCTCTCTCTTCTCCGTCTTCTCCGTCGTCTATTTAGCGTTCCTTGCCTTGTGGATCTACACATGCTACTCTCACAGGCTCTCCACTCACCGGATCCACCTCCTCATGGGAGGCCTCCTCCTCATGAAGGCTCTCAATCTGATCTGCGCTGCTGAGGACAAGCACTACGTCAAGGTCACCGGCACCGCTCACGGCTGGGATGTGCTCTTCTACATTTTCCAGTTCCTCCGTGTCGTCCTCCTCTTCACCGTCATTGTGCTCATCGGCACCGGATGGTCGTTCCTGAAGCCTTTCCTGCAGGAGAAGGAGAAGAAGGTGTTGATTGTTGTCATCCCCCTCCAGGTGTTGGCTAATCTGGCCTCAGTCGTGATCGGCGAGACCGGGCCCTTTATCAAGGATTGGGTGACCTGGAACCAGGTGTTTTTGCTGGTTGATGTTATCTGCTGCTGTGCGATTATTTTTCCCATTGTGTGGTCCATTCGGTCTTTAAGGGAGACTTCCAAGACCGATGGGAAGGCGGCCAGGAACTTGGCTAAGCTGACTCTTTTCAGGCAGTTCTACATTGTGGTCATCGGGTACCTGTACTTCACCAGGATTGTGGTCTTTGCGCTTAAGACAATCGCGGCTTATAAGTACCAGTGGGTTAGCAATGCCGCTGAGGAGACTGCGAGTCTTGCCTTTTACATGGTCATGTTCTATATGTTCAGGCCGGTGGAGAGGAATGAGTACTTCATTCTTGATGAGGAGGAAGAAGAGGCTGCCGAGATGGCTCTAAGGGACGAAGAGTTTGAGCTTTGAATGTGGTAGAATTGGTTCTGTGCTACCCCTTTGTGTTGATATGATGCCGCGCATGTTTTGAGTTCCGCTTATCGGACATATGGATAGAGTTGCTGGTCAGGTCTGCTGCTACTACTGTTGCCTCGTCTGTTTACATTTCAAATTGTATTATTTTCCAATTGACTTGTTATAAGAAGTTTGATGCTTTAAGATACCATCTGTGTAGTTTACATTTGTTAGGGTTTTCATCTTTAAATACTGCTAATGATTTTCATTTTTCAATTCATAATTCTGAGGATATTTGTGTACGATAATATCATGTGAATTACGTTCTGAATGTACTGCTAACTTTTCCCTCCTGAATGTGAAATTTGACACTTAATTTACGTCATCAATATAGGTCTGCTAATAGAAAATAAAGCATAATGCTGATAAGGGAAAGCACATTAGTATCAAAGTTGAGCTATTCATTCCGTGGTGTGGTAATCTCATTCATTCATGGTGATAAGCTTAGTGCTATGTTCTTTGAACAAATCTCTTTTGATATATCGTAATTATACTCTTTGAAGATACTTGCAATGTGTTGGAGTTTCTATATTAGTCAGAACAGTGTGCAGGCTTGTAAGAGTCTTTCATTTCTTATATATTCAAATGACTACCTTTTTCCTAAGCCAATTAGGACTCGTTAAGAGTAGCTAAGAGTGTTAATAGTAAGCTTAGTTGAAGGCATAAGATATGATAATACAGGACTAGCAGACAGTCAGACCACACAGAATAGGATCATAAGGCACTAGTCAGTTAATGAAAGAGAAGTTAAAACTGTTTGCTTAGTTGGAAACTTCCAGAGGCAGAGGATAAGGTTACAACTTACAAGGTTACTGCTACCATTTGTTTTAGAAGTTTTAGAAAGTAGCAACTTTTGTTGTCTCCAAGACTTGCCTCAAGCTCAGCCGGAGCTACTCTGGAAGCATGCCATTTCAAAGAAGATAAATTGAGACTAGCTACAAATAGACCATTTAGGAAAGTTTTAATCTTCATTGGACCTCTGAGTCACAATTCAGAGGTTAGTGACCAACTTCTTTTGTGTTTGTCTTTATGAAACTTTGTACACTATCCAGATTGAGTTGTTCAATAGATCGTACCATGAAGAGTGGAGACGTTCTGTTCTTAGGGCCTCTGCTCACTGGGGTCTTTTTATTTCATTTTTTTTGTTACAAAGCTACTGCTTCATCTTTTTTTTTGTTTTTTTTTCAGAAAGGTTAATATGGTCTTCGCACCTTGTTGCTGTCCTCTCCTTGAATGGACTCATTATTCTCAATCATGAGTAAAAAAATTCAGATGCTGGAGAAGAAGTATTCTTTCCTTGGGTGGAAGCTAGAGAACGCTTCTTTTTAGTGAAACTCCTACTTTTTTCACCCTATTTAAACTTGATGGTGGTCTCTGATGCTCTTGTAGTCAAAATTGAATTCATCTGATGATTTTTATGCCGAATAAGAATTGTGTACGAACTAGTTGACCTTTACACTAGTAGTAACATCAGCTATTCCTTGTTTTTCCCCCTATTTTGAGCTCAGACAAGTGCTAGCTCGTAAGAGTGAGTTCAACTGGTGTGTTAAAACGCACATAGGTGACTCGTAACCGTCCTCAATAAGCTTTCCACAACTGTGGGATGTAATTTCTGTAATGGCTTTTATTGAATCATGTCATGAACACCTTGACAAAAGCAGTGCTGGTTTTGAGCATTCTCTCTTTGTCAGCGCCATGTTGGTGCCACCAAACAACCCACCTGGGCATGTATATACAAGCTCCAGACAATGGAATCAGTTTGTTATGTTTCTATATGATGCTTAGGAAACATCCTACTTCCTGAGCTAAACACTACTAGTATTGTAGGAAGTGAGATACAGTACACTACTTGAACATGTGTTACCGGCATTCATAGAGAACAAAATACTGCCACAGATATTGTCAGTCAAACAAACATTAAACTGTTTTTGGCTAACAGAAATAATATCATTTAGAAAGCATACAGTATTTATTCACAACGGTTTAAAGGAATCATCTGCATTGCTGCTTCTGATGATTCCTCGTGGAAACAAGTTTTGTTAACAATGACTTCAACCTCTTAGAACCGGGTCCTGGCCTTAAAACTCCATAACATGAACTCTGCAGGCCAGAACATGAACTCTGCGTCTTTTCTTTCCCAGAACACCATCCCCCATATGCAAATTGTCCGCGGCGTCGTTTAAGCAGCTGTTGATCAATCTTTTTAAGCATAGGGGTGTTTTCCTTGAACTTTCTAGCGAATGGACGGTTGCTTTGAACCATCCTTTTATAATCTCTGAGTCCAAGAGACCTGGGATGTTGCTTCGGAGGCGTATCCCATGAAATGTAGTGGAGGTCATGGTTGATGGTGGTGTTTTTGTAGCCTTCTGAGTTGCATATGACAGTCTGGAAGTAACCTTCAGGAGATGAGACAAAGTTGGTGTAGTAGAGGAGGAGGGTTCTTGGCAGATTGTCCCAACCCACTACGCAATACTCGGCGAAAGACCTTGATAACATTGTCCAAGCTGAACCTGTGTATAGCTTGAAAGCTGTTGGGAGAGCCCTTTGTTTGATAACCCACCATAGTTCTGATTTATTGAGGCTGTAGAGCGCTGGGTCTATTGTAATCGGCTTGCCTCTCTTGTTTAGTTTCCAACCCAAGTGACTGGTGTGCTGAATAAAATTGAGTTCTCTCGGCAACTCAGAGAAGGCATGGATCAGATCGTCTTGAGTAAACAGAGGATAGTCAGAAGCACTGAGATTGATGAACCAATCCCAGCTGCTGCAAGTCCTCAAGAGCAGAGCCAAAGCATGAATAGTGGTAGCAAGCATGGTTGGCCCCCTGTAGGTTACCAAGTTGGGTTTTCCCACAATCCAAACATTACCAACTTCCCCAAAAACTGGGTTTCCACTCACAAACTCAGCTATGTCTCTGTGCTCTGCTTCCGTTGCTTCGTAATCTATGTGGATCAGATAGTAGTTTCCAGGATGATAAAGAGCATAGAGCATGCGTTTGAGTTTAACGGAATCACCTTTTGAAGCTGAGATGAGATATGAAAAGGTCACTGGATAGGGGTTAGTAGTAATACTCACATTGGATTTGGTCAGATTGATGATGGGCTTCCAATGGTGAGTGGGTGTTGTTAATCTGGTTGGAACCAAGTACAGAAAAGAGAAAAGAATTGAAGTTAGCATCAGAGATACTGCCCAAACTTTGATACCCATTACAGAAAATGAAACAATGTGGACTTGTTGTGAGATGAAGAGAAATAGAAAACAGATAGAGGGAAGCGTGTGGTGTGGGATTAGATTAGATCTCTGGGATTTTGGGTTCCTTGCTGCCTTAAAGAGAAAGTTAGGTCTCTATCATTAAACTACTTACTGTTGAGATCTGTGGAGCTTCAACAACCCACCTTTAAATCCACTCTTCTTCCTTCTGTTTCACTCTAGTCATCCCAAACGAAAGTTATAGAATTCTTTCTGCAATACGCATGAATCATCCATTTCAAACTGAGACAGCAAAAATTCATACAGATCTGGAGAAACTAATGAAAAGAGTTGGAAAGAAAAGCCCACGAATTGGATTCGAGTCGCGATTGGCGTGCATGTTCGCTGCGCTGTGGCCTCCAATGTGCTTGTTGGAATCTGAATTCTGTGGTGGCTTGGATAATATCATATCAATTGATGATGTTATTATGGTTGATCTTCATATTGCCCAGAAAAACAAACAGAGAAGACCAAGAGTGAGTGGAGATAAGATGTGTGTGTTAGTGAAATACAGTACTGGCTTTCGTTAGTGAACTTTTTAAAAATATTATGCAATAACTGGAAATGTAAAAAATTGAAATAGAAAATTCAAACATATATCCAATAAAGGCTGTCAATATCACTGAATTAAAACTAACATCAGTTCAATATGAAAAACATAGTACGCATCAGGATTCAAGGTTAATTGATTTCCAAAATCACAAGGAATCAGATTGTTTGCAAAAAATTGTTTCATAGACCAGTTGAAGTACATCAAATGTTTCTCTAATTTAAAAGCCAGAAGTTTCACTTTTGAGCACTCCTTGCTGCATAATTTTGGTTGCTTTGAGTAAGAGACTGTTTTGAGGCTGATACACCACCATTTCCAACAGAAGTACCTTCCACTGCTAACTTCATTTTCTTTAATCCCTTCCTGAGACCTTATAATCTGGTCCTTGATAAGTCTTGATTCCTTAGGTGGGGCTGGTGCCCCTTGGACCTATGGAACACAAACAAAACATTTCCAATACAATTCAACGACCACATTTGGCTTCACAATTCAACAAGTCATTCATAACACAATTCAACAACCAAATTATTTCCAACAGTTCACAAAGCATTTTAGGGAGGCACAATTCAACAACAACATTATTTCTATAACAGTTAACACCATTATTTCCAACACAATTCAAGCAATGCATCCCTTTGGAGTCTCTGGTATCTACTGAAAACTTTTCGTTGTAAGAGTTTTATAAACCTTACACGATTAGTCTCAGGAATCTATTGATTACCATGCAGCCGTATGAGATAAAACCTTATAGCGGTAGGAGAACTACTCACTTACCATGCCACCGTATGAGATAAAACCTTGCAACGGTAGGAGAACTACTGATTGTGTATCGATGTAAGAGAACAACTACCGTACATAGTACTGCCTCCGACATCTACTGATTGTGTATCGATTTAAGAGGACAACTACCTTACAAAGTACAGCCTCCGACATCTACTGATTGAGTATCAATGTAAGAGGACAACTACCTTACATGGTATTGCCTCCGACATCTACTGATTGTATATCGATGTAAGAGTTTTATATACCTTACACGGTACTGCCTTCGAAATCTACTAATTGCATATCGATGTAAGAGGACAACTACCTTACACGATATTGTCTTCGGTATCTACTGCTTCGCCTATCGCTGTAAGTAATCAACTACCAGTATTTTCTTTGGTACATGTATGCAGGAAAACATGCGAGAGTTTGCCATCAGCGCCAAAAGACGAGAGTCCTCCATCAACACAATTAGGCGAGAGTACGCCATATGCGCCAAAAGGCGAAAGTTCACCATCAGCGCCAAAAAGCGAGCGTATGTCATCAAACGCAATTAGATGAGAGTACGCAATATGCACCAAAAGATGAGAGTTCGCCATCAGCACAAAAAGGCGAGTGTTCGCCATCAGCCCCAACAGACGAGACTTCGTCATCAACGATAAAAAACAATATAACCCGCTTGGACCATTCTTGATTGAGGAGCTCATTGACTGGTAGGACTAGGTGCTACATTGACATTACTTATGCTTGGTGGCTTTATTTTAATTCCCCAACCAAGAACACTCTCTTACTTGGAGACTTCGGGGACTTGTTGGAGTAGCCACTATGTGCCTCTATCACCAAGTATAAGTAACACTATTTATGTGGTTCCACAAGCCATAATAAGACTCGACTACGAGTTTAAGACATACATCACGAAGTATGTCACACAAGCTAGACAACGACACCTGGAAGTCGCCGAACTGACATCGGGAAGTCACATTGCTGACCTCACTAACAGGCCTTCACGGAACATGTTTTGGACCTCTTGTCCCGCATCGGAAATGTAGAAAAAGAGGGAGTGTCCTCTTTCTATAAATAGAAGACTTCATCCTCCTTATTAATTCTTCCTCTTAATACTAGATAGCTACTTGTAATTCGTCATTAAGTCACCCGAGACTAATACATATTAAGTGGACGTAGCCTTGCCCATCAAAGGTAAGGTGAACCACTATAGATCTCGTGTCATCCGTAATTCGCCATCGCATATCGTCATAACACACACATTGCACACACGTATCACCGAGTGGTATAAAATCATGTTCCAACAATATCAGACAGCTTATGAAATGGTATAGATTCTTAATCATAATATGGTAGCTAAAATGTTCTATGCATACCATTTTCAGAATGAGTATACATTAGTATACCATGCTACTTTATTTAACCAAGTCACCATTTGGCCCTAATACCGTATTTTTCAGACAAAATGAGCTTGAAATCAGACTTGCCGATATATATGAGGGCATGAGAGTACCCTCGAAATCTCAAAGACCATGGTGCACTTCTTGAGAAACCTCCCGTAGGAGGAGACTTTCTTCGAGGGCCAGATGGTGGAGTTATCACTCCCTTTGGTAGCATACTAAAGTTAATAGGAGGAGGAGGCTTACTGCTAGGGCTAGATGGTGGAGTTGGCACTCCCTTTTGTAGAACATCAAAGTTTATAGGAGGGGGTCTTCTGCTGCTAGGCCCAGATGGTGGAATTGGCACTCCCTTTGGTAGCATACCAAAGTTTATGTTGTTTGATGAATTTGGATGTGGAGGGTTGGGCTCTTCGTTGGCACCAGTGAATCCTAGCTTGTGTTCAAGCTTCATCGCTGCAAATCTAGCTTTGGATTTGTTATCTAAGCTCTCGATCTTGCTGGTGAGCTTTTAAATTCCTTTGAGGTATTGCTGAATTTCGTGTCGGGGCTGCTCAATTTGGCTCAGTGCGGCGGAGAGAGGGCGGTTGTGGAGGTGAGAGATGAGGGATTGGGGGAGGCGGATGGGATTGCTGACGTGGTGGAGAATGGAGGTCCGAAAGGGAATAACAAAGGGGTGGCGTTGTTGAAGGTGATTGATAGAGGAAATTCATTTCGATCGAGTATATTCAGAGATCCACGGTTCGATTCTTTACTAAGACAATCTTCCTTGAATTGAATTCGGCTTTACTTGTGTCAATTGTGTACATATTCAGATGTTCTATGCTCGTTGATCGAAAGAAGTATGTTTGTAATTGCTGTAGTTTTTCTTTCCGTGAGAAAAGATATATGATATTTTGATTAGGCACTAGTAATGAAGTTTTTTTCTGAAATTCATCTAGTAGCACTCTGATTCAGATTTTGTTACATTCATATTGTTGATTCAAGTTAGGATTATGTTGTGTTTTTTATTTCCTGGATCTAGTTGTGTTGAAATTTATGTTTTGGAATCCACGCTGGTACTACACAGCTGTAGTTGGGCACTGCTTTGAAATTATTTTATCTGGACTGAACTTAATCAACT